>OZ024882.1:2567500-3802500 GCA_964017185.1 Rugalucina vietnamica | reverse complement strand
CAATTATGGAGAACAATTACGACGAATGTTTCCCTTTTGAGTTTTTTTGTGAATTTATAAGGATTGTAAGCAATTTATTTAGTTGTCAGCTTGAACGAGATTACTAAAATCTATTACAGAAAATGTATATCATTCGCAATTCTATAACAATGCTGCCTTTCAGGAGGACACATGCACGCTAAACACTCACAATCTGGATTTACTAGTAATATGTTTCCTTAAGTGCCGGTCCCACTGTATCATAAGCAATTGTCCAATCATAAGATTTTATAGGACTGCATATGCAAGATTTGATAAATGTTTTCAAATGCCTTTCTGCTTTCTTAGTTCGGGGTCAAAGTTATAACCCGAAATTTAATATTAAAGGTCATGTCCAAAGGTTTTGATTCGGAGATAGCTTTTTTGCAATTTGGTATTTTATCTCATGAATATTCATTAGTGCCACTATGACATCATAGGAGCACATAAAAATTTTGAATATCATGCAAACAAACAACTAAAACAAACAACTTATCATATGAAAATAATTATAAACCATTTATCCAACTTAATGTTTAAGTTTCAAACTTTTGAACATCATTTAAGTGAATTATTTGGTTTTTGATATTTTTGCCAAGGGAGACTACTCTCACTTGAATAAAATAATGTTATTCAAAAACGGCCCCATATCTTTTGAACCGATGGGTATATTTAGGTTTAGTGTTCGATAAACAAGTCCCTAGAACAAATGTGTTCAGCAGATAAAGTATAAGAATGTTCTAAAATAACTTCTGTATATCCCCTTTAAGATCTTAAGCTATCTTAACGGCAGTTTGACCAGGCCTTTAGATGAACTGACGGAAAACATAGCTATACATGTACACATTGTTTTGTTTATGGTCCAGACAAAAATGCCATTAATTTGAAGTGTGTGCTGATTAACTTGCAGAAGGCGATGCACGGCTTTTAATCGGCACATCAGGAAAACATGTCCGTGCAATGAATACCCCTTAAACCCCACTTTTATATTGCAAAACTGGGGTATACAGGGGTTTATCTATTTTTCTTATTTTTGCTTCAAAACATAGATTGTTGGTACTCTTTAGAACCGCCGAGGCGGTTCTAACTTGTCTCCACAATCTATGTTTTGAGCAACAATAAGAAAAATATCAAACTTTTTCAGCTGTAATTTTTCAATTTTTAAAGCTTAAAAAGTCTCTGTATATTGCATGGACAAGTTTTCGTAATGACAACACAAGCTTCAGGAGGAACAACAAAGAAAAAGAAAGAAATCAGTTACTTTATTAGGAATGAGAAAAAAAATAAAGTCGGGACTTGCCATGATCTCTTAACGGATTTCAAGGTCGAAGCAAGACGGCAGCCATTGTGTTGCATATTTACTGCTTTAATAACAGGTTTCAGACAAAAGTGCCTGACCGCCTTAAACATTTTACCTTGTGTTGAAGCTTATGTCTGGAATGTCAAGGCGACATTTCAAAAAGTTGATATCAATCCGAATTTTTGTCCAAATGGTGTATAACATAATGAAATTTGTCTGGATGTCACTGGGAAACGGACATATTAAACGGTGTCCCAAGAGAGCACTCAATATATTATTGTGCAGCTTAATTCAACAGTCTGTGTTTGAGAAGGAGTGATGCCAATACATTACGAAAACTTGCCCATGCAATATACAGAGACTTCTTTCTTTTGTAAAAAACTGAAAATTTCATCAGAAAAATCTTGATATTTTTCTTATTTTTGCTCAAAACATTGATTGTGGGTACACGTTAGAACCGCCTCGGCATCTTATCTATGACTAGATAATAATAGACATATCTCATTAAAATTATCTGTTGGATATTGGAACACCCTTAATTTTGCATAATTTTGTTACAAAGAAAACAAAAGTTATTACAAAAGCATGCTCATGCAATATACAAAGACTTTTTCATTCTGTAAAAAAAATGGAAAACAATTCAATATTTTTGATATGTTCGCTCAAACCATTAACTGTGGGTACATCCTATAACCACGTCGGCGAGGCGGTTCTAAAAAGTAACCACAATCTATGTTTTGGAACAAAATTATAAATATGTACCCATGTAAATACCGCTTCATTATACGTGGGGTTTAAGTGGGTAAATGTATACATTTCACAAGCATGTAATCACCATCAGGAAAATATGTCTGTGCAATGAATACCCCCTTAACCACCACATGCATACAGTAAAACTGGGGTATGCAGAGGTATACCTTTTTTTATTTTTGGTCCAAAACATAATTTGTTGGTACTCGTTAGAACCGCCTTGCAGCGGAGGTTCTAACGTGTACCCGCAATCAATATTTTGAGCAAACATATCAAAACTAACAATTTCTGTATATTGCATGGGCAAGTTGTCTTAATGACGATGATTAGCAAGGAAGACTAATAGATCTCCCTTTTGAGATGACTTGTATGAGTCAATGTCAAAATTCGTCAAAAACTTTGTCTTCTCAATATTTTATAAAAAAACACTTACCAGATCATGATTAGAATTTTTTCATACGATACTACTAATCATGCTAAATAATAATAAATGATAAAACAGTATTCGATTGGTGTAGGGATACCTGGTTTCTAGATTTAAATCCTCATTTTTTATCATTTTTGCCTGTCCCTCTAAAAACAATTCAAGATTCAGCCCAACTTTTGAAAACCCCTCTTAATTTTTGGGTGGTTTTCACTGGTTGTACAAATAATTATATTATTAATATAAATATAAAAGGTTTCAAAATGGGATATTTCATTTTACTTTTCACATTTTGGCAATAATACATGCGTCCCTGAATTGATGTCCTTACCGTAACGCAGTGATAAATTGCCAAACATAATCAGGATTCCTCATATTGGTAACTCTGGTTGTCTGTCATGTTCACTGGGACACTCTCGTTTTACAAACATTGCATTTTTTTCAAATGCTGCTAATGAACTGCCGAACGAAAATACTGTTTCAGTGAGTAAACCCAGTAGAATATATTTCTATGTATCCACTGACCGTAACAAGCACAGTGTTCTGATGAAAATGGTCGGATTCGACATATTGATCCGATTACATTATTTTCTCAATAGCAAACCATTTTTGCTACCATGTTTTAACGCGTAATTATCATTTAAGATAGAAATAACTAAAATATGTCCATACCGTAACAGTTCAAACCGTAACAATATAAAATGTTATGGTATGGACTCATATTATTACGGTACGGACATCTGCTGACAAACAGCATAATAAATCAATCTGTATGATATTCATGTACATGTAGATACATTTGCTATGGGTAACAGTAACTTGTTTCAATTAGAGTAACAGGATAATAAAAACCAAATTAATGACTAATATTTTTCACACAAATACGTTCAAAGGAATTATTCCGTAACAGTAAAGACATTTTGGTGAAATTCCATGTCTTTTTCGAAAATAATGTTGCAATCAGAAATAATTCCCCATTCCAAAAACCGAGGTGGGGAAAAAACTAAATTAACAATCAGGCGGCCATAATAAGAAAAGTGAGAATGGAGGGACCAGGAATCGATGCAATTAAATTTTAAGTCCCAACATAGTCACACCAGGTGGGAAAGAAACCATATTGTAAGCCGAATGGGCAGCCATTTCCTAATAGGTGACCACGCCGTTACCCAAACTTTCTTAATATATGAAAAAGTAAGAGTAGGCAATGATCAGGAAATGGCGCAATAAAAAAAATCCAGCTCCTTAAACAGAGGTGGGAAAAACCTAAATTAACAATCAGGCATTTGTACTAAGAAAACATATAATTGTAAGCCGAATGGTCAGCCATTTTCCCAATAGGGTGCCACTCAGTTACCCAAACTTAACTAGAATATGAAAACATACATTAGGTGCTAACAGCACAAAAATTCAACACCAAGGCATAAATCAACAAGAACC
This sequence comes from Rugalucina vietnamica, assembly GCA_964017185.1. Taxonomy (NCBI): domain Eukaryota; kingdom Metazoa; phylum Mollusca; class Bivalvia; order Lucinida; family Lucinidae; genus Rugalucina; species Rugalucina vietnamica. Next base: position 3,798,571 of record OZ024882.1, on the reverse strand, counting down.
ACCACAGACGTATCGCATTGGAACGATCAGTTAAATAAAATTGCTGGCGGGCTTAAATCGATTTTACATAACCATAACCTCACCCTCAGCTTCCGCAGTGGTTCACAACATATCCAATTAGTCAAGGAATCATCAAGAACAAACGCATGAATCAGGATAACCACCATAATGAATCAAAAACGAGGACTAACAGATTCATTCAGCTGCCCGACGAAGGAGATCCATGGGTGCCGAATAACTTACTGAAAATCCGGAGCAAAAAAAAAAAAACAACAAAAAAAAAAAAAAAAAAAAAAAAAAAAAAAAAAAAAAAAAACAAACAGGCCAAGCAACGGACGAGAAGCTCCAACCAACTAAAATGAATAGCTTTAAGTCGGGGCCATTATAGAGTCTGACGCCCAACCAGCCGGCGTGCAATAAATGAAGGCAGCATAGTTATCAACCATAATTGAGTAAAGAACTAAGCATAAATAAGGTGCTAGCAGCACAAAAATTCGACTACAAGACATAAAACATTAAGAAACAAAACTGTCTATAATTAATGACCAGGAACTGTCATATTAACCAACAACTGAAATCAGAAATAACCAAGACAAGGACAGACTAGATACAATCGAGAACATACATACATGTTGAACCGTGGGAGTAGTTTTTTAAAGTAGTAACCGATACAGTCTAAACCAACATCAGGGTGGCAAATGTGTCCTGTTTATTATTCGGTGGACTCACAGCATGGAGTATCGGACTCAATACCGCAAAACTTAACAGCTTATACCGCTGAAGGAAAGAAACAAAAAATCTATCTCGCACAAATTTCTCGTACAAATTAATTGGATAAAACAGTTCAAAGAAATTTTCATCAAATACCGTCACGTTTCCTCTTCATTTGCGCCGTGTTATGTGAAAATCCGGATTTTGCTTATGCGAAAACAAAGGCGAAGGTCTGGTACGCAGTAACTGCGAGGCTGATCATGTATTGGTGTTTGATAGTACATTGCCCCTACTTTGTAAATCCGAAATTTCCAGCTTCTAGGAATCTTTCATGCGTGTACAGCTCGGTTTGTGTTGGACACGTACGGAAACCATATTGTTTGTTTTCTCATGAAGCGGCTTATTCATTTGACATTGTTGACTATCGCGCAAAATCTGTCGTACAAATAAATTGGCTGTCAACGTAACAAATTAACAAAACCTCATTGCAGCAGACTCCTAGATTAAGTTTTATCAGTTTAAGAGGAAATATTTTTATATAGCTTGCATACCACATTTCAAATACCATATGCAATTGGATGTGGATGTCAGCTTTATTCAACTACTTTGAATTGGTTTTACGAATGTCTGACTTGTTTGTAAATTTGTATATATTTCTGTTTGTTTATTTCCATGTTTGATATGTTGTATTTATTGTCTATGTTTAGATGGCCATATGGTAGACTGGCCTTTGGGCTAAATATGTTACCCTCTTGAAATATTGTATAAATAAATAAATAAATAAATAAATAAATAAACTGAATTTATATACACCAATTTGTATATGCGCTGACATATACTTTTCAATAAACCGGTTTGCTTCTTGTACTTTACTGGTTTCACCTGATAAGCGCTATACACCATATTGAAATACTAAATTATCTTTTATCTTTATAAGGCAGTTTAAATAGTTATAAAAATAAAACTCAATTCTAGGTAAAACTTATTTTATCTAAGAAATGGCTTCCGTCTAGAATGCCATCTTGAATATGATAATCACTGCATCTTGATAAGGCAAACTAGCTTGAGGAATGGTCCTGAAAATTTAAGTGCTAATTGTATGAATCAAAACTTGATATAAAACCAAAAACATGAAAAAACCTTGGCTGATCTCATTTATACAGTGCTTTTCTAAGATAGCTCACAACCATCCTGTATCTTGTCTTAAAAATGTGTTAGAATTTACAAATTAACACATAACTTTTACCTATTTATTATTTAAATATGCACTGATATAAGCACAATTTTCTCAGATAAAAACAATCAAAGAGCTCATTAAATATTATTTTATAATCTGGCCGCGACCTTAAACGCCATCATGAAAATGCAAAATTGCTCAATGATGACAAGGTGGTATCACTCAGATTCTAAAAAGGCAATGTTTACAGAACATATACAATAATTCAGTAAAGAATATAAAACATTAAGAAATCAATTCCAGGTCAAATTTGTTTTCTGCCGGACTATACAGAAGAATTTTAATTCGGGCTATATCTATGACGGCTTTTGGTGGCTGAGACAGTTCTAACGCGTACCCATAATCTATGTTTTAAGCAAAAAATTGATGTTATCAAACTTTTTCAGCTGGTTTTTATTTTAATTTTTTAAGCATTAACTCATTTAAGCTTGGCGTCCTTTTTATGCGACATAGGCAAACAGAATAGCTCCAGATGTGACGCCGCAGAACGCGGCGTCCCATCTGGGGCTATTCTGTTTGCTTAAAGAAATTTCATGGAAAATGAGATAAAAAATAAAAATCACTCCTAACACCCGACAGTGGACTCACCCAAATGATAATGATGGGAAAGTCCATTCGTCAAATATGGGTTAAAATTATTGTCGTATATTACATGGACTTTGTTTTCGTAAGTGAACATTCAATAACGACTGCTTTTGTAAGTTCGGATCAAATAGACCGATACCTTTTGACGACAGCCTCTTTAGGAAGGTCTGTTCCTTAAATCAGTATGATCGGTATCAATATTGCTATTATAGACGAAAGAGAGAAACAAAAAACATCTTAAACTCAAAAATAATGTATGGTGCAAATATTATGTACCGGTTGATCTCACGTGACAACGTTTTATGAACACTAACTTAATGGGGCTCTTATTTGGTTTGCACATTTTTCCAGTGCTATGTAAGCACGTCACAGTGGTACTATATTGTTGTCATCAAAGAGTCGCATGATTATTGAGGCAGTCCGATCAGCAACTGGTTATCTATGTCACAGGTCAACCGTCACGGTCAAAGTATTACACTATATTAAATTGGTATGAAATTCATGAAAAACTTATATCAAAGCTCAAACTTCAACCCTACAAATATCCCCAATTCGGGGCTCATATAACAAGGGATGTGACGTGATTAGATAAGAATTGATCGAATAAAACTTTTATTGTTTCTCCAAAGCAAATATCGGCTTTGAATTCTCTGTGAATCAAATTCCTTTTACGTGTTTGTTTATTCTATCAAAGCTGACAAACAAATAGATTGCATGCCGGCCTTATAAATAGACATTAGTTCATCAGAAAAAAGGTACAAGTAGGCAAAGATCAGGAAAAGGCGCAATCAGAAAAAGATTCCCACTCCAAAAACCGAGGTGGGAAAAAACCAAACTAACAATCAGGCACTTATACCATGAAACATATCGTAAGCCGAATGAGCAGCTGTTTTCCCAATAGGTGGCCACTCAGTTACCTTAACTTAATTAAAAATATGAAATAAAATTAAAACTGAGATCCTTTAAGAGCAGTGAACATATTAATAAGAAAGGGGATGGGCCCTACCGCGGTTTCGACTATTAAAGTCTCGTCAGTGACCCTTTAGAATTTGGCAACATGAAGCCAAAGAGAATAACTGAAACTTTGCAACTTTCAACAGGGTAGTCGATACAAAGACTAGTATTATCTAAATGGGGCCAAATATATTAAACATTGGTTAAAAATGAACTTAACCGATCATAAATTTCTGAAAACATACATAAGGCGCCAACAGCACAAAACAAATTTAAACACCAAGACATAAAACAAAAAGAACCACCACAGAAGTATCGCCTTGGAACGATCAGTAACACAAAGTTACTGGCGGGCTTAAACCGGTCTTAGGTGGCTGCTGTTTATCATTGTTGAGCTAAAATCTTCAACATTAATTGAATGTCTTAAGCAGTAGGTACTTGTACAAAGAGAGCATATTGTAAGCCGAAAGAGCACCTATTTCCCAATAGGCGGTCACTCAGTTACCTGAACTAAACTAAATACAAGAAAACATGTAAGATGCATAATTCAACGTTTTAACATAAAACAATAAGAATAGCAACAGAAGTATAACCATTGGACAATTTGTGACATTCAATCACTGGGGTGGGGGCATAAATCGATTTTGCAAGCGCCTAACCTAACCCTGAGCTTCCACAGTGGTTCACAACATTCAGGTTGTTGTTATGGTCCTCATGGTGAATCTCTTAACTAGTCGGAAAAGCCTAAAGGCATTATAACTACTTAATGTTCAGTACAGTGTAGATGTATGATTCCTCCGTGCGTAACGTGCAATGGTTTTATGTACAAATGCACAAGTGAAACAAAGTGTCACAATTTAGATCATGGCTGGTGCAAGTAAACGTTCATTTCTTTACAACATTAATGCGAAAATGATGTCAAAGTTTGGCTTACCTCACAATTTAACGCAACAAAGCGATACGTGTGCTGTTGTTTTATGTGTTGGTGTCCAATTTTTGTGCTGTTTGCACCTTATGTGCGTTTTAATATTTTAGTAAGGTTTGTGTTACTGAGTGGCCGCCTATTGGGAAATAGCTGCTCACTCAGCTTAAGATGGGTTTTCTTTGCATGAGTACCTTATTGTCTAATTAGTTGTTTCCATCTCGGTTTTTTGAAGTTGAAATTTCTTTCTGATTGCGCCATTTTCTGATCATTGTCATGTACCTTATTTGTAGATAATAGCAGATAGGTATTTATAGTCTGATTTCTTTCAACCTGCCAATTTACCTCTGACGTTGACATTTAGATATGTATTTGTTGATCAGACTGCTACGAATGGGGATATGTTTTCCTGATAATTGTATAATTATGCGATTTATTCGCTTATACAAATGCGTGTTTTATATATCATTTTAACCATTTTTCCCTTACACCGCAGCTTACAAATCTACACGTATTCTTATAGATATTGTTAGATCTCGACATTGCTTCGATGTAATTTCAGAAAGGAATAACCAAATTAGCCTGTCAGACTTACAAGTTATTTTTCAAAATGATTATTCTGAAATTAAATTTCTCGGAGAAAATAACATCTCTACTTGACATAAAGAACGTGTTCTGCATCACAATGAGGATTTAGAATTAAGACTTTTATTCTCTTTATGCTTGCAATATAAATCATTTGGACAAGAAACCCTTAATTTCCAAAACTCAAGTTAAGGTTATTACTTCTTTGTTTGATATAAGTGTTTAATCAAACACATTGTTGTTCAAAAGTAAAGTTTCGCTTACCTACTTTACAACATAAATCTTGCAATCGTAATACAAAAGATGCGATTTTATTTTTGAAGATGACCGCAAATCGGTCAAATGATTACGTCACCGACAAGACAAGACAATATCCTTGACTTGTTTCTGACAACAAACCCGACATTGGTAGATGAGGCTGACTGCCGGCCTGGCCTAGATGACCATAACATGGTCACTGCTTCCTGTGCTCTTAAGCCCTCCATTCAGAAACAGACACCCCAAAAAGTCCCACTTCTCAACAAAGCGGACTGGCCCAAATTAAAATCTCTCATGAGGGATTATCAGAAAAAGTTCATGCTCAACCATTCAAATAGATCAGATGAGGAACTCTGGTCTGATTTTGTCACAAGACTAGAGGCTTTCACCTCAAAGTGTATCCCCACTAAGACTATCCGAGGTAAATGTTCCATACCTTGGATTACCCAGAGCATTCGCAGACAGATTAGGCGCAGAGATGATTTATACAGGAAATTCAAAAAGACTGGAGACCAGACATTTCGTGATAAGTTCCTTGCCCTCCGTAAAAACATTAAACACAACATTAATTCTTCTTATAACTTATACCTTGAAGGTCCCCTTGGCATAACTGATGAAAACTCTGTCTGCAGCAAAAAAAAGTTATTCTCATTTTTAAGAGCGCTATGCAGGATCAAACTGGCTCACCTCCTCTCTAGAACGGAAACGGACTTGCAACTGACACCACAGACATAGCTAACAGTTTCAGTCAGTTTTCACTACAAAGGCACCACTGTCACTCTCTCGACTATGTAAGATACAAATCCAGAACATGGCAGATTGTGGTACATTGCGGCATGACGCAGTACCAGAAGGCATTCTTACCTCCAATCACAAAATGGAAGAGTTTACCATCTACCGCAATGGCATTTTAAAGCTCCTTCAAAACCTGAAACCCTTCAAGGCAGCCGGTCCAGATAAGCTCAAACCATTCTTGCTCAGAGAACTGCGGGAGGAAATTGCTCCAATTATTCAAATCATGCTTGAGCGCTCTCTCCAGACAGGCAAGCTCCCGGCAGACTGGTGTAAAGCACAAGTCACCCCAATTTTTAAGAAGGGAAATAAATCATCTGCTGCCAACTACAGACCCATATCCTTGACTTGCATACTTTGTAAGGTCCTCGAGCATATCATCGCTTCACATGTGGTAAAGCACCTCAATGCACATGATCTCCTGTATAATTTACAACACGGCTTTAGGGAGAAGAGGTCATGTAAGACACAGCTTACCATGTTGGTCGAGGACCTTGCCAGGAATGTGAGTAAAGATAAACAGACTGACTTGATACTGTTGGATTTTTCAAAGGCTCTTGATAAAGTGAATAACGCCAAACTCCTTTGGAAACTCTACCAGTATGGAATCAGAGGACATGCACTTGCCTGGATCCGTGCCTTCCTGGGGAACCGGTCGCAGACGGTGGTCCTTGATGGAGAGGAATCAGAGTCGGTCCCTGTGAACTTCTGGGGGTACCCCAGGGCTCAGTCATTGGAGCGATCCTGTTTCTAATCTATATCAATGACCTGCCGGATGAACCGTCATCACAGGTTCGACTATTTGCAGATGAAACGGCCGTGTTCCTGACAATTTGAGACACGGATGATGGCTAAGTATTACAAAATGGCCTGGACAGACTATCTGTGTGGGAGGACAGGTGGGACATGAAATTCAACCCCTCTAAGTGTCAGGTGGTACGGGTGACAACATCCCGGAAACTCATTAATGTAATATACACTTTACATGGCCAGGTCCTGGAGGTTGTCACAAGTGCAAAGTACTGGGGGTTGATATCTCCAGTGGCTTATCCTGGAATCCCCACATAAACCGCATAACTAAAACTACCACCAGGACGCTAAACTTTATCCAACGGAACATTAAGACAAAGAATCAAAAGGTACGCGTGACTGCCTATAACACACTGGTCCGCCCTCAGCTGGAGTATGACGCCCCAGTTTGGGACCCACACACTAAGGAGAAGGTACTCCAGCTGGAAAAAGTACAACGCAGGGCAGCACGCTGGACCACCAGCAATTACGACTACCGGTCAAGCACTACTGCCACTGTTAATAACCTTATATGGAGGACGCTTCAATTACGACGGGCAGATGCGCGTCTAGTACAATTCTTCAAAATAGTACATGACCTTGTTGCTGTACCCCTTCCTGATTATATCCACCCTCCAAACAGAATTTCTAGGCAATGCCATTCAATGACATTCCAACAACTCCAGACTACCCAAAACTACTACAAATATTCCTTCTTTCCATTGGCGATTGTCCAGTGGAATGCCGTTCCTGCAGATGTTGCAAGCTCACCAGACCTTGATTCCTTCAAGGTTGCAGTCAGTAAGCCGCAACATTGCAGGCTGTAGTCCCAGAAATAGTTGTTTTTAACCTGATTTTAACTTCAACTTAGCTATTTTAACTTATCATCTTTTATCCGTCTTACTGAATGCTTTTAACCTGTCTCTTCATAAATTTTCAGTCTGTTTCTTTTTTGACTGCGCATCTGCCTAGAATGTCCGTGAGGGCGTATGGCAGTATACGAAGATAGATAGATGGATAAATCGTCTATTATGAGCATGCTTGCAGTTTGCTAGTCATCCTTGTTACTAGGTATCAATCTCAGAATGCGTGAATTTATCATAGAACAATATTCATGGAAATTTCGTAATAGCATTTAGGCGCGTACTAAGTGATTTATTTTGCAAAGTGCATTACTTCAGTCTGACGATTGCATACTCGCCTTCATTGAATTCAGATGCACTAGAGCTTTATATTATGGATGAATTATTTTTATGGGGTACAGTTTGTGTAAATCACATTATCCTCCCCAGGGAATCGCATGGGTTGTATCAAGTAGTCCCATATATGTAATATTCTTAGCAATAAACATTCAAATACTGTTTCCAAAGGATCAAACCATAATATTTTATTCTAAATGTTGTGAACCACTTAATGTTGTGAACCACTGCAGAAGCTGAGGGTGAGATTAGGTACCTGTAAAATCGATTTAAGCTCGCCAGTAAGTTTATATTACTGATCGTTCCAAGGCGATACTTTTTGCGGTGGTTCTTATTGTTTTATGTTTTGGAGTTATTTTTTTTGTGCTGTTTGCACTTTATGTAAGTTTTCATATTTATAGTTAAGTTTAGGTAACTCAGTCGTCAGCTGTTGGGAAAATGGCTGCTCATTTGGCTTACGATGTGTTTTCATGGTATAAGTACCAGATTGGTGATTTAACTTTTCCCACCTCTAATTTGGAGGTGGAATCTCTTTCTGATTGTGGTAATCCTGACCGTTCCCTACTTGTATCTTTCTAAAACATACTAAAATCATACTTGTCGGTTTTATTATGTACATGTATGTGACATGTGTTACTTTATACACCTGTATGGTTTCGTAAATTTAAAGCAGTTTTTTTTTTATTTGAACGGTAATATCCAGACAAAATTAGTCACCTTTACTAAGGTCTTCGTAAACTTTAATGGAGGATTGTAATTCTGGGCACAGGTTCTGGATGCATGTCCAGTTTCTACTTCATTACATAAATTATATGTCTATTTGCCACCAATCGATAATACAAGTTCTCTTTATGTGCGACACATGCCCGTATCACACATATCAAACTTTATTTCACACATATCAAACTTTATCTAATTAAACGTTATTTGTTTTCAGTTTATAAAGAAAGAAAATATCTTGTTTCAATAGGATCGTGAACAAATACAACAACAAATAGTTAAGACAGAAAATGAGAAAAGACGCTTTGTTATGAAGGTACAGGCATTTTGTGAGGAAAAGGGTTTGAGACAATTTCTAGGGGTATTCGGGTATGCTGAATCCAAAAACCAATGTTGGCAAGCTGAGAAATGGCGCCTTCACCATCTAATTTGCATATTTCCAAGATGGCCGCCAAAATTAAAGAAAAACATCAATTGCTGCAAATTAGTATATGTTTAGGATTCCAAACTGCTACAAAATAATATAAATAACATTTTATAATGATTAGAAGGTCTTCAATGAATAAAAAAAATCTCAAAAGTTAAAAGGTTAAGGTGGGGGTGCGGCGGGGGCAGAGATGTGGGCTTTTCTACTTGTACCTACAAAAGTGATCATAGTTCCACTGTAACAAGTCCTAGATCACTGCACCTGGTCTCACTGTAAAGCATAGAAATAGCCTTTTGATCATTTGGTAAGTAATGCAAATTATCGAATTTGCATATTCATGAATTTTAATGAAAATATTAAAAACGGCTTTAAAATCCGTAAGTAAACAATTCTCAGGCAGAAAAAAACTATCATTATGACAACTTGTTATTGCACCAGTAATACCATATATGACAAATACATTAATGCCAATGTTCAATATGAAACGCATCTCATTAGCATATTCATGAATATTAATTGAAATGTCAAAACATAGGGGCGAAAACCAGGGAAAAACAATTGCCATTGAAAGGTTTTTGGTGCGTTATATGATCGTTTTTGCATTTTAGGACAAATTTTCATGGCTGCCAGTTTGGTCAGATGGGCCAGTTAAATGCCATAAAAAGTTGTCTTCAACAATGAACACATTCGCATGATGTAAACATCGTATTGTTTCCACAACCAACCCTAGTGTGATTCTATAGAATGGGATGAACTTACAAAAATACCAATGTCCCACCAAAAGCATACTTTAGAATACTATGATTGGTCTGGTAGTATTGCATTGACATAGCAATTTAACCTTCATAACTAATATTGAAATCATTGAATTTACATATATTCATGAATATTAATAAAAGACATAATGGGAGAAAAATCGTGGAAAAAGATAGGGGGTATACGTACAAAAACACCTGTACCCAGGCTGTTAATGAACCTAGGATGCCGAAAGAGATATCAAATGAATGCTGTGGCAATGTACTATAACTCTGAAATATGATATAAGAATAATCGGATTTGTAATTTCATGTATATTAATGAAATCTTTAAAAACATGACAGAAAAAATGGAAAAATTAAAGGGGTAAATGTAAGAAATGGCTTGTATCTTGGCAACCCAAAGCCCTAAAGTGCTGAATGATGATCAAATGGTTGTTAAGGCAATATTATGCCATCCTATATTACAATTTATAAGTCATTTGATTTTTATTTTCATGAATATTAATAACATCTTTAGGAATTGGGGTAAAAATGCTGAAAGCATAAGGCGGTATACACGTTAAAACGTGCATATCATGCTTACCGATAGACATAGAGAGCTGAAATTGGTATCAAACAATTGCTTAAACATTGTTCTATAACTGATGATCTGTTATTTGCTTTATCTGAAATATTTGTTGTATGAATGTTAATAAAATCTTTATAAATTATAAATAATAGAAAAATAACCAGAAAATGATGGGGGTTTACCAATAAAATTGCTTATATCTGGACTGCAAATAGACTTAGAGAGTTCAAAGTGGCATCAAATTATTGCTAGTACACATACAATTTATTATTGTCATATGTTCAGATTTATAAAGCATACATGTATTTGTTAGCAACCAAGATACAAGCGATTTTGTTTGAGCACAACCTTCAAATTTATGTATGTAATTTTTACAATTTTTCGAAGCATTCATGGCTTTTGATAAGCTATGGTTTATCTATCAGACTACATGGTTTTAATCAGATGCTGTTTATCTATCAGACTACATTGTCCTAACATTCTATGGGTACCATTTTCATCCCTCTAAGGGTATTAGCGGTGGAGATATAAGCAACTTTGTTGGTATACCGCCTTTACTTTTCGGTGATATTTCTCTAATTTGAAAGATCTCATTAATATCCATACAACAAAAAATATCTAGATGTCTTATATATCAAGATCATATGGTTATAGAACATTGTCATAGCAGTCATTTGATTTCAACTCCGTTTCTTTAGGTCCTTAAGTAGCCAAGATACGCACATGTGTTTAAGTGTATACCTCATAATTTTTCTGCATTTTACCCCAATTCCTAAAAATTTTATTAATATTCATGAAAATGAAACTCAAATAACTTATCTATTACAGTATGGATGGTATAATATTGCCCTAGCAACCATTTGATTCCATTTTCAGCACATTGGGGCTTTTGGTGGCTAAGATACAAGTGTATTTAAAGGTGTATCTGTTTAATCTTTTTCTTTTTTTTTTCTCTCAATTGCATAAGTTTTCATTGATATATGAAATTGAAAATCATTTTTTCTTATATCACACTTCAAAGAGATATACGATACCTTATCATTTATTTGATACCATTTTAACGTCCTATGTTTATTTACAGCCCAGGTACAAGTGATTTTGTATGTACACCCCACATTTTTTCCATGATTATCCTTCCATTTCTTATGATTTTCATTAATATTCATGAATATGCAAATTCAATGATTTGAATATTAGGATTACCATTAAATCGTTATGTCCAAGCACTACTATCAGGTCAATCATAGTATTCTAGAGCATGCTATTGGTAGGATATGGATATTTTTGTAAGTGCACCCCATTCTACAGAATCACACAATGGATGGGCGTGGAAACAAAATTTTTACATCATGCAAATATGTTAATTGTTGAGGACAATATTTTAAGGCATTTAAGTGGTCCCTCTGACCAAACTGGCAGCCATGAAAATTTGTTCTAAAATGCAAAAAAGATCTTATAACCCACCAAAACCTTTAATGGCAATAGTTTTCCCCTGGTTTTCAGTTGGCCCCAGTTTTCAACATTATAATTAATATTCATGAATATGCAAATGGGATAAAATTTTCAAATAGGTCCATGACATCAATATATTTGTCACATGATATACTTCTTGTGCAATACCAGTGTCATAATGATGGTTTGGGCCTGAAAATTGTTTTATTTATGGATTTTAAACCATTTTTGATGTTTTCATTACAATTCATGAATATGCAAATTAGATAAATTGCATTACTTACCACAGGAGAAAAGGGATATGTCTAAGCTTAACAATGAGACCAGACTCAGCGGCATAGGACGTGCAACAGTGGTGACATGATCAATTTTGTAGCTACACCCCTCCTCAAGAAACACATTAATAGTTGCCATGGAAACCATGCATTATTTTCATAGTGTTATTGAGTTTATCTATGCGGGCTAAAATTCTTTGCATTTAAATTTATGTAATTTAGTCAAGCAATCATCTAACAATATATTTTAAGTGATTTTAGGCTCAGATCATGACAAACAAATGAAACGTTTCATCAATATAACAGATTCTGGATATTTTGGCGGCCATATTGAAAATATGCAAATTAGGACATGAAGACGTTATTTCTCAATATGCCAACATTGGTTTTTGGATTCAGCACACCAAATTACCTCTAGTTCAAGTGTCAAACCCTTTTCCTCACAAAATGCCTGTACTTGTTAACTTTTCTCAATTCCTGTCTTAACTAAAATGCATAAAATTCTAAACTTGGTTCGACTAATTAACATGATTAATGCTAACCTTCAGTTTATTCCATTTAATTCTGATTAGAGAATTCTGATCAAATGATTTGTATTGCAAGGATAAACGAAATAAAAGTCTTAAATCTTAGTCCTGGTTGTGATTCACAACACGCACATTGTGTCAATAACGATGTTAATTTCTCTGAGAAATTTCATTTTGAAACAATCATCTTGAAAAACATCTTGTAAGTCTAACAGGCTAATTCTGTAATTCTTCACTCAGATTACGTCGAGGCAAGGTCGAATGAACTATTGATCATCTTTAACCATGGCTAAGAAGCAGCAATACAAATGCGTGGATTTAAATGCATATAAACGTACAAGTAGGCAATGATCAGGAAATGACGCTGTCAGAAAGAAATTCCCACTCCAAAAACCGAGGGGTGGGAAAAAACTAAAATGACACTTAGGTACTTATACCAAAAAACATATAGTAAGTCGAGTGAGCAGCTATTCCCCAATAGGCGGCCACTCAGTTACTTGAACTGAACTAAAATATGAAAACGTACATAAAGCTCAAACAACACACAAAATCGACTCCAAAACACAAAACAATTAGAACCACAACAGAAGTATCGCATTGGAACGATCAGCAACATAAAATTACTGACCCCGTTTAGGCATGTGTCTTTGATTTAGACAACACTTGTGTAAAATTTTTGAAATCGCAGTATATTTGTCTGGCTATCGTCGCTAGTTTTTAAAGGGTCACTGACGAGGGTTCAGTACCCGAAATTGCGCAATCTGGCCCAATTACCTCCCTTTGAACGTTTTACTGCTTCCAAAGGATCAAACTTTTATATTTTATTTACAGGGCCCTAACCTCACCCTCATCTTCTGTAGTGGTTCACAACATTTAGTTAGTTGTTCGGTCCTCGTGGTGAATCTCTAACTAGTCAATGAATTATCAAGGACAAACTACATTAAAGCAAATATTCTCATGTATACAATTGTATTCTAAGCAACAAAACGAACTATCAAGTTATTATAAACCAGACTCCGATGCGTCCTGATTGGCCTGGTTTTACCGGGATATGTACACTTAACACTACTGACTTTTACACGAGTGCCTTTAATTTTGTATTTGTTATTTAAGAATCTGAGTTTTAAGACATCAAATTCAAATTAACGATTTTCTCTAAACAATGATCAAGAAACGGTTTCACATTTGACTTTTTGTCGATTTATAAGGATGGTTAGCAATTTAGGTAGCTGTCAGCTTTAAGGGAATAACCAAACTGTATTAACGAAAATTTATCATATTCGCAATTCTAGAGACTAAAATACTGTCTTATCAGGAGGGTATATTTATTTCTATTCGCTACATGCTCAATCTGAATATCGTATGTTCTCATCAGATCGTTTATGGAGGACCTTATCAATAAATGTGCACATTGGTGCACATTGGGACCCAGACAAACAGACAAAAACACGAAGTTTCGTCACTTATTGGATTTGTGCCCTCTCCCCATTGAAAATGTCTTCCCATATTTACTACAGTACAACACTGAGACTTTCAGGCTTATTTAACGATACGAGGTATTTCAGACCTTTAAATGTTAACCGTTTAAATACATGTAAGGTATGTTTTAAATAAGTGTATGTATTAACGAAGACTAGGGACGAGTTCTAGGGCTGAACCTATCCGCCATGTTCGACATAGATCATACCTTTCATGGGGAGCAATGATGATATTTTTGAGACAAACGTTTGACCCGCATATCGCGGTTTTGACTATTTAACTCTTAAAAGTGACCCAAATAAACCGCCAAAATGAGAGAAATAAAATACCGCAGTGTTTCATGTTAATTCAGGACAAAAACGTTCATGCACGCTGATGAATCGAACAAACCATTTATTTCTGAGTAAACAAAATACTCTCATTGACCTATATGTAAAAGGACCAAAATACATTTACAGAAATGCATGATCGATGATGGAGTTAGAGACAATGGACGAAATCCATACGTCACAACACCAGCTTCCGAAATCACAACAAATGAAAGTTAGTTCCTTAGGACTGAGAAAAAGCCGGGTCTGGTCGTGATTTTTTAATCAATTTCTACGCCAAACAAGACTATTTAAAGCTATTGCGGTGCATAAAAACAGCTTTGCACGCACGTTTCAGATAAAAAACAGATGAAATATTTAACGGTGCGCTAAAGCTCGTGTCTGAAATGTCAGTACGACATAAGAAAAAGTTGTGATCAATCCGAATATTTGTCCAAATGGTGTATAACATAATGAAATTTGTCTGGATGTCATGGAGAAACGGACATATTAAACGCTGTCCCTAAAGAAAGCACTCAACATATTATTGTATTATATTAAACTTAAATCAACAGTCTGTGTTTGAGAAGAAGTAATACCAATACATTTTGGTATGACTAGATTGTACTCAGCGTACAAAATGAATATGTTTTGTTTGTCTCGGTACCTGAATATCAATTTAATTTGGATATATCCCACCTCGGTTGTTTGGGTGAGTTGCACTAGTTTCTGATCACGGCTTACCTTTACATTTTGCTAAAAATATATTGATAAAAAAACTAAATTCATTGAAATATTGGGAAACACTCTTAGCTCGGCGAACGTTGACAATGCGTTGTACATACAACATTAACGTTCAGAGAACAAATTTGAAAAAAAAAGAAGAAAAAAAAAAGAAAAAAAAAAGACAAGAACTAATAAAATCATCAATAGCACCTGACAATAAAGCCCAAATGGACAATAACCAAAACAACAAGTGGGCACGATATGTAAGGAAAATTTATAGGTGTTTCGACTTAAAATGAATACGACGTTCCTTAACTCATTCATGCCCGGTGTCCTATTTATGAGACACAGGTAAACAGGACAGGCGTCCCATCCGGGGCTTTTCTGTTTACTTAGAGGAAATTTCATGAAAAATGGAATAAAATCTTAATACAATCTTATTACCCTGTTGAAAGTAGCAAAATTTCAGTAATCATTTTGCCAAATCTTAAGGGTCACTGACGAGATTTTAATAGTCGAAACCGCGGTATGGCCTTTCCCCTTTCTCAATTATGTGTTCACTGCTCTTAAAGGATCTCAGTTTTAATTTTTATTAAGTAGTAGGTATTTATACAAAGAAAACATATCGTAAGCCGAGTGAGCAGCCATTTCCCAATAGGCGACCACTCGGTTACACAAACTTAACTATTAAGTGTATGGAAATGTACATAAGTTGCAACCAGCAGGAAAAATTAACGCCAAAACATGCCCATATGACATACAGTAATTTTTTTCAGGTCAAAAATCGATAATTTTCAGAGGAAAAAAATTTTAAAATTTTTTTTTATATTTTTCTTATTTTTGCTCAAAACATAGATTGTGGGTACACGTTAGAACCGCCTTGCCGAGGCGGTTCTAACGAGTACCCACAATTTATGTTTTGGAGCAAAAATAAGAAAAATAGGTATACCCCTGCATACCCCAGTTTTACTATATAAAAATGGGGTATAAGTGGGTATACTTTACACGGACATGTTCTCCTGATGTCAACACCAAAACAGTAAACAATAAGAACAAGAAAAGTATCGTCTTGGAAAGATCAGTAATATAAAATAACTGGGAGCATAAATCGATTTAACAGGCGCCTAACCAAACCTCAGCTTCCGCAGTGGTTCACAACATTTACGAGGGGCGAGCAAAAGGTTTGAGGACTTTTTAATAACTTTTATAATTGATGTCCGATTGTTTTCGTATTTTCACAAGTGCAATAACGGTCTATTGTCAATATTCATGTAAAATGTTATTTCTCGAATCTTATTTTTGATTGGTTTAATTGCACCCACAAACACGTGGGGTTTGCTACCCCGGAACACGCCGTAAAATCTCAGTTTACATGTTTATAAATGTAATAATATTTTTAAAATGTTCTAGCTAAATCGCCTTAAATCCTGTAAATATTTATAAAGACATAATTTGGCTTGAAATGTGAAATTTCAGTCCCCGCATTCAACGGACAATGCTACAGCGACACTTTTTGAAAGACAAATCTAAGTAAAAAATGAGTAAAAATGACGTTACTAATATTTGGCGAAAACTCGCTCATCAATAGAAATTGTGCGAGACTTCCGAACAAATCCTACGGAAACATTTAATTTGTTGCAACAGCTAAAGTCACATAAGAACTGAAACATTCAACATTGTTCAATGATGTGAAAAGTGTTAGTCACAATGAAATAGCGGTTAAAAACAACAAGTAAGCAGAAAATTCTACGTCAAACAACTTTTAATATCATGGCATGCCCCGGATAATCCTAACATCTGTCGCAGAAATTGTCATAAAAACTAAAATTTTCTATCGATTTGCCTTAAACGTTGTACTGTAATCATTCAAGGATGGGGAATAAATATGTGAAAATTTGCTTGAAGTCGAATGAGAAATAATGTTTTCATAGAAACGTTTGACTCGGCCAACGTATACAGAAAGTCCGTTTTCAAATGACTTCTTGGCGTGCTCCAGGTAGCGCTAACACGCACTGAACAAGTTGTCATAGCAACGACGTTTTTAAGTGATTTGTCTGAAACTTGGCACGTGTGTTTGTAGTGAATTGGGTGCAAACATACGGTAATTTTAGAGAAATCGCACCATTACTTTTGATTTCATTGACAAAGCCTACAAACGTTTTGCTCAGCCAACGTAGTTAATTATTCTGTCTTCATGGTGAATCCGGAATTTTAATTGATAAATGTACAATAGATGTATGCTTCTTCCGTGTGTAGCGTGCAATGGTTTTCTTGTAAAAATGCACAGGTAAACATAGTGTCACAATTCAGATCATGGTTGGAGTTTTTTTATACAAGTAAACATGCTTTTATTTTCGACATTAATGCAAAACATTAATGCAAAACAACCTTTTCGGATGACCTCATCTGTGTAAATATCAGCATTCATCCTAGCTTATTTACCTCTGATTGTTGATCGGACGGCTTCAAATGGGTTTGATTTCTGATCTTTTGTGCAAACGGGTGTTTTATAAATCATTTTACCATTTTTATCCTTACGCCACAGTTAAAACCACATGTATTCTAATAGGTTTTGTAAGATCATTACAGCGAAATTCAAGTTTATTGCCTTTCAATATAGCCTCGACGTAATTTCAGAAAATAATAACACAATTAGCCCGTTAGACGTATTTTCAAAATGATTGTTCTGAAATTAAATTTCTCAGATAAAATAACATTTCTGCTTGACACATTGTGTGTGTTCTGCATCGCAATGAGGATTTAGATTTTAGACTTGTTTTCCTTTTCTTCTTGCAATATAATTTATTTGGACAGGGAACCTTTAATTTCAAGGGAATCAAGATAACATCATTGTTTTTGTTTGTGATAAACATTTAATCAAACTCAATGTTAGACACAAAATTAAGTTTCGCTGGCCTACTTTACATCAATAATCTAACAAGCGTCATACAGTGTTTCTTTGACATGTTTTCCTGGTGAACTACATCAGAAGGTGAAGATGACTCTGGTTAAGCGATTATTCCACAAAATGAAATTAACAAGAACATACAGGTCAAGCTAAGCAAAATGAGACTGTAACACTTCGATTATCTAACTGATGAATGCCATTTGGGAGGATATTAAAGTCACTAAAGGTCAGTATAGGAGCAATAAGATAGCCTGTAATCGATATGAAAAGAGATCTTAATATGCCAAACACATACATGCCAAATACATTATTCATTCGGAATCTAAGGGAGTGATAACTTAGGAGAAGCTGAAATGCTTTCGTACAAGTGACAAACGCAATATGTTTCCGTACAATAAGAGTTAGGGGTTAAATATACAGGAACATTATTAGTACTCTGTTTGTCCTTATTTTGCCCCCTGCTAGTGAAGTTTTGTCCAGTCATCAAATAGTGTCATTCGGAGGATATTATCATGTTTGTGTTGTCTTTTTTCGATAGACGGGTTGCGGAATGCTTAATTTATGTAGATTTTAAAGCCTTGATTTAGCTTCTTTGTTCCGGGTTCGGGGAGCAGAACATGCTGTTTGAACGAAATACGCTGCTTCTTAAACACACAAAGTAAGAATTAAAAGGCACAGAAATAGTAAAATTAAATTTGCAATCCCAACAAGTCGGCAGATGGGGAAAAAGACAACGTAAGACATAACAAAGCATTTTTCCGACAACAAGACGACTAGCTCTTTTCCAACAAGGTAGCCATCCTGCTAGCATCAACAAAATCAAGCACACCAGAGAGACAGACAGAATTAACATCATGAAAACATTTCCATGTAACGTATACCCCCTTGAACCCCACTTTTATATAGTAAAACTGGGGTATGCAGGGGTATACCTATTTTTCTTATTTTTGCTCCAAAACATAGATTGTTGGTACTCGTTAGAACCGCCTCGGCGAGGCGGTTCTAACGTGTACCCACAATCTATGTTTTGAGCAAAAATAAGAGAAATAAAAAAAAATCAGCTGAAAATTTTCAATTTGTAAAGCTCAAAAAATCTCTGTTTATTGCATGGGCAAGTTTTCGTAATGATTAACACAGTCTTGAAGTGGCGAAGACTAACAATAAAGAACGACACAAAAGCATACGATTAAATTTCCAAAGAATACGATCATCGAACGCTCAAGTTCATGGCCAGTACGCATGGGATTAAGAATTGGGTGCAATTTCGAAACAAATAGCAATATATGCACTAAATGTGTACAGTTTGGTTGTGGTGTTTTTTTTTTTTTGTTTTTTTTTTGTTTTTTTTTTTTTTTTAAGATGCAATAAATCGAGTCACAAAATATAGAAAAAAAGGTTACCTCTTCTGTGTCATCCTGCAGTGCACTTAACAGTCACGGTGCCCCGGTGCACGCGCAGATTTGCGACCCCTGGAGCTTTCCTTGGATCCTCTTGGTGGTAATCATGCGACTAATTAATTTTGGTGCGATAATTCCAATAAATACGTCACGGGTACAAATGAACTATCCGGACGCTACGTAGTAATAACCTGATAAAACCTACTGAATCGTAGGAAAACGTATCGGCACGTAGTAAATACGTAGCTAAACGTACCAATCCCTTGTGAAACAAACTGTGGCCCGAAGCCGTTGGATAACCGGACAATACGTAGCGATACGGAGTAAAACGTCGCATAACGTAGCTATAAACGTACTGAAACCTAACAACCTGCAAAACCGGACAAATTTAGGGCAAACCGTGGGATTTGGAAACGTAGTAAAACGTAGGCCTCGAAACGTGACAGTGTGACTGTAGCTAAGAGCTACAGTCACACTGTCACGTTTCGAGGCCTACGTTTTACTACGTTTCTGAAACGTAGCAATACGGCAATATACGTAGTAAAACGTATTAAAACGTAGTGGAACGTATTACATACGGCTATATACGGCTATATACCTGGCCCATGCCACGTTCGAACTAAAAAAACAGTTCGAACGTGGCACTCTGATTTACGTAGCTTATACCTAGTAAAACGTAGTAACACGTAGCAATGCGTAGTCGAATCGTAGTAAAACGTAGTACATACGTAACAAATACGTACTAAAACGTAAATTACAACCCGGTGGAACTCTACGTATCAATACGCAGGGACTACGTTTCAATACGTTTTACTACGACTTGCTACGTGTTACCCTACGTTTTGATAGGTTTCAGTAGGTTTCAGCAGGTATTACTAGGTATCACTTCGTATTGACACGCTCTACTACGATTTAACTAAGTATTACTACGTTTGGTTACGCATCCGGGCCGTAATAGATGTTAATGCTGATTTCCCAAACATTTTATATGATATTATACGAATATATTTCATACGTATAATACACACATTCCGGACAATCCACAGAATGAAGATTGTGAAGAGGTTGATTTATATGCAGTATCTAGACAAACGCTATGACCCGTCAATACAATTAAGTTATTTTCAGACGACCACAAAACATCTATTAAGAGCATGTCTTGCAGTTATACAGTTTATACGAATTGCTAGTCATTCTTATTATTGTGTTCCAATCTCGGAATGTCTGCATGTTTCATGAAATAATATTTATGGAAATTTCCTTAATCGCATTTATGCGCGTAAGTGATTTATTTTGCAAAGTGCATTAACTCAGTCTGACGATTGCATACGCAGCTTCATTTAATTCAGAAGCCCCTGAACCTAAATGAATACAAATATCTCAAGGGGTTAATTATCTATGTACACAGTATAATTTATCATATGTGACGCATCGGTTCTATTGAGCAGGTGCAAAGAATCTATACAGCAGTCTGAGCACTATTAATTTAGGGAAAAATAATCGACTTAATTGTATTTGACGGACACAACGCTACCTCACTAGTCAGTGAATCCAGTCCAATTCAAGACCAAAATGGGTTACTTATCATGTAAAAGAATTACTTGGATAATTTTATAGGAAAGATAATAACGTATAAATGATCACTTAATAAGTAAGAATATGATCACGAAAATTTTCAGTTAAACAATACAAAATCAAAGAAAATTGTGTTCGATAAGTGGATGATACATATAAACGATCGAAGCTTTTTTAAATATATTAAAACGAAGGAAACGTAGCAGAACGAGAATAGAAAATCACAAACAATTTTATAACACGCGTGAAAAACAAAGTGACTCTTTAACATCACAGTATACGTCCCGCTAGCATCAACAATAACAAAGGAGCCGCATCGTGAGAAAACCGGATTTTTGCCTAGGCGAAAACAAAGGCGCAGATCAGCTTCGCGGTAACCGCGAAGCTGATCAGCGCCTTTGTTTTCGCTACACGGATAGTACAATTTCTCTTCTTCTTAAATCCGAAATTTCAAGCTTCTAGCCTGCTTCTGTGACTGTACAGGTTGGTTTGTGTCGGACCAGGTCGGAAATCCCGAAGACCGGTTTTCTCGCGTCGCGGCTCAAAGATGACGAGCACTACAGAGAAGCAGACATAATAAATATAAAACAAGACGATTAACCACAACAAAACTGTATTGGAACAGTAACTGGACGGCTAAAGTTGATCAAACGAGGCCCCCAACTTTGTGTCCCTTTTCTGCTGTGATTTAACAACAAGAACGCGCTCGGTCCCTAGCTCGAAAATGAGGCATAAAAGAAGACTACAGATGTAAAGCTCGTACAAATAGTTTTCAAAAGTAAAGCTGTTTGTGAAATACCAGGGCAAAGAAAAGCCAGACCCGACTAGAGACGGGCTGTGGAACTGTATATGTCAATCCCAACCCAGGCACCAGAGGACAGCACGAACATAATAAAAATGTTAACAACTCGAATGAAGAAAAAGATGACTGGAGTTACCAAAACAAGTCTTTCGGCTAGCGTCAAACACATACAAAGGCGACACGTACACTAGCGACGCAGACAGAATATATAATCTATTTTAATTCTTAAGGATAACATGTCCGTACAATAAATATCCCCTTAAACCCCACTTTTGTTTAGTGAAAATGGGGTTTGCAGGAGAATACCTATTATTTCTTCAATTTTTGTTCCAAAACATAGATTGTGGGTACTCGATAGAACCGCCTTGGCGAGGCAATTCTAACGTGTACCCACAATCCATGTTTTGAGCAAATTAGAAAAATAGTTTTCTACTGAAATTTTTCAAGTTTTACAATTCAAGAAAAAAAACTGAATATTACATGGTCGTATTTTTATAATGTCTGATTCAGAACAAAAATTATCAGAAGGTTCGAATGGCGACTATCTAAATAATCTCACTAGACCAAAATTTATATTGCTATATTATGAAAGTAACGAGATACATACAAGTCAAGCTAAGGACACTTCGATTGTTGAACTGATGATTGTCATTTGGGAGGATATTTAAGTCACTGAATGTCAGTAGGGAAAACTCTAGATAGTCTGTAATCGTTACAAAATGAGATTGTGGGATTCCAAACACATACATGTCCTATACAATTTGTTTGGAATCGAGACTGGTGATAATTTACTAATATGCTAAGCTAAACGTGCTTTTGTACCAGTGACAACCACAATAAGTTTTGAATAAAGGCCGTAAAGGAACATGTTAAGTACCCATATTTATCTATGTTACGTCTGTCCCCTGCCAGTGACATATAGTCCAGTCATCAAATAATATCATTATATATAATGTTTGCGTTGTTTTAGTTAGAGTTAAAGTATCGTGTAGAAAAAACAAGTAAAATACAGCGAGTCGAAGACGAGCTGTTTTTACTTATGTTTTGTTACGAGGTCTTTAACTGACTTGTAGTATGACAGAGCAGAAATTGACAGATCTGTGCTGTAACTTCCAATATCCGGAAGTTAAAGGACGGTATTCAGCCCTCCTCCTTGTTTAGTAGGCCCACCTCATTTGATATTTGATTGTATTGGATTTAATGTTATGAAAACTTCAAAGGAAAAACAGAAAGTCATACTACAACTTCCAAATACAGATTGTGGAATGTTTATTTGTATCTTGTATTTTCAAGCTTTGATTTAGTTACCTTGATCCGGGTTCGGCGAATCGGATACGAACTCTGCCTCTGAAAATTGTTTAACATACAAAGTAAGAATAAAAAAGACATAAACACTGCACAATTAAATTTAAACACCCTACCCAGACACCAGGTGGGAAAGAAAAGACAGCACAAAACATCACAACACGCTTTTTCCGACAGCACGCTTGAAAAGGAAGATGACGAGCTCTTTCCAAACATGACCGAAACTATCCACATATTCCCTGAACAAGCTACAGTGAGTAGATTTTGTAGGGGTTGATTTATGCACATGATCACGAAACGTCAAGACTAGTCATTGTAAATAATGTCATTTCAATACAACCACAAATAATCAATTATGAGCATGCCTTGCAGTTTCACAATTTACATGAATGGCTAGCCATCCTTGCTATTGTGTACCAATCTCCGAATGTCTGCGTTTATTTATGGAAATTTCTTAATCGCATTTAGGCGCGTAGGTGATCTATTTTGCAAAGTACATTAACTCAGTCTGACGATTGCATGTACGCCTTCATCTTTTTCAGAAGCTTTATGCACTATAAATATTTTGGTTTGTGCGAAGAGGTTGATCGCGCAAGTATACACTGTAATGTATCACATACACAAACTTTTGTTCTATGAGTAGTCGCACTGCAGCTATATTCTGAGTAATATTAATTAGGGGATAACTGTAGGCAATTCTTTGATTTAGGGCGGTATATCGTCGTATATACAGTCGGAAATGTTCTCTTACGGAAACGCGTACGCGGATCTGTAAAACATGTTTTCCGGCCGCATAAACGACAATATACTATACAAAATGAAATAAATGAATATTGTGATCACCATTCCTATGTAATGTTTTAACTAAACTCGTATGAACATAAAAAACACATTGTTTTTCACGAACCTCGAGAGACGTATAACCACGACGCTAGCCAAACACAAGCGACGTTGCTCTTGACGTTGGGTTTCCAGCAGGTACATAGAGGATATTTGCTTTTTTGAGGTGAATACCAAATATATTTCATCGAGTGAGTTGAAAACATCAGAATTTTCACGAGTGCGCAGCACGAGTGAAAATGTTTATGTTTTCAACTCACGAGATGAAATATATTTGGTATTCACCGAAAGAAAGCAAATTTTCTTTTTATTTTATACAATACACAGGCATTTTCCAATTCACAAGGCAGGCGGTGAAAATGCAAAAAAAAAAAAAAAACAAAAAATTTTGAAAACATAAGTAATTTTGGTACCACATTGTTCCTTACGTTCTAACTAAGAAAATGAATACCCACACTTTATGTTTTCGTTCATAAATAACGGAGTTATAGGCGTTTGAATTTCTGAAGTGAGACTTATCTAATGGCGTCAAGTAAATGGAAACGTCAGAAGTAATCCAAAAAATCTGACGTCATTACAGTGAAGATATAGGCTGATATCAGTCACTAGTGACTTTTGATATCAGTGAGATTTGATATCAGTGAAATTTCATATCAATGAAAATGACAATTTTATCAAGTTTTGATATACATTGGTTTTCACTGTCAAGTATAAAATAAATGTCATTATCTAATCAGACGTCGCGTTACATTCTAAAGTGAATTTGAATTTAGAAAAAAAAAATGTCGGCTGAATTTTGTATTTGAAGGTCACAAACCACGCATACTTATACATATAGGTAAATTGACTCTGAATAATAACGTATTAATGAAATTCTTAATTAGTAGAAATACGATCACGAAAATTCTCAATTAAACAACGTACCATGAAATAAGGTTGTGATAATTAGTTGGAAAAAGGCACAAACTATATAAAAATATGATCACACTATAAATCTAGCAAATGTAATTAAGTTAAGGTCCGAGAATCGAGACAATTATTACAATTCCAACTCAGACAGGAGTCTACACAAAACAGCACAAATATCGCACGCACCAGGAAAATAAGTCCATGAAAAGTGTACCCACTTGAACCCAACTTTTATAAAGTTTAATTAGGGTTTACATGTACTTTGGAGTTCTTTATTTTTGATTCAAAGCATAGATTGTGTACCTACACTCCCGCTTGCGTATTTGTACTCCATCTACGCGTATCATACCTGTAATACGCGCGTATTACGTGCGTAATACTTTTTACGCGCAACATACGTGTAACATGCGCATATATACGCGTATTGTATCTCATTAATATTCATAAGCATACATAAAATCGTCAATACGCGTAAGGTTTGTTCATTACGCTTATGAATGATAAGCCAATCGCATTGTCTATACGCCTAGGCGTAATTACGCGTATCATACGCGAAATGGTAGTAGGTATACACGCTATAGTACCAAAATGTTGATGGTGTTATTGTTATGAAAATTAAGTGCAAGTCAAAAGTAGATGAATAGGAGAAAGTCTGCATCTGCTGATAATAGGTATTGGAAAGGCACAGTACTAATTTCCCCCATACCGATAACATGTGATGACGTGGCAGACCTGAAACGGTGTTGCTATAAATAGAAACGGCTCATGGGATAGGTAAATTGCACCTCTGCAGCGCCATCTGTATCGCACAGCAGGCATAAAATTTGCCATAATTGAACCTGTTGTTAGACCATTGTTATGTTAATTGAGACCAGAATCGCAATGCTTCCTTCACATAAAGACAAGTTGATTAAGCTGACTATATACATCGCATCAAGGACTTTTAATGTAGAACCGAACTTCTTGTATTGTATACATATAAAACAAGCATTTAAAATGCGAAATTCAACAGAAGCATGTTCTATGCCGACATGACTGAAAAATCAACAAATCTTCGAACTACATGCAATACAGATGTGCGACTTTCAAAAGTACCATGATATTCGCTATTAAATGCATGAAAGTTGAAAATCGCGAGCAAATCACGCATTTTGAGTTCACAACTTTTTAATTTAGTTTAGACAGATGCTCGCTCGTATACACCATGAAATCTTCCGCCATTTGTGGTGAAGTTATTCAGATTTGTCGTGACATGTATATGATCTTTTTAATAGGGCACATTGGTTGATATTTAAATATTTTATTAACATTCATTTTTATATCGCCATACCACCACAATTGCTTCTGGTTATCGCTGATTATCAGGTACATGTTAATTATCATTTATAAGAGTCTATGTAATCGTTGATTAACTCCTGCTGCTATCTCCACATGTTCTCTTCGAAATGACTCGTCTAATAATAGAACAAATATCTACGCGGGAAGCCGGGGAAATTAGTCACATGTGTTTCCTCAAACTATTGCCGATGCAGGCTTTCGCCTTCATAGGCTTTTGGTGCAAGTTTAATGGATTATACTGATATATCGTGATTGTGAAACTTGTGTGACTTTACTTTCAACCTGTTATGCGATTGATAATGTGTTCCAAACTCTGCTGTTCCTGATTCATGAAGGCAGTTTTGATTTCTTTTTCTTATTTATATGCATGTATATATTAAACACAGTCCCAAAAATGCTTTCCTTCGAAATAATTCCACAAGCACAATATATATATAAACACTAGTCTTTGTGCGATCAGGTATTGTACCGATCTAAGTATTCAGAATTTCTCGAGGAAAGGTTTTGACACGTTATTGCTTCGTTCATTTCTACTTTGATGCGTTAATAGAATCTTAACATAATGGGCTGTTTTATTACGCGTATCTTGTGTGTGTCTGACTGTTTTACTACTGATTGGTGGGAACAATACGCGTATATACGCGTTATACTCTGAATTACGCGTAATGACTAGCTTAACGATTTGGTCGCACATTGGCTAAAGATATCGTGTGTAATATACGCGCATTATTTCCATAGTACGCGTAATTGAAATTGATTTCTTTTAGTTATGGACATGTACGCATTTAAATTATGCGCGTTATTCGCACGTATTAAGCGCGTATGTTACGCGTAAACGATGAGTACAAATACGCGAGCGGTAGTGTACAATCAATGTTGGAACAAAATAATAATAAAAAAGAAAAACAAAAAAAAATATTTTTCTACAACTCTGTATATTGCATTGGTAAGTTTTCGTAAAATCGTCTTAAAACAAAGATAAAGCGCACAACAGAGAGGCGACATAATACAGAAAAATGGAGAAAAAAAAAACACTGCAAAACTAAAGATAAGTTTTCTAGCTGGTTGACGAAATATCACCGAAAATAACACGTGTGTGCAGTGTGACAAATCATCTACGATTACTCAGGAGTTACGCCGACTCTGACATAACATAGTAAACAAGAGCAATTTATCCATATTTACCCTTTATATATTAAATTTAGCTCATCATCTCAACTCATAACCAGGTCCCTTCTTTCTGTTAGTCGGGAGAGTCTTTTTCCAAATCACACTTTTCTTAAACAGCTTTAGGTATATACGTGTGTGTTTATATCCCTCTTTTACAATTTAACATTCAAGTTCTTAAACGAGCCACATAAATTTTAGAAAAAAAAACAAACAAACAAAAAACTAAGTAAACAATTTTGTATTGGGTTATTTCCATTGAAAATGTGAGCCAGATATTACGAAAACTTGCCCATGCAATATACAGAGATTTTTTAATGAGAAATGGAAACATTTTGATTTTTTTAAATTATTTTCGCTCAAAAAAGTACAAACATGCAATTATCAGGAAATGGCGCAATCAGAAAGAAAGTCCAACTCCACAAACCGAGTGGCAGGAAAAACTAAAATGACACTTAGGTACTTATACCAAGTGAGCAGCTATTTCCAAAAAGGCGGCCACTCAGTAACCCGAACTTAACTAAAATATGAAAACGTGCATAAGGCTGAAACAGCACAAACATTCGACTCCAAAACTCAAAACTTTCAGGACCACAACAAAAGCATCGCATTGGAACGATCAGTAACACAAAATTACTGGGGGGGGGGGGGGGGGCTTAAACCGGTTTAACAGGCGCCTTACCTCACCCTCATCTTCTGCAGTGGTTCACGTCATTTAGTTAGTCGTTCGGTCCTCGTGGTGAATTGATTAATCAAAAACGAGGACAACAGATTCAGTGAACTGCATGACGATAGAGACCCCTGGGGGCCGATTAACTGAAACTGAAACCCGGAGCAAGGTAAAGCCCGTTGGGCCAAGCAACAAACAAGAAGCTCCGGCCCATATACATTCGGGGTACACGTTCAAACCGCCTCGCCGAGGCAGTTGTAACGAGTAGCCATAATGTATGTTTTGGATCAAAAATTAGAAAATAAGGTAAACTCCAGCAAATCCTAGTTTTTCTATATAAAGGTGGGGTTAATTTGGGTATACTTTTCACGGACATGTTTTCCTGATGGAAGTAACTATTTTCCTAGACAAAAATCAAAATTTATCATTTTGCATTTAAGAAGCAGCAGACCAAACGAATTCCAATCACAAATTTTATTCAGTTTTGCAAGAATTTCAATGTTTAGGTTTTTGGCATACTTCCCTTGAACATGCAAAAGACGTATTCAATACAATTTTCGATCGTAAAAGTCTTATTAGTTAACTTGTTTACAATTGTTTGCAGCACCTTTAAAGAATTTTCGAAATATATATGAATATAGATTCATATATTTATGTTGGTCTTCCAGAAAAGGGAGATTTTAAAACGACAGTTTTGAAATCCAATGTAATATTGGTTCAACGATGCGTGTTATCTTCTTGTGGTTCCTATCATGAAAATAGGTTTTTAGTGTGACAAGGATCACAGAGACAGATACCGCGTTCTAGTCGACATAGCCATTGTACAGACACTCTATATTCAAATGAATATGAGCCACGGCTACCATTCTATGTTTTGGAGCAAAAATAAGAAAAAAATATACACTGTAAACCCTATTTGCCATTTCACTTCATCTGAATATTTGTCAACTCCTGTTAAAAAAAAGTGCGGCTTGACCTATTAAGGGAAATTTAAAGTACACGTATCGAAGTTATGAAATGCATTTTGCAAAGAAGAAACTAAAAAGACATTGGCACTTATTCCTGATCCCGTTGACATGATCTCCGTTATAAAATACATTAAACAAGTAAACGCTGAAATAGTGACTAAGATGGAAACAGAAATACAGTTGATACAAAGAGGTCTGATGAATGAGCAAATATAGTAACAAGACCTATTATGAAGGAGTCAGTTTTCAAAATGCTATTCTGTATCAGATATATTTTGTCGTGTCTAGACTAACAGTGACAGACAACGTTTTCCAGACGATACATTCATTGTACAGCATTATTTTCTCTAATGAAACGTTATCTAATTCAAAAATGTCATTCGGGTTCTGCATTTTGTGTCTATCTTCCGCTTCGTTACCTATATCATGTCTGCTTTACGACAAATCGATAAAACAAGTTCTACTTGTATATGACACACGCCTCTATCACATATATCAACGCTTATCTAATTAAAAGTGATATAAATATGAAAACAGGAAAAGAAACCCTAGCATTCATATTAGCTGGATTAAACGAATGTCACTGAAGAAGTCTAGCATTATTGAAACATGAGGGTACGCACTGAGTATATCCTTTAACTTCCATTCATAAAGGGTATCATCTCACCAAAGTCAATTGTAAGTAATCATATGATAAGAAATAACTGGTCGTATGTTACATTTTGCACGTTTTTGTCATAACTAGGCGACAGAGTCATATTTTCTTAAAAAGCACATCTGATTCTAAAATGTTGTCGTTTTGCTTCTGCATTCATGTCTATTTTTTGCTTCAACGCCTAAATCGTGTCTGTTTTACGACGATTTAATAACAAGTTTCCCTATTTTATTTGATACATTATCACGTATTTTAACGTTTGCTTCATTAAAAAGTGGTTTATTTAAATACCAAGGACCAATGCTAGTGTTATAAAAATTCAAATATATGAATATAGAATTATTTTAAACTAGCAATAGAGTCAGCTTGACTATATAGCAACCTGCACAAAAAAGTTGCTTAACTACGATCAAAAGGCTCACATAAACGTCAGTTTTCTAGGTTAACGTGTATTATTTCAAAAGAAACTACTTTATGGTCGGATTTTTGTTTGAAAAGGACCAACGTCTATGTACATCTAGAAATAAAAAAACTATTTGTTCAACTCTTTAAATACGCTTTACATGCAATATTGTAATGCATGCAATATTGTAACATTATACCAAACATTAATAATAATTTATAGTTTACCAGGCGTAAATATTACATGCAAACTGTATTTTGGAAAATTAAACATTAAGTTGCATTTCCGGCTGGCTTTCTCTCACAATGAAAATATATTGTAACCGCCTATAATCAATAAGACCACCGCAATATCAAGTTGACCACCGGTAGACAAACGATCTAAGCATTGAAAGGGAAGCTTGGGTGTTTTTTTTTTTTTTTTTTTTAAATTATGTCTGAAGAACAGATTTAGTATTCATGTAACTTACTTCAAAGGCAGTTGATTTCTTAATGCTAAGGACATACTAATATTTCTGTTTTCCAGTTTCTTTTTTCGTTTTCACCACCGATCAAACATGACGCATACGATTGCAACGAAATCGTTTTTTATTTCAGCTCCCACTTCGGGAAGACATTCAACGGCAAAAATACTTTTAGCCTGATACTCTTTGAATTTTATAGAATTTTTAACATCTTTTCTTTCACCTCTGTCATTGAATCTCGGGAAAAAAGGACCATCGGAAATACTTCCACTTTGTTACGTGGACCACCGACGGTGGTCAATTTATAGTTTACCAGGCGTGAATACACATGTTAGGTGCATTTTGGAAAACTAAACCTCCAATCAGATGAGCATATCATATGCGCTTGTCGTTTATTTTAATCACACAAATTCCTAAATTTAAATATATCCCTATAGATTCACTGTACCCCATAGATTCATTGTATGCGACGATACCATTGAATGAGCGCATTGTTGACCAAAATTGCAAGGATTTTGTGTGTACTTTGCACATGTTGGCGATTTTGTTTCTTTATCATATTCTTCTGTTTTTTAGTATTATTTTTTGTGGTTCATTTACACGTTCATTCTTATGCAAAAATAATCGCAAAAGGAGCACCCGGAATGCATTTTCTTTAATTGCAGTTGTAAAAAGATTTTATCCAAATGAAACGGTTACTGTTTTCAATGAAAATTAAAAGTGAATCGATAGGGTGGTATATCTGACTGCTACTTTCTACTGTTTCTGCGTACCTCGTATGAAATCAACAGCCTGTTCCATTCCATATATGTCCCGGTCACAGTCATCCTTCGCCAGAATTCCAAGTTTGATCCCCGGAAGTAGACTATCATTTTGATTTATCCAATCTAATGTATACAGCATTGTTTCCAGGGTTTGAATCCCGCCCTGGGGCATGATAGCCCCGCAGATGCTTTCCTCACTACGCTCATGTACCATATGTAGGGCACCAAGGATTATATCACCCTCAATGCGCACGGCTAGGTCACGGCGAGGCCATGTGTAATTACCGTGTTTGCCCATGTATACCATTGGCTTTTCCTTACCGAAATTTCCAAATACCAACACCACAAAATATAGGAAAATGCATAGAAATTTTAACATGTTGGGTAAATCTGATGATCTTTGCTAATTCTGTGGCCTTTTTAATAAACACCAACAAAATTACACATCAGTCCCACATACCATGTACATGCATGTGCTGTCATGTGCAATTGAAACTATTTTGACTCTTGTCATTTTTAAACATTCTTGTAGATGACAAAACATTTGTTTATGTATATTTTATTCATAATTTAGTGTTATTGTTACCAAAACTACGATCAGATACACATAATATAGTAGAAATTTTAAAACACCATCCAAACATTCTATAAAAAGGAGTAACTGTACTATAATATCAAATAATTACATGTTTGTCACGAAATCACATTTTCATATTCGTTTCATTATATCCAACAGCGAAATTATTTACATGATCATATTAGAGCCGATGGATTCTCATTAATTCAGAATCAGATTGATTTGAACCAGTGTCTCAGTAAAACTGATAGAACTCTCAGCAGTGTCGCATCCCGCGATGAGCTTTTTCACTTGTGAGTCGAGTCACTAGAAGACCTGTGTTTTGGAGGTCCGACCATGTCCCACTCAAATAGGCCTATTTAGTAAAGATAGACGGATAAAAATTTGAAATTTCGGATTTAAGAAAAAGATGGCGTGTACTATCCGTGGAGCGAAAACAAGGCCGTTGATCAGCTGTGCTGTTACTGCACAGCTGATCTGCGACTTTGTTTCCGCATATGCAAAACGATGATTTCTGCATGATATGGCTCATGTATCACTTAGCATCCAATACACTGCTATTATAGATAACCACTTTCTGGCAGTTTAAAAATGCCATATCACTCACGAGTGACACCAAAGGCTAGAGCAATCGATATTAAAAGAGCTTCCTAAACTGATAAAGATACAAATTCTGGTAGTTATGTAGTTATGGAGGCTGAGGGTGAGGTTATGGCCATGTAAAATCGGTTTAAGCCCGCCAGTAACTTTGTGTTACTGATCGTTCCAAGTCGATACTTCTGTGGTGGTTCTTTTTGTTTTATGTCTTGGTGTATAAAATTTTTTTGTGCTGTTGGCGCCTTATGTATGTTTTCATATTTTTAGTTAAGTTAAGGTAACTGAGTGGCCACCTATTGGGAAAATAGCTGCTCATTCGGCTTACGATATGTTTCATGGTATAAGTACCTGATTGTTAGTTTGGTTTTTTTCCCACCTCGGTTTTTGGAGTGGGAATCTTTTTCTGATTGCGCCTTTTCCTGATCTTTGCCTACTTGTACCTTTTTATTTTAATCGTCACACAAATGTATTATTCTAACACACCTCCCCTTTATAGCAATTTATTAAATTATGACGTCAGCTATCCCATAAGTCACGTTACCTTGACGTTAAACGGTTGTAACGTCATTCAACGCGTTAAAAACGTTACAAACATATGTAAGCAGTTGCGGTACAGTCAAAAGTTTGTTAGGATTTCTTCAGCCCAATGGTGGAAAAGTTAAATAAACTGAAGGTTTAAAATGATTTTATCCCGTTTATTGAATATTAGAATCAAAATAGACCAGCTCTAGTGCGTGAATTGTTCTGCTTTACAACTGACCACAAAACAGTGAATTATTACTCAACAAGTCACTGCTAGAGCTGATCTATTTTTTAAACATTGGACAAACTGTCAGAAAAAAACAATTTTCTCTGTAATTACTAAAATACTTGTTGTTCATGTTTATTTAGATAAGAATAATAATAGGAATCTAGTGAAAACATATTTTTAAGAGTTAACTAAAGTGTAATTTTGACCACAAAATCGGGGACGTATGTTTCTGAAGCCACTTTGCCCTTGATCATTTAATTACAACAACAACATGCTTATACCAATACACAAATATATTTAACCCATATTTGACGAATGGATTTTCCCATCATTATCATTAGGGTGAGTCCACTTTCATTTTTAGGGGCGTCAGGAGTGATTTTTTGCTTATGTCCCATAAAAGGGACGCCAGGCTTAAATGAGTTAAGACAAACAATGCAAAAATGTACAAGTAGGCAACGGTCAGAAAAAACGCGCAATCAGAAAAAAAAGTTTCACACTCCAAAAACCAACAATCAGGTACTTATACCATGAAAACATATCGTAAGTCAAATGCGCAGCTATTTTCCCAATAGGTGTCCACTCAGTTACCTAAACTTAACAAAAATATGATAACATACATAAGGCACCAACAGCACAAAAATGTTTTAAACACCAAGACACAAAAGACATAAAACAATAAGAACAACCACAGAAGTATCGCATTGGAACGATCAGTAATATAAAATAAAACTGAAATAATTATTCAGTTGATTTTTTTTTTTATCTTTTTTTTCTATTTTTGCACAAAACATAGAACATGGGTACACATTAGAAACTATCTATATTTCGGATAACCACTCACTTCCACTACCCCGAAAACAAAAATGAAAAAAAAAAAAAATATATATATATATATATATATATATATATATATATATATATATATATATATATATATATATATATATACTGATGATTGTGTCAACCATCTTCAACGTCTACATATATTTCCTTATTTTCTGGAATTAAGTTCATAAGTTGACAGAAGGTGTAATGCTTTGTATCGACAACTCTGTTGAAGATGCAAAAATAGAGTAAGTCTCATTGGCTAAGGGTCACTGGCGATGCTTAAGTAGCCGCAACCGCTGTATGGCCCATCTCCTTTCTCATTAATATGTTCATTGCCATTAGCGGATCTCAGTTTTAGTTTTTAACTTTGGATTTAATTAAAATGTTCAGGAACTTGTGCAATTAGAACCAATGTTCCACCCTACAAACTGAGTTGGAATCCACACAAAATGAAATTCACGTGGCATTCAGGTATTAAAACAAAAAGGTAAAGTAGGCAAAGATCAGGAAAAGAAGCAATCAGAATGAGGTGGGAAAAACTAAATCAACAATCAGGTACTAATACCATGAAAACATATCGTAAGCCGAATAAGCAGCTATTTTCCCAATAGGTGGCCACTCAGTTACCGAAACTTAACTAAAAATATGAAAACATACATAAAGCGCAAACAGCACAAAAACTTTCAAACACTAAGACATAAAACAGAAATACTGCATCAGCTCTTGTGGCTATACGTGTGACATGCATAAACATATTACTTCTAAAAGTTGATAGGGACCACTCCTATTTAATCCAATAAAATAATATTTTGAAAACCCATATCTATCTAACTTGTGATCAGATTTAAATTTGGTTTTCACCAACCATCTTCAGGTTGAATGGAGATCATTTTCCGTCAAAAAATATATTTACTTTTATTTTCTTGTGTAAAAAAAAATATAAAAAATATACATTTTTTTTAATTTTTACAGTCACTAAGAAATCAACCTATGCACGCAAAGAAATGTTCTCGTGATGAAATGTTTCTAGAAACCATTCTTATTATGTACCTTCTAGGCCCGCCAACGTGGTTTTATGTTATGGCAAATTTCTGGGGTGCATATGTTCGGACACATGTGTCGAAAAATGAAGAAAGTAAATTTAATCAAACTTTCAATTTTCTTTAAATGATAAACGTCCTACACAAATATGTAAGAATTGGTTTAAACTTTTATTTAATTTGTACATGTACAGTTCATATATTAACAGAAAAGCAGCATAAATATATATGAATACAAACATTATACAAATGGGATCCAGAAAGAAGTCGAATGACTTATTTGAATCTGTATCCTAAAATATGCTATGAATAAATGTATGCTATTACGTAATTGTCACAATGTTTACAAAATAGAAAAATGTTTAACAGTTTCTTATGAAAGAAGTTGTCGTTCAGAAAGATATATAAAAATATATATAAAATATGTAAGAATTGTGAAAATATATTGTTTATAGGCCCCCTGGCAAAATACTAAAAAAGTTATTCTTATCGAACTTTGAGTAGTATATGTGCTATTCATAACGATCTTTCTCATAATCTCAAACGCCGTTTTGACAATCAAAAACTTGTTTTGTGTGTATCAAATGGGTTGTTTACGATTGCCGCTTACGATTGCAATTACGGTATGGTTCTAGGGATCACTAGTCAGTTTTAAACCAAACACTAATTTTATGTACTGTTAATGATGCTTTTTGACCCATATGTACTCGGATTTTCTAAAAGCCGAAAAGTACAAAATCATGTATAAAGATTTTCAGACGAAATCAGCAAATCCACACAAAATTCCATTAACGGCTAGCAGGGTCTAAATAGCAATATGCAATGCTTTATTAATCAAAATTGACGTTTAAAGTGTTTATGTCTGTACTTCTAATCGCGCGAATCATGTGTCATATTATTTACAGCTGTATGTATGCCTATTCACTTTATCAAAATTGGTAGTTTTGACAATAAGTATAATATTGCACGGAACCGACGAAATTCATGTTAAGAAATACCAAGTGCGTGCGTCCAACAAGCCAGCTAAAACATTTTCTAATGAAAAGTCATATGTTTGCTGCATAAACTTCGCGAAAACATGCTAATGCAATATACAAATATGTTATAGTTATTTTGTCTGATTTTTATCTCACCGAGGTGGTTCTTACGAGTATCCACAATCTACGTTTTGAGGAAAAAATAAGTAAAAAAACAAACAGACAAAAAAAAAACAAACTTATTTCCCCCTATACCATACATAAAGATGCAATGTACGAGATGGAGATAGGGCTTACTTGTACGTACTTCAGCTAACCAATTACGTAGTCAGTCTTTACAATAATTTGTATGTTTCACACCATAGCCTACAAGCATACGTATTATAATTGTGTCAATTTACCTTGATTTAGAGCAGGTTTGCATCATAACAGGTGTAAGTGCACAAAAGTGCCCTTGGAGGTGGTATTTTTTTGGCTCAAAAGCGTGTATTATTTATTAATTGACGATTGATCTTCGAGCTTTTATTTTATATATCATAATATAACCTAATTTTATTCAATAAAATTAAGCATCACACATTGCTTCTAGCCTTCAAATGAATACAACAGTAGTGTGCATACACAAAATATCAAACATATAATTATAGAAAGAAGCTTATAAGACATTGATTGAATAAACATGGGTTTTAATATGTACAAAGTTGTCGCCAAATATCAAATTCATTTCTTTGGTTGTTGGCAAAATAAATAAATTTGGCAAGATGTAAACTTTCGGATCTACTGCTTGATGAAACGTGTTTCTTTTTTGAACAAACGTGTTTAAATGTGGCCATCTTCAACAGTATGATTTCAGAAATTTGCGTCTAAGTTCATAATATTTTGGACAGAGTAATAAAAAGTGATATTCATTTTCATAGCAATTATTTGAACTTTGGCATATTCTGTCTTTGCCAGTAATATTTGTGTTTATATCTTTTCGTTATACACTGCAAAACGGACACTCCAATAAAAAGTGAACCTCATCTTCGAGAACATTACAAAACGTACGATTTTGAAGAGGAATGTTATTAGGTTTTGCCTAACGCCCAACCTCGACTTGAAGTCTGTGTGAGGACAAGCGTAAACGACTAAGATTTTACGGTATTTAGCAACGTTTTAAAACTTACAAATACAAAAAGGTGCAAGTAGGCAAAGATCAGGAAAAGGCGCAATCAGAAAAAAGATTCCCACTCCAAAAACCAATGTGGGAAAAAAAAAACTAAATTAACATTCAGGTACTTATACCATGCAAACATATCGTAAGCCGAATGAGCAGCTACTTTCCCAAAAGGTGGCTACTCAGTTACCTAAACTTAACTAAAAATATGAAAACACACACAAGGCGCCAACAGCACAAAAAAAAACAACACCAAGACATAAAACATAAAGAACCACCACAGAAGCCTTGGAACGATCAGTAATATAAATTTACTGGCGGGCTTAAACCGATTTTACTTGGCCATAACCTCACCCTCAGCTTCTGCAGTGGTTCATAACATTTAGTAAGTTCTTCGGTCCTCGTGGTGAATTTCTAACTAGTCAATGAATCATCAAGAACAAACAGATAAATCATAATATACATCCTGATGAATCAAAAATGAGGACTCAACAGATTCAGTAAGCTGCCCGACGATGGGGATCCCTGGGCGCCAAATAACTTACTTTTTCGGAGCAAAAGAAAAAAAAAAACATCATTTGGATCTCGGTGGGCTAAGCAACAGACAAGCAGCTCCGGCCCCAAACAACTAAAATGAATAGCTTTAAGTTGGGGCCATCATAGAGTCCTACGCCCGACCCACCGGCGTGCAATTAAAGAAGGCAGCATAGTTATCAACCATGCTTGGGTTAAAAACTAAGCATGCAGACTGTCGCGTAACATTCAAGTTATATCCTACTATCTGTAACGTATAATGACTTTTCTGAACTGATAAGAAAAATCATTCCTTCCTATTAGTTTCTTAAATTTGTAAAGCAAGTCACCATAAAATTCTGGTTCCGAAAGGACCTCACCTAAAAGCGTCTATAACCCACCAACATTATATTTGAAAATCAATTTATAGTGTTTGCGAGAAAATTTAGAAAATATTTTTGAAGTTTATGATACCGATAGCCCTGTTGGAGAAGTTTGGCCTTTAAGCATTTATTTTGAGCGTTGAAGTCCGTAACATGATTGCAGATTCTAGCAAACCTAATAAGTTGAGAAATGTATACACCATAAGAAGCACGACGAGGAACCTCACCATCCGAAATCGGAAAATTAACTATATCAAATTCAAAGTGATCGCGCTTATCATACATTTTAGAAGAAACAAATCCATTTGCAACAGAAAGATGTAACTCTTAAAAGGGGGTTTCGGTATCTGAGATATTGGCTTTGTTCAACTGTAGTCCAGGTGCATAAATTTGATAAATAAGGGTTGTAAATGTTCAAAAGGTCATCGAGGTACCTAGAAGTCGAATTTTGAGCCTCGATAACATCAGCAGCTTGATTATCATGGTTAAGAGAATCCATGAAATCTCTTTCGTAGCAGTA
Organism: Rugalucina vietnamica; assembly: GCA_964017185.1. Classification (NCBI taxonomy): domain Eukaryota; kingdom Metazoa; phylum Mollusca; class Bivalvia; order Lucinida; family Lucinidae; genus Rugalucina; species Rugalucina vietnamica. The sequence goes on along the minus strand of OZ024882.1, from coordinate 3,759,790 downwards.
TATATAAATCAGCTACGAGAGGTGCGCAGTTTGAATCCATCGGAATTCCAACAATTTGTCTGTATAACTTGGTCCCAAATCTAATATAAATATTATCCAGGAGATAGGAAAAAGCGTCGCACACATTCTGACATGACCAAAGTGTATAGAGGAGGTGAAAAATGCCTTTCTGTCATTGCATGCCAAATAAAGTGAACCATGTTTTTTTAATCTGTCCACTCTATCAAAAATTAATCTAGAAGTCTTTCTTTAATTAGTTTATGTGGTAATGTTGTATACAGAGTAGAAAAAATCATATGTGGACAAGCTCGTCGCAAGAAACCCTCTACACTTCAATTTACTGAGCACCTCGCCAGATTTTTTTTTTATTTTTATAAGCTTTTTAGCATCTAGCCCGTGTTGAATCATCCAATATTGCGCGCCAATTTTAAATAAATGAATCTGTATAAAATGCTTAAAATATTTCTATATCAGGTACACATTGCGCTTCCCAAACGTTCGTAAACCCCAATCGGCTTCACAAATTTCTCACGCATGATGCACAATTACGTTTTTGAGCTTGCTGCACTAAATTAATCAGCATCATCTGGTATACTTCTTTAATGTATTTGGTTCCTTCAAAGTAAATAATTTTAAGCCAGTACTTTATTATAGCTACAAATCGCATCGATTGATATTCTACTCTACCTAAATCGCCGAATATAAAGTCGTTTGTAATGTTTGTTTGACAGCTAGTAGTACTTCTTTTTTATTTTATTTTTTTATTTTTTTTTTATTTATTTATTTTTTTTTTTTTTTGCAAAATTGCATATTGATAGTTCCAGTGGGTATTGCTTTGAGAAATTCCCAAGCTTCGCTTCCATAATTTATCAAACAAATGAACTGAGTGCGAGGTCGACAGCGATGTTCAATTGTATAAATATTTATTTAATGTAAAAAGGTACAAGTAGGCAAGTAGGTAAAAAACGCTTTAAATCCTTGCCCCGACAATGTTTTCTGTGACTCACAATTTGATGAACCTGTAGTGAAAACCACTCCTAGATAACATAATTTGTTGACAATTTCAATGTTTTCATTTTTATCGGTGAAATTTAATGCATTTGGCAAATGACAAAAATACATTTTTCATTAATACCATGATGTTTGTTTGTGTCATTGACTGTTTTCCACCTTATCCAGTCATGTGCAGAAATGATGATCAGGGGAATTAATCTGATATAAGAAGCTTGACCATCGGATTTCCAATACCAGCATACCTGTTATGACATTTCGCCAAGGTAATATGCCCTTAGGCATCGAATGGGCCGAGTTTGTCTATTTTTAATGTTTAGATCTACCTGTAGAAAGGTAGACGTAGGAGATTTGTTCCGTTTTCTGAGTTTTATTTTGAAATATGATTTTGGATATCTTCATTGACAAATATTTTATTTTGAAATGAATCAACTTTACGTTTAACATCATGGTTACAATAGTTATATTGATCTCGTAAACTTTTAAAAGTGAAAAAAAATATATAAAAACAAATTAAAAATAATAATAATGATGATGATAATAATAATAACCAAAAAGCGCTTCTGCACAGACTGATCATCGGTTTAAACTTTTCTATTTGTACATAGTCATGTACATGAAACTCATGTTGCTAAACAACTTCATTTAACTAACCACAGATGGAATAATTAGTAGACGGAGTTATTGTTTGTGTAGAATAAGAAGAGAAGTGACACTGTTTGTAAATATCAAAATATAAAAAAAAATCTCGAACTAGTTTGATGTTGACCACAGATCCAATAAAATGAATATGATTTTGAAACAAGTGCATGTAATAATATTCCGATTTTCATTGATTATCATCGCAACATGACTGGAACATTGTTATTTAGGACGTAACGAAATAGCAACTGATCGCTTTGATTGCGTGGAGTATAATCAGCTTTTATTTCCATTTTAAAGTAGCTATATGCATTCAAACTTTCAAGTCTAGTTGCCGGTTTGTAAGTGTCACTGAATGACTGATGGGGATTCATTACCCGAAATCACACTTCCTCCTCTTGAATGTTACTTTATATTCACAGTTTCCAAAAGATGTTAACGAAACCATTTTATCTTATATATGTTTCATCTCTTTCGCGCATTCTGATCAATATCACATATTCGCTGCGGTCTCAGCAGCCCTGAAGAAATCTGCAGTGTTTCTGAAATATGCGAAATAAAAATGCCACAATCAGATAAACTGTTTGTGTTTACCGTCAAAGATGTGACACACAAGAAAGGAAAAATTAAAAACAGACATATTCGGCAAAATGTTATGTCAAGTCAAAATAATTGATATACATGTTCAGCCGAAAGGAGAGAAAAAAAATACATACAAAGATATTTGCCGCCCGGTATGATTCTCCATTTTCTATTTCCCGGAAAATGAGAAACCTAGGCTGATCCGAGTTACAGTTCCCCATATGGGGGCAAAAGGGCAATTTTGCCAGACATTGGCTGTTTCATAAAACGGAAATTTCAATGCTGTAAAAACAATCATGATATAGAAAACTTGAATGATGAAATTAATTGATTGACACCTTAATGACTGCGCATTGCTTTCGTTAAATGTCAAAACAGAGGGACATGATATGAGAGAAAGACGACACATTGACCAATTATAAGAACAAATGTTTAAAATCATTTATTGAGGGTCGCATTTTTTGTGCATCTTTCTTTGGGTCATACTTGTATTTAATTGTTGGTTACCCAAACATTGTCTTTATAAATGGGCACACACACACACACACACACACACACACACAAGTAAATAAATAAATGAAAATAAAAAAAATAAATAAATTATCACTGTAAACTAAAGCGTTAAGTAATTTACAATATTATGAAACATAGCAGCAATTTTCAGTAAAATCAATGAGTTACCCAGTTTTGAAAGCGGAAAAATAAAATTTCATTGGTCTTTTATTGGGATTTTCTGAAGTTTGACTCAATTCATTTTTATAGTAGATTTTGTGCAATATATATATATTTAGAAAGATAATTTTGTCCCCTAATGGACATTTAAAGGATTAATCTAAGCGGAGAGCGGAACCTGAAATGGACAATTTATAGAGGGGTCATCTCATGCTTGTCGGATGCCAAGATTTTTAGTTATAATATGTATACTATATGTTATAATATTAATAAATGTTATTATATAGCGACGTTTTGCCATTAGAAATTGACACTGAACGATCGTTGCGAGAACTACACTGTACATATCAAAATGTTGAATCTTGCCTGAACATTTTTTGAAATAGCCCGTAATTTTGCCCCGTTTTCACTGTCTCGACTTTAGGCCGCGGTTCATGCCGTTTTATCGATCAGAAGTGAATCCTGACGACCTGGAATATAACTGTTGAACCGGGATAGACTACGTACCATCCGGGTCGAACCGTGTTTGTCTAACGCTTCTTCACTATGATTGCCGGCGAACCCCTGTATAGCCACGGTATCTACCGATGGTTTTAGATATACATCAACTCGAGTAACAGGAGAAGAACACTGGATCCATGCCCCAACCACGTTTTGAAATCAAAATTGGGTTTAGATATTATGTGATCGAGTCAGATTATATGACCGCTTGCATATTTTTTATTCATGTAACAGGATTCATGGGTCCATTCTCCGTCGTCGACATGTATGAAAAATGTATCTAATTTGACATATTTCTGTGATAGCTCTGAGATCCAGGGTACAGCTGGCTCAAGTTTGTTTTCAAAACACAGACCAGTGCAGACTTGTTGGCTAGCAAACCCATATAACTCTAGGATAAACTGCAAATCCATGCGATATATTTTGAAGCTGTCGTCAAATAAAGATGCGAGTTCACGTAACGTCAAAAGTTGCGGAACGCAATTGTAACGTTCGAAACGTTGTGAAAGTCTTCATGATAATTGCTAAATATTAAATGTTAAATGGAAGGTTCTCACAGTCCTGTGACTGGCTATTTAGTAAAAATGCCTGACTCGTTAACTCACTATATAATGTGGGCAACTCATATTTACTTTATTGTAAATTTCTAGATATTTTTAAAGATATTGGGATCGGCTTAAACAGTCGCCGGTTAATATCATATGCCGTGAACGTCAAAAAAGCGAAATTTACGGTATGTGGGACATTTTTTAAGATTTAGTTTTTCGTCTATATTTTCATAGATAGTAGACGCAGAATGACAAAACATTACATGCACAATCTACATTCTAGATGTATTTTTTCTATGATCTTATAAGTGTCTATGAATATGCCATATGTTTTGTGTATGCATTTAAAGAAAATAACTAGGAAATATTTTACGCTAATCGACGTTTTGGGACATTTTTTAAGATCTGGCTTAATGCAGAATTCAATATGAATAGGACTATCACTCGGAATAAAACTTCACTTATCTTATCTACATTAATTATGTATTTCGGTAATATATTTTTATCCCTCTATGCTTGTTCGTGTAATTTTAATACAAAGGGCTGGAGTCTATAAGACGGGATTTTGGCCTCAAAATTCGTGAAAAAATTATTGAATCATATTTCTGTGAGTAATACTCACACAAATAGTACAACGTACCGTGTTTCTAGAAATGACGCCAGAACGTCTGAAAAAGCACGTGATCACGCTATGGCGACGTCACTAAGCAAGATGGTCGCGCCATTTTCCTCAATTTTCAGCTATTTTCAAATGTTCATGTCGAAAATTAAGTACCGCACCACCCCTCGACCAAAATGAGATTTCGCATAATAAAAGAATAACGTCTGAACTTCTTATCACCAAAGTTTTGTTTTGGTCGAGGGGTGGTGCGGTATCTAAAATTAGTAAAAAGGACATCGGCTTTCATGCAAAAAGACATAGAGCGTCCTTGACAACGCTGCGGAAACGTAAGAAAACAATTGTGCAACGTGATAAATTTTGCTTGTAAAGTACTGTTACTTCTTTGTATGAGTGATTTTCTATCTATACTGATCTTTTTAGTTCCTAATTGTTCTTTTTAATCTAACTAAAATCAAATATTTGCCTATCATTATCGTACTATAGCCTATACCCATGCACTTAGTGCAAATGTCAGCGGGCGCAGGTGTTTGACTGTGTTTGTCTTAGTCGGTTATAGAAAGGGAAACGGAAAGAAAAAAAAAAAAAAAAAAAAAAAAAAAACGCACGCTGTGCTTCACGTCACGTCGCACTTGCTCGAATCAATTTAAATTATTTCGCAAACTAATACTTAAGTCTTCTGCAGCCCTGTGTCGTTTACCACGTACGGCGGTCCTTATTGCCTAGAGTGGTAAAAGCGGTTGATTTCTTTCCCCTTTGAATCACTTGACCATCTCATCTCTATGTCCAGTATGGGTTCGAGCTCGGTGTGTGTGCCGGGACACGTGAAACAAGCAAAAGCACTACTTACGGGTGTGCCGGTATTTGACAGCAATAAAAGCTGCCTCATCTCATAAGATGAAACATAAAAGGATAATCAAACAGAATAAAAACAAAGCGGCGGCCCCCGTGGCCAAGCGGTTAAGAGCGCTGTATCTCACCACTGTGTCTTGTGTAGGTTCGAGCCCAGCACTGGCAACATGTGAGACAAGCCGTTCTGCTTGCGGATGCGCCAGTGTTCTCCCGTTTTCGTCACACCTACTGATTGACCCGTCTCATATGAGCTGAAATAACCTTGAAAAGGACGTAAAACTACAAATAAGATAAATAAAGAAAGAAAGAAAGAAAGAAAGAAAAACAAAGTAAATAAACAAAACATGGTGATGCACCCCGTTTGATCTTTCTATGTGACGCTTTCCGTTGGGTGGTCGGATGGGAATATGGACCCCGCCAACTGGGGCCTAGGAGCAATAGATGGACTGATTGTGCCTCCAGGCAAAGCTTCTAATCTCCTGAACGACCATCTGATTACTGGTTTACCGCTTATGTCTGGTTCTGCCATATTCTGTTTGTGTCGTCTGTTCTTACGTTTCATTCTAGACAAAACAATGCGCTATCTGTATACCAAAACCAAGCGAAAGCTTTGTTTGTTCGTTTGTTTGTTTGAAGTGATGCTTTACGTCCCAGTCAACAGCAATGGTCATGTCGGGACGATGCCTTCCTTTTATTGGACATTTACCCAATATTAGGATGACATGACACTCAAAATATGCTTCATAAATATAACCACCTAACAAAGCCAATAGGGCTTATATGTATAGATACGTTTGACTAATTTAGTTCGTACATCACAGAAATGTTATAACGACAGAATGACTGGCAAAAAGTCAGAGTAAAAAATCTGAAAACGTATTCAGTGTGTAATTATTTATGTACGTCTGTGTTTTTAAAACAGAAAATGTTTTCGTTAACATGGTTATAGAATTTAAATATTTTCATCTTCATGATTGAATTATTTATGTATTTTACCATATTAATGAACTTAGAGCATTGATTAAGATATTTCATCTAAAAGAAAACAATCATTAATAGTTTAAAGACTTAGATTTTCAAGGGAAGCAACTAATAGAACGCCCACAAACTCATCACTGTTGCTAAACTGTTCCGCGGGCAAATGTTTGGTGAAGCTGAAGTAGGCATATCCAGCTATCTTTTATATGGTCTTATATACAAACCACAAAATGTTGGCAGATCTCTTAGTCAATCTCATTCATTAAAGCAAAACGTGAACAGAGTGAGGCGACTACAACTGACTTTCTCCCCAAAATATTTGATTTGGTTTTACAGCGTCAAGATGGTCATGTTGTCCGAATTCCGAACTATAAAACGCAACCCCGCTCCCCAGTGGCCAAAAAAAGTACATGTAATAACAAAAAAACAAAAACAAAAAAAAAAACAAACAAAACAACAAAAAACAAAACATAATAACATATATGCCTACATGTACATGTATACAGCTCAATATCAAAATTAAATTAGCCATATCATTCACATTCCCGTGTCAAATATACGAATACATGTACCAATAAAAAAGATGCTCGTGAAAAATGTGTGTTCAGATTTGTTTTCTTTTCCTTACTTTGTTTATTTCATTGCATGTTTATAATGTTCATGTCACGCTGTCTCCATTTTATGGGACTTTTACCCAAAATTTGAATGCCATGACATCCAAAATGTGCTTTAAATATACATGTAACCACCAAAGTAAACCACTAAGGTTTATATGTATGGCTGGTTGACCACTTTTCCTGGGCAGGCTTAGACCTGTGCTGATCTGCGGCGTACGAGCTTTGCCCTGCATCTATTTCTTTATGGCCCATATTCCCACCGACCGCCCTTCTTTCTTTCTTTCTGTTTAGATATTCATTGATTTACAGTCTTCTGTTATTTATTGTCCCCCGCCTTTTAGAACAAAAGCGGAGGGACATAGTTTTTGGCTTTCCGTCATTCCGTCCGTCCTTCCGTCCTTCCGTCCCCCTATAGGAGTATGTACCTTGTGGGTGCAACTCCTCCTACAGTTTTATTCCGATTCTTTTGAAACTTTACAGATGTCTTGATCATGCTTTGAAGATGTGCATGTGATTTGGATATAATCCTCAGATTAATTTTTGACATTTTTTTCGCAATTTTAACTTAATCAATTTTTCGGACATTTTGACATTGCAAGTGAATGGATGGTGGCTACCTTGTGGGCGCAACTCCTCCTACAGTTTTATTCCGATTCTTTTGAAACTTTACAGATGTCTAGACCATGCTTTGTAAATGTACATGTGATTTGGATATAATCCTCAGATAAATTTTTGACACTTTTTTTGCAATTTTAACTTAGTCAATTTTTCGGACATTTTGACAATGCAAGTGAATGGATGGTGGCTACCTTGTGGGCGCAACTCCTCCTACAGTTTTATTCCGATTCTTTTGAAACTTTACAGATGTCTTGACCATGCTTTGAAAATGTGCATGTGATTTGGATATAATCCTCAGACAAATGTTTGACACTTTTTTCGCAATTTTAACCAGCAATACAATTTTCGATCAGGACTGACACATACCAGGCTGTACATCCTTCATTAGATGGCTAGAGGCTGGAACTTTTAGATTTAGAAAGAAGAGGAATTATACTATCAGTGTAGCAAAAACAATGTTACTGCAAAGCTGATCTGCGCCATTGTTTTCACATATGCAAAATGTTGGTTTTCATATGAGGCAGCTCATAATATAGAGTATTGTATGACATCATTCACTAAAACAACTTTTGTCCAGATTGTACTGTTGCGGGAATCGTTCAATGAGCTCTTGAACATGTTTTTCAGAAAAAAAAAACCTGGGTGTGTGCATATTGGAGCATGTACACTTTATAGAACAAATACGGTATAATCAATAGGCCTGTCATACAATCAGTTGAGATGGATTTAAAACAAAATAAAACTAGGATTAAATAAACAGTTTATTTTCACATACATCCTGCAATTACATTTTTATTGGCACTATTATATCAACAAAAACACAGGCGGGGGACATAAATTCTTTGAATTTGCTTGTTATTACTAAAACGCGCTGGGAAGGTCGGTGGGAGGGATATTGGCCGCCGCAAATTGGGGCCTTAAGAAATAAATGGGTAAAAGTCTTATTACATGTGTAACTGGAGGGAGCGTCCCCCGACATGACCATAGTTGTTGACTGGGAAGTAAAGCATCAATTCATAAAAAAAAAACTGGGAAAAACTTTGACTAGGCGTTTAACACTTGACTTGTTCCATACTCCTATACGTCACTTTTATGGTTTAGACACGACACAAGAAGTTTGTACCTACACATGTACATGTATGTGACATACACACAATTTCACCTCTTTAATACGTTAAACGATAAAAGTAGGCAATGGCCAGGAAATGGTACGATTAGAAAGAAATTCCCACTCCAAATACCGAGGTGAGAAAAAATAAATTAACATCATATGCTGACATCATAAAGGCTTATTTTTGAATGGGTGTGTGTACTCCTCGTTGAAATGCAAACATTTTCTTTAGGCCCACTTGCAAACGAAGCAGACAGCACAGGTCCCAGTTGACCTACCGATTTTACATTGGCGTATATGTGGTGAAGGCAAATAATAGCTCATATATGTAATGGAATAGCCATCTGCGCCAAAAATGAACGTACACGCAGGCAGACAAAGTGACCAGAAGATCTTACCTTTATTTTGTTGAATTGTTGCTTTACGCCCCAGTCAACAGATATGGACAGCTCGGAACGTTGCCTCCTGGACCATTAAATGGGATGCCATGACATATAGAATATTAAAATGTTCTGAGCCGTTAATCAGTGTACTCAGGCGGTCTGTCAGTAATTTATAAGCTTAGCAGCCTATCTATTTTTATACACAAAATGGGCAGGGTGCAATCTGCCATGCCTGGTATCGATGGAATTGGGGGTTTACGCAACGAAGGGAAGTTCTTAGTTTTTCTTAACTTATTACATGTAAAAGGCCTCTTCACACATAATCGTGAATCTCTCGACGTAGACTTGCGTTTAATTACGAAAAATAGTTTTTTATTGTTAGATTTATTGCTATACGTCGCAGATAACAGCTATGGACATGTCGGGACGTTAGCTGTTGAAAGGGACATAAAACAATAAATCAAATAAACTATGCTCCTCCAAAAGGTGACAAATAAACATTCATGTTATATGTGCAATATTATGTAAAGTTCCAAGTAGCTACTTTGCAAGTAGGTGTCATTGTCGACTTCACCAGCCATCATTTTAGTTTTCTAAACGGTATGTTTGGCGATACCTATCTTACAATATTTCAATATAACACTTAGTTGCCATAGGAACCACAATTAAAACATGACTCTCATCAAAATCTTGTGACTCTGCAACTATGGCATTGTTATTTATCCTTCTAAACTGTAAACATAATTTAGCACTACGCTTATTTTGGCATGTGTATTGAAAACATTAATCGTTGCTAAGGCATGCCACGCGTTGCTATGTGACTTTTTATGAAAAAAAATGACGTGCGTGAGGGACATTCCTAACCTTAATGCATACTTCATCTGTTTTATAACATGCAATGACAATTTATGTTTCGCATTGGTACTAAAACCTTAGAAATGACGTATCAACCTACCAAAACTTGGAATCATTGTAAAACACGTTGCTATGGTAACCGACAATGAAACGAATCAAAAACACCATGGTTTGACACATTACATAACCATTACTATAAAAAGGATAGATAATGAGTAATTTAATTTTCAAGTCCATTAATAAAATAACCCATTACTTATTTTCGTCATAATTGTGGTTATTTTTCATGTTGCTAAGGAATGTTACGTGTTGCTATGACATTATTGTTTTGGAACAGTGACTCTCATGGAGGTCATTTTCATTCTTAATGTATTCTGTATCTGCTTTAGAACGTTTTATGACAAAATATGTTTTGTTTCTGTCCTAGCACCTGAGCGACACATGCCTTATCGCTTCAAAACAGTAATCTTCGAAATATGCACGTTGCCATGGTAACCAGCCATGCAACGAATTAAAAACACCATTTTTGTTATTGACAAATCTAGTACTATCAAAACGTGTAACATCAGTCATTTTGAAGATGAGGCCAAAAACCGCGTCTATAGACCCCAGCCCTTTGAAAACTGAAATTCGAAAAAAATCGCGGTATTTTAAAAAATGTTACAAAATTTACAATTGTATTGTCTCATAATCATTTCAATGTTTTCCATCAAAAAGTTCTGAAAATCACGCCATCTTACGCACACCATTTCCCGAACTCACAGGCCGATTTTCCTGCAATTTCATCAAAACCTATCTCCATGGGAATAATTTGAATTTTCATGCACGGCCTTTTTTGTTACATGTTACATGACTTTTTTTTTAGCGAAATTCAAGACATTTCGCTCTTTAAAACTCGAGTCTGTGAACGCGAAAACAAAAATAATTTTATATCCGCGAAAGACTCGCCTGTAAGCTTTTCTATGGTGCGAAGAATTTAATGATGCGTTCTTTCGTTTGCAATTTATCTGTAAATCTTTAGCGGTGGGTCGCTACTTTTTCAGAGTACCGCAACTTTTGACGTTACGTCAGTTCAATACTAAACAGTCGGACATCAGTCTTTGTGTGCGAAAACCAACAGCCTAGGCTCCAGATCAGGTCTGTAAAGACATGATATGATCAGAAGCTTGAACGATAGACAGAGGAGGTGTCATTCTATCCTTGTAGCGAAATGATAGCCCTTAAACATGTGCTGATAAGCTTCTTTTTACGCATCTTTGGATTCGATGGCTCAGATACACATAAGGAAACTTCAAACGCGTACACACTTGTTTAGACATTTGCTTGAAAACTAGAGAAGCAATTAAAATTTCTAATTCAGAATACATTAGAAGACTGTATTTCGATGGGGCGTGGTTAATTTCAAAGAAAACTGATACGATTATCAAATATTGCAGTTTGAAAACTTAAAACAACGAAAGGTGCAAGTGAGCGGTTCTTTTGTTTAAAATTCGCCATATATCAACCTTCCAAACATGATAAAGTAGACAATTGTCAATGCACTGCATTTTATTACATTTAAGAAGCATTAATAAAATTAAAAAAACATAAGTCGAAAATAAAACTGATGTTCATCGGAAATAGAATGGAAATTGGAAAATCTCTTACGAACACCCCCTACTCTCTCACAAAATAATTTAGTTGCATTATACGAATATGACGTAAAAACATCCTCATGGCATAAATCCAGTGCGTCATTCGCGTTCTAGCAGTGATACTTAAACAAGGAGAAACTTAAAAAAAGGTTTCTTACAATTTACCAAACGCCAGCTGTCACCCAAAATATTAACTGACCAGTAAACTTGTGACGAAAACTTAGGACAAACAAATGTACATGGCTAATTGTGAATACATAGCACTACAGCAAATCGCGGGTGAAGTGAATGGTACTTAATCTTTGTATGATAGTATGACTCACGTTTGGTAAATTGGCCAAGTGCATGTTTTTTTTTTTTTTTTTTTTTTTTTTTTTTTTTTTTTTTTTTTTTTTTTTTTAGGTACTCAGACTAAGAATCAATTGTGAGCCGCTTTTTTTTAAATGATAAATGAAATCACCATTTCCGCACTGAAACATGACGCAAACTTCGGTTTTTGTTCAAGTTAAGGAAACTGTGTTTTGCATGAAACGCAATATTTTGATCCAAACTTTTCACAGATTATGTGAATAATTCTAAATTCTTGGGGGACCCCGTAAATAAATACATGAAGTTCGACTGATTGTGTCTCAAAGCAAATTTTTTAAACAAATGCCTAACCGATTACAGATAAATCGCTCAGAAGGCATGAGAGTGACCAGAAAAAGTGGTTCAAGTCAAACCTACCACACATATAAGCTGTTTTTGTTTACTTAGGTGGTTATACAATCAATTTCTGTGCACCACGACGATTCATATTGCGTCAATCCAAAATATTTTGAACCAAGGTCAGTGAGCGTGTTTTCCGAAAATGATACACTTTTAAAAAGGAAAGGTCATTAGTACAGAGCTGTGTCATGCGAAAAGACGTTGATTTTCCAATAATCGTTTTTGACTGGACAGTTTATCTCATTCAGTCACAATGTTCTATAATAAATCTACCCTATAACTGATCTGTATCTAATTGATTGCCTTTAAGTTTATGATAATGATGTAAATCAAGAAAAAACATTGATAAATTCATTGATATAATTTCCTTTTCTCTGGACATGACCATTCACTGCACTTGTGTTCGGATGTTAAGAACAAACTTCAATCAGAAAGAATTTGTTTGATGTGTATTTTTGACTTCCGCATTAGCACAATTTGATCTCGTGACCTAAAATATTTCATTGACAGGTCTAGTTTTCTCATGTTTGCATCACCGCTTTCGTCGTGCCTTTGTGAAATCGATTGTATTTTAAAGCACATTTTGGGTGTTATGAAATCCTGGTGTTGGGTAGAAGTCCCACAAAATTTGAGACAATCTCTCGACATGACCATTGACTGGGACGTAATGCATCAACGCAACCAAACACACTAAAATGCAAAAAGGTTGGAAATTTAAGGTTTTAGGGAAATAGTTTCTGTATGTGTTGGAGGTCTCCTTAAGCATAGGTATCACTGACCAACATATAAACTTACATATATTGGCGGACCCTGCCCAGATCGGACAGTTAGATTTTGCAGGACAGTGCGATGGTCATTAACTGCCCATATTATTGGTTTATACCCAGGAGGTGGTGGTTCTGCCCTATATGACATAAAGTTGTTGACTGGGACGCTAAACCGCAATACAAACAAACAAAAAAGTTCGATATTGCACTGATAGCAGACGCAAAACGCTCGTATGTGATATAAACAAAAAAACATAAATAAATAAAAAATAAAAAAGTATCAGGTATGCATCGGCCGAGAATCGATCTCCCATTCTTCTGATTGCAAAGCGAATACGCTAACCATTAGACCACCGAGGCACATAATGGTCGATATTTATCATATATATGTTTTATACATAGCAGCTACATGTAAAGCCGCTAACACAAGTCTAATTAATTTCACTTGAGATGATCCCTCAGGTAAACCTCAATTTCCAATTCCTATTCAGTCTGGACTAAATCTTTAAATATCCAATAGGAACCATTAAGAAAAATGCTTTTTGATTTATAAATGATGTTGTCCTAGGCATTCGTCTAAATGAGGGGGTGCTTCTTTTGTATTTTATTATCATTTAATGGAACATGGATCTAACATTTATAACTGAGTTTGACTCATTTCTTTCTGAAGCAATTTTTAAAAAAATATCTTCATGAAGAGGATTTTTTTTAATTCAGTTTTACGTCCCTTATTATTTCAGCTCATATGAGACGGCCCAATCAGTAGGTGGAGCGAAAACGGGAGACCCCCGAGAAAAACCACCTGACACACCCACAAGCAGAACTTGGCATGTCTCACATGTGGCCAGAGCGGGGCTCGAACCCACATTAGACACAGCGGTGAGAGAGGATATTTTGTAGATATATGAACTATTAAGGAAATTTAATTTATTTATATATTTTATAGCGTAAAATAGGTTTTAAAGGCAGATCCTATTTCGCCCCATTATATTTTGAGCACTCTATATATCGGTATAATAATCCGATATCAAGGTAAATTTGTGCTCCATTACATGTAATGGGCATGATTCTCCAAGAACTAATGAAGATATTTACAGATCCTCGTGTGTTTACCAAATAAAATAAAATCGTCGGCATACAACAATATGCTTATATTAATCATGCCAGTAATTCGACTTCTAGATCATTTACATACATTGCGAATAAGAATTGGGACATGCAAGCGAACGCCAATGTTGCATTCGAAAGGGTAACTTAGACTATTATTATTATATTTTACTCTTGATCTAACATTACAATAGATTAATTCTATTACATTTAACATTTTACCCCTCATTCCTTACCTAATTTGTTTAAACCATCTCAAACGACATAATCAAATGCTTTTGTGAAGTCAAAGAAAGCGCAGTATCACTTGGAATCACTGTTGAGACAATGAGTGATAAGATTATTTAAAATAAAGATATTGCCAGTCGTACTCATGCCTTTTCGAAATCCCGCTCCTACACAAATAATATAATCGGCCCATGTGTTTAGAATACGAGTGAAAAGTTTACCAAGTCTATCAATACTTGTACATGTATTCTACTGAAAAAAAATCATTTTATCTTTATTTATTTATTTATTATTTTTTTTTTTTTACTTTTTTCTATTTTTGTTTTAGGTTGTAATTTGATTTTGTTTGTTTGAGTCTCTGAGTCGTTTGAGTAGTTATACGCAATGGTAATTTATTTAAAGCACCTCTTTTAAATCTTATGTGCAAGTCTGACCGTTTCTTCAACAAAATGACGAAAGAAAATGACATTGAATGAGTAATTGTTTGTGTTATTTTGTAGATAAGTAACAAATAATTCAATTTGTCTTTCTGGCAATGTAATAAGTCCCACCAGCCTAACTTAATTTCGTACTAGTTTTCATTTGTTGTAGCTATGTAACCGGTATGAAGTGATTGTCTCCTCTGAAATTATTAGTAAGGTTTGCGAAATGATGTTTTGTCCCAACAGATCTAAAAATAGTTCATGATCTGAGATGTACATGTACAGTATTGCACGATGATAAATTAAGAAACAGACGATTTGCGCCCTCCAGTTATTTCTTTGCTGACCGTTTCAATGCTGTTCGGCAGTGGTTCCTCTTAATATTGCCTTTTAATTCTGTCTCCCTTTGAATGTTTAACTGCTTCCAAAGGTTCAAATTTTTATATTTTATTTGCTATTACTGTAGCTGGTGTTATGCCGTGTGGCGACCCTAAAACGTCTCCCTGTACACCATCCATAGTGCAGATTATATTTTTCTTCTGGTCCGTTGAGATCGGTAAAGATAGTCAAAGTGTTCAAAACACTTAAGTTTAGAAACATACTTCTGATCGTTGCCAACTTGTACCTTTTTCTAAGCAATGTTTTAATTACTTGACCCCGTTTAGGAAAGTGTCTTTGATTTAGACTTCTCGTATAAACTCTCGAAATCGCAGCACTATAGTCTGGCTTTCGTTGCCGATTAAAAAAGGGCTACTGATGAGGGTTCATTACCCAGAATTGCGCAATATAGTCCATACTATCTCCCTTTGAATGTTTTACTGCTTCCAAAGGATAAATCCTGTATATTTTATTTCCTCTCTGCCTGGCTCGCCATCCTCATGTTTGTTTCGATGCCAGCTGAATGGCTACTTTCCTCGGAATGTTAGTGGTCTTCATGCGTGTTGTTATATTGTATTTGTTGGCATTTCGTTCATGCTCTTGGTTTTGATTGTGAATAAATATTGTGAAGCACTGCAGAAGCTGAGGGTAAGGTAAGGTATCTGTAAAACCAATTTAAGCCGCCAGTAATTTTATACATGTATTACTGATCGTTCCAAGGGAATACCTCTGTGGTAGTTCTTTTTGTTTTATGTCTTGGTGTTAAAACTTTTTGTGTTGTTTGCGCCTTATGTATATTTTCATATTTTTAGTTAAGTTTAGGTAACTGGGTGGCCACCTATTGGGAAATAGCGACTCATTCGGATTACGATATATTATCTTGGTGTGGGTGCCTGATTATTAATTTAGTCTTTTCCCACCTCGGTTTTTGGAGAGGAAATCTCTTTCTGATTGCTCATTTTCCTAATTGTTGCATACTTGTACCTTTTTCAGCTGCTTTTTGCATCGTATATGCTAAAGTAACACTACTCTATATTGTTGAGCGGAATGCAGCAATAACATTTAGCCAAGAGAGAGCATTCCAGATAACATACTTCACAAACGGACATACAGCTACCATTTGTTCTTTTCATATCATTTTCCAAAATACCAAGAATTTACGGACAAAAACTGTCTCAAGCAGACTGACCGTTTAGACGATTAATTCTACTTTTATTTGACTGCAGGATACATTAGACAACTGAGCCGCCACATGGGAAAACCAACAATCTGCATATGCGAAAACAAAGGCGCAGATCAGCTTCGCAGTAACTGCGAAGCTGATCAGCGCCTTTGTTTTTACGACTCGGATAGTACACTTCCTCTTCTACTTAAATCCGAAATTGCAAGCTTCTAGCTCTTTACTGTGCTTGTACAGCCCGGTTTGCGTCAGACCTGTTCGGAAACCACATTGTTGGTTTTCCCACGGGGTGGCTCAATTAAGTGTGTTATTGCAATCCTCGGATTATGTTTGAGGCAATGACGCCATTCTATAAAGCGTCCATAGCATGTTGGCATATACGGCTTTGAACAATAAGGGTCATATCATGGAGAATAGTTACGATTAGTAGGGACTGCGTTTTGTTTGATCTCTTTGGTACTGTTAACCTTACGTCAAAATAAAGAATGACGACAACGTTGGTTTTACAAGTATCATTTTTGATTTGGCGCTGTTAAGATTATATATTATCTGATATTTGAAGCATGTGCAACTATATTCTGACGTGAGATCCCGAAACGTGGGTTTGCGGAAAAACGTTGACCTGACGTGTCACTTTTAACGGTTACATGTAACGCTGTCCAGTAGCGTAATGAACTCACAAAGCTAATAACGACGCTATTTAGAGCGCGATATTGGAAAATTTGTCAAAGAACTTAGTTTTCCCACCCTTGATATTATTTGATAGAATAATAACCATATATCGAATTACGAAAACTTGTCCATGCAATAAACAGAGAATTTTTTCAGCATTAAAAATTGAAAATGTTATTGAACTAGTATGGTTAATTTTAAAATGCTTGCTCAAACGAGTATTCACAATCTATACTGACGTCAACAAAAAAAGCCTCAGTCAACTTTGACACGTCATTCTGCCAAGATTAACAACTTTAATGATTTTAAATATTTGTCAAATCTTTTGCTAACCTTTTACGCATGCGGAAATGCTGAAACGGAATTATTCAGACAGCTGCTTGAAAAATGACATGCTGTTGAAAACATACACCCCTCGCAAAATCCCTATTCTGTTCATGAACTGGTTTATCAGGCATCGCTTCTTTCGATTACTGAAAGCCTCCTTTGCAATACCTACACCTAAGCCATAGAGTGGGATATCCATACGTGGCCATATGTTGTTGTAACACATTTTTTGAAAACCGAATTTCGTTCTCTAGCGTAATTGACGTCTCTGCAGCTAATGGTCAATGCTTAAATGGTAATCGCCGTCAAAATGGTGAAAAAGTTTTCAAAGGCTATCCTGGCATGCCTATTTGACAAAGAATAGTTTCTATTGTTACTTCTTATGCCTTCCATCGTGAAACGAACGTCCTTATGGATAACGTGTATTAGACGGCTAGGGAAATAAGCGTCAGAATACCATTGCTCCATTCTTGGCTATTAATTTGAAATAATGCGACTACGTTATGAAAATTAACTCAAGGTGTGTATCCGAATATAACGGCATCGTTTTTGAAATGTTTCATCATTAGAATTCGTAAGCATAAAAGACGTCGACGTCAAAACGATTTTGCTACAGAAGCGTCGGCGCAAGAGGTACGGTAACAAAAATCGATAGAGGGAATCTTATGCCAAGGCGAACGATGGTCCCAGACTATGGAGTCGGTTCGAACGCCAGAAACCGAACAGTATCATTTTTTTTTGTTCCGTCTGTTTCTTTTCTTTGGAAAAGTCCCTATGTTATTTTCATTATTTCAACTTCACGTAGTCCAGTAATGTTCCGTTTCAAAATTTTGATGTTCTTAAGGTTGTAAAACGACTTTGCACGGCTTTCAAGAATGTTCACGTCAAAAACGTCTGTACAATGACGTTAGGATGCATTTTAAAGAATGGTACACCCACGCAAGTTTTGAGAAAAATGCGCATGTTAATCAAATTCGGTTTATGCTATACCATGAGAGAGAACGTAAAAATAAGGAAAATGCAAATTTTGTCGATATTGTGTATCTATTGGCCAAGTTATGCAACATTTTCGATGAGGCATTTTTTATTGACGTCAGTACATGTTTTGGAACAAAAAAGAACAAGAGGTATACCCCTGCTAACCCCAGTTTTTCTACATGACAGTGAGGTTTTAGGGGGTATGCATTTCACCAACATGTTTTCCTGATGTAAGAAACCATTTCATATATGCTATCGTAAAGTAAGTATAACCTAAGAGTTGCAGCATTCCTCGTAAAACAAAGTATTTAGTTTCATGCAGTCCATGTGATATGACAATGTAAGAATCAATGCTTACGTTTCCAAACTTCATACGGTCGAGAGATTAACATAGACAAGACATGTTAAAAAGGTAAAATTAGCTACAAACAGAAAGAAAACCCCACACCACAAACCGAGGTGGGAAAAACCTTATTAACAACCAAGTACTTATACTAAGAAAACACTGAAGAGAAGGTACATAGAGTTTATAAACCAAATCGCACGGTCCACATGAAATGCTTATGTTAAGTGGGGTCCACACTGGCTACTCTCCAAGTTGCCCATGCAATATAAAGGGACTTTTGTCAAAAGCAAAACTTGAAAATTTCATTGGAAAAACTAGTTTTGATAATTTTGCTTGAAGCATAGATTTTGTGTACACGCTAGAACTGGTTCTAACGAGTACCCAGAATACATGTTTCGGATCCACAATCTATGTTTTGGATCTGCTTTCCGTTATACATGTTATTCGTTGGTACCTATATATTTTATATCTCTTAACATGATTTCCTTATTGTAAAATGATATGTGTGTATATCAGACCCACTACAGAAGCTGCGGGTGAGGTTATGGCCATGTAAAATCGATTTAAGCCCGACAGTAATTTTATGTTACTGATCGTTCCGAGGCGATATATTGTTTTATGTCTTGGTGTTGAATTTTATGCTGTTAGAACCTTATGTATGTTTTCATATTTTTGGTAAAGTTTGGGTAACTGAGTGGCCACCTATTAGGACAGTGGCTGCCCATTCGGCTTAAAATATGTTTTCTTAGTATAAGTACCTGCCTGTTAATTTAGTGTTTTCCCACATCGGTTTTTGGAGTGGGAATTTCTTTCTGATTGCGCTATTACGTGCCAAGTCTTATTGTCTTTTGGACCCGAAAAAGAGAAAATAGGTATACCCCTGCAAACCTCAGTTTTTGTATATAAAGTGGGATATACATGTATCGGGTATACATTTTACGCTGGATTCTTTGCCGTTTTACATGTAGCAATGTTCATTTATCTGCGACGCATATTATATTTCGAGTAATCACACCGGTATAAACAAAAGAAAATAGTTCTGAAATATTCTGAAATATTCTGAAATCACTGGCTTGAAGATTGTATATTGCAGTACGTAGAATTTCCTAGAATTATGTGTTCAAGATTGATTTTTTTGTGTGAAAAGTTAAAAATTAACAACGATCAGGAAGTGGTGCAATTCAAACAAAAGTCACACCATGTAAACCCAGCTGTGAAACAATTAAAATGACAAAACGAGTAGGTACCGATTGACTACAACAGATCTTGGGCTACGTACAATGGCATATATAAACCCACATACATATATACCTTCTCAGGTGAGCATTCTAGGGAACACAGGTCAGTTTTTGAACCGAAACGCTACTATAGGACGAGTTTAGATTAAAAAATATGAAAATATCGAGCGACATTGCCCTAGTTTCAATAATACTTGCTATTTGACCAATGTGTCCTTGGATTTTCTTTAAGTCGAAAAGTACTAAATCCTGTATATAGATTTTCTGACAGCCCCATTATATCCATACCGAATTCAAAACGGATAGAAAGGTCTAAATAGCAAATTGTAATGCTTTATTAATCAAAATTGACGTTTTAAGTGTTTATGTCTGTTATACTAATTACGCGAATCATATGTCATATTATTCACTTTTGCTTATTCACTTTGACCAGTTTGGTAGACTGGACAATATTGAGAGTTGCAGAGACACAAGAAAATTAATATTTGGAATTATCAAGCCCGTGCACATAAAAGGCCATCTAAAGTTTTCTAATGAAAAGTCCTACATGTAGCTGTTGCTGCGTAACATATTATGAATTCATGCCCATGCAATATACAGATATATTCGATTTATGGTTTTCTCATCGTGGAGGTTCTTATGAGTATCCACAATCTAAATATATATATAATAATATACCCCTGTACAACATATACAAGTATGAAGTTGAATTTGTATAAAATGGAAATGTGGCATATAGTTACTTCAGCTGTGCCAAATGTGCATTTTCTATGCTTTAAGAATCATCGCCCATGTAATATACTAAGATTTGTTTTCAGGATTAAACATTGAAAACTTCATTGGAAAAAATGATAATTTTAATAAGCTTTATCAAAACATTGACGCCAAGGCGGTTCTAATGACTACCCACAATCAATGTTTTGGAATAAAAATAAAGAAACACGTTTACCCCTGTAAATTTTGGTTTTACTGTATAGAGGTGGGTATGATTTGTGGAAATACATTGTGCGAACATGTTTTTCTGTTGGTTATCCTGAATGTCTGGTGTCTGGGTTCTGATTTTAACAATTTCTGGCCTCTACTTTTACTTTTTACTTATAGCGACGCTCCTGCGTCACTCTTATGGTAGAACGTGGTTAAATGTTCTGTTCTATTCTGCTCTTCTGTACATTGATATAAAAAAATCTTTTATCAACCGGAACCGGAATAGTTATTTTTGACGTCATCGTGACGTTGCAACACGCGCTGCTGCATTATACTAATTTATCAATTAACTTTCCATATTGTTTTACGTCGCCGTCACGTTTCAAAACGCGCTGCATTGTACTAACTGAAAAACTAACTTTCCATATTGGTAATGGTCGGCTATGGTCACCAGAGTGAGAAAGCTGTCATATACACAAGGTGGACAAAAGTATTCGTCGCGTTTGTAAAACTCTATTGATTTCAATGTATTGTCATGTTTGCAAGAGAAAATATCCTGCTTCTCCTGGTTAACGTATTTTAATGTTTTTGGTGTCATTTGAAAGGTAAATGAATAAAGCAATAAACAAGGTATTTTCATTTAATTCCATGCATGTGTGTTCAAGCTTCAAATTTTTAAAAAGTTGTGAAATATTTTTGACAATTCTTGGGCGATGTCACCGTGGACGTCAATGGGAAAATGACTTTTTCAAAATTTCTTTTAACTTTTTTCTTTTTTTTTTTCTTGTAGACGCATTGCAATAATTAATAGATGTAATTAATGTAAACATTTGCTAAAATATGCATGCTAAGCATTATTTCAAAATAAAGGCTATGCTGTACCTGTAGAGACGTTTGAGGTGAGAAAAACCTGAATCAATAAGGCATCGAGCTGTCCAGCAACCTGCATCATCAGGATAATTGTGTCATTTAGTCCAACCATCACCCGCCACTCATGATATGCCATCATATACCTATGTTTTTGTCTGTAACAACAATAAAGATAAAATTAGAAAAGCAATGAATCGAGTAACAAACTTATGGTCGGTATAATCATCATATTCTGTTTCTGAGATAGCATGCAACATTCTACACATATTCTAATATTTTAACATTTAAGCCTGCCTTTGTAGCTACAAAGTTTCTATATTTTCAAATGCAGTCTAGAGTCCTTAGGAAAGACTGTCTATTGTAAAAGATGAATTTTAAATATAAATATAGATTTATGAGTTACAAAAACCGAGAAAGAAATATATTATATGTATAATCATGGTTGTTTTACCTCCGCAGTTATCACTGTGCAGATTACATATCTTCTCTCCGAGACCATACTGTGTCAGGGTATGGTCAAGCATTGAAATGACTGAGTTAGGCCAATCGTCTGGTCCAATACTTTGATGTTCATCTATTAGGTAGTTCAGTTGGAGAGGGATCCCGTCAAGTCGTACACCAAATATCTGAACTGGGACATAAAGTAAAGTGGTCCTACTTGTCGGGAATGATGTGGAATTAGTACGTTTTGGGCAAAATCGTAGGTATAATGGACATTCTGATAATCAGACAACTTTGCAGTAACTGCTTGATCTGTAACTTCTACACCGTTGAGTTCTTGCTTTGCTTCGTTTATGCAGTCCTGGTATACATTTCTCTCTCGTTTCACGGCAAATATGTGGTCATTAATTTTCCTAGCAATAGCTAGCATATTATCCTCACCGACTGCATCCTGTGATTGTTTTCTGAGTTTTTCACAAGTACCGCGCACATCCTCTTGAGGCCTAGCAATTTTTATAGGCTGACAACAACTCTTCTAGATCTCAACAAACGCAGAGTATTTTACCTGTCGCTGGCCCTTTCACAGCTGCTCATGTACATTTTATGAATGGCCTTCTTTGAAAATGATGAGTGTATGTATATAGGCGGGATACCATCACTCCCATGGGGGGCTGATGGTAACGGTATGTCATTCTCATCACTGAAGTTGATAATAAACTGGACCAATTTCTTTGTATCATTGAATCCAATAGCATGATGGGGTTTCCTGCCTTTGATCCCATGTATCCGTGGCATTGCACCGATTCTTTTCATGTGGGTTGACAAATTTCTCAGATATTTCTCTCCAATTCAAATATGATCTATTATACACTTCTCTACAAATAATTTTACCATCAAAATTGTAAGAATGGTGGACCTGTTTTCTTTCTCCTCTCCCCGTGTGTTGGTGCTATCATTAGAGCTTGAAACTAGTGTGCCCATAATATAGAGATCCTTTTCAGACTTGTCCATTTCCCGAAACTTCCGAATGTGGGCAAATGCTTGGGCCTGTGTCAACTGATGATAACAGCCGGTCTTACATTTACAACCTGTCACTAGGGATCTCCCGAATCTAGCAACTTCTCCATTCTCTTCTTCACTCTCTTCTTCGTGTTCCTCTGGAACTGATGTAGCGTACTCTCGAATATTTCAATTTATCACCTCCTCTGTATTGACCCCTGCCCCCTGTTTATCAGCACCCTCCTCCGCATGTTGCTGCGCTTATCTTCCCTTGGCTGGCTTTCTCGCTGTCCAAAATGGTCATTATATATCTCATTCAACTCCTGAAATAATAGATAAATTGATCTCTTTATTAAATTAGTTCATTGGTTAAATGATCGATTAAATCAGAATGTAGGACCGGTGGCTTACTCATGGACTGACCGACCGACCGATAGATAGATAGATAGATAGATAGATAGATAGATAGATAGATAGATGGTGTATAGCATCTTAAATTTATGTAAAATATGAGCAAAATGACGTTTTGGAAATATGTTGGTAATTAATGAAGTAATTAGTGCGTGTAATGCAAGAAACAAATAGCATTCAACCGAAAGTCATTTGTATTGTAAAGATAAAATGAAAATGAAGAAAAAAAAATGAAAAAAAAAAACTTGGCTGAGGATCGATCCCTAAGGCCGAGGACACTACCGACTGAGATACAGAGGATACTTAACTTTCTAGTTATATACAAAATGCATATCACTTAAGCAAAGAATAGGTCAACATAATCCAGACGAAAAGTGTTTTCCTCGCATAATTTTGCTGTGTGTTATCGTAGAAGTATTTTCTCACATTATTGTAAGCTTTATTGAAACCATGCACTAAATTATGATCCTAAATTAGACAAAATTTAACTCGGTAACAAATGTAAACAATCCAATATGACGGCCGTTGTATTTTAATAGTCGCTTTCTAAACCCTATGAAAACAGTGATCACTCTCATTTCTTTTGCAAGTCAATCATAAAAGCATATAAAACTAATTTCACAAACCTAAAAACCACCTCTTTCTGATGGTGTTTCCATCTAAAACGTCGGTTTGCTGAAGAAATCGGCTTCAAAACAAGGACTGGCAAACCCGGAAGTTTTCGCAGACAACAAAACAAACGTCACGGATTTCCCACAAATATGACGTCATACCAACTTGTACCTTTTCTCACGGACGGACTCATATTATGCTTTACAAACGGACATACAGCTACCATTTGCTCTTTTCATTTCATTTCCCATCGACATTGCTTGTCCAAAATATTAAGCATTTACGGACAAAAACTGCCTCCAGCAGACTGACCGGTTTAGACGATACATTCTACTTTTATTTGTCTGCAGGAGACATAAGACAATAAAGTGTGTTATGGCAATCCTCGGATTATGTATGAGGCAATGGCGCCATTAAATTACATGTTGGCATATACACCTTTGAACAAAAAGGGTCATATCATGGCAAATTGTAACAAATATAATGAGCTGCACTTTGTTTGATCTCTTTGGTACTGTTAACGTAACGTCATGAGAAAGAATAACGACAACTTTGGTTTTTCAATTATCATTTTTGGTTTGTTGCTGTGATGATAATCAATAATTCTGAAATATTCTGAAATCACTGGTTTAAAGATTGTATAATTACAGTACGTAGTATTTCTTGAAATTATGTGTTCAATATGGATCTTATTGTGTGTGTGTGTGTGTGTGTGTGTGTGTGTGTGTGTGTGTGTGTGTGTGTGTGAAGTTAAGCGTAAAGAACGATTCGGAAGAGATGCAATGCAAACCAAAGTCACACACTAAATACCGAGCTGTAAAACAGTTATAATGCAAAATAGGTACTGATTGACTCCAACAGATCTGGGGGCTACATAGAATGGCTTATATAAATATTTACATATACATCGTCTCAGGTTAGCGTTCTAGGGAACACATGTCAGGTTTTTAACCGAAACACTACTGAAGGATGAATTTGTTTAAAAGATTGAGAAAGTATCGACATTTCCGTAGCTTCAACAATCCTTATAGTTCTGTCACACATTCATGTATTTGCTCGCTCGCATATCTATGAGAATTTCAATACGCCGATGTCTGAGCAGTATTTTGTTCGAGCGACGTATGTACCGCGTACGTGTGACGTTCCTGCTACGTTCCTATGGTGTATCAGTGACGTATAGGTATTCGTATGGAATTTCACTTTCGTTTGCACGGCCTATCAAGGCGTATATGTGCTACGTACGTGTGACGTATGTATGGCGTATCTACGGCGCATGTACTACGTTTCATTCTTATCTGCGGCGTATCTGTTCTGTACCAATTGCTTTTGGATATTTATGAGAACAAACGGTTGTGTTCACTTTGTTCATGCAATTCGTACATTACAGTTATCAATTAGCAGAGGTCGAAGATGCTACCGGAGGAATCTAGATAATCTGGATTAACATCGAAGAAAACAAAACGAGGTGGGGGGTACATATCCAAGCTCCCGATCCTGGTCGTTAGACGACGTAAACAAAGACAGAGGCTACACCAAGCGTAGCCCTGAAATAACCCTGCACGGCACCCCGAACCGTGGGAAACATCTGATACATAACTTCGGAAAAACGAAACATTTATATAGAAGCATTAAGATTCTCTTTGAACGCCACAAAATATTCCTAATACATACTCCACAGCAGCGAAACGTACGTAGCATATACATAGCACATACGCCATTGATACGCGAAAAACGCCACAACAGTACGTGTTACGTGGCATGTTAACCGCGACGTACGTGTGGCGTATCAGGCGTATGAGCTACGAATCTACAGAGTACCTGCCACGTTGCTTTCGTATGTACGACGTATGTGACGTACGCGCAACGAAGTTTTAAGTTCACACATAAAAAACGTAGCACCTCGGTGTATTAAGAGTATGAGCTACGTATCGAGGAGTATGAGCTACGTATGCTGACGTATGTACCACGTATGCGCGACGTTCCTTTCGTATCTTGATACGCCACAGATACGTGAGTCGATACGCAATAGTGTGACAGCGGTATAACTTTTTGACCCATGTGTCCTTAGATTTTCTTAACAAGTCGAAAAGTACAAAATCATGTACTGTATGGATTTTCAGACAAACCTATTTTATCCATACCGAATTCAATACGGATAGAAAGGGCTAACTAGCAAATTGTAATGCTTTATTAATCAAAATTGACGTTTTAAGTGTTTATGTCTGTAATACTAATTACGCGAATCATATGTCATATTATTCACTTTAGCTTATTCACTTTGACCAGTTTGGTAGACTGGACAACATTGAGAGTTGCAGAGACACAAGAAAATTAATATTTGGAATTATCAAGCACGTGCACATAACAGGTCATCTAAAGTGTCCTACATGTAGCTGTTTGCTGCGTAACATATCTCATCGAGCATTATGAACCCATGCCCATGGAATATAGAGCTATATTTGATTTATGGTTTCCTCACCGTGGGGGTTCTTATGAGTATCCACAATCTATGATTTGAAGTACGCAAAAGTATATTATAATATACCCCTGTACACCATATACAAGCATGTAGTTGTATTGTATAAATGGTAATTTTAGTAAGCTTTGTCAAAACATTGACTGTTGGTAAATGTCTTGGCGAGGCGGTTCTAATGACTACCCGCAATCAATGTTTTGGATCAAGAATAAAGAAAAACGATTACCTTGGTTTTACTGCATAAACCTGGACCGCGGGTATGAGTTGGGGGTATCAGTTGCGCGGACATGATTTCCTGGTAGTTATCCTGAATGTCGGATGTCTTGGTTCCGATTGTAACACTTTCTGGCCTCTACTTTTACTTTTTACTTATGAGTCTGTGCGTGGGAAAGCCAACAATTTGGGTTCCGACCAGGTCTGACACAAACCGGCCTATACATTCACAGAAGCAGGCTAGAAGCTTGAAATTTCGGATTTAAGAAGAAGAGGAATTGTACTATCTGTGTAGCGAAAACAAAGACGCAGATCAGCTTCGCGGTAACCGCGAAGCTGATCTGCGTCTTTGTTTTCGCCTATGCAAATTGTTGGTTTTCTCATGCACAGGCTCTTATTATAGATTCATTATGATTTTCAAAGAAAATAGTTCTACAAACGTCATACAAATTTCGCATTGTAATTCTGGTATTACCTACATTCTGGCAGCTAATACACAGAAAGCGATCGCTTTGTCTCTGCATGACTGATTAATTGATGGCTGGAACGTTACTTAATAGTAACATGAACACAAACTTGTACTTTAAGTTGTTAACGAAATAATTTGGTCACAAAAATCCATGTACAATGTAAATGCATTAAATGTCGGCAACTGCACACTCCACCATCAGGACATCAGCTTCGAAAACTTTAAAAATAAAATAAAAAAATATGGACCGTTTAAAGGGTTATACAAGCAATTCTGAATTATCAGAACGAGATTTAAAATGTTACGATGTTCAATGGCAATACTTATATGGAGGATAAACTTAACAATATCACATAACGAAAACCTGCCCATGCAATATACAAAGATTTCGATATTTTTCTTATTTTTGCTCAAAACTGAGGCGGTTCTAACGAGTATCCACAATCTATGTTTTGGAGCAAAAATAAGAAATATAGGTATACCCCTACATATCCGAGTTTTACTATATAAAAGTGGGGTTTAAGGGGGTATTCATTGCACGGCCATGTTTTCCTGATGAGGAATTCCAGATACATTTTTTACCACCGCCTTTTCTCTTATAAAGACCTCATCGCAGCAGAGATAATCGATTCAACAGACGTCTGCCATTTGCTCTATTCATATAATAATAATAAAAAAAAAAAAAAAAAAAAAAAAAAAAAAAAAAAAAAAAACATCAATGGCAAATGAGCCACCGCATAAGAAAACCAGAGATAATCGATTCAACAGACGTCTGCCATTTGCTCTGTTCATATAATTTTCCACCGAAATTGCTTGTCCAAAATACAAAAAAAAAAGAAAAAAAAAAAAAAAAAAAAAACATCAATGGCAAATGAGCCACCGCATAAGAAAACCAACAACAAACACAGGCGAAAACAAAGGCGCAGACCAACTTTGCAGTGTCTGCACAGCTGATCACCGCCTTTGTTTTCGCTACACAGATATTATGATTCCTCTTCTGCTACAACTTGTGAATTTGTGTGGGACCTGCTCCGAGACGCGAAAGATCGGTTTTCTCGCGTTTCGGCTCATAAATGGACAAAAGCTTTCACCAGACTGACCGTTTTGGGCGATATATTCTGTTTTTATTTGTCTGCGGGAGAAATTAGGCAATAAAGTGTTATTGCAATCCTCGGATTATGTTTGAGGCAATAACGCCATTCTATAAAGCGTACATAACATGTTTCTATATATAGTTGGCCTCCCAAGCCCCTCAAATATTTTTCTGTTGGCATTTTTGAGTACATTTTGGCATCCATGCCTAAGGTGTACCTTAATGTGTAAAAATACACGCTAGGGTGGATGCCAAGTCTGAAAATGCCCCAGAGTCCCAAAAATAGGTCAAAGGTCAACTAAGTGCAAAATTTGAGATATTTCAACATTATAGCAGTATGTTATGAAACATTTTCTTTTTTTTTTTGGTACAAAAAGCCCCAAATTACATCTAATGCATTTGTATGTTGTTATCAGTTACAATTGTCACAACAAAGTAATGCAGATTTAGGTCAAAGGTCACTTTAGTGCAAAAAAAATGTTTATTTTCATGCCCTTTTACTATTGTCTGTATAAACATCAGTGTCAGTGGTATTCTGATGGGGATTAAGTTCTTTTAGGTACTTTTTGTATCATTTATGTATCGAGTATGATCGTAGCAATCATTTGATACCAATTTCAACTCTCTGCAGCTTTTAGTTGCTGAGATATTGCCAATTTTATTGGTACACTCCCCTGCATTTGTCTGTGTTTTTTCTCTTATATCTTAAGTTGTCTTAATTTCTTGCAACGGGATAGTCATCTTGGTCATATATATTATCACATGTTTATACATTATTGTCATAACAATCGTTTGATACCAATTTCTGATCTCCAGGACTTATGGTTGCTGAGATATTAACGTTTCCGTTGGTATACCCCCTCTATTTTTCTGTGATTTTTATCAAATATTTTAAGTTTTCATCAATATTCGAACAACAAGAAAGTCGAACTATTCATTTATCTCATCTTATGTTTATAGAACATTATCATAGCAATCATTTGATATCAAGTTCAGCTCTCTAGGACTTTTGGTTGCTAAATTATAAAACATTTTGTTGGTATACCCCATCCACTTTTCTGTGGGTTTTCACTAATATTTAAAGTTTTTATCAATATTCGAATAACGAGGCTATAGAATATCCTGGCAATCATTTGATACCAAATTCAGTTCTCTAGAGCTTTTGGTCACTGAGATATTAGCAGTTTTATTGGTATACCCCCTTCGTTTGCCAAGGATTTTTCTCCTATATTTTAAGTTTCCTTAAATATTTGAGAAACAAGAAAGTTAGCTTGTTTCTATATCTTATCTCATGATTATAGAATATTGTCATAGCAATCCTTTGATACCAATTTCAGCTCTCTATGACTGTTGGTTGCTGAGATATATACGTTTCCGTTGATATACACCTCTATTTTTCTGAGATTATCATCTAATAT
The DNA here is from genome assembly GCA_964017185.1 of Rugalucina vietnamica. NCBI lineage: Eukaryota > Metazoa > Mollusca > Bivalvia > Lucinida > Lucinidae > Rugalucina > Rugalucina vietnamica. The sequence continues at coordinate 3,729,890 of OZ024882.1, read as the reverse complement.
TTAAAGTTCTCATCACCATTTCAACAACAAAAAAGTCAGATTATTTATGCTTCTTATCACACTATTATAGAATATTATTATAGCAATCGTTTGATACCTATTTCAGCTCTCTAGAGCTTTTGGTCACTGAGATATTAGCAATTTTATTGGTATACCCGCTTTGTTTGTCAGTGATTTTTCTCCTATATCTTAAGTTTTCTTAAATATTTGAGAAACAAGGAAGTCAGCTTGTTTATATACCGTATTACATGGTTATAGAATATTGTCTTAAAGTTTTCTTAAATATTTGAGAAACAAGAAAGTTAGCTTGTTTTTATATATTATTACATGGTTATAGAATATTGACATAGCAATCATTTTATACCAATTTCTGCTCTTTATGGCTTTTGGTTGCTGAGATATATACGTTTCCGTTGGTATACCCCCTTTATTTTTCTGAGATTATTATCTAAAATTTAAAGTTCTCATCATTAATCCAACAACAAGAAAGTCAGATTATTTATTCATCTTATTACACTATTATAGAACATTATTATAGCAATCATTTGATACCTATTTCAGCTCTCTAGACTGCTTTTGGTTATTGAGATATTAGCAATTTTATTTGTATACCCCCTTCTTTTGCCAGTGATTTTTCTCCTATATCTTAAGTTTTCTTAAATATTTGAGAAACAAGGAAGTCAGCTTGTTTATACCGTATTACATGGTTATAGAATATTGTCATAGCAATCATTTGATACCAATTTCTGCTCTCTATGACAATTGTTTGCTGAGATATATACGTTTCTGTAGGTATAACCCCTCCGTTTGCTGTGATTTTTCTCTAATATTATAAGATTTCATCAATATTCGAACAACACGAAAGTCTGAATATTTATATATCTTATTTTGTGGTTTTCGAATGTTGTAATAGCAATATTTGATACCAATTTCTGCTCTCTATGGCTTTTGGTTGCTGAGCTATAAACCTTTCTGTAGGTATACACCCTCCATTGTTCTGTGATCTTTCTCTAATATTGAAAGTTCTCATCAAGATTTGAACCCCAAGAAAGTCAAATTCTTTCTGTATCTTATCACATTATTATAAACCATTATCATATCAATCATTTGATATAAATTTCAGCTCTCTAGATTTTTTGGTAGCTGAGATATAAGCAATTTTGTTGGTATACCCCTTCATTTATCTGTTATTTTTCTCTAATATCTGAAGTTCTCTTTAATATTGAGCATTAAGATAGCCATTTTTATACCATTTATCTTATTACAGAGTAATAGAACATTGTCCTAGCAATCATTTGGTACCAATTTAAGCTCTCTAGGGCTTTAGGTTATGATATATAAGCAATTGTGCTGGTATACTCCATTTTTTATGTGATTGTTTTCTAATATATAACGTTGTCATTAATATTCGAACACCAGGAAGTCAGTTTAACATTTATATCTTATTACATGGTTGTCAAGCATTGTCAAAGCAATCATTTGATACCTATTTCTGCTCTCTTAAGGTCTATCAGTAGCCAAGAAACATGTGGTAATATGGGTGTACCACACTACTTCCTCTGCTTATTAGGGATGGAGATGAACATTCTATGATTTTACGTGACACACAATAAAGTGATCCTCTGACCAAATTGGCACCCATGGGCATTTGTTCTAAGGGTGCAAGGTACAACCTTTAGAAATCCCACCATAAACCCTTCAAATGGCAATAGATTTTCTCTTTGTATATCTTGATTTTCGTCATTTTCATTAATATTCATGAAAACGCAAATGAGATAATTTTTATTTAGGCCCATGAGTCATCAACAAATTTGTCAAATAGTATTATTGGTACAATAACAATAAGCCACAATGATAGTTTAGGCATGACATTAGTTTTTATGGAATATTGATTTTGAATTGTTTCTTTTTATTCATTTTAAAGTTTTAATTAAAAATTCATGAATATAAAAATTAGATACAGCTTATTTTCCATTACTTATCATAGGAAGAAAGGGCTATGTCTGAGCTTTAAAATGAGACCAAGTTCAATGGTCTAGAATTACAAATTATTGAGATATTTTCAATTTTCTATGTGTATCTCCATTATAAAAACGCAAAAAACAAATGAATATTTAGGGTACTTTAATAGAACACAGCGTAAAACGCAAATGCTTCCAGTGGCAGAAAACAGGGTCTGATAGCTTTTTCAATGTACTTTTAGAAAATCACAGTGTAGAAAATTCCCCCTGGGGGGAAGGGGTATGGGTAACTAGAAGACTATAAGTTATCATAACAGGTTTTGATATTTTTGCACTCATATGACTTTTGACCTAATTATGTGACCCAGAGGCAGTTACAGACTTGGATATACCCGTATGAGTTTAAACACTTGTCAATGAATAAAATAAGCGCATGTTGCATTTAGTCAGCTCATGTTTGATTTAAGAAATACTTGATTATTGTAACGGATGTTTGTTTCTTTGCACTAATTTGGCTTTTGACCTAATTCTGTCACCCAGGAGCATTTACAGTCTTGGCATCCACCTCTATGTCTTTGGACACATGTCAAGGAATGACATGAGTTCAAGTTACCTATAATCAGTCCATTATTTTCCAAAACAATAATGTTTATTTTCATTTTTACAGATTTTAGCTATTTTGCACTCGTTTGACCTTTGACCTTGTTCTGTGACCCAGGGTCATTTACAGACTTGGCATCCACCCGTACGTGTTTGGGCACATGCCACGGAATATTATGAGCATAGGTAGAATAATGTACTCAAAAATGCCAACAAAACCAAAACTAAGCCACTTTTTTGGATTTGGACTGCCAAGTAATACGCCTTTGAACAATAAGAAAAAGAAATGAGAAAATTATAGATTATTTATCGTTTTGATACGACTATATATTGCGGTGTGAGTTCATGATTAAAACATTCCTCTTGCGAGTCATTCTAAATGCTTGACGTTGTCCTGTAGCGTTATATTCCTACCCAACCTTATACCCATTCCACTGAGACCATGACGTTGGTATATTTGTTCAAGACTGTGGTTCTTTCTCTCTTGACAATAATTGAGCCACGACGCAAGAAAACCGGTCTTTTGGGCTTCCCACCAGGTCCTACACAAACCGAGCATTGCAGACACAGAAGCTGACTAGAGGCTGGAAATTTTAGATTTAGAAAGAAGAGGAATTGTAATATCCGTGTAGCGGAAAGAAATGCGCTGATAAGCTTCGCAGTTACTGTGAATCTAATCTGTAACTTTGGTTTCGCATATGCGGATTGATGGTTTCCTCATTGAGCGGCCCATTTCTTACTATTCCAGACTTCTGAGAACGCAAAAAGACGGCAAATGACAAGATAGGCAACACTAAAGAGAAGGGAAGTGCAGTTTAAAAATCAAAAAACACGATCTACAGGAATTGTTAAACCATTGGGAATTGTTGTGAAATGCATATCTAGAGAATAAGACCCTTATTATCATCCCAGCTTTGAACAATGTGATGAAGTCCGAGTAGTCCTGCAGATTTATGGGGTATTTTATCGGGACCCGGAAATAGAGTTCAAACTTTTTTTCTTGACTGATTCTTGTAGGCAAGACCTTGCCCTTCAAGAATCTACTGATGCCACCTTTGCATCATTGAGGATTTTGAGATATTCAAGATGGCGTCAAGAATGGCCGCCAAATAGATGTTATCACTTGTTTTGCTATGTCTAGAACTTGAATACTTGTTTCTATTTGCCACATTTGACTGTTAAAACATATTTTTGAAGTTGCCTGATAAATCACATACCTAACATGATTTAAAAAAAAAAATAATCATGACATCCAAGATGGCCGCCAAATATAAATTTTGCACAGAATATAACGTAATGCGCAGTGTTTGTGTGTTTTTGCCTTCATTTTATCATGTAAGTTAATAGAATATAGTGTACTGTCATGTGCAGATATGACTTAAGACCATTATTAGAACACTCTGAATCTAAGATGGCGTCCATGGTGGCTGTTTCTGTATGACAACAGCCTTATGGGCTTGGCTGGCATACATATTTTCTATTTATTATAGGTATTTCAGACCACATCAAAAGCAAGATCCGCAGCTATCAATTTCTGTGGTGAAGTGGTTAAGCTATCTACGTGTATGCCAGGTGACCTGGGTTCAAGCCTTGGCTTTTCGAGTCTTTTGAATGAGACTTTAAACTGAGGTCTCGGCTCTAAATGACCTTGCTGTTGATTGGGGCATATGACAGTAGTATTCATACTTTGAATATGCACATATCTTCAAGCTATATTCAACATAGTGAGGCCATCCTTAAAAGATTCTTTGTTTGCTGTGCTTCTACCCATCAATTTCGGAATGGGTAGGTAGGTAGAGTTTTTTTTTTTTTTTTTTTTTTTTTTTTTTTGTAAACCAGTAAAAAGCACTTTATGGACTTTTGCTTCATCAGTACATAAGTGTACATAAAAGGTAAAAATGACTATATTTAAAGAGAACAGATTGCCATATGTATGTGTGTGTGTCTTGAAACTTTATTGGATTGTTTCGTGTATTGATCATTTTTCAGAGAAAAGTTAAGAAACCAGATGCATTTCAGATGAATTTATAATGCAAGCAGTCGAATGTCATATCTTTCGTGAAGTTAAGACAACCCCTTATGTTTTGTGAAACTCAAATAATTTCAACCATATCAGAAAAAAAACATTAGACAAAGTAAACAATGCCTGAAGGTTCTGTAAATTAGCCAAACACATTTTATGTAATATTCCCTAAATTGATGTAATTTGTGTGTGGAAACAAAATTTACCATGCAAGCCTTACCATTTGTATTTATTTATTTATTTCCAATTGCAGCAAAATAATATATATTATATGCTTTGCAGGCGGTCTGCACTAATAAATTGTTAATAGACTGATGTTATGCAAGCGGATACTACATATCATAAAATCAGTGAAGTTAAGAGCCCAGTGAGTATCGTCATCATGTAATTTTCGAAAAAATATCGATGTTTTCAATATTTTTGCTCAAAACATTGATTGTGCGTACATATTAGTACCCACAATCTATATTTTGTATCAAATAAAATAAAACTTTTAATCAAATGTAAATCCTCTTTTTACTACATAAAAGTGGGTTTCGAGAGGGTATACATTTCACGGACATGTTTTCATGAAGAATTTAATAGAGAGGCCACCGTTAAGCTTTAGTCCCACTGCGCTTTTGATCGCTAAAAATCGCCTTACGACCAGTTTAGAATCACATTTTTTATTATCATAGGAGAACTCAATGGATCGCACCGATCTTAAGTGATTTCGGGCGGTCCTCTGAAATAATCAGTTCTAGTGATCTTTTTAAGGACCCACGACCATTCAAGAATCTCTGAGACAGTAATTTAAGAAGTACGGGTGCTGCTCAAACACACGTTAATGAGAAAATGAAGCTTAATAGTATAATCTAAAAAAACTTAAGTATTTGAGATCATCCTACGATCGATTCTAGCATTCTTGCGCAACAGTAGGATTAAATTCTGTCGCATGCGGTTTTTGAACTAGTTCAAAATTCTGAAAACAATTTCAAGCAGGTCCTATTATTACCATGGGCGTGACTTGCCATAGAAATAAAGTACAAGTAGGCAAAGATCAGGAAAAGGCGCAATCAGAAAAAGACTCCCACTCCAAAACCAAGGTGGGAAAAAACCAAACTAACAATCAGGTACTTATACCATGAAAACATTTCGTAAGCCGAATGAGCAGCTATTTTCCCAATAGGTGGCCACTCAGTTACCTTAACTTAACTAAAAAATATGTAAACATACATAAGGCACCAACAGCACAAAAATATTTTAAACACCAAGACATAAAACAAAAAGAACCACCACAGAAGTATCGACTTGGAACGATCAGTAACACAAAGTTACTAGCGGGTTTAAATCGATTTTACACGGCCGTAACCTCACCCTTAGCTTCTGCAGTGGTTAATAACATTTAGTTAGTTCTTCGGTCCTCGTGGTGAATCTCTAACTAGTAAATGAATCAGCAAGAACAAACAAGTAAATCATGATAAACATCCTGATGAATCAAAAACCAGGACTTACAGATTCAGTAAGCTGCCCGACGATGGAGATCCCTGGGCGCCAAATAACTTACTAACGATCGATTTCGGGATCACTACTATTAAACAACCGTTTAAATTGAGTGGAAACGTATATTCGTGTGAATTACTTGTACGTAAGAAACCGTTTGTTGATCCTTAAGCGAGACTGTATGAAGGATCGCTTGAAATGTATCCACCACATTTGGCCATATATCAGTTACTGCCTTTTAATCGAGTATATTTGGCAAAATTATACGATTACGTTTTATCCGAAACGATCGATTTCGGGATCACTACTATTTCTTAAGACTGGTCTTAATACTCCCGAATCTTAAGAATATCTTGCGTTTTTGCAATCGTACGATTCAGTGGGACTGGGCCTTTAACTCACTCACTTTGCAAATTTTACGTTTCAACGCAATCATAAACTCTTAAACTTTAACTTTACTTAATAATTGTATATGTGGGTATTTAATTATTTGTCTTAATTAGATCAAAATATCACAGTGCAGTACTTTTCCCTGAATAATTAACACAAATCGAGCACTCAGCTTTTATATATAAATAATATATGTATGTGTCACTTTTGGCTTGCCCTTGGACATAATTTTCAAGTCAAATGCATATAGCTAATCATACTCCTGTAAATCTTATTAAATTAGCTATATGCATTTGTATATGCATTATATCACAATGTTTGACACTATTTCTTTTTCTGATGACAAACGATTCCCTGTTATTAAGTCCTTGAATGAGTATTTTGAAAAGAAAAATGTAATATATGGTACTGAAAAGTAACGGTAAAACTTTCTAGCATTAAGGTCATTACTTCAAAATTTAAATTCCCTGAAAACCAAAAACATCAAAGTCAAAAAAAAAAAACCTTCAACGACTTTCATTAATGAGCCGCGACGCGAGAAAACCGGTCTTCGGGATTTTCGACCAGGTCCGACCCGGTCTGCTGTTTGTAGTCACAGAAGAAAGCTAGAATCTTGAAATTTGTGATATAAGTAGAAAAGGAATTGTACTATCCATTTAGCGAAAACAAAGGCACTGATCAGCTGTGCAGTTACTGCTCTAATTGTGTTTAATAATGATTTGAGCCGGAAATGTCTGACATGTATTTCGTTTGTAGCCAGGAGCTCAGCTAAATATAGCCTATGAAATATGATTATTGGTCTATAGTATTTGTTTCAGAATTCGGTTTTGTTTTGTTTGTTTGTTGTTTAACAATCGGAAATTTATCGACTCAGTATCAGAAGATAGATAGCGCCAGTCCTGATGGTAAAATGCCTAATTTAGACTTTCAGGAGTTGACAAGTGTCTGCAACACCATAGAATTTCCGTGCATTTGCCTAAATAAGACTTGATGTAGTTGGCGTGTATGCAACTGTGATAAAAAAAAACACTTCACTTTGGTTTGTCGGAGCTTCTCGTCTGTTGCTTGGCCCACCAGGGTTCAACTGGTGTTTTTGTTTTGCTCCTTGCTTCAGTAAGTTATTCGGCGCCCAGGGATCTTCATCGTCTGGCAGCTTACTGAATATGTTGAGTCCTCGTTTTTGATTCATCAGGGTGTTTGTCATGATTTTTTCGTTTGTCCTTGATGTTTCATTGACTAGTTAGAGATTCACCACGAGGACCGAACAACTAACTAAATGTTGTGCACCACTGCAGAAGATGAGGGGGGGAGGCGCCTGTAAAAACCGGTTTATGCCGCCAGTAATTTTATATTACTGATCGTTCCAAGGCGATACTTCTGTTATGGTTCTTATTGTTTTGTGTTATGGAGTCGAGGTTTTGAGCCGTTTTAGCCTTGTGTGCGTTTTTATATTTTTAGTTAAGTTCGGGAAGTTCAGGTAACTGAGTGGCCGCCTATTGGGGAAAAGCTGCTCACTCGGCTTACGGTATGTTTACTTGGATAGGTACCTAAATGTCATTTTTTCTCACTCCTCGGTTTATGGAGTGGGAATTTCTTTCTTATTGCGTCATTTCCTGATCATTGCCTACTCTTATATTTTTTTCACAACATTTAGACCAGTTATAATGCCCGCAATGCTGATTATCATGTCAAAAGCTCGCAAATTCCATTTAAGTCGCCGAAATAGGTAAAATGTTATAAATAGCAATCCATAAAGTGTTCGCCTTCTCCGCGAGTATGATCTAATACGCTTCTTTACCTCAAAACGGGCTTCAACGCATTTTTTCACTTCCACTCGTTCATTTTCGATTGGTCACCTGCACACCATTCCTCGTGGATATGTCGACATTTAAAAGCACAAAGACACAAATTATATATAAGGCTTAAAAACGTCTTCGATATGAACTCAATAACATTCAAACCGAAATACGAAAAAAATAACATTGAAAGCAGATACATGAAGGTGTAAGTAAGAATATGAAGAAAAAGCAAGGAGATAACAGCTTTTTACCTAAAAAAACTGCCATTCTTCTTCATAAACCGAGCACAAAGACATTTTTAAATGCTATCAGAAAGAGAAAGAGAACGAAAAGTATGACCGATATTTTCTTAAATTTCATTTCCGAAAATGGCCTAGCCGTTAGTTGAAAACTCTATTAATTTTTTAAGGATATTGTGCTTAATAATAATGCAAGGTAAATCAAGAGGTACAAGTAGGCAACGACCAGGAAAAGACACAATTAGAAAGAGAATCCAACCACAAAAACCGAGGTGAGAAAAAAACTAAATTAACAATCAGGCACTTATACCATGAAAACATAATCGTAAGCCGAATGAGCAGCTATTTTTCCAATAGGTGGTCGCTCAGTTACCTAAACTTAACTTAAAATATGCAAACACACATAAAGCACAAACAGCACACAAAGTTTCAACACCAAGACATAAAACAAGAAGAACCATAACAGAAGTATCGCCTCGGAACGATCAATAATATAAAATTACTGGCGGACTTAAATCGATTTTAGAGGTACCTAACCTCACCCTCAGCTTCTGTAGTGGTTACAACATTTAGTAACTTGTTCAGTCCTTGTGGTGAGTCTCGAACTAGTCAATGAATTATTAAGGCCAAGCAAATAAATCATGATAACCATGATGAATCAAAAACGAAGACTCACAGATTGAGTAAGCTGCCCGACGATGGAGTTCCCTGGGCACCAAATAACTTACTTACTCCGGAGCGAAAGAAAAAACACCAGATGAACACCCGTGGGCCCAGCAGCAGACAAGAAGCGAGGGCTGTATACACTTGTGACCTTCGCCTGTTAGAAAGACAAAACAATTACCATGTATATTGCAGTGCATTTTGATACGACAACGAACAAAACTTTGCTTTTATTTACAACCGATTTGCATGAGTTTGTCACTAAAACTAATTGGAAGACTTATTGTTGTATTGATTCAATCCCTCTAGCAATTTGGTGTACATGTAAGATAATAAAGTTATAGAGGTACGACTTACTTTATATTTATTTTAATAAAATACTTTGCAAAATCAAATATCAAATTAAGTTATCTAGTCTGCACAATACACCACATGCTTTATTATAATTGTTGACGACAAATTACTTATTATTGATAGCTTTTATTTTGAAACGTATAGTTCTGTTTCTGGTGGCCATCAGTTACATGATCTCAAGTAAATATGTACATAAAAGGCGCAAACGGCACAACACTTCGACGTTTAAACATGAGACAGAAGCACAACAGACGCACCGCTTTGTATGATGTTAAAAATGATATTTTTATTATAATTGTTCAAAACATTGGTTGAGGGTACACGTGGGTACTTGCTGAGGCGGTTCTAAAGAGTACCTACAATCTACTGTATGTGTTGTTTTAGAAACAAGGAAAATATGTATACCCCTTCAAACCCCAGTTTCACTATATAAAATTGTGATTTAAGAGGGTATTTATTTCACGGACATGTTTCCCTAATGTCCTTGAACCATCATAGTAAACAAATAATTTATGGGGACTATACAGATGTTTCTGAAGATCCAGGGAATTTAAAAGCCAAATAACATCACTAAATATCTGAAGCAAAAAATAGTCACCGGTTGAACAGGCAAAAAAGCTCCGGCCCCAACCAACTAAAATGAATAACTTTTAGTCGGGGCCATCACAGAGTCCCACGATATAAGTCAGACTTTCTGTTCTGATGGTGTTAGTTTATGATCACTTCTTCACGTCTAGCAGAAACATTATGTAATACATGTGTTAGCCATGTGTCTATGTTGGGACTTTAAATTTAATTGCATCGATTCCTGGTCGCTCTATTCTTACTTTACATGTTTTATTTGCGGTTCTGCCGTTAGTTATAGATATATTCGCTGCTTATTCCGCCCCAGTAAGTCTCTCTCTCTCTCTCTCTCTCTCTCTCTCTCTCTCTCTCTCTCTCTCTCTCTCTCTCTCTCTCTCTCTCTCTCTCTCTCTGTTGTGCTTGTCACCACTGCTTTAAATGTTATTGGTGTTTCCCAAACAAATGTCAAACATGAGTTTGTTAGGGAAAGTAGGGAAAGACTTTATCATCGTTGCTTCGTTCGTGTTGTAAAGATTTGTATGATGTTTTGTGTTGTCCTTTATATCTTGCTTGGCTGGATTGGAATGTTTAATCTAATTATATCAGTCCCTGTACTTTATATTCTTACTTTTCATCATTTTGTTTTGTTTAAGAAATTGCCATTAACTTACATGCCAAAAGTAGCCAAAGTTGGCGTAATGTTGATGTCCGACACATCATCGGCAAATGGGAAACGAGAGACCACCGATACAGGTTGGCCACCAGATAACAGAACTTCCTGCTACCAGAAACTGTTGGTGGGACTTTGTATAGGCCAGATGGTGATGTTGATAGTCACTGCTGCTACGCTAGGTGTCCAAGTCAGTCAAAATGTAAGTCATGTTCTTCTGAGCCAACACACTTATAGCTGTATAGGTATATTTCGGTCTTGACCCAAAATTATTATGAGGATTTGAAAATTACAGAAAAATATTACTATAAACTAAACACATGAACATGAACATTCCTCCAGTTACAGGCTTCTAGTGGACCTTAGTGTTTTATGTCTTGGCGTAGACTCTTTTGTTGTTTGCACCTTATGTGCGTAATATATTGTTAGTTTTGGTATTAATAACTGAGTGGCAACCCATTGGGACACCAGCTTCTCTCTCGGCTGCTCTACTAGTGACGAAAACATACATTGTGGGTAACCATTAGAACCGCCACGGCAAGGCGGTCCTAACGTTTAGGCAAAATTAATGTTTTTAGCAAAAATAGGAAAACTACAGCTAAAAACATTCTTATTGCATGGACAATTTTTATACTGTCTTTAATTTCAGACAAAAATCATTGATGACATGAAGCAAAGGACAGTCATGCATGTGGTGGAATCAAAATTAGGTTCAGGTTTTCTTATTTAATAAAGTATGTCTGACGTATTGACTGGAGAAAAATGTTCCCTTTGTGTTATTACTTGATCGTTTAGTATTTCTCCCACCTCATTTTTTTCTGATTGCACCTTTTCTCGATCGTTGCTTACTATTTTCTATCATATTCGAGTATATGCAATATAGTTACATTTTAGTCTCTATTGAGGTGAGAACATGCATAATTTGAGCCGCAACGCGAGAAAACCGGTCTTCGGGGCTCCCGCCTAGGTCTGACACAAACCGATCTGTACAGTTACAGAAAGAGGCTAGAAGTTTGGAAATTCGGATTTAAGAAGAAAAGGGATTGTACTATCCGTGTAGCAAAATTACTGACCGTACAAAGCGGTACTTCTGTTGTACTTATCACGGAACAGCTGGTGTGCGCTTTGTTTTCGCATATGAACAAATGTTGCCGCTCGTCTTGAAATAACTGTTTTTGGTTTATAAACAATATATGATATGCGAAGAACATGCACAGTCTACCACACTGCCACAGGCGTTCATTTAATGATATATGTATGTTTCAAATGGAATCTCTAAATACGACAAGGTTTCTGTATAATTCTAATGAACGTACTATACACGAAATAACAATGTATGTAACTTTCTGTCTCGTGAATTGACACAATCCTTTTCCATCTTACACAATGAATGCTCTATAATTAAGGTAATTGCTGTATTTTATTATAGAAGCTATACAAGCGGAGCTGGCTTTTCTTCAAAGAATGATTGGAGAAAACACAAGTCAATCTTTTTTGGAATTTAAACACATGATCGACCGAATAGATGCCCATGAATCCACCATTTATACCAACAGCCTAAATTTATCGAGGTTAGAGTCTATTTTGAATAGGCATGAATATCGAATTGAAAATAACACCAACCAAATAGCCGATCTCAGTTGGACTGACGTTGTGTCAGAACAATTCGATGCCACACTCAAAGAGCTGATGGAAGACGTAGAGTTTCAAGGTGACCAACTCGTAGCATTAGATAAAATAATAAAATAAATAGAAACTATTACAATTGAACTAAATGGCAATTATCAGAATATGAGCGAAACGATTTCTTACCTGATGTTGGATGCCTTAAACCTTGAAAATCGCATGGATGAATATGAGTCAAATTTAACAGCTTACCTGCATCTGGCAATGGGACTTGCGAAAGACGTTTCAAATATTGAAGTGAATCTATCGGAGTATAGATCGGATATCACATACCAAGAAGACGTTCTCATAGCCCTAAATGAATCCATCAAACAAATGAACTCTGTCCAACGACAGCTTAATACAAGTTCACTAATTGACACAACAAAGCTGAATGACCTAGAAGCTGAAATGGAACAACAACTTAACCAAATGAAATTAGAAATAGCGACTAACCATGAACACATCGAGTATAACATCGGAGCAATCAGACTTCTTGAAGGTAACATATCGTCTTTAAAGACCGCTTATGGAATTCTTAGATTAAACCTTACGTCTCTAGAAGCAGCGACAGTTACAACGAATGACGCGGTTCAAGACAATTATGATGGGATTGCAACATTATTCACTAACATTGAAGCGCTGAATGGAAGTTCAACGGATACTATTTCACGACTAAGCATCGAGTATTCAGGGTTTAAAGGTACTTATTTCTTTTATCGTGTTATTATGTTATTTCTTTTATCGTGTTATGTTATGACAGGAAATCTAAGTGACAATTCACAAACATTTAATTATGTTTTTGAGCGAATATCGCAGACAGGTTATAATCGTAGACAGTATGAATTGATTTCCAAATTTAATGTTGGGTTAAAGACGCTTTTACGCGAGGGCCTTTCGGAACCAGAATTTTATGATGACTTGGTTTACAAATTTAAGAAACTTCTAGGAGGGAATGATTTTCTTTTCAGTTCAGAAAAAAAATCATCAGACATTACAGACGTTTATTATTTATTATTCAACTTAAATGCAATGTGACAGTATGTATGTTTATTTTTACCCAATCTTGGTAAATTTGGGTTGATAATCGTGCTGCCTTCTTAAATTGCACGCCGATGGGTCGGGCGTCAGACTTTATGATGACCCCGACTTAAAGCTATGCATTTTAGTTGGTTTGGGCCGGAGCTAGTTCTTTTTGCTTGGCCCACCGGGGTACAACTGGTGTTTTTCCTTTGCTACGATTTTTCAGTAAGTAATTGGCACCCAGGAATCTCCATCGTCGGGCAGCTTACTGAATATTTGAGTCCTCGTTGTTGATTCATTATAATGGTTATCATGATTTACGTGTTTGCCTTTGATAATTTATTGACTAGTTAGGGATTCACTACGAGGACCGAACAACTAACTAAATGTTGTGTACCACTGAAGAAGCTCAGGGTGAAGTTGTGGCCATGTAAAATCGATTTAAGCCCGCCAGTAATTTTATACTTCTGGTCGTTTCAAGGCAATACTTATGTGGTGGTTTTATTGTTTTATGTATTGTTGTTCAATTTTTGTGATGTTAGCACCTAATGAATGTTTCGATATTTACAGTTAACTTTGGGTAACTGAGTGACCATCTATTGGGAAAATGGATGCACATTCAGCTTACAATATGTTTTCTTAGTATAAGTACCTGATTGTTAATTTAGTTTTTTCCCACCTCAGTTTTTGCAGTGGGAATTTCTTTCTGATTGCACCATGTCACGATCATTGCATTCTTTTACTTTTTTGATCGAATACAAATGATGGAACGGGATGTATTCAAAAGGGGAGTAAATGCCACTGACTTGAACATGTTTTAAACAAATGAGAACAAATGAGAGATTTTAGACTATAGTTTAAACCTCCATGATTTAGTGTGATATTCACTTTCAGATGCACTGAACTGTAGTTGGAGAGAGTGGGAACAATTTTCGACGTGTTCCGAATCATGCGGTTGGGGAACCAAATATCGAACAATAACATGTCAAAACAGGAACCCACTCAGTCAAGACTGGCTTCCGAGGACAGAGATAGATATTCAACCGTGCAATGATTATAACTGTTCAGGTAGGAAATATGTTAAAGGAATAGGCTCACAAACGATTGTATGTGCGTTTTATAAAAACCTTTAGGTAGCTGAACAGTTTGCAAAAGATTTCATGAAAATCAACCAAGGTATAAGAATATCATAGCGGTTTGAAAATTTTGATTGACCAAATCCAGAACGAGGCTGTGAGGGTATGACGTCACTCACTCACAATCATGGAATTATAAATATCTGTCAATCCAATGCAAATTAAAGTAAGAAAATTGTTGAAATACTTTACATTCACTTAATAGAATCATACTTATCTGTTTTCGACTGTAAAAACTAGGCCTTTTTCTGTAAATAAGCATTTTTCCTCTTTGGTCACGTGACTGGCTAAACAAAATGGCGGCTACCGTAGGCGAAGGCCATTGTTAAATCTTAAAACTGTCATATCTTCAAAACCACTAAACCGATTTAATAATTGTGGTGCCAGAATGTTTGTTTCGCTGATATCTTTCTTTTGAAATGAAGGATAATGTTTGTAATCCCATTCCTTTAAAAAGGTACAAGTAGGCAAAGATCAGGAAAAGGCGCAATCAGAAAGAGATTCCCACTCCAAAAACCGAGGTGGGAAAAAACCAAACTAACAATCAGGTACTTATACCATGAAACATATCGTAAGCCGAATGAGCAGCTATTTTCCCAATAGGTGGCCACTCAGTTACCTTAACTTAATTAAAAATACGAAAACATACATAAGGCGCCAACAGCACAAAAAAAAAAAATTAAACACCAAGACACAAAACAAAAAGGAACCACCACAGAAGTATCGCCTTGGAACGATCAGTAACACGAAGTTACTGGCGGGCTTAAACCGGTTTTACAGGAGCCTAACCTCACCCTCAGCTTCTGCAGTGGTTCATAACATTTAATTAGTTCTTCGGTCCTCGTGGTGAATCTCTACCTAGTCAATGAATCATCAAGAACAAACAAATAAATCATGATAAACATCCTGATGAATCAAAAACAAGGACTCACAGATTGAGTAAGCTGCCCGACGATGGAGATCCCTGGGCGCCGAATAACCTACTAACTCCGGAGCAAAGGAAAAGCACCAGTTGGACCCCGGTGAGCCAAGCAACAGACAAGAAGCTCCGGCCCCAACCAACTAAAATGAATAACTTTAAGTCGGGGCCATCATAGAGTCTGACGCCCGACCCACCGGCGTGCAATTAAAGAAGGCAGCATAGTTATCAACCATGATTGGGTTAAAAACTAAGCATGCAGACTGTCGCATAGCATTCAAGTTATAACCTATACGTCTGTAAGGTGTTATGATTTTTCTGAACGGAAAAGAAAAATCATTAATTCCTATAAGTTTCTTAAATTTGTAAACTAAGTCACCATAAAATTCAGGTTCCGAAAGGCCCTCACTTAAAAGCGTCTTTAACCCAACATTATATTTGGAAATCAATTCATAGTGTCTACGATAAAATTTAGAAAAGGTTTTTCGAAGTTTATGATACCGATAGCCCTGTTGGAGAAGTAGTTTGTTAACATCATGAAAACTTGTCTGCGAAATGTGTTCCCCTGTAAACCCCGCTTTTATGTAGTAAAACTTGAGTTTACAGGGATATATCTATTTTTCTTATTTTTGATCCAAAATATAGATTAATGGTACTCGTTAAAACTGTCTAGGTGAGGCGGTTATAAAGTGTACCCACATTTAATGTTTTGAACAAAATTAATATAAATTAAATATCAAAGTGTTTTCAATGATTTTTCAATTTTTACAGCTAAAAAATCAATATATTGCATGGACAAGTTTTTGGAATCATGATGCAACTGTCGTAATATTTATTATAACATACTATGGCCAGATACTTAAGAAGCAACAAACATATTTAAAGGGCAACATACTCGAAAGAATAAAGTAAGCAATTATCAGGAATCGGAAGGAATGATAAAATCCGTAGAAAAAAAAAAAAAAAAAAAAAAAAAAAAAAAAAAAAAAAAACATTACGAAAACAAGCTCATAAAATATACAGATATTTTTAAACTTGTAAAAAATGAAAATTTTTCAGTTGAAAAAAAAAATATTTTCTTATTTTTTGCTCAAAAGCATAGATTGTCGGTATCCGCTAGAACCGCCTCGGCGAGGCGGTTCTAACGAGTACCCACAATATATGTTTTAGAGCAAAAATAAGAAAAATAGGTATACCCCTGCAAACCCCAGTATTGCTACATAAAAGTGCCGGGGGTATACATTACCCGGACATATTTCGTGATGATGTCGGATTACTATCTGATTCCATGCATCAGTTATAATCAGCACATTTGTATTTCATTCGTTAAGTATGGAAATCTTGAACAAGTACATGTATAAAAATTATGTTGACGGTGTTTGAGTTTCTAAATCATTTCATTACATTACAATTACCGTTACAGAGGTTTTGACAATGTAATGCATTACCTAGCAATTATTTGCCGAAGCGTCCCATCTGGGGCTATTCTGTTTGCTTAGAGAATTTTCATCGAAAAATTGAATAAAATTTAAAAATAACTCCTGATGCCCCTAAAAATGAAAGTGGACTCACCCTTATGATAATGATGGGAAAATCCATTCGTCAAATATGGATTAACCATGATGCCAGTCTGATCTGAATAAAATGCACATTACCCTTATTATGATGATACTGCTATATAACAAAACTGATGGATCAATAATATTATTAACAATTAATAAATGTTATGCTTTTTTGACCCAAACATTTATATTTCAAAATTATTGTTATCCCAAGGACATGTGTGCACTTTCACCTGCAGTACTAAATGATGCAAACCTGCCTTTTGGTTATTAAATTAAGTTATATTGATACAATAAAATTTAATGTGTGCTATTTGTTTTCACTGTGTTCAAAAACTTGCTATTTACTTTTAAAATTAAAGCAGTAATAACAATATAATCAGTACATGTATAGAAAAAAGATCTCTTCTCATCAGTCTGAATCCTAACAGAGTGTTTGCAATTTCACAAATATGGTTAATAGTTTGAGATTCTTAAGTTAATATATTATACTTAAAGCTACTTTTCTTTGTAGTAAAAGCTATTGGGAACGCATGTAGTTCTGATTTTGACTGCATCGGAAATAACACTATTTGTCTGGAAAACATATGCATTTGCGACAGTACAACGAACTACAACGAAATTACTCATTCGTGTGAAAAAGGTAACGTACACTAATAGTATGCTTTTCTGTTCTGAACTCCTATGTAATTTTTCTTAACGTTACATGTACCTGTTATAAAATGAGCCTGTGCGCGACAAAAAACCCACAATTTGGGTTCCAACCAAGCCCCACACAAACCGGTTTGTATAGTCACGGAAGATGGTTAGAGGCTGGAAATTTTGGATTTAGAAAGTAGAGGAATTGTGCATCCGTGTAGCGGAAACAAAGGCGCTGATCAGCTTCTCAGTTACTGCGAAGCTGATCTGCGCATTGTTTTCGCCTATGCAAATTGTTGGTTTTCCCATGCGGCGGCTCAAATGTTGTCAGACACTCTGTCGTTAACGAAATCTTAGTGTTAGTTTGATGCTGGTAGGATTGCTACCTTTCAGGTAAAGAGGTAGTCATCCTTCTCTGGGTACGCGTTGTCTCATTGTGTGGTGTGTACGTTTTGTGTCGTTATTTTGGCCGCTTGATGCCTGCATTGGGATTTTGCATATCGGATCAATTCGTGGTCATTCTATTCTACATGTGTAGCATTTACCAACATGGATCCCATCACATCTCTCGTTAACTTTTTTCTGCTCCCTATTTGTGAAAATTGCGTTCTTACTCATGCCAGTTACGTCATTTCTTTTCTCACGCATTTAAGTTTTTTTTTTTTTTTTTTTTGCATTTCTCTAACACCCACGTCTTCTAGTATTGACATAAAACTCATTTTGTTTGGTTTCAGATTGCCATAAATACGGCATTTCTCTCACACCTTAGCCTGTTAGCATTTTTTACTCATATCTAAGCGTACACGTATTTCTCTAAACATAACAATTAGTTAATATGTCTTTGTATTTCGTTTTAGAATGCCATAAATACGGCAGCGACTTTACCGTTTACGAGAACTCTGGAATCGCGTGGTACAACCTCGACCCGCCTTGATTTATCTGGGAGTCCGTGTCAGTATGCCAGCAGAGATGTATAGATTTGGGAAATGGCTGTGGCTCCTTTGACTACAACACCAGAGAAAACAAGTGCATTCTACAGATACCAACATATAGACAGATCTTTGATGCACATCCATCAGCAATATATGAACATGAGTACTTTCACATCTATAGCAGGCACTGCTAACTTAATATCCGCATTTGACATGATTACGAAATATTGCCAATGCAATATACAGATTTTTTTCAGCCCGAAAAAATGAAAATGTTCAATATTATTATTTATTTTTTTTTTGCTCGAAACACTTATTGTGGGTATTGTTTAGAACCGAGTCGGTTCCATCAAGTACACGTTTTGGCTCAAGAATAAGAATGCTTGGTATACCATATTAGCCCAAATTTTACTATATATAAAGTGGGGTATTAGGGGATATACATTTCATGGACATGTTTTCCTGATGCGTCTGATGGTTAGATAACCCAGTTACGAAACAAACATTTAAAGGATAGTTCAGTGATGTCTGGCACATTTGACTCATAATTTAAACTTTAAGCTACCATTTTGACCTAGATCCCAAATACGCATTGGAATATTATCATTTGTTTTCAAAATAAAATGTAGTCTACACTCTGATTCCATAATCCTGTTCTCTTGTACCTACATGTATATACATATGATTCAAAGATGTATAATGAAAAGGATACACCATTTTTCGCTTGGACAGGTAAATAACGGTAAATAAATGTAAACTATACCGAAACACTCTACAAGTTGATAGAGCGTTTCTTATTGAAATAAGCAAATATTTGAAAGGTTATAGTAAATACGTCACACCAGTAAACTCTAGATTGCGGATGAGCTGATTTCATTTGTTTATAACGACTTACATTCTATAAATAATATTTTACGTTTACTATTTAAGCATTGCATGGTTCTGCTCATACAGGTCAAATGACGTTGTTTAAAGATCGAAAATGCGTTTTAGACTTCCCTACCCATTTGCCTTGAGACTCTATGAAAAGTAAATTACCACTCCAAAGTCAGTAAGGGCAAAAACTAAATAAAAAATCAGGTACTTATACTCAGAAAACATATAGGAAGCCGAATGGACAGCTATTCTCCCAATAGTTGGCGACTCAGTTACCCAAACATAACCAAAAACATGAAAACATGAAAACATATATAAGATGCTAACAGCACAAAAATTCAACACCAAGACATAAAACTACAAAAAACCACCACAGAAGCATCGCATTGGAACGATCAGTAAAATAAGATTACAGGTGGCTTAAATCGATTTTACATGGCCATTACATGACCCTCAGCCTCTGCAGTGGTACACACTATTTAGTTAGTTGGTCGGTCCTCGTGGTGACTTTTTAAGTACTTAACTAGTCAATGGAAACTTTGTTTTGACTTGACACGTCTCTTCAGAGGAAGATTGTACCAATAGAACTTTCGATGATGGCAGACGAATGCCGGATGCTGGATCAAAGGTACCGTTAGTTGGGAAATGTTCGCGAATATTCGCGAATCCGTTGCCTCGCGAATTCAAAGTTCTTCCCGGATAAAGAATCGCTTCAAGCATCCTTTGATAATAAACATGCCAATAAAGGATGCAAAAAGAGTGGTATTTAGGCAAGCCAATGTTCTTTGTATTAATGCTGCATCCGCAAAACACATTCTTGATATAAGAAGAATGTCTGTCTGAATGTCCTGGTGATTCCCTCGAGTTAAAACCTATACAAGAGATTTAAAATATCATGAAGATGAGCTGTGAGATATAGCCTAACGATAAACATCATTTCTGTGAAAGTCCCTTTTGTTTATTTGTGCTCAGAGACAAATCGTATGATGAAATTCCAACCCAAGTGTTGGTAAAATTCAAAGCCGGAGGTTACTCCAAAGTGCTTTAAGACATGCAAACCTCATAAATTGTAACACCACTTTAGCTTGAAATTCTAAAATGCACAATGAATGAAAACCAGGATGTAACTTTGTAAAAGGTGATCATAAATACACCAAATCTTCAGCCTTATTACAAAAATAGTTTTTTCTTTTATATATTGAAATAAAACTACAAACCATTAATCGTGGTTCCTTGTGGAATCTTTGAAATTCGAAAATCAGTGATTTTGGTGAAAAAAAGAATATTTGAAGCACTCAAAGTGCAACATTTAGAGCCATCTTCTATACAATGTTTTATAAATTTGGCCCCGTTTAGGCATGTGTCTTTGATTTAGAATTCCCATGGAGTAATTTTTTGAAATTAACGTTTATGTATCTGGCTATCGTCGCCGGTTTATAAAGGGTCACTGATGACGGTTCAGCACCCGCAATTGCGCAATATGACCTTTGAACGTTTTTACTGCTTCCAAAGGATCAAACTTTTATATTTCATTTGCTGTTACTGCACCTGGCGTTGTGTCGTGTCGCGGTCGTAAAACGTCTCCCCGTACATCATCCATAGTGCAGATTATATTATTTCATACGGTCCTTTGAGATCAGTAAGAAAATAGAGAATTAAAAGTGCAACGTTTAGGAACTCATACTCAGAAAACGTATAGGAAGCGAAAGGGTACAAGTAGGCAAAGATCAGGAAAAGGCGCAATCAGAAAAAGATTCCCACTCCAAAAACCGAGGTGGGAAAAAACCAAACTAACAATCAGGTACTTATACCATAAAAACATTTCGTAAGCTGAATGAGCAGCTATTTTCCCAATAGGTGGCCACTCAGTTACCTTAACTTAACTAAAAATATGAAAACATACATAAGGCGCCAACAGCACAAAATTATATTTTAAACACCAAGACATAAAACAAAAATAACCACCACAGAAGTATCGACTTGGAACGATCAGTAACACAAAGTTACTGGCGGGTTTAAATCGATTTTACATGGCCATAACCTCACCCTCAGCTTCTGCAGTGGTTCATAACATTTAGTTAGTTCTTCGGTTCTCGTGGTGAATCTCTAACTAGTCAATGAATCATCAAGAACAAACAAATAAATCATGATAAACATCCTGATGAATCAAAAACCAGGACTCACAGATTGAGTAAGCTGCCCGACGATGGAGATCCCTGGGCGCCAGTATAACTTACTAACTCCAGAGCAAAAGAAAAACATCAGTTGGACCCCGGTGGGCCAAGCAACAGACAAGAAGCTCCGGCCCCAACCAACTAAAATGAATAGCTTTAAGTCGGGGCCATCATAGAGTCTGACGCCCGACCCACCGGCGTGCAATTAAAGAAGGCAGCATAGTTATCAACCGTGATTGGGTTAAAAACTAAGCATGCAGACTGTCGCATAACATTCAAGTTATAACTTATACGTCTTTAACTCTAAACTGAAAGAAAAATCATTA
The DNA here is from genome assembly GCA_964017185.1 of Rugalucina vietnamica. Taxonomy (NCBI): domain Eukaryota; kingdom Metazoa; phylum Mollusca; class Bivalvia; order Lucinida; family Lucinidae; genus Rugalucina; species Rugalucina vietnamica. Next base: position 3,707,893 of record OZ024882.1, on the reverse strand, counting down.
CTTCCTATAAGTTTCTTAAATTTGTAAACCAAGTCACCATAAAATTCTGGTTGCGAAAGGCCCTCACTTAAAAGCTATTTTCCCAATCGGAGGCAACTCAGTTACCCGAACATAACCAAAAACATGAAAACATACATAAGATGCTAACAGCACAAAAATTCAACACCAATACATAAAACGATAAGAACCACCACAGGATTGGAACGTCGCATTGGAACGATCGGTAATATAAGATTACTGACGGACTTTAAAATCGATTTTACATGGCCATAACCTGACTCTCAGCCTCTGCAGTGGTTCACAACATTTAGTTAGCTGTTCGGTCCTCATGGTGAATCTCTAACTAGTCAATGTGTCACACAGCTATTTTTTATACTTTCTCCTGCTTAAATTTAGTGTACAAGATGCAAGCAACCAATTCGGTAAATCGTAGAACTCCTACGATCGTTGCATTTCCTGATCGTTGCTTCACCTGTGTGTTCCCTGGCTTACGGAAATTGTTGTAAAAATCTATAGCGATGACGACGGAGTACTAGCTTATTTATGTTAAAGCTGTACCGTGTGCAAACAAAGTAACCAAAGACATATCGTGTTAGAAAGGAATCGTTTAAAAGAGGTTGTTTGATTGGATGTAAATACTCACGTCATTTAACCTCACGCGCGAAGCTCCATCACTCAGACCATCGCAAATTTTCAACAGGATAACATCGTATTGCTTAATTGTTGGATAATTGCACGTGTCGAGAGCTCCTGTGTGAGTTTATGTTTTATGCATTAGTGTTTAGGTAAAGACAAAGAATTATTATCATTTAGATGATAAATTCAGCTGGACAATCCCTGAGCTTGCTAAGCTAGTCGTAGGTTTGACCATGGCGCCCAACGTTGGGCAGGGGTAGAGCGGTAAGCTCGGTAGCTCACGGTAAGCGAAAGACCCTGGTTTCGAGTCCCGGTTAGGCCACGTTTTTTCCGCCCGTGTGACATTTTGACATGGAAATTTTGTTTTGACTTGACAAGCCTCTTCAGAGGAGATCGTACCAATAGAAAATTTCAGATGAGTACTTTCGATGACAGACGAATGCCGGATGCTAGATCAAGGGTACTGCTAGTTGGGAAATGTTCGCTCGCAAATATCCGCAAATTCGTTGCCTCGCGAATTCAAAGTGCTCACTTATAAAGAATCGCTTTGAGCCATTAATACTACAGAAACATCGTTCGCGAATATTTCGGATACCAAAAATTCGCGATAGTAAAGACAAGCGAAAGTATCCAAATATACAGTATATAGTCTATGATCCAGACAACATTTTTGGTACCAGTCAGAGAACTAAAACTAACACTGTTTTTCAATAAGCCTAGCATATGTAGATAAGGTTTCAGTATGAAAGCAATCACAGTTCAGTAGCTCATTTTCACGAAAAACACAATTTTCGTTAGGTGCCTAATTTTGGACTAAATGTGCTGTGTTTTACTTTTTGACAAAATACTTTTTTCAATGTTGTCAAAAACAACAACAACAACAAAAAAATCAAGAGAATAATGATACTATGGCATCATGAAAATATCAGTCAGTTAGCGGTAAACTGTACGCAATTATTTAAAGCTTTTTATGAATAAACATGAGTCACTTTTAGCTTTTATTTGGACAGTTAAAAGAGTTAAAACATAATTGTCAAGACAAATACTCCTGTAAATCTTATTAAATTAGCTATATGCATTATATCAAACTGTTTGACACTATTTCTTTAACTGATGACAAAAGATTCCCTGTTATTAAAAAGTCCATATATTAAATTAGCTATATGCATTATATCAAACTGTTTGACACTATTTCTTTAACTGATGACAAAAGATTCCCTGTTATTAAAAAGTCCACGAAGAAGTGTTTTGAAAAATTGTAACATATGGTACTGAAAAGTCACGGTAAAACTTTCTGGTATTAAGTCTATTTAGTTTATGATTTAGTTCATTAAGTTCATGGAACTATTTGTTCTCTATACTAGACTTGAGTCTTGCACCCCGAGAAAAAACGCCTGACAAACCCGCAAGCATTACTTAGCTTGTCTCACATATGGCCAGATTAAGTTATACTGGCGGGCTTAAACCGGTTTTACAGGTGCCTAACCTCACCCTCAGCTTCTGCAGTGGTTCATAACATTTAGTTAGTTCTTCGATCCTTGTGTTGAATCTCTAACTAGTCAATGAATCATCAAGAACAAACAAATAAATCATGATAAACATCCTGATGAATCAAAAACCAGGATACACAGATTGAGTAAGCTGCCCAACGATGGAGATCCCTGGGCGCCGAATAACCTACTAACTCCGGAGCAAAAGAAAAACACCAGTTGGACCCCGGTGGGCCAACTGGATAAGAAAACTAAGACACCGCATAAGAAAACTAACAGCATACCTAGGCCAAGCTGATCAACGCCTTTGCTTTCACTACACGGAAAGTTCATTTCCTCTACTTTCCAAATTTAAAACTTTCAACCTCTGGCCATCATTATTGGCTTGTGCAGCTCGGTTTCATTATGAAAACTTGCCCATGCAATAAACAGATATTTTTTAGCTTTAAAAAATGAAAATTTTCTGCTTAAAATTTTTATATTTTTCTTATTTTTGCTCAAAACAAAGATTGTGGGTACACGTTAGAACCGCCTCGGCGAGGCGGTTCTAACGAGTACCCACAATCTATGTTTTTGAGCAAAAATAAGAAAAATAGGTATACCCCTGAATACCCCAGTTTTGCTATATAAATGTGGGGTTCAAGGGGGTATACATTACACGGACAAGTTTTCCTGATGCTATTCGCAAACCACATTATTAGTTCTTTCAAAACACGGCTCATATTGCTCGGAAATTAGCTATTTATGTTGTGCATGTGAATACAAATATTAACAGATCAACACTTTCATTAATGAGCCGCGACGCGAAAAAAACAGTCTTCGATGTTTTCGACCAGGCCCGACACAAACCGGTCTATGTAGTCACAGAAGAAAACTAGAATCTTTTGGATATAAGAAGAGGAGGAATTGTACTATCCATTTAGCAAACACAAAGGCGCTGATCAGCTGTGCAGTTACTGCTCATATTGTGTATGAGCCGGAAGTTTTTCGTTTGTGACCAGGAGCTCATCTTAATATTGCAAATGAAATATATATTTTTTTATGGTCTTGGTCTTGCTATACTATACTAACCCAAACTCCCAACGCAACAAGAATTATGGCTGAATTTTATAGAAAGGAGTTTTGCAGGCAAACTGATAGCCTTTAGTCTAATAGGGCCAACAAACATTTTATGTAAACCATTATTTCGTTTTTATAAATTAAGGATCATTGAGCTGTGTTCTATTTGGTCAAAACGCTATTTTTCCATTGTCTTTGTATTCTTGGCGTTGTTGTGACCATGGGGTTGCATTTCAGAATTCTTTGACGTTTGTTTCTTCTTGAAAACGTTTTTGCATGTGAAATTACCGCCATAATGTCTCACAGAATTACTCTGAACTTAAACGCAATAGCATTTTTGTGTTTTGCACGAGAGCGCCTATTCATTCAATACAAATTCAACATCGAAGAAAATCGATAAGTCCGAAACTGTCAAGTCGTGTCGCTTAGAAATATTACCAAAATCAACTCCAAAGATCGTACCGATTTGGGATAATCATATACGGTGAATTTTGCTGAGATGCAGTTTTCGCCCACCATCAATTGATTGCATATCGTTCCTGATTAGTGCTCATTGATCTTCAAAATTTAAACCAATCATGTAACGAATAGCACAATTCTGCTCAGATGCGTTTGGATGTCCCGTACACATCAAATGTTTAAAGTTAACGAACCTTCTTTTTCAGGTGAACGAAATGTCAAATGCCGAATACCGGCAAATTCTCATGCATTTCTTTTTTAACATACACACTGCCTCTGTAAATTCAAATGAATCTTGACAATTAGCGTTTTGCGGAAAAAAAAACGAAGTTCCAATTGATGCTCGGCTAGCCAACATTATATTTTGCGTATTTGGGTAATGTAGCAAAGTGTTCTTTCAGGAACAAAATGTCCTGAAGAATGTCCCGAGTTTAAGCTTTTCGATATACTGGAAGTTCGACAGACGCCAAAATAAACAAATAAAAGACACCAAAAACAATGATTTTAACCCGGTAGTTTAGCAATTTTACACAATAGATGCACAGTTTTATGATTGATAATGACGACTGATTGTTTTAGCAAGCCCAAGTGAGGTTATGCAAAGAATTTTCAAAAATACGAAAACAGAGTCAGTAGATGCTTATTAAAATGCATTGAGAGGCAGCGGACGTTTCTACCCAGCCTGAAATAGACTCGTTCAAATTAAATGGTCTGATCCAAATTCGCTGGTATAAAAGAGACAGCGTTAGCATATGTGTCACACTTGTTGCAAATCGATTGAAGTGTTCACATCGAAAATATTAATGACGGTTACTTAAACAAGTTGGCTTCTTTAAAAAGAAACCAATGAAAAGGTCAGCAGCAGTTTGATATAAGTGTTGTTGGTTCTCTGGTTTGTCATTAATTTCGATTCTCATACGTTTCAGTTCGGTATAAATATCGTTTCTTGTTATGAACGCTTGACCAGTGTATGTATCTGTCACTCAAGGCATTGACTAAAATTTCTGATGTTACAGAATCAAAGCTAATTCTAAAGAGAACACGATTACGATCAAATATGTCGATATGTCACAGTGTAGAAAACCATTTTGCAGTGCAGTCAATTTGTGACAGAGTTCTGAATTTTGACTTGCAGCCACACTGCGGAAAGAGACACATGGGTCCGATGTGATGGACTAAAAGTCAGCCATATAGAGTTCCTATCGTTTCTGTACCCCTCATCAGGGTATCTACGATTTTTACTTAGATAGTCGCCACGATCGAGACTGCTTGCTAGATATTTACCGCTTTTTGACAGGGAGTGTCAACAATGGATAAATTAAATTGTTTGCGGTGAACTGTCTAGTCAACATTGACGTTTTTTTTTTTTTTTTTTTTTTTTTTTTTTTTTCACTAGTTTTTATTAAGCGCTTTATGTGACAAAACGCGTAATTGAGAGAGAGCAGTCGATCATGGGTACAATTTTCTTCATATTCAAAGTAAACACTGTGGAAAAGGTCCTGAGGGACCTTTTCCAATAAGTTTGCAGTGTTCTGGGTACATAGAAGGCTAGTTGTTTAGCTTCCGTGTTGTCTATAGACGAAATACGCCATAGACAGGTTTGTTAACATACAGCCATTGCTGCCATTGGACACTCTTACTGTTTAAGGAGTTATTAAAATTAGGGGACAAGGACACATCCCCTGGAAGTGACATTGTCAGGCTGGTGATAAAGTGTCTGGGATAAATTTAGACTTTGGTTTAAAGGCTTGTGGCTCAGTTATCGAGTTGTATAGACAGGTACCTAGGTCACAATACGTTGTCTGCCTATAAATTGATTTATTATCGTTTGTATATGGTGATTTAAATTGATTGTTTCCCTTTTAATCATTGTAACAATCATTGGTATCTAATCATATGGCAAAGCAGCCAAGAGCAAAATTGATATATTATACTTTTGTGACTCAATGAATTCATATTTGACAAATTGAATTGTACGCTCGGCTTAAAATTTTACATTAGATATATTTCGACAGGACCAGTGCATTTTAGAAAACAGCCAACTGTTGCGTTGGATCTTTTGGTTAGTATAGTATTTGTTTCAGAATTCGTTTTTTTCGTATTGTTTGTTTGTTGTTTAGGTTTCCACGAACATTATTTATTTGACGAAGATAATTTGTCACAGAAACTTTGGCAATGAGTTTGCGTTCACACAAAGCAAACATTAAGTGTCTCAAATGTAAGCATATTTGCTTGGTATGGATAGTATAGCAATCATGACTTTAATATGCATACATGTATTAACTATGGCCCTATCATGCAGCTTGAGTCAGAGGTACATGTACATAAATTACTTTGTTCAATTTGTTTCTATTCTTCATAGTTACTTTCATTGTATTATGCTTCTCTGGGGCTTTCATGTTTTTTTTATCGAATATTCTTTGAAACTTTGAAACTATATTACTTAGCTCGCTCACCTTTGGTACACATACAGGTGCGTTCACTTATTAATATACCCCTGCGATATTCACAAATAAATTGACAACTTTTCTTGTTTTTAAACAATCGTCACTGGCAAGAAATAGACAACTGGATGTATTTGTTTATATAATATGTTAAGTATGTCTATAAATATTTGCTTTGCATATAAAACTTTCAGATCGTATGATTTTGTATGCCTAAATTGATTACATAACATATGAAGCCAAATTTTTAACAAAAAATTCGCTGATATTCGAGTTTCAAAGATACCACAAGGAACCATGGTAAATGATTGGTAAATTTGTTTGTACATTATAAAAGTATAGCCATTTGTGTGCCACGGCTGAAAATTTGGTGTCTTTAAGAGCATTATTTACAAAGTTACACCCTGATTTTTGTTTATTGTACATTTTAGAATTCCATGGTAAAACGGTTTTTACAATATAAAACTAAGCATGTCAGTGTCATTTCGCAAGAAAACTAATATTCTACCAGGACGAGTTTACGAACCAAGCTTGCTGGTAGGTTCCTTTATGAGGTAAGCGTGTCTTAAAGCACTGTGGAGTCACCTATGGCTTTGTATTCAGCCAAAACGTGGGTTGACATTTTATCATACAATTCATGATTTGTTTCCTCGGGACAGAATACCACAGGAAACTGTGACTTTCACAGATAATGTTTAATAGCTAGGCTTTCTCTTATTGCTTATATTCATAATATTTAAATCCTCTCGTATATGCATAAGTCAAGGAAAACACCAGGACATGCAAAGACAGACATTCCTCTAACATCAAAAATGTTGTTTGCGGATTAAGGATGAATACAAAGAACATTGCCTTGCATCCTTTTTTTGACATCCTTTATTGGCATGTATATTTCCATGACTTAAACGCTGTAGAAGAGGTTTGAAATATCACGAAGAGAGTCATTGCCTTACAATATATTTACCCAACTTAGCCCCTCGGTGGGTAGGAAACAATCATGAAACTGTATGATGAAATGCCAATCCCACGTTTTGGCAGATAACAAAGTCATGGGTGACTCCACAGTGCTGTAAGCCTTGCTTAATTCATAAAGGGACCTACCAGCAAGCTTTGGTCTTAAAACCGTCCTAGATGAATATTAGTTTTCTTGCCAAATAACACTGACATGCTTAGATTTGTATTGTAACAACCGCTTTATCATGAAATTCTAAAATGTATAATGAATGAAAATCAGGATGTAACTTTGTAAATGAAGCTCATAAAGACACCAAATTTTCAGCCGTAGCACAAAAATGGCTATACTTTCATAATGCACAAACAAAATTACCAACCATTTACCATGGTTCCTTGTGCAATCTTTGAAACTCGAATATCAGCGATTTTTTGGTTAATAATTTGGCTCCATATGCTATGTAATCAATTTAGGCATACGGCATCACACGATCTGGAAGTTTTCTATACAGAGCAAATATTTATAGACATACATAACATATTTAATAAACAAATTCATCCAGTTGTCTATTTCTTGTCAGTGACGATTGGTCAAAAACAAGAAACGTTGTCAATTTATTTGTGAATATCGCAGGGGTATATTAATAAGTGAACGCACCTGTATTTGACAATGAAACTTCGCCACAGAATTGAGTTTACATGACTCAGTATCAGAAGATAGATAGCGCCAGTATTGATGGGTCTATGGCGTTTTACATGGTAAAATGCTTAATTAATTAAGACTAATGTCTAAGAATGTCCATGCACTAGATGTGGTTGGCGTATATGCAACTGTGATTATAAACACTTCACAACATTTAGACCAGTTATAATGCCCGCAATGCTAATTGCCATGTCAAAAGGTCGCAAATTCCTTTAAAGGCGCCGAAATAGGTTAATATGTTATAAAGTAAAGGGATCAAGGTACCGAAATCGTATATCCTAGCTCATTAAAATCCGTAATCACATTGACGAATACGAGATATGTAGTCATACAGGCATGGGCCCCCAAAACAGGAGGTGTGATCAGGTGTTCGCGAAGGGTGAGCATCACCTGTCCATCATAATGCACCCACCATGTCCATATGACTGATTACAAAGCCGAGAAAAGGAACAACTGGTAAAAAACGAATGTTCGGTAACTGAATAAAAATAATTGTTAGATCCTTTGGAAGCAGTAAAAATACAAAGCTAGAAGATGGGCCATATTGTACAATTTCGGGTAATGAACCTTCATCAGTGACCCTTTATAAAACTGGCTGCGAATCCAAACATTTTGCTGCAATTTCAAGAATTTATATCTGTGTAGTCTAAATCAAAGACTCAAATTCCCAAAGGGGCCAAATAATCAAAATACTGTTAAGAAAATGATTCTTAACATATAAAAATTTGAAATACTTCATATATATTCACTGATCCCAAAGGATCAAAAGAAAAGCCGTATTATTTATTGGCAATTGGCATCAGGTCAGTCACAAGTTTATCGCGGTCACGTTGTAGGGATCAACAAGATCATGATGTCACTCATAAAACTTTTTTAAGAGTTGACACAAGCTTCGCCCTGCGATATCCCTGTGACAACAATTTGCTGGTGAGTAACTTCCCCCTATCAACAAAGTCTTCGTAGTTACAGCAGACTCTAGCATAGAGAACTAGCTAAGAGATATATATTCCGTAAGCAGGTTCTGATGGAATATTGCTACTCCTAAATGGAAAGTTAACTATTGGGAAACTGAAGTCATCCCTCTTGTCATAAAGCCTAGTAATACGCTTTCCATTGTAAATATTGAGATAAATTACTTCATAATAAGAATTGTTCGTGGGCCGGTAGTTGAAAATGATGTTGAATGGTGAAAAATAGACCCAAAATTGCAAAAAAGTGGTATTTCTATTCTTTTGGGAGCGTTGCCATGGCAACATGTGTAATTTGAATATGATAGTTGTGATAGAATTTTTAAGCAGGAACCAAAACCTGCTATTTGCAATACTTCTCTCCTCAAAATTCCAAAGTTTAATTTTTTACCAACACATGAGGCCGAAATCAGGCCTTAAATTCCCTAGGCCTTTCAGCTTCTACTCGTTAATTTTCGATAGTTCTGTAAAAAAATGCCATTCTGCTACCTAAACCTTGCAAAAAGACATTTTGCAATGCTATCAGAACGAGAAAAAGAACGAAAAACATGACCGATATTTTCTTAAATTTCATTTTCATAAAAGGACCGGCCGTTGGATGAAAACTCTGTTTGAAGGATAATGTACTTAAAATAATTCATTGTACATCAAGTCATCGTACACTTGTGGCCTTCGCCTGTTAGAAAGACAAACCAATTACCTAGCAATGCATTTTGATTCAACAAAGAGCATAAAACTTCGCTTTTATTTACAACCGATTCGCATGAGTTTGTACCTAAAGTATATCGGAAGATTCATTCCCAGCAATTTGTTGTACATGTGAGAAGTAAAGTTAGAGAGGTATGATTTACGTCAGATTGTTTTAGTTTATGATCACTTCTTACATGTTTAATTTACGGTTTTGCTGTGAGTTATTATATGTTCTCTGTTTGATCAGTCTCTTTCTCTGACTGTCTGTCTGTCTGTCTGTATTTCTCTCTCTCTCTCTCTCTCTCTCTCTCTCTCTCTCTCTCTGTTGTGCTTGTCACCACTGCTTTAATTGTTATTTAATTGGTGTTTCCCAAACAAGTGTCAAACATTTGTTTTGTTTAGGAAAGACCTAATCCACTGCTGGGAATCACGTGATATGCAATGTTTATAAAATGTGTAAATCGTAAACAAATATCCGCCATTTTCTTCGAGTTCAAGGTAAGTTCATCGAGTTTTCTTTCAAATGGTGTGGTGTATTGATAAATGAATATGCTCAGGCACTGCAGCGATATCATATTAAGTGAACCATGTACAGGCTGATCTTGCAAAATATTTTGTTTTCGTAAACACTTCATCCCCAGTACCAAATATGACTGTTGCCATGTACACCAAATATTTGTTTTGGGCCTAATGCATGCTTCCTGCAACAATGCGCTCTTTTCTTAGACCTAACATATCATTTTTTCAAAGGATAATGACCTACATTTTACAGAAATGTGCTAAAGGCTTTATGGAGAAAGATAATCAATATAATTGGCATGGCATTCCTGTACACCTGCAATGTGGATTGATCCATACACACTAAAAATGACAGTCGTCATTTCCTTTTCTTTTTACTGACTCACTTCTTCATCTATATATGTGTTAAACAGACCACTACAGAATCGTAACCCGTTATCACCCAAAATGACCTTTATATAGGGACCGTGAACCAGTCAAATGACGAGCAAGCGGATGTCGATAACAATGAAGTTTTGGTGACACCGGTCAAATTTCACCCCACGAAAATACATGCAGTGGATTTGAAAATTTCATCCACACGCGTTCGATGATGTATTGTTCACACTCTGCATTCTGTGTAGAATCTCGCATTTACTACAAAATATCACCAGAATACGACATGTAAGTGCGCAAATCACAAGAAAATTTGCTGCAGCCCCCCCCCCCCACCACCACCTTCCAAAAAGGTCATTTTAGCAGCAAATTTGCTGCAGCCAAAATCTGTCGCGTTAGCAGAAAAAATTCTGCTGCGAAAAACGGCCAAGTTAGCAGCAAATTTGCGCATTTTTTGTCGCCGATCGTTTTTGCTTTAGTCTGATGTTAGGGCTATAGAAAACAATATTGAATGCCGAAAACGGAACGTTTCTATACCACCTTGATCTGAGTTATGGACCCAAAGTCCATGCCAGCAGCAAATGAGAAAAAAAAATGTCGGCGATTTTTCTTTTCGTTTTAGCCTGGCTGAAAGCGATATTGTAAACGATAACGAACGCCGAAAACAGAAATATTCAATCCCACCTATGACTCGAGTTATGGACCCAAAGTCCCTGTCAGCAATAAAGTTGAAACAAATGCGTCGACGATTTTTATTGTTTTAGTCTGGCTGTGAGCGCTATATAAGTCAATGACGAATACCGAAAACAGAACATTTCTATCCCACCTGTGATCCAATTTATTGGCCCAAATTCCCTGCCAGCAGAAAAGTGAAAAAGAAAAGTATAGAATTTTTTTTTGCCAGCAGCAAAAGCTATAAAATTGTCATAGGTGGGATAGAAAAGTTCTGTTTTCGACATTCATCATCGTTGTTTATAGCCCTCACAACCGGACTAAAGCGAAAATAATCGGCGACAAAAAATTCGCCGCAGCAAAATTATCTCTAACTTCACCGTTTTCGCTGCAGCAAGTTTGTTGCTAACTTGACTGTTTTTATGTAGCAAATTTACTGCTAACTTGACTGCGCTCAAATCATCATTCAATCAATTCCAAAACGAACTATATCTCATCGGAGTCTTCTATATGTAAACCCCCTCCTGCTGAAGTCCAGACCAGTCTAGAGGGGAAATTCCACCTCGAGGAAAAATGCAAATAGGAAACCGGAAAATCGAGATGGTCACCCACCCCCTGGTAGTGGCACCGTTGGGTAGGGTGTGTCTTGTCTTTAGGTCGCAATGAGATCTCATTGCGCCCTGGAAAACTGTGATCCGCTCTTCCGAACGCCTCTTCGTCTTACAACATGGGACGGTGCTTTCGGAGACATGCTCTCGATACGGGATGCAGTTTTTTACAATTTATCCATGAAACTGCTATTATGAAGTATTTTCTTTCTTTATAAACAATGAATATTTATTATTGCTTAATACCCAATAAATTTCTTTGTGAAAGTTACTTCATGATGAAAAGACAAAAATGTGCTTCAAATTAACCATACCCCGATGTGAAAAGGCGAAAGTCCATGCATTTTGTGTTCTTAAGATTAATTTGAACTAGTAACCTGTGTATCGGGGTTGTGAGCAATGGATACACAGTTTTAAACTGCATGATGCCACGGGCAATCGTGTCTACGATATGAAATGGTGAGGCTGCTCACGCTAAGTCAATCTGTTCATACGAAGGTATGTCCCAGCATTTTCTGAGGCATGGGGCGCTCATATAGCCTAAGGTAGTCAAAACACATTTTCCGGTCGAACCTTATAACCAAGCCCGAAAATCGTGTATTAGTCCGGAATCCGTCCCCGTATATGTCGTGAATCAAAAACGTAGAACAGCGTGTCGAATAAATGAAATTAAGCCAGAGAAATCTCGTGCACTTTTATCTTCTACGTATGACATTCCAGTGCACTGAAATAGTGGTGGTACATTGTATATGTATCCTGAGCGAGAGGATTTGGATTTAAGAAAGTACAAGTAGGCAAAGATCAGGAAAAGGCGCAATCAGAAAAAGACTCCCACTCCAAAAACCAAGGCGGGAAAAAACCAAACTAACAATTAGGTACTTATACCATGAAAACACTTCGTAAGCCGAATGAGCAGCTATTTTCCCAATAGGTGGCCACTCAGTTACCTTAACTTAACTAAAAATAGGCAAACATACATAAGGCGCCAACAGCACAAAAATACTTTAAACACCAAGACATAAAACAAAAAGATCCACCACAGAAGTATCGACTTGGAACGATCAGTAACACAAAGTTACTGGCGGGTTTAAATCGATTTTACACGGCCGTAACCTCACCCTCAGCTTCTGCAGTGGTTCATAACATTTAGTTAGTTCTTCGGTCCTCGTGGTGAATCTCTAACTAGTAAATGAATCATCAAGAACAAACAAATAAATCATGATAAACATCCTGATGAATCAAAAACCAGGACTCACAGATTCAGTAAGCTGCCCGACGATGGAGATCCCTGGGCGCCAAATAACTTACTAACTCCGGAGCTAAGGAAAAACATCAGTTGGGCCCCGGTGGGCCAAGCATCAGACACGAAGCTCCGGCCCCACCCAACTAAAATGAATAGCTTTAAGTCGGGGCCATCATAGAGTCTGACGCCCGACCCACCGGCGTGCAATTAAAGAAGGCAGCATAGTTATCAACCGTGATTGGGTTAAAAACTAAGCATGCAGACTGTCGCATAACATTCAAGTAATAACCTATACGTCTGTAACGTGTTATGATTTTTCTAAACTGAAAAGAAACATCATTACTTCCTATAAGTTTCTTAAATTTGTTAACCAAGTCACCATAAAATTCTGGTTCCGAAAGACCCTCAATTAAAAGTGTCTTTAATCCAACATTATATTTGGAAATCAATTCATTGTGTCTACGATAAAATTTAGAAAAGGTTTTTCGAAGTTTATGATACCGATAGCCCTGTTGGAGAAGTTTGGCCGTTAAAGATTTATTTCGAGCGTTAAAGACCTATCTCCGCGTAAATGTGACCTCTTGCCCCAGATGTTCACTTACCCCAATTTCCCTTTCCCCAATTTCCCTAAGTATCATGTATTCTGTAGCAAACACTGACAGAAAGTAAACGATTCATATAAGCTTCTATGAAGCGTGTTTCCTTATCCCTATGTAATTGTTTGTTATGTATGTTTGTATTTCTTTGAATAAAATAGTGTTTAAACCAGAAAGTAATATGCCAATTAGTATGTGTTGGAGGAATCAATTTGATGCAAGGTACCCATTTAGTAATCTACTTGTCAAGTCGCAGAATTTGCTTTTATCCGTTCAGAAACGACGTCAGCACATTTACGACAATTACGACATGTAGTTATGAATTACAGGGTCATGATTAGCATAAAATATTTGAAATATTTAAGAAAATATAGCTTTAGTGTGCATGGTAACATTGTAATTTTAGTAAAGTTTTGAAGTGTTTGAAACAACGGCTTTGTAAAATGGCACAAACTATGGACAAGTATCTTTTAAATGGGATTGAGCAGTGACTGCGCCAGGTTTCATAGCAATCAACATGCTCATTCAGAAGTTATTTTAAAAGAAAACAAAACTGATGACGTAATTTGTTTACATTTTGGTGTGCGTGTCTACATTTGCGGTCACATGATTCGCAGCAGTGTAATCATCTTTGCTTCGTTCGTTTTGTAAAGATTTGTGTGATGTTTTGTGTTGTCCTTTATTTCTCGTTTGTCTGGGTTGGAATGTTTAATCTAATTATATCAATCCCTGTACTTTATACTCTTACTTTTCATCATTTTGTTTTAGAAAATTGCCATTAACTTACATTGCCAAAGGTAGCCAAAGTAGGCGTAATGATGATGTCCGACACATCAACGGCAAATGGGAAACGAAAGACCACCGATACAGGTTGGGCACCGGATGACAGAACTTCCTGCTACCAGAAACTGTTGGTGGGACTTTGTATAGGCCAGATGGTGATGCTGATAGTCGCTGCTGCTACGTTAGGTGTCCACGTCAGTCAAAATGTAAGTCATGTTCTTCTGAGTCAACGCAGTAAAAGCTGTATAAGTATATATCGGTCTTAGAAGAATTGACTCAAAATCATTTTGAGGATTAGAAAATTACAAAAATATTACTATAAACTAAACACATGAACATTTAACAAGTTACAGGTTTCTTAGTCAATGTATCGTTCCAAGGCGATACTTCTGTCGTGGATCTTAGTGTTCTATGTCTTAGCTTTGATTTTTTATATTATAAGTTAAATTTTGGTAGCTGAGTGACCAGATTTTGGGACATCAGCTGCTCTCTCGGCTGCTCTACCAGTGACGAAAACACAGATTTTGGGTAACCATTAGAACCACCTCGGCGATCTAACGTTTAAGCCAAAATAGGAAAATAGTAAACGTTTTCTATTGACAATTTTGAATGTCAACACAGGGATATATGTCCATTACAAGGGCATAGTTTGACATACATGCACGTACTGTACAAATATGAATTTTACGAGTTAGCTTTGGCTCATCTTCATCGTAAGTTGTAAGTTACACCATTTATACGAATGTGTTTTCACGTGAACATTACATCACGAAAACGTGTCCGTGTAATATATTCCCCACACTTTTTTACAGCTAAAAATTCTCTCATTGCATGGACAATTTTTTTATGCAGTCTTTCATTTCAGACAAAGGACATTGATGACATGAAGCGAAAGACAGACATGCATGTGGTGGAATCAAAACTAGGTTCAGGTTTTTCTTATTAAATAAAACATGTCTGCCGTGTGTCCTGTAAAATCAAGCTTATCATATGTTCCCTTTATCTTAGTACTTGATTGTTTAGTTTTTTCCCACCTCGATTTTTGGAGTTTTTTTTTTCTTTTCTGATTGCGTCTTTTCTCAGTCATTGCTTACTATATTTCTACCATATTCGAGTAGATATAATGTTGTTACATTTTATTCCCTACTGAGGTGAGAACATGTACTATGAAAACCTGTCTTTGGGACTCCCGCCTAAGTCTGACACAAACCGGTCTGTACAGTTACAAAAATAAAGGCTAGAAGCTTGAAAAATTCGGGTTTAAGAAGGAGAGGGATTATACTATCCATGTAGCAAAAAGAGGCGCTTATCACGGAACAGCTGATATGCGACTTTGTTTCCGCATATGACAAAATGTTGCCGCTCGTCTTGAAATAACGGTTTTTGTCGTTTGTAGGCTTCACTAACATCTTAAAACAGGAGCTTGATGGTACCAGGGCTTATCTGGAGACAGATACTGATGAAATGTCTGTAGTTTATGCCCATTTTAACGAATTACCTGTTAAGTTTTCCGTTTGTGTCAATGAAGGCCAAGACTAACTTCCTACGATGTATTGGTTACATAAGCTTCACAAAATACCATACAAAGCTAGATTAATTGAAAATTCTAGCTCTTGTACTACTACTTAACTTTCTAAATTATTAGCTTCCTGTCTTACTGCTATCAAATCTCATGTTATTAGATACTATGAGACAGTGTATGAAACTTCAAATAAAAAATTGGTTTTGGTCAATAAAAAATTCTGGTGAGTTGCTCAGTAAATTGAAGTGTAGAGGGTTCCGTGCGACGAGTCCATATATGATTTTTTCTACTCTGTATGGATAATATTTATATTAGATTTGGGACCAAGTTATACAGACAAATTGTTGGAATTCCGATGGGTACAAATAGCGCACCTCCCATAGCTGATTTATTTTTTATATTGCTACGAAAGAGATTTCATGGATTCTCTTAACCATGATAATCAAGCTGATGTTAGCGAGGCTTTTAATTCTACTTCTGGATACCTCGATGATCTTTTGAACATTGACAACCCTTATTTTGAAGGTATGGTCAATCAATTTTATCCACCTGAACTACAGTTGAACAAAGCCAATATCTCGGATACCGAAGCCCCCTTTTTAGATCTACATCTTTCTGTTGAAAATGGATTTGTTTCTTCTAAAATTTATGATAAGCGCGATTACATTGATTTTGATATGGTTAATTTTCCGTTTTTGGATGGTGATGTTCCTCGTCGTGCGTCTTATGGTGTATACATTTCGCAACTTATTAGGTTTGCTAGAGTCTGCAATCATGTTACAGACTTCAACGCTCGAAATAAATGTTTAACGGCCAAACTTCTCCAACAGGACTATCGGTATCATAAACTTCGAAAAAAACTTTTTTTCTAAATTTTATCGTAGACACTATGAATTGATTCCAAAATTCGGGACCAGAATTTTATGGCGACTTGGTTTATAAATTTAAGAAACTTATAGGAAGTAATGATTTTTCTTTTCAGTTTAGAAAAATCATAACACGTTACAGACGTATAGGTTATAACTTGAATGTTATGCGACAGTCTGCATGCTTAGTTTTTAACCCAATCATGGTTGATAACTATGCTGCCTTCCGTAATTGCACGCCGGTGGGTCGGGCGTCAGACTCTATGATGGCCCCGACCTCAAGCTATTAATTTTAGTTGGTTGGGGCCGGAGCTTCTTGTCTGTTGCTTGGCCCACCAGGGTCCAACATGTGGTGTTTTTTTTTTGCTCCTCCGTTAGTAAGTAATTCGGCGCCCAGGGATCTCCATCGTCGGGCAGCTTACTGAATCTGTGAGTCCTGGTTTTTGATTCATCAGGCTGTTTATCTTGATTTATTTGTTTGTTCTTGATGATTCATTGACTAGTTAGAGATTCACTACGAGGACCGAAGAACTAGCTAAATGTTATGAAACACTGCAGAAGCTGAAAGTGAGGTTATGGCCATGTAAAATCGATTAAAGCCCACCAGTAACTGTGTGTTACTGATCGTTCCAAGTCCATACTTCTGTGGTGGTTCTTTTTGTTTTATGTCTTGGTGTTTGAATTTTTTGTGTTGTTTGCGCCTTATGTGTGTTTTCGTAAGCCTTTTCCTGATCTTTGCCTACTTGTACCATTACATATTTTTAGTTAAGTTAAGGTAACTGAGTGGCAACCAATTTGGAAAATAGCTGCTCATTCGGCTTACGAAAGGTTTTCTTGGTATCAGTGCCTGATTGTTGGTTTGTTTTTTCCCACCTCAGTTTTTCGAGTGGGAATCTTTTTCTGATTGCATTTTTTCCTGATCGTTGCCTACTTGTACCTTTTGGTTTATAAACTTTATATGATAGGCGAAGAACATGCAAAACTAAAATAAGTTGTTTACCACATTGCCACACACGTTCATTTAATGCATGATTTAACTGAAATCTCTCAATACGACAAGGTTATATATATATATATATATATATATATATATATATATATATATATATATATATATATATATATATATATATATATATATATATATATATATATATATATATATAATTCTAATGAACGTACTTTACACGCAATAACAATGTATGAAACTTTCTGTCTCGTGATTTCGACACAATCTTTGTCAAAATTACACAATATATGCTTCATAATTAAAGAAATTGCTGTATTTTATTACAGAAATTATACAAGCGGATCTGGCATTCCTGCAAAGAATGACAAGAGAAAACAAAAGTCAATTTAGTTTGGACTTTCAACATGTGAACGATCGAATAGATGCCCATGAATCCACCATTGATACCAACAGCGTAAATTTATCGAGGCTAGTGTCTATTTTGAATAGGCATGCATATCGAATCAAAAATAACACCAACCAAATAGCCGATCTCAGTTGGACGGATGTTTTGTCTAAACAATCAAATGCCACACTCAAAGAGCTGATAGAAAACGTAGAGTTTCAAGGTAGCCAACTCGTAGCATTAGATGAAAATATAAAACAAATAGAGACTATTACGGTTGAACTAAATGACAGTTATCAGAATATGAGCGAAACGCTTTCTTGCCTGATGCTGAATGCCTCAAATCTTGAAAATCGTATTGTTGAATTTGAGTCAAATTTTACTGCTTACCTGCATCTGGCAATGGGTCTTGCGAAAGACGTTTCAAATATTGAAGTGAATCTAACGGAGTGTAGAACCGATATCACATACCAGGAAGGCGTTCTCATAGCCCTAAATGAATCCATCAAACAAATGAACTCCGTCCTACAACAGCTTAATACAAGTTCACTGATAGACACAACAATGATGAATGACCTAGAAGCTGAAATGGAACAACAACTTAACCAACTGAAATCAGATATAGCGACTAACCATGAACACATCGAGAATAACATCGGAACAATCAGACTTCTTGAAGGTAACATATCGTCTTTAAAGACCGCTTATGGAATTCTTAGAGTAAACCTAACGTCTTTAGAAACAGCGACAGTTACAGCGAATGACGCGGTTCGAGACAATTATGATGGGATTGCAACATTATTCATTAACATAGCAGCGCTGAATGGAAGTACAACAGATACTATTTCACGACTAAGCACCGAGTATTCAGGGTTTAAAGGTACTTATTTCTTTTTATCGTGCGATAATGTTGTTATTGAC
Organism: Rugalucina vietnamica; assembly: GCA_964017185.1. Taxonomy (NCBI): domain Eukaryota; kingdom Metazoa; phylum Mollusca; class Bivalvia; order Lucinida; family Lucinidae; genus Rugalucina; species Rugalucina vietnamica. Next base: position 3,689,033 of record OZ024882.1, on the reverse strand, counting down.
AGGAAATCTAAGTGACAATTCAAAAACATTTAATTATATTTTTGAGCGAATATCGCAGACAGGTTATAATCGTAGACAGTATGAATTGATTTCCAAATTTAATGTTTGGTTAAAGACGCTTTTACGTGAGGGCCTTTCGGAACCAGAATTTTATGATGACTTAGTTTACAAATTTAAGAAACTTCTAGGAAAGAATGATTTTTCTGTGCAGTTCAAAAAAAGACATTAGACGTTACAGACGTACACGTATAGGATTTCACTTAAATGCTTACGTCTCAGCTACGATCAGAGGCAAATTTTTGTCTCACCTGTTTTCGGAGGTTTTTTGTCAAAGTTGTACCCTTGGCTTTGTTCCACTTTTTCCAAAATCTGTTGGTCATACAGTTTCGGAAAATATATACCTTTTTATCATTCTATGCCACAGAATTCCGTTATATCCAAAACATTATTTCATCTTCAAAAATCATGAAAATTTAAGAAAGGGGAGCTAACTTTTTATTTAGGAATCGGATTTGGCCGAAACATAATACAATTAAAGCTGATGTGTATACCCTGGTTACAAATAAGTTTGGACAGAATAAGATTAATAGCTAGCTAGAAAATAAGAAAACTTTGTTTTCGCCATTATAACCCTATGGGACCTATCCGTTGCCATGGTAACAAGAGTTTTAATCCGTTCCACCCTATATTCTAATAAAAGTTGTGTTCTGATAAAAGTATGCTTCATGTGAAATTTGATGGCTCTGGGTTTATTGGTTTAAGAAATTTTACACTTTTTGTTGTCGATTTTTTCTCTACGGACAGGACATTTTTGACCGAAATAAAAATTCCATAATTCTACATTGTCATTGGCGTTGGTATAATATTTTTCTCATGACAATTATCAGTTCTGAAGACTTCATCCCCCAATGTGGTTTTGAACTTCCAGAAGTATAAGACGTCATAGATGTAATGTATGGGTTACGGACAGGACACTTTTTCGTTACATTGTCCTCAGTACTTTGGGATATAAATTTATATCCAGCGATAAAAGTAAGCCACGCTACTAGTTATTTTTACTGATTAGGTATGTCCAAATATTGTTTATAACCCATTGAAAGTAGAATTGGATGTAACAGTCTGACTTATCAGGCATGTCAATCCGTTCTCACTTCAAAATATCTCAGTTTGGCACACGTCATCAGCTTTAGTAATCATGGCATAACTCAAAAACAAATAGTCGTAGCCATTCAAATAAACGGCAGAATAAACGGGATATGATCGTTTACTAGCCACAAAATATTTTATATGCGCATAAAGTGTCAGTTTCAATCCCTCATACCCATAAAAAGAAGCAATTTTCAAGTGAGACAGTATAACACCTGTTTTGGGGGTATTTTTGGCTATATAAAATTATACTGTGAAAAAATGGCTTGTCCAATCAACATGAGTTTTTTAGGCCAGTTAGAATTAATTGATCTTGACATCCTGCAAGTCAACTTAAGTATATTAGTGTTGACGTTTTCATTATTCAACCGCATAACACTTAGTAAATTTAAAATCTGATCTTAGCTGACCCGTAAGCGACAGTCTGCATGCTTAGTTTTTAACGCAATTACAATATGTTTTCTAAGTATAAGTACCTGATTGTTTATTTAGTTTTTTTCCCACCTCGGTTTTTGGAGTGGGAATTTCTTTCTAATTGCACCATTGCCTGATCATTGCCTACTTTTACTTTTTTGACCAGAATTTATCAAACACAAATTATGGAACTGGATGTATTCAAGGGGAGTAAATTACTTTCAAAGTTAATCAAATGAGACATCTAGAGGTTTTCAATTATTAAAGTTTTAACCTCCATGTTCAGGGTGCATGTTTAAGTGTGATAATCAATTTTAGATGCATTGAACTGTAGTTGGAGAGAGTGGGAACAATTTTCAACGTGTTCCAAATCATGCGGTTGGGGAACCAAATATCGAACAAGAACATGTCAAAACAGGAACCCACTTAGTCTAGACTGGCTTCCTAGGACAGAAATAGATATTCAACCGTGCAATGATCATACCTGTTCAGGTGAGGAATATGTTAATAATAAGTAGTTTGTTAAAATCATGAAAACATGATTGTCTGTGAAATTTATACCCATATAAACCCCACTTACATATAGTATTTACTCGGGGTATAACTATTTTTGATATTTTGATCCAAATACAGACTGTGGGTACTCGTTAGAACCGCCTCGGCGAGTTGTCGTAATGATGAAACAGTCGTAACATTGATTATTATAATATTCTATGGTCAGTTACTTTAGAAGCAACATTCAAACGAAAACCTACTCGAAAGAATAAAGTAAGTAATTATCAGAAATCGGAAGGAATGATAAAATCGGTAGGAAAAAATGTCAGACTACATGTAATATCTGATTTCATGTATCAAAAATAATCAGATTATTTCGTTTTGTGTGGAATGGAGAATTTCAAGAACTAGAACATTTATACCAATTATATTGATGCTGTTGGATTTTCTAATAAAATTGCATCACATTAAAATTATTTTAAAAATCATTGCATAAAATTACAATGATAATTACAAAGGTTTTGACAATGCAATGCATTACTCAGCAATTGTTTGCCAAAATAATGCATCACATTACAATTACTGCTAATCTGACACCATAAAGACGGGTTATTTTACATCTTGATTGAAATAGTACCACTACATTAAACAGTCACTAAACGTTTACTCTTGCATTTTAAGATCGTCATCATTTTAAAGCACTTGTCACATTTCACTGAGCACCTTTAAGGGCAAAACGTTTTCACAGAAATGCTAACAGGAATAAGTGTTCAACACATGCGAATATACCTTAATTTGGCTCAAAATGGCTTAATGACGATAACTGTTTTAATCAAAGTTTCTGTATTCTGAAAGGTCACCTTACAGAGGGCACATATAGATAGATGACAATTTTCGGATCCACTCTTTAAGGTTCATTTGCTCCGAACACAATTTTAACCATGATGCCAAGTCTGATCTGAATAAAATGCACATTACTCTTATCATGATGATACTGCTATATAACAAGATTAAAAGATCAATTAACAATTAATAAATGATATGCTTATTTGACCCAAACATTTATATTTCAAATTTATTGTTATCCCAAGGGCATGTGTTCACTTCTACCTGTAGTACTTAATGATGCAAACCTGCTCTTTGGTTATTAAATTAAGGTAAATTAATACAATAAATGTGTGCTATTTGTTTTCACTCGGTTCAAAATCTTGCTATATACTTTTACAATTAAAGCAGCAATAACAAAATAATCAGTACATGTATAGAAAGCAGACCTCTTCTCATCAGTCTGAATATTAAAATGGTGTTTGCGATTTCACTGCGCACACTAGGCAAATATGCTTATAGTTTGAGATTCTTAAGTTGATATATTATTCTTTAAGCTACTTTTCTTTGTAGTAAAAGCTATTGGGAACGCATGTAGTTCTGATTTTGACTGCATTGGGAATAACACTATTTGTCTGGAAAACATATGCATTTGCGACAGTACAACGAACTACAACGAAATTACTCATTCGTGTGAAAAAGGTAACATATTATATGCTCTTCTGTTCTTAACTCTTATGTGATTTTCTTAACCTTACCTGTTTAAAAATGTTTTCTGACTCTCTGCCATAAACGAATAAAATATAATGGTTTGATCCTTTGGAAGCAATAAAAACATAAAGTAAAGTTTGATCCTTTGGAAGCAGTAAAATATAAAAGGGAGATAGTATGGACTATATATATTGCGCAATTTCGGGTAATGAACCCTCATCAGTAGCTCTTTTTAAAACCGGCAACGATTATTGAACTGTAATTTCGAAAATTTAAACGAGATGTTTAAATTAAAGACAAATTACTAAACGGGGTCAAATAATCTAAACATTGCTTAGAAGTATTTTTTTCTAAACGTGAGTGTTTGAACACTCTGAATATCTTTTCTGATCTCAAAGGACTAAATAAAATATAATCTGCACTATGGATGATGTACGGTGAGACCTTTTAGGGCCGCTACACGGCACAACACCAGCTGCAATAATTGCAAATAAAATATAAAGGTTTGATCCTTTGGGAGCAGTACAACATAAAGATATAAAAGGTTTGATCCTTTTGAAGCAGTAAAAACATACTGTAAAAAGGTAGATAGTATGGACTATAATGCGCATTTTCGGGTAATGAACCCTCATCAGTAGCTCTTTTAAAACCGGCAGCGACAGCCAGAATATTGCTCTGTAATTTCTAAAATTCAAACGAGAAGTCTAAAATAAAGACAAATTCCTAAACGGGGTCAAATAATTTAAATATCGCTTAGAAGTTTGTTTCTAAACGTGAGTGTTTTGAACACTCTGAATATCTATAATACTGAACGCTTGGTGTTAGTTTATAATGGTAGGATTGCTGGTAAAGAGGTAGTCATCCTTCTCTGGGTACGCGTTGTCTAATTGTCTGACATTTTGTATCGTCATTTTGCCCGCTTGATGCCCGCAATGGGTTTTTGCATATCGGATCAATTCGTGGTCTTTCTTGCATGCTTAGTTTTTAACCCAATCACGGTTGATAACTATGCTGCCTTCTTTAACTGCACGCCGGTGGGTCGGGCGTCAGACTATATGATGGCCCCGACTGAAAGCTATTCATTTTAGTTGGTTGGGGCCGGAGCTTCTTGTCTGTTGCTTGGCCCACCGGGGTCCAACTGATGTTTTTCTTTAGCTCCGGAGTTAGTAAGTTATTTGGCGCCCAGGGATCTCCATCGTCGGGCAGCTTACTGAATCTGTGAGTCCTGGTTTTTGATTCATCAGGATGTTTATCATGATTTATTTGTTTGTTCTTGATGATTCATTTACTAGTTAGAGATTCACCACGAGGACCGAAGAACTAGCTAAATGTTATGAACCACTGCAGAAGCTGAGGGTGAGGTTACGGCCGTGTAAAATCGATTTAAACCCGCCAGTAACTTTGTGTTACTGATCGTTCCAAGTCGATACTTCTGTGGTGGTTCTTTTTGTTTTATGTCTTGGTGTTTAAAATATTTTTGTGCTGTTGGCGCCTTATGTATGTTTTCATATTTTTAGTTAAGTTAAGGTAACTGAGTGGCCACCTATTGAGAAAATAGCTGCTCATTCGGCTTACGAAATTTTTCATGGTATAAGTACCTGATTGTTAGTTTGGTTTTTTCCCACCTTGGTTTTTGGAGTGGGAGTCTTTTTCTGATTGCGCCTTTTCCTGATCGTTGCCTACTTGTACTTTTTTTTTCTATTCTAACCATCAGGAAAACATGTCCCTGTAATGAATACCCCGTCATAACCCACTTTTATATAGTAAAATTGGGGTATGCAGGGGTATACCTATTTTTCGTATTTTTGCTCCAAAACATAGATTGTGCGTACTCGTTAAAACAGCCTCGGCGAGGCGGTTCTAACATGTACCCATAATCTATGTTTTGAGCAAGAATAAGAAAAATATCAAAAAATATCTACTGAAAAATTTCATTTTTTACAACTTAAAAAATATCTGTTTATCGCATGGGCACGTTTTCGTAATGATTTACCAAGATGGATTCAATCACATCTCTCGTCGACGTCTTTCTGTTTTCTGCTTCATATTTGTGAAAATTGCGTCCTTACTTATGCCAATTACGCCCTTTTCTTTTCTCACATATCTAAGCTTCTATGCATTTCTCTATCATCCACGCCTTCTGATACTGATATCAAACTCCTTTGTATTTGGTTTCGGATTTCCATAGATATGGCATTTCTCTCACACTTTAGCCTGTTAGCATGTTTTGCTCATATCTAAGCGTACTCGTATTTCTCTAAACATTACAATTAGTTAATATTTCATTGTATTTCGTTTTAGAATGCCATAAATATGGCAGCGACTTTACCGTGTACGAGTACTCAGCAATCGCACAGTACAACCTCTATCAAAGGAAATTTCAGTTGGAGTCCGTGTCAACATGTCAGCAGAGATGTATAGATCATGGAAATGACTGTGGCTCCGTTCACTTCTACAGCGGTTATGGCGAATGCATTCTCCATAAACCAACGTATAGGCAGATCTTTGATGCTAATCCATCAGCCATATATGAAAATGAGTACAGTGTATATAGAAGTGAGATCTATAGCAGGCATTGCTAACTTTATGTCACACTTGACGTTACGAAAAAATGTCCATACATTATACAATGTTCAATATTGTCTTTTATTTAGTTTTTGCTCAAAACACTGATTGAGGGTACGCTTTAGAACCGCGTCGATTCTATCAAGTACGCACAATCTATGTTTTGGCTCAAGAATCCAAATTTTACCATATAAAGTGGGGATTTAGGGGACATACATTTTGTACATTTCATGGACATGCTTTCCTGATGCGTCTTATTGTTAAATAACTAAGTTACCAGAAAACCCTCTTACGGATAGTATAGTCATGTCTGACACATTTGACTCATACTTTACACTTTAAGCTACAATTTTGGCCTAGATCCCAAATACGCGTCCTATTGTACCTACATGTAGATACAGATGATTCAAAAATGCATAATGAAAAGGCTATACCAGGTTTCGCAAGGACATGTAAATAACGGTAAATAAATGTTAACTATACCGACGCACCCTACAGTTTAAGAAAGCGTTTCTTATTTAAATAAGCAAAATATTTAAAATATTGTAGAAAAAAAAAAAAAAAAAAAAAAAAGAAAAAAAAAAAAAAAAAAAAAAAAAAAACGTCGGACCAGTGAACCATAAAATGAGTTGACTTCATTTGTTTATAACGATTTCCATAAAACTTTTCAGGATCTGTAAATAATATCTTTTAAACTTAGTACTTTTAAAAGCATTGCATGAATCTGCTCATACTGGTCAAATGACATTTTAAAAGATAAAAACTGCGTTTTAGATTTCCCTCCCCATTTTCCTGGAGAATCTATACTGAGTTCCAAAGCCAACGCAACTCGCCATTAAACTTAAGATAACTTTTTGAGGTTTCAGTCAATTAAACCGAAATTCCGAATGTATGTAGTCCAACAATTTTGAAAGCCGACCTGTGAAAATCAACCGTCAGACTTTTTTTCGTTCGCCTACAATTGCGTAAAAACTGGCGAAGAGGTCATTTTGAAAAATGAAGAAAATCAGCGATTTTGACGAATTTGGCGCAAACCACCCTTATCTAAAACAGCGAAACACATTGAAAAGCAAATTTCCCATAGCTGCAAGACAATTTATTTGATTTGACTAGGTTGCCAACACAAAATATAGCATATGGTTTTCATCTGCAGTGACGTCGACCACGTGACCAAGTGACGTTGAACGCCTAGAAGGAAGCATTTTTCGGGTACTGATAATCTATGCCAATTTCTGGTGTCAACATTGATATTGCCATACACTCATCGGACGATCTTTCAAGATTTAAATCGAGTGAGTTGTTTTGAAAAATATCGAGCCCGCGCGCGTGGGGCACGGAAAATGCGTTTTTGTACCCTGGGGTGTGTACTCGCGCATGCGCACTAAAATATCAGGTTTGTTAACTCGCAGAGAATTTCGAGTCATTTTTATAACATAGGGCACAGAAGTTTTTTAAATAATTGACCAATTTCAAAGATGAGAGGAAAAATAAAGCTGTGTTGTCGGTGAAACTCAGTATATAAAAAGTAAATAATAGTCAATGATTAGGAAAAGGCACAATCAGAAAGAAATTCTCACACCAAAACCGTAGAGGGAAAAACTAAATTAGCAATGAGGTACTTATAATAAGAAATCATATAGGATTCCGAATGAATAGCTATTTTCCTAAAAGGTGGCCACTCAGTTACACAAACATATCCAAAATTTTTGAAAAAAAAAAACATACGTATGGTGCTAAAACACAACAATTCAACACCAAGCCATAAAAAAACACCACAGAAGCATTGCCTTGGAACGATCAATAATGTAATATTTCTGGCGGGCTTCAATGGATTTTACATTGCCATAAACTCAGCCTCAGCTTCTGCAGTGGGTCACAACATTTAGTTACTGTAGTTGTTCGGTCCTCGTGGGAATCTATAACTAGTCAATGAAAATTTTGTTTTGACTGGACAAGCCTCTTCAGAGAATATTGTTCCAATATAGCATTGTAGATAAGTACTTTCGATGACAGAACAATGTCGGATGCTAGATCATGGGTACTATTAGTTGGGAAATGTTCGCGAGTATTCGTTGCCTCGCGAACTCAAAGTTCTCAGTGATAAAGAATCGCTCTAAGCCATAAATACTACAGAATGATCTCGCAAATAGCTCGGATATCGAAAATTCGCGAAAGTCAAGACAAGCGAAAGTGTCCGAATATACAGTAAGTGTCCGAATATACAGTATATAGTTTATGATTCAGAAAATATTTTGGTACCAGTCAAGGAACTGAATCTAACAATGTTTTTTTTTCAATACGCCTAGCATATGTAGATCAGATTTTAGAATGATAGCCTGATGAGCGACTTCCAAAGAAAGTCTTCAATGGAGAACTACAAGAGGGAAAGCGTTCGAAAGGTGGCCAGAAGAAACGCTACAAAGACACCTTCAAAGCCTTTCTGAATGATTTGGTCATACCAATTGGGCATTGGGAACAAACTGCACAGCAGGTATCAAAGTGGCGAGGTCTCATCAACAAAGGAGCAGCTCTGTGTAAAAAAATGAGAATCTGTGAAGCTGAAAGAAAGCGCAGAGAACGCACAGCCAAGACCAGTGGGCCACCAGCTGAGTCTATGACATTGCACTACTTGCAACCGACAGTTTAGGGTTAGAATTGGCCAAGTCAGACATCAAAGAACTCACCAGCACACACGAATTCATTTTAGAAATTATGATGGTCTTTCTCATTAGTGAGAGACGAACGACCATGACAGCAATTACAGACCAGTAGCTTATGCCACGCACTTTCCATTGAATCACTAATTTCGGACAAAATGTTCTTTTTCATACTTTTGACAAGATAATGGTTTCAATGTTGTGGAACAAAATAAAACAAGTATAGCTTTGTACATACATGTACATTGTATTTGTAACCAACAAGAAGACAATATCTTTCTACATTTACGAAGGTATAAGCCTATGATGTATAGATAAAAAGGTACAAGTAGGCAATGATCTGGAAATGGCGCAATCAAGAAAAACACGTCCCACTCCAAACACGAAGGTGGGAAAGAACAAATTGACAATCAGGTTCTTATACTAAGAACATATCATAAATCGAGTGAGCAGCTATTTCCCAGTTGGTGGCCACTCAGTTACCCACACCTAACCAACTATGAAAACGCACATAAGGTGCAAACGGCACAAAAATATAAACCACGGAATAACACAATAAGAACCACAAAAGAAGTATCGCATAGGAACGGTCAGTAAAATAAAATTACAGGCGGGCTTAAACGAGTTTAACATGGCCATAACCTCACTCTCAGCTTCTGCAGTGGCTCTAAACATTACATCTAGTTGTTCGGTCCTCGTGGCGAATCTCTAACTAGTCAATGAATCATCAAGGACAAACATGTAAATCATGATAATCACCATGATGAACCAACGAGGACTAACAGATTCAGTGAGCTGCCCGACAGTGGATATTTCTGGGCGCCCAATAACTTACTGAAAATCCGGAGCAAAAAACACACACCAGTTGAACCCAGGTGGGCAAAGCAAAAGACAAGAAGCTCCGGAAATGAATAGCTTTAAGTCGGGGCCATAATAGAGTCTGACGCCTAACCCCACCGGTGTGCAATTAAAGAAGACAGCATAGTTATCAACGGCTTAGGTGAGCTAAACATTATTCCTTTAATATCTTTAATTTATAAAGCAAGTCACAATAAAATTCAGGTTCCGGAAGGTCATTGTGTCTGCGATAAAATTTAGAAAAAAATGTTTCAGGAAGTTTATGACACCAATAGCCCTGCTGAAAAAGTTTGGTTGTTAAACATTTATTTCGCGCGTTGAACCTAATAAGTTGCGTAATGTATACGCCATAGAAAGCATATAAATATCATCCAGGAGATAGGATTCATACATTCTGACATGACCAAAGTGTATTATCAACCTTGGTCAGAGGAAGTGAAAAAAGCTTTTCTGCAATTACACGCCAAATAAAGTGGACCATAGTTTTTTTTAATGTTAAATGACCACTGTATCAAATCGAGGAGTGTTTTCTTAAAATAATGCGATTGTGTGGCACATGAAAGCAGAGTAGAAAAATCGTATAATGGACAAGCTCGTCGCACGGAACACTCAACACTTTAATTTACTGAGCACCTCGCCAGAAGTTTTATAGCTCATAACCAATTTTTATATGAAGTTTCATACACCGTCTTACAGTACCTTCTGATTCGATAGCAGTTAGACAGGAAGTTAATAATTTTGAAAGTTCATTGGTAGTACAAGAACTAGAACTTGCAATAAATTTAGCTTTGTGTGGTCTTTTGTTAAGACATCGTAGGAAGTTTATCTTGACCTTCATTGACACATACAAAAACACTTAACAGGTAATTCGTTTAAGTGAGCATTAACTACAGATATTTCATCATTATATCTTTCCTTATAAGCCTTGGTACCATATCGGTCTTGCTTTAAGGTGTCAAGGTAGTGAAGCCTTAAAAACGACAACATTGTTTGCGGCCTTGTCTGCTGGAACCAAGACATACTTCCTATTAAATTCTTGGATACTCTGCTTCAAATCCTTCCAGGACAAATTTGGTTGAGGAGGTTAACATTAGTATTTTCTGAATAAAACACGATAGTGAAGAAACCTCTTTCTCATGCTTAAAGAGCATAAGTGTACATTATAGTAGCAATCAAAAATCATTATATAACATCCATAAATTATACAATACCTCGGGAATCTAATTTCGGAAAAATGTACAGTCATAGCTCATGCTCTTACCACACTGGTCAATGTAAACATCTGAAACGCAAATCCCTCCATATTAAGATGCACAACGGGCTACCTTATAAAATGGCGGACATTTGACAGCTGAAAACGGTACAATTCATACTCCAATGTTCAACAATTGTAAAATCTGACTCATGCCTTAAAGTACACCCTATTAACTTCCCTAAGTCAATACATTTCAAAACGAAAAAAAAAATACTTTTTTCTTGATTTCTCTCTTAAATACGCGGTCTAAGCTCTTACTTTGGGAACCAAGGCGTGAAACTTCGATTAAATTAAATGTTCTGAAACATTGATCCCTCGATTATAGGCTTTTGTGGACTTTTTTCATCTAAGGCATAGCTGATTCCGTCCTAAATGCCCACATCTTCACCAATGACAGGAGACAAAAAAAAATACAAATGCTCAACCATAAACTACCCGATGATACCTGGGCTGTCATGGAGTGATTATTTCTGCAACGCCTAGTCTTGGACACGGCCATCTTTAGGTATTCTCACTTTACCCTTCAGACATTTGTATAGCAATGCAAGTCGATTATCCTTCCTCCTTTTCTTGAGGGATTTTCGTTCAAGTTCTTCAAGGCTGCTTCCATAATTAAACATCAGGAAAACATGTACGTGAAATGTGAACCCCTCAAACCCCACTTTTATATAGCAAAACAGGAACGCTCAAGGGAACAAATAGGTACAAGAAGGCAAAGATCAGGAAATGGCGCAATCAGAAAGAAATTCACACTCCATAAACCGAGCCGAGCGGTGGGAAAAAACCAAAATGACATTTACGTACTTATACCAAGCAAACTTATTCTAAGCCGAGTGAGCAGCCCTTCCCCAATAGCAACTACTTAGTTACCTGAACTGAACTAAAATATGGAAACGTACATAAGGCTAAAACATCACAAAAATCGACTCCAAAACACAAAACAATTAGAACCACAACCAAAGTTGTTGTTTTTTTCTTATTCTTGCTCCAAAACATTTTTGGTAATACATGTATGCTAGTTCTTTCACGCCTGATTATTTTCTTGGTTTGGATTTCACGTGTGGCTTAAGGCTGATATTTGGGATTTTATCCACGAGATTGCAGAAAAAGTGAAGTTTCGTGAAAATTTGGAAAACTATGCAGAGATTAGATGTATTTGTCTAAATGTATATCTTAAGTTTGGATTCAGTATATTGAAAAGAACACTTTGAAAAAGGTCCGATGTTCGTTGGCGCTATAATTCCTTTTGGAGTATAGTACACAAACACGAGATAACTATAAAAATATGGCAAATTTGCGCCATCACACTTACATATCTGAGCATGGTTCAATCCATCAAGCCCACTATTTATGCGAGTATACATTTTTCTTGCTCTAACCAATTGTGGATAGGCAAAAGAATACATTTTAAAGGAGACGAACAAGAACACACACTTATCTACAGGTTGAGCTATAGAAGAGAGGGTCCATTTTTTCAATTTTAAGAAAAATGAAATGTTTTGTTTGCGTTGCATGTAAACTGCAGAAACTGCACAGCTAACCAGCGCCTGTTCTCGCTACACGGATAGTACAATTCTCTTTTTTCTTAAATCCGGAATTTCAAGCTTCTAGCCTATACCTAAGACTGTGCAGGCCGTCTTATCTCGAACATGGTCGCGAATATTTGAAGACATGTTTTCAACTGACACGGTCTGATTGATTAAAATGTCTGACTTTAAGCGACCTCAAAACTTCAAAGCTTCGGGAATAAAGGTGGCACCAGACACATTGGTCATTAGTTCAAACCATAAAAAAATAAATTGCTCCTACGTGAATACATCACTATGAACCATTCTGCATTTATTTTTATCAAATCCTTCAAGACGCTATGGAATTATATCATGTTATTATAATGCTGCTTTTGTAGTAATATTTGAGCATACTCGTGGGAAAACCAACAATGTGGTTTCCGAACAGGTCCGACACGAACCGGCCTGTACAGCTACAGAAAAGAGTTAGAAGCTTGAAATTTTGGATTTAAAACGTAGAGTAATTGTACTATCCGTATAGCGAAAACAAAGGCGCTGATCAGCTTCGCGGTTACCGCGAAGCTGATCTGCGTCTTTGTTTTCGCATATGCAGATTGTTGGTTTTCCCACGAGGCGCCTCATTTTGTAACTTGACTAGCCGGATGGCTACTCTGTTTGGAAAGAGCTAGTCACCTTGCCTGCTTTTCGATTGTGTTGTCGAAAATATGTTTTGTGATGTATTTTCTTTCCCACCTGGTGTCTATGTTGGAACATTAAAATTAATTGCATCGATTCTTGGTCCCTCTATTATTGTTTTATGTGAATAAAATTGGAGGCTGGTTTCAAAATATAATAACAAAAATATACGAAAGCAAAAATTAAAACATCTATTTTTGATAACAAAATCAGATGACCATGGACCATAAAACGCTTACCTGGACTGCAGTCGGCTAAATCGGCGTTAATAGTTCAAGGCCATCTAAGACCATGAATTATTTCAAATTAGGAGATAAGGATTCCTGATGCTTCAATTGTCATGACGATAAAATCTAAAAACAAATATTCTGTCAATTTTCCTATGATTAGTACACTGTAGCAGAAGCCTCCCCATTTTATGTCAATTTACCAGTTTTCCCAGTTCAAATATGCTGATGCAATTCAACAAACTTGGGAAATATATTTTTCTACTATGATATTTACTTTAACAGCAGCAAGTGTAAGCAATACAGTAATACAATAAGAAAAGAATTTTATGGAGTCCATGACACAATATATTGAATAATAAATTTTAAAAAGGTACAAGTAAGCAAAGATCAGGAAAATGCGCAATCAGATAAAGATTCCCACTCCAAAAACCGAGGTGAGAAAAAACCAAACTAACAATCAGGTCTTTATACCTTGAAAACATTTCGTAAGCCGAATGAGCAGCTATTTTCCCAATAGGTGGCCTCTCAGTTACCTTAACTTAACTAAAATATGAAAACATACATAAGGCACCGACAGCACAAAAATATTATAAACACCAAGACATAAAACAAAAAGAACCACCACAGAAGTATCGACTTGGAACGATCAGAAACACAAAGTTACTGGCGGGTTTAATTCGATTTTACATGGCCATAACCTCACCCTCAGCTTCTGCAGTGGTTCATAACATTTAGTTAGTTCTTCGGTCCTCGTGGTGAATCTCTAAATCTCTAACTAGTCAATGAATCATCAAGAACAAACAAATAAATCATGATAAACATCCTGATGAATCAAAAACCAGGACTCACAGATTGAGTAAGCTGCCCGACGATAGAGATCCCTGGGCGCCGAATAACTTACTAACTCCGGAGCAAAAGAAACACATCAGGTGGACCCCGGTGGGCCAAGCAACAGACAAGAAGCTCCGGCCCCAACCAACTATACTTCTGTAACGTGTTATGATTTTTCTAAACTGAAAAGAAAAATCATTACTTCCTATAAGTTTCTTAAATTTGTAAACCAAGTCACCATAAAATTCAGGTTCCGAAAGGCCCTCACTTAAAAGCGTCTTTAACCCAACATTATATTTGGAAATCAATTCATTTATAAAGTTTGATCCTTTGGAAGCATAATTGTCTGTCGTCCGAGCATTCCGGTTTCCGTCCGACTAGTACGATTGTCGTTACACAAGCACAGCACAACAAAAAAAAGCAGATCACGATGTGATTTGGTGGCATTCTTTATTAACTCATCCATAGTGCAGGCTATATTTTCATACAAAAAATGTTGCCCACACACCGAGCAACATAGTTTAAAGTACCTACGCGAAAAAGGCTCAGCACGACACTTTTCTGCAGTTATGCAACTTGTTATTAAACTCACCTGGGTCCGATAGCTCGAGTGTCGCGGGATCGATGACCAGGTACGGCACATTTCTACGGCTATTCTCCGTCTTCCGCTTATTCAAAAATAATTTTATTTTTCAGTTACCAATTTTCGAAACTTACAAGAAGGACTCTATGGTCAGAAACACGAACCTCAGTAAACATGTATTTACAGGATAAGCCATCATCTATCCAAAAAAGTTTCGATAGTTAAATGTCAATTGTCACTTCAGAGGATCTTCGCTAATCGATACCCATTGCGCGTCTTTGCTGAAGAGGAATAACAGCCTATTGTATAGCACCAAAAGCTGCGACAGAGTTATTGTGAAGTCTAAATGTTACACCCCAAACTACGACTGTGTTTCCTTCGCACGCCCCTTATTCTTGTAGCTGGTAAACATTCCGGCAATGCCAATAAGGAAAGTATTATTTTGTTTTTATCCTTTATTTTTTTTTTGTTGTTGTTGTTGCATGTGCTTGTTAGTTTCCCTTTCTGTATCCGTTTCGTAGATTACTTTGATGTTTCTATTGTGATGTGTTTTAGGCTTAACTGATCGAAATCCATCTTGCAAATATATGTATATTTACTATAAACAAGTTCTTTGTTTTACCAAAACCTCTGCAAATTTTGCTAATGATCTATTAAAATGTTTTGAACAAAGTAATGTAAGCTTTAAAGACATCAATATTGAAAAAAAAATATTCTTGTTTTCTTCGGCACTTTTTCAGTTAAATTACCCAAAATTGAAATAAGTGCATATAATTCTTAAAGACGGGCATAAAAGGCACTGTATACATCTACTGCTGCTAACGTAAGCCCTGAATCAGTGAATTTAATTTGAATATAAGCATCATACAAATTGCATCTACCCTACACCCTAAATTTTACTGACAGCTAACATTTTCTGAAAAATTGCAGAAAATGGGATGAAAATATGAAGTTCCTCAGATTATGTATTTTCATGGCTTGTTCAATGCATACGATTAATATGCATTCAAATGTAAAATATTAGGTAAATACATGTACGAGGATCGGTCAAAATGTTCTGTCACTCCACATATTTCTCGGTATCTGTCATTTCAAACTATTCTAAAATAGCAACATCTGGAAAGCCATTTCTCTAGCTATTACCAGTGATAAAAATCATGAATGAAATGTAATAAGTCACTTTTAAAGCAGTGACTCTCTGACACTGAAGAAACCGATGCAAAATATACAGTTTTTACTGAATGATTTCGAAAAAAAAGTCATACGTGCTATATATTCTTCAAATATGAGTGCAAAACCCATACTCCTTATCATATCCTGCAAAACATACTTCTTCAACTTAATTTAATTGATTTATAGCACAACGAAATGTAATGTTGAAATCGGCCTGTCCTGGCATTTTTTTAAAACTGCAGTTTAAATTCAAAGAAAAAATGACATCTGGGCATGAACTTCGAAGCTTTAAATGCATTTAAAAAGGTACAAGTCGGCAAAGATCAGGAAAAGGCGCAATCAGAAAAAGATTCCCACTCCAAAAACCGAGGTGGGAAAAAACCAAACTAACAATCAGGTACTTATACCATGAAACATATCGTAAACCGAATGAGCAGCTATTTTCCAAATAGGTGGCCACTCAGTTACCTTAACTTAACTAAAACTATGAAAACACACATAAGGCGCCAACAGCACAAAACATTTTTAAACACCAAGACATAAAACAAAAATAACCACCACAGAAGTATCGCCTTGTAATGATAACTAACGCAAAGTTAACCATTTAACTGTATCATCTTAGTCTGCTCTGAAGTGAATTCATAATAATGCCAGCCATTATAATAACCCAGTGGTATTTAACAGTTACAGGGGTACATATTCCAATGGCGTCATCTTTATACAGCCAGTAGCGCACGTGTGACGTTCATTTCTACCGGATTACTTTTCCAAATATAACAGAATGTATCACTTAAAAATTGAAGAAAATCTGACCAGTAGTTATAAATATATAACACATGAAAGACACAATACAAGGTTTACAATTTCAAGAAAACATGCCAGTGGTTTTACCCCACCAGTCTTTCAAGACGAATAATTTGAACTGTTTATTTGGTTTGGGTATGGGTTTGGTATCATTATAAAGGGGAAATGTTGCCCTTTCTAACAATGTATAATTCAGCAACCTATCATGTCTATTAATCGTAATATAACACCTATGACAGAAGTTCCTGACCCACCCTCGTATCTACAGCCGTTTACGAGAAATTCAATAAAATAAAAACCGGAAGTTCGAAAATGTTACCGGCAAACATACTTTAGTCGGGACCATCATAGCGTTCAACAATTATTTAGTAGAGCTTATATTGACTGTGTCCCTCACTTAAGACTAAATTATGTTGCCAATATCTATTGACTATTATGTGTGCTTCAACACGTTTTCCTTATGGCGATTCCTTTCAGAAGAATTAAGACTAAAACAATATTTAAGGCCCTTGTGAATTTTTCACACTTGTAGGTCTTCCAAACTCTGTCCAGTCAGATAAAGGGTCAAATTTCATGTCAGGAACTTTTCATCTAGGAATGCATGGACTTGTAATAAAGCAATAGAAGTCATCCGCTTATCATCCTGAACATCAAGGTGCTTTGGAAAGATTCCATCAAACTTTGAAGAACATGATTAGATCTTACTGCTTTGATACCGACAAAGATTGGGATGACGGCATACATAAGCTATTTAAGAGTCTCTTGGGTTCAGTCTATTTGAACTTGTATTTGGACATACTGTTAAAACTGATAAAACTTATGAAAGAGAAGTTTCTTTCAAATAATGATAGGCCTTTGAACTTACTTCAATACTAGATTGTCAAAAGCTTGGCAAGTTCTCCAATCTTAAGTCCGCTCAGAACAAATTGAAGATGATGAAAGTGGCCAGAACAGAAATTTTGACCCTGGAGACAAGGCCATTGCTCTTTTGACCATTCCTGGCAGATAGATATTATGACATTATACTGTTTAGAAAAAGTTAAGTGATGTAAACACTCCTGAGAGGTGCAAGCAAACCAATTATGTCACATTAACATGCTTAAAAGTACATTGATATAGATAGTTCTAGTTCTGTTAATTCATCATTAAAAGGTACAAGTAGACAATGATCAGGAAAAGACAAAATCAGAAAGAAATTTCCCCTCCATGACCCGAGGCGGGAAAAGAACAAATCGACAATGAGGTACTTATACTTAGAGAATATACCACAAGCCGAGTGAGCAGCTGTTTCCCAATGGGCGGCCACTCAACTACCCAAACTTAAATAAAACTACGAAAAAGCACCACATAAGGCTCAAACAGCACAAGAAATCGATCCCCAAACATAAAACAAATATAACCACAACAAAAGTATCGCATTGGAACGATCAGTAATATAAAAGTACTTGGGGTGGGCCTAAAATAAATTAAAACTGAGATCCTTTACGAGCTGTGAACACATTAATGAGAAAAGGGATAGGCCATACCGCGGTTTCGACTATTTAAGTCTCGTCAGTGACCCTTTAGGTTTGGTAACATGGAGCCAAAGAGAATTACTGAAATTTTGCAACTTTCAACAGGGTAGTTGATACAAAGACTAGTATTATCTAAATGGGACCAAATATATTAAACACTGGTAAGAAAATGAATCTTAGCCGATAATAAATTTCTGATTTCTCAGAATATCCTCGCTGATCTCAAAGGACCAAAAGGAAAATATAACCTGCACTATGGATGATGTACTTGGAGACTTATTAGGGCCGCCACACGGCACAACACCAGCTGCAGTAATAGCAAATAAAAATTAAAACTGAGAATTTACAGGGCCTTTATCTATGTAATTTCTAACATGTCAATTAATCATCTTGGACACAAAAATAAATCATGATAACCACCATGATGAATAAGTAAGCATAGTTAATTTTGTCCCCCATGAGCAAAATCAGACAGACTTTGAAGCATTGGAATCTGTGAAATACGGCCAAGAAACTAGTCTTGATCATCTAGCCGCTCTATAGGATATGAGCGTCTTGAAACATTCCATTCAAAAAAACTTAACCGCTGGGCGGCGCTTTTAAGCTTGTCTATCAACAATGGCGGCGCCCATCAAATTTTATTTCTTTCGTCTTTCGAGGCGAATTTGTGGCGTTTATTACATGTTCAGTAGAAAATAAACCTGCAGTTAATTAAAATGGAACAAATTTGAACGTTAAGTGGTGATGTAAATGATGTGTTTTGCTTAGCAGTACGTTTTTAACAGCGATGAATAGCCGGAAAAAGTATGTTTGCTTATGATATTTTATTGTCCAACAAATCTATGGATTTTTATTTAAATATTTTACTTGTAATAACCCAGGATAATAATATTTCACTAGGGAACTTAGAGAGCTAACTGGCCTAGTGGCAGAGTATCATTAACGGAACCCAGCAGTCAAGGGTTTGATCCCCACTGCCAGGCCACTGGTGCAGGTGTTGGCAAGCTGAGTTGTGTCCTTGAACAAGACAGTTCTGGTTCTGGAGTTCTGATAAAAACCAATTAAGAAGTGGTTGGGTCATTACAAGCCTGCGGTTGAAATGAATTTTAATATATGCAGTGCTGGACCGACGTAACAAATATATGAGGGCTTCAAACAAGCAAAGTTTTCACACCTTTGAAGCTTTGATCATATCAAATTAAGATCAGATTCCTTTTACAGTCCAGGGATTTGTCATGCAATTTTGGGAAGGGGCCTTGGGGCCTTTCTGATTAGGAAAAATAGCGACATACACACAGAATGTGGGAAATTTTCAAAGCATTCAAAGTTCATGATATTTTCCAAGTTGACACAGTTAATTAAGGTTAATCAGTTTAAATCATTAACTAATATCTTTTTAGTTAATCAATGTTAAACATCATTTCAAACGGCAGAGTTTGATTTTCTAAATGTTTAGGAAGTTAGGAAAGGTTGAGAATTATGTTCAGATGTGATTGGGATTTTTGTTTCTCCAACTTGGGAAAAAAATCACCTAATTTCCATTGGGAATGGGGCCTTTTTTCGGCCCCTAAGACACCTGAAAAAAATCCTTGCAGTCATATACATGTGACTGCTTAAATTTACACTTCTGCTTAATTCAGATTTCTTTTACAGCCGCATACATATATACATTAATTTAACTTTTTTATTCGTTTTTCTCTAATAAGAATACTTTAAATTTAAACTTTTATTCATTTTACTTCAATTACACAGAAAGCTCACTGAACTTATATACACGTTCTTGAAGGCGCAGATGTTGGCCTTATGTGGTCCAACGTGGTGGAGGAAACCGGAGAACCCAGGGAAAACCACCAAACCTGGACAGGCGACCACAACCCTGCCACATGCATTGACCCGGATTCAAACCAGATCACAGTGGTGACAAGCGAGTGCGCTATCCACTACACTATCCAGGCCTCAAAGATAAGATTACTTTATTTTTCATGTACTGTACATGTCTATACTGCCACATGCCCTCGTGGACATTCTTATGCAGCTCGTGCAGTGTCTGTTAGTAGCAGTCTAGCAGACAGAAAAAAGGAGGATTATAGAACACAAGTTTAATAAAGCATCACTAATATTACATAAAATTGCTGATAAGGTATTCTTAATTTTAACATTATTTGTGCAATCAGTTTAAGTCATATATGGACAAGGGGCCATACGCAAACACTGTTCAAACGGCAATTTAGACTGGATTTAAGAAAGCATTCTTTATCACAAAGAGTAATAGACGACTGGAACAGCTTGCCAGAGGATCTGATGTGGTATCTTCAGAATCCATCAATCAGTTCAAAAATAGACTAAACAAGTTCTGGAAAAACTAAAACACCAAATTTGAGCCAGACTGTTATTCATATCCACTTGCACATGCTAGACTTCACCAGTAAAATGAAGACATGAAAGGGCCCAAGAGTCAAGAGACTATACAAGGCCTTAACAACAGTAAGACAGTAAGACTAATACATGATCAATGAAATCGTAGAAGCTAACAAATATCTGACTGGCCCATGCCTTAGAAACATTTAAAGACAGTGGTAGAGCTAAGTTTTAGTGAGGGTGGGGGGCATATTGTCTGTACACTTTGTGTGTAGACTTCTGCTATGAGGGCACAGAAAGCACCCTTTTCTCACGAAAAATTGCAGTTTTTGGGTACAATCAGCTATTCTGTCTACATAAAAGGATTAAATTAATAGTAGAAAAATTAATCTTTCACAGAAATGACAAATATTGTGTATTTTCAATATTTTAATGCTCTGAAAAGGACAGGGTTCAATCCTCTGTAGGCCAAAAGGGCAGGGTGCATTTTCCATTTTCAAAATGAGGCAGGGTGCTCCCCCCTTTTGACGCCCTTCTAGCTCTACCACTGAAGGATATTTAAGAGAAAATGAAACAAAAAAAAAACATCAAAGTTTTTCTAAGTTTGGTATAAACCAAACCAAAACTAAACTATCCTAAAAATTCTGGTTTAAGCCCTTACCCTGGGTCTATCTACTTCTTT
The DNA here is from genome assembly GCA_964017185.1 of Rugalucina vietnamica. Lineage (NCBI taxonomy): Eukaryota > Metazoa > Mollusca > Bivalvia > Lucinida > Lucinidae > Rugalucina > Rugalucina vietnamica. Next base: position 3,667,728 of record OZ024882.1, on the reverse strand, counting down.
ACATGTATCAAGTCAAGATCAGATTGTATTTGGTTTATTATCCTTTACAGGGGCGGATCCAGGATTTCTGGAAAGGGGGTTCAAATCTTCCAAAGGGGGGTCCTTTTTCATTGTTTTTGCATTTTATCTTATTTTTATTTACCCATAAAATCAAAATAATATGGTCTAAGAGGGGTGATGCGTTTTGAACCCCCCAAACCCCCTCTAAATCAGCAAACTGTTTCAACATTGAATGTATTTTTTCTCATTTTCAGTGATTGCTGTATTAGAATATGCAGACAAGAATGGAGATTAAACCAAAGTCATGATTTCTGCCTTACATATGTGGGTTCAGGTATTTTGACTCTGTATTCCCTCTATGTAAGGTGAGGTAATGACAGATATAACATCAGTCACAGTATTTTGGAACACAGGCAACTGCTTTTCAAAGTTGGCCAACATAGAAAGATGCAAGAATTGGATAAGTGTTACATCTTTTCAACTTCTAGAAAAACAATCAGAGACCCATGCGCCATGAAGTTCACACAAGTTTACAGATATTGTTTAATGTAAAAATTTATGGCCTAACAACTTTCAAATCACAGTATTTGGATGAAATGTCATATCTTTTCCACTACCAGAGCGTATTTATATAATGAATATCTTAACTGATCTCAAAGGACCTAAATAAAAATATAATCTGCACTATGGATGATGTACGGGGAAAGTTTTTAGGGCCGCCATACGGCACAACACCAGATGCAGTAATAGCTTATGAAATATATAGGTTTGATGCTTTTGAAGCGGTCAGGGAGATAGTATTGACTATATCGCGCAATTTCGAGTAATGAACCCTAATCATTAGCCCTATTTTAACCGACAACGAAAGCCATACTATTGTACTGTAATTTCGAAAATTTACACGAGAAGTCTAAATAAAGACACATTCCTAAACGGGGTCAAATAATTTAAACAGTTTCCTTTTGTTTGCTACTTTTCCTGACCATTGCCTACTTGAACCTCCTCTTCGTTATACATTGGCACTTCATAGGACACTGCTATGCTCGTTTTTTGCATGTATTTTATTTGCATGTATGAACAACTAACTAAATGTTGTGAACCCCTGCATAAGATGAGGGTGAGGTTAGGCGCCTGTAAGACCGGTTGAAGCCCCCAGTAATTTTATATTACTTATCGTCCCAAGGCGATACTTCTGTTGTGGTTCTTATTGTTTTGTGTTTTGGAGGCGATTTTTTGTGCTGTTTGGGCGCAATATACGTTTTCATATTTAAGTTGAGTTCGTGCAACTGATTGACCGCCTATTTGGGTATAGCGGCTCGCTCGGATTACGATATGTTTTCTTGGTATAAGTATCTAAATGTCATTTTGATTTTTCCCACCACTCAGTTTGTGGAGTGGGGATTTCTTTCTTATTGTGCCATTTCCTGATCATTGCCAACTTTTTCCTTTTTTCTTTGCTAATTAAAGCAAAAATGATTCAGCTCGATGTTAATCGAGACGTGAACACATGCTCTCTTTTTCTTACACTTCTCAAGGATTAAGAAACATCGCTCATCACGAAACATATGACGACTTATTACCCAACCCACTGTATAAAATAAATTGAATAGTTTTGACTATCTGCACAAATCAGTGCTTAATTGGCACGCGATGTACGAAATGCATGTAATGCGACAAATGTGACGTCACAAGCCGGTCCATAGTTTTTACTATACCATGCTTGTGACGTCACCAATGCAAACGTAATGGAAAAACGGGGTGGAATAGTTTTAACTATACCATGATCGATGACGTCAACGTCACGAGCATAACGTAGAATATCTCGAGCGTCAATAACGTCGCGCGGCAATCAGTAGTCAACTTTGTAACGAAATCGCTAATGATTTCTAGTTTAGTTGGGTAATAAAGCAGTTATTTCATGGCTGTTTGGCAGAATAGTCAAACTATGTCCCTCGGTGCCGTTGACAGCTCAATGCGCAATGTCCCTCGGCCTAACGACCTCGGGCAATAATGCATTGAGCTGTCGACGTCACCTCGGGACATAGTTTTGACTATTCCCCAACCAGGCATGAAATAACTGCTTAATATCAATAAATTGTCAGGGAATTAGACATCTGCCTCGGAATCGTCAGGGAATTTTCGGGGAATTTCAAATAACTTTTCTCTATTCTTATATAAATGTATTTTAACACAATGTTAATTTACAGCCAGGACCTTTTTGCTCAAAATTAACGATGTCGTTAGTTGACGATTCGTTAAAATTTCAAACATGAATATTACAAATACACTGTTCTTACAGTTAATAGATAACATGTGAGAATACTTTGCAATGCAAAGTATTCTCACATTTGATCAACAAAAAATAACTGTGTATTTGCTTATACTTTCGGAATTTACAGCTGTACTTAACGAGTTTAGGTCTTAACGTTAAGCTAACAAAGTTTTGAAAAACTGGTCACAGATCTAGTTAAGATCTAACAACCTGTGTCAGTAAACATATATTATTACTTCTGATTAAATGTCAAATTGCATTGTTTGTCATAGGAACGTCGAAGGTTCAACTAGTGCATAATTCATGATCATTTTAACAAAACATCAGGAAAACATGTCCTTGAAATGTATACCCCCTCAAACCCTACTTTTATGTAGAAAAAACTGGGGTTTGCAGGGGAATAATAGATTGTCTTACTTTTGATCCCAAACATACAATGTGGGTATTCATTAGAACCGCCTCGAGTCATACTGTCTCTCTGTCTGTCTGTCTGTCTGTCTCTCCTGCATCCTGTACCCTATTGCAGAACAGATATTAATCTTCGACAATTATTTTTTTAAAGATGTTTCTTGTTTGTCATAGGAACATCGTAGGTTCAGCTAGTGCATAATTCATTAACAATTTAACAAAACATCAGGAAAACATGTCCGTGAAATGTTTACCCCCTCAAACCCTACTTTTATGTAGAAAAAAAAAACTGGGGTTTGCAGTGGAATAATAGATTTTCTTACTTTTGATCCCAAACATACATTGTGGGTACTCGTTAAAACCGCATCGGCCAGGCGGTTATAATGCGTACCACCAATGTATGTTTTGAGCACAAATGTAAAAAAGTCCAATGAAATTTATAGTTGCTTTTTTTCTTCTGAAAAAAAAATCTCTGTATATTGCATGGACAAGTTTTTCGTATTGATACAAGTTATATCTTCGGATTTGCTGAGGTCATGTTACTGTATGTGATAATATATTCCCCATTATACATGTACATATAATTTCTCCAATAGGGTTGTCTCGTCCAGCTCCATTGTTATTGTACTTTATCAGTTGTTTCAGAGTCCTTCATGTTATGAAGCTGTAACCGTATATGACTAGAGAGGTCTTCCAAATCACGCTCTCTTATAAGGTCATCCCGTCCTGTTAGGTTCTCCACTTTAGACTTTCTCATCATTTCATCTGTCAATATATCTTTGTCAGCATACTGAAATACAATATTTACTTCTGTTTTTTTTTTTTTTTTTTTTGTACTGAGGATTAACATCACACTCAACAATGTTTCGGGCATGTCGGGATGGAGTAAATGCTATCTGAGTATTAACCCTCACTTAAGGAAGTGGCACAATTAGAAATTGAGACACATTGTGCATGTACTCTTTCTCTATGGCAGCTATGGAACAAACTTAAGGTGAACATTTTAGTTACAATCTTTGGGATCAGTGAGAGTTTATTGAAAAATAAGATAATTATGATGGTAAGGATTCATAAATATTTCAATGATCGGCTTTAAACTGGATTCAATATCAGTCTTTGAGCAGATAGGTTTTGAGACAAAAATATAGAATTTCTCTCTGCTTCAGTTTCATTTATAGTTTTATCCTCACTGCTGTTAAAAGGCGCCTGTCCTTATACGTTCGCCTTACCTCTTCATACCTGACCCCGCATCTAAGGGTTTTTCTGACTTTCTCTGGTAGATATGGACACAGTACATCAAATACTGGACATATCAGTTTAGGATTGAGTGTCACTGGATCAGTAGGACCTGACAATACAACATGGATATATATGTACATGTAATTTCTCCATATTTTGGAGGGATATCCTATGTCTTAAAGAATCTCATTCAAAATTTAATAATTTGCTTATGATTCGATACGTATAAAGTTTCTTTCATTATATATCTCCCTATTTGGAGTTGTAGATCACCCGAATGAAATTCTATTTTTTCCTTCTTTGATTAGTCATTCTCTGTATTTATAAATGGAAGTCTCCATATTTGCTTCTTAGATGCATCACATATTTGTCTTAAGCTGGTGTGTAAAGGCTGTTGAACATAGGAATTTTATGCCTAGTTTAAATTTGGCCTGGCATTACCCTGCGAAGACCGTACGATATCAATGTTTGCATTTTCGATCGGTCTCCGCATTGCAACCCTACAATATTCCTACGACTTAACGGCTTCATACGATCACCGTAGCCTCTACAATTTTGTAATTTTCAACAATAGCAGATCTAATAAAAAAAGTAAGACCGTAGCCCGTAGGCACGTCGTAGTTACATCGTACGGGTGCCCTACGGAGACCCTGCGATAATCGTACAGTCACTGATTTGTGGGGACCAAAAAAAAAATAAATAAGGTAATCATAGGCGGCTAGGGTGATCCTACGGCTTCCGTATAATTATGACACGGTTGCTAAACGTTGTCCATGCAATGCCATTGAAATAGTACAGATATCATGCGGTCGTCACATTGACATAATCAGACGTACGCAAGATTATCGCAAGACCACCTTGCGATTGTTGAGCATTTTTGAAGGAGTATATCTATATATTTGTCAACTTCAACTGCTCTGTTTTCTTTAACAGTTACTTAAGGAAATATGACACTGATTCTACATGTACCACTACCCAGGCATAGAGCTATGCACTGCACCATACGAAGGCAGTCATAAGAAGAGAGCAGGCCAATACTGTAACCTTAGCCGTTTCATATTCATACGTTTAGTGGTATACAAAAAATGGAAGAACACTTAACATCGTGTGGCGATCGGGTGAGGAACGCAAGGGCTTAGCCAGAAGTCGTAGGAACTCCGTACGGTCATCACATGTAATCCGTACGTTTTCCACTTAAAATCTTTGGAGATACTACGATTTCCGCACGATCTTCGTATGGTTTTGTCTCAGAACGTTGGCGAAAGCCAAAACATGAAGTCGCACGATTCCCTGAAGAATTGTAAACACATACGTCGTAGATCATGTCATCTACGATGTCCGAAAAAAATCGTAGGGAAAAAAGCAGACCAAAACATCGTACACCGATCGGGGAAAATGTAACCAAGGCATGATACCTTTTGCATGCTGCATATATTGCATACCATTACAGCATCTGTAACATTTTGCCATTTAAGCACGTTCCTTGGTCTTTCTGAGAGTAAGTCAGGATGGCTGTTGAGAAACGCGTGTTTTTGCATATTCTGAGTCAAATGGAAGAAATTTATAAATATTTATTTTGTTTATATATCAGATTAAAATTTATAAAATTCTCTAAGTGGTGATAACTTTACAAACATTTCACAAAAAATCCCAATGTATTGAAATTTAAGGCTAAAATGCCTTTTTAAACCTTTTTGCAAAATTCCTACTGAGTCTATAAGATTAATAATATATATGGACGGACTTTCGAATATGGTCAAATTTTCAATCACAAAAGGAAGAGACAAGGCAAAAACTTAGTTCATGTATTTTTGTACCACATTGCATGGCAGATTAGAAACATTATGACCGTAACTTATAAAAATGTTAACATTTTGTATGGTTTAGAGTAATTTCACAGGTAAGCGCTCGGGTATAGCCGTGAATCCGTTAACAGCCGATTGTGCTAGTGGTGACTATTGTTATCTTATGAAATTTCATATCAAAATATTTTTTTCTCAGCATCTGTGATATCTCTTAGGTTTAAACATGACAAAGTTTACGTCCATGTAACTTTCTAAAAATCCATCTAGATACTAACCTGTCACAAAACTAACAATCAATCCTACCACGACTGTAACTATGGTAGCTATAGTAACGTACCAAAAGTATGACAACGCATACAAATTCTCGATACCTCTGAAAAACAAATTGACAAATATGACAAATCAAAGAAATTGTGGAGTATTCCCACCTGATCATTGACTAACTGATAAGTTATCATTTAAACAACTTGAAAGAAGACCTTAAAAGTAATGCTTGACGAAAAGGGTCATAAAAATACTGTATTCATGGGTATCACCTCTGTTCCTTAAAAAGTTTATATGGAAAATGAAATGTTGATGGTTAATAAATTAAACTATAATGGAAGATCTGTATTTTTGTTAGCTCACCAGAGCCGTCCGGCTCATCAAATGAGCTAACAGTATATCAATGGTCTTTATGTTGCCGCGATCGGCCACTTCCGAATATCTTTTCTGAAACAGCGAGCGCATCAAAGCCAAGTTTATTGTGGATACATTTTGAAAACGAGGGGAGGGTGGCGTGGGAGTTTAAATAAATTGTTCAGGTCACATTACGAAAATTGAGCTATATATAAGAAAAACTAGAAAGTTAAAACATTTTTTCAGAACCAGAAAGCATACGATCTTGTTGCCTTTGCTCAGCAAAGGAAATGATCACCCTACGCTGTCCTTGGCCTTTTGGGGCAAAACCAAATTTGGCCACCTTAACATACGAATGGTAAACTGATAAATTTTCAACCAGCAGGACATGCTGAATATGACATATGACTGGAGTTTATGACAAGAAATTGTGCTACAAACATTGACTACCCTCCCCCGGGGAATTATACATACTTTGAGAGTTTCTTGATGGTATCCAACGTTGCATAAAATGAATCAGGTGAGCATTTTCAGGACCATTTGTGTTCTGCTTCATATTAGCAAAATAAAAAGGTATTAAGCTCCATTTATTTTTGTTTAAAGCCAAACAGACAAACAAACAACATAAACAGCATGGGAAACGCAGAATGGAGCAACTCATATTGGTGGAATTTGGTCATTTTGGTCACCAATGAACATTTATATTTCTGATCGTCCCGAGGCAGTACTTGAAATAGAAGTGTTTGTTTCTTTAGGAGAATAGCATAATTAGGATAATTATGTTCTCTTTCCATCAGTGTCTGATTGTCAGTTTAGTTTTTGTCTTTTTCTCAACTGTATTTCTAGTGCGACCTTTAACTTGATAGCACCAATGCCTGATCACTGCTTACATTTAGTTTCTTTAAAAAATATCAAACATACTGAAGATTGTCAAAAACGAGTGACCTATCCTCAGGCACCAGAGATATGTTTGAAGGCAGTGGTAAGGAAGAGTTGCAGCCATCGAAAGTTGTCCCTGGGCGTCTGGCTGTACTTGTTTTCGTGATTATAGCACCAAGGGTTAACCACAACAGTAGAGCTAGACTAGTGAAATAACCTGCTATACCACCCTATAACAAAGCGAAGTGAAATACACATGTATTGTGCGGTAAAAACGTGTAATATAAACCTGGTTTATATATTAGAAAAATAATGCTTTAAACATCATTCTTCCCTTAACATTATATAGAGCGATTTCTTTGACCGTGTTGGTTGGCCTTTGATAACAGATATTGATTGTTAATCAGACTGTTTCAAACAGGAATTTTAGATTCTGATCAGACCAATAAGACATGTCCACGCACAACTTGTGACATTTGAAAAGAAACAGAAGAAACGCCTCCGTTAATATTTACAGACATTTTTCACGTGAGGTAATGCTTCAAGTCAAAGTGCTTTACGATTTAGCCTATTGTATATAGAGAGGCCAAAGAAAGTATACGCGCTCATGATTTCGCTTTTTGTTTTGCAAATGACCAACAGTCAATTTTTATTTTGTTGTGATATTGCAGTTAATTTGATTCAATCATGAAATGATAAACAACTCACCGATGAAAGTACATATGGCGGGAATAATAAAGAAAATTTCATAAAATAAAAATCCCCTGAAAATTTATTTCGACATTTTTTAAACAAACGCATGTTAAAATGAAGTTGAAGCCACTGGGTAATGTGAAATTTCATTGATTTTGCAGTAAACCTTGCTAAGATAAAGAACGAAACATGGAATAAATCGTGAGATGGGGCCAAATAATTTACAAAAAATAATAATCATATAATGCATATTTTTCCAATGAACGTCATTGCATTTGATTGCATTGCAGTTTTTATTGGATTTCATTCTAAATGTTGATCAATGGAACGTTTTTAAGACATTTCATAATGAAGTTCATGAGAAAAATAATGACTGAATTTTGTCCGCTTAACAGGGTTGACAACCGTGTGATCAAAACTTATAAGTTGTGGTTTCTTGTGAATGCCAACAAAAAACAAATACTGAATTTCAGATATACATTATACGAAAGTTCAATCTGGTGCACGTGCATACAAAATTTTAAGTCAATATTATGAAAATTAAGAAAAACAGGGACATTCAAAACATGCATATTTTCTTTTTCATATGAAAATGTTTTGAAAAAATATTTTGTTGTTAAATTTCCATGACACCGATATGAGTGCAAAAACCCTACAATATGTACCGTTTAACTCATAAAAGGCTAAAGTCCTATTTATAGACGGCAAGATAATTAATGTTAATTAGAGGCATTGCAGTGAATCATAGTTCTGATGAAGCTCACATACCTTTGTATTAGCCCATGGAAACAGTACACCAAGGGTGAATATACCCATCATTGGACCGCTGAGTACACCAAATAAGGTATATGTCAGCTGAAAAACGACAAAATATAGTTGGGGAAAGTCAGCTAACATTCAAATAAGCGTTGTGGTTTGCTTTTGTTTTTCTTATAGTAATAATGTAGCCCGAAGGGCTTTTTGAAAATATTTTTGAGTGATTTTGTTGAGTTCACAATCCCCACAAAATATTATTTTACTCGTTATAATTCAAAATTTGACTCAAAACAGTATCATTTATCTACATTATTAGTTACTAGTAGTAACGGGTGGCACTCTAGACTAATGTTTTTGAAAACTTATAGACATAACCTTCTGGACCTATCTACACATCTGCACTTCTACACATCTATGTTCGGTTTATTGATAAATAGAATTAAAACTGAGATCCTATAAGATCAGTGAACATATTAAAGAGAAAAAGGATGGGCCATACCGCGGTGTTAAAACTGTTCATATGTGTTTTATGTGGCAACGATAGCATTAGTAATTTCAATGTCAAATTTCAACACACAGCTGGAAGATTTAAACACTCGCTGGACGATTTTCTGTTAAACTATATAAAAGACGTCCATATTAAAACCGCTCTCATATATACCGAATTTCCCTTGCGAATGCCTCGCATTAATCGCTAGAAATTCGGTAGCATTTGCAAGCGATCGTAAGCATTCGGTGAAAATTTCAAGTTGTTGCGAAAATTCGGAGCATGCTCCTAAAATTCGGAGGGAATAAAAATTCTTAGCATATTCGTAAAATAATCGTAAACAATTCTCATTGATCGCAAGACATTTGTAACGATAACAAGGCATTCAGAAGGATTCGGTAGCATTAAATTCTATTGAGTTTCGATGTCCGTAAAGAATCGCTAGGGAATCGTAATATTTTCACATTCAATACTTAGTTTTTAGCATACTTTATTCATTCCGGCGCTATCCTTCAGGTAAAAGCCATCGCTTATGGTGTTAAGCTTGAATCGATTTATAAATGTATGTCTGACAAATTAAAGCCCCGTAAAATTTGTGTTTGCCCAGTAAAATTGTCATTTTTATTATGTAAATCGCAATTTAAGAAAATCAACAAGGTGGTGTGTGTTTCAAGAGAGACTTGGATCAGTAATGATATACTTTTCCATGCCCCTTGGCATTGCGGGCGATTTCGATTCAAATTGATATTGATTGTCATATGCTTGCAAATAAGTGAAAAAGAAAACGATTCGGCAAGCCTTCGCTACGCAGTTGCTTCATTCGTAAGGTGTTTGCAAGGCGTTCGTATTATTTGTAACGACATTTGTAATGCCTAGGTCATACTAGGGTTTACGTACTCTGCGGACGCTGCGGATAGGTGTTCCGTATCTGTCCGTCCTATCCGTAACGATTCGTATCTTATCCGTAATGTCCGTAACTGAACGTATCGTATCCTCTGGGCGCGGAAGATCCGCGGGCAAATTATCATAACTGTCAAAAATTCATGCGCGGATGGATGAGCGGTAATGGTAGGTAATGGTACGTAACTGAAGGCATTTATTCGAATCTGTCCGTATCTAATCGGTATAAAAAACGTATCTAAACGTATCATTTCGCGATCAAGCATTTGTTGCGGATCGATACTGTTCCATACATGTACGTGTTGTTTCGTTCGATTGCGGTCTTTGTCGTTTACATACTTTTCGATACAATTTATTACGTTCAGATACGAACACGTAATGATACGGTTCGCCTGTGAATGTGTCACATAACCGGTTCGGTTTGACACGTAATCAACAACTGCTTTGGTCAGTGGGTGCTTTTTTAACACTACTGCATAACCGAAGTCACTGCCACGCCACCAAGGAAGAAAAGAAAATCATCACCAAGAAAAAAAAAACAAAACCAGATCCACCGTCATCTCCACAGCTGGATGAGCAACCTCATTAATTTTTATTTTATACTATTTTCTCTCTCTCACTCTCTCTCTTTTTTTTTTTTTTTTTTTTTTTTTTTTTTAGCTGTCGTGTTTATATGATGTTTTCAATTTATTGCTATTACATTACATTATTTTCTTATCCTTCTGAATCTTAAAAGATCTAAATGTACATGTATGTACATGTCGTACATCCAAGCCAGGTTATTGCCATATACTACTCAAATGAACACAGTCTTACTCGCTTATTTACATGTGTGTGTGTGTGTGTGTGTGGGTGGGTGGGTGTGTGTGTGTGTGTGTGTGTGCGATGTGTGTGTGTGTGTGTGTGTGTGTGTGTGTGTGTGTGTGTGTGTGTGTGTGTGTTTTCAAACATCATATCTCGATAAATACACGTAATTTGGTTTCGAGAATTTGCTTGTATAAAAGCCAAATGCGCACCGTGCGTGTTGACAAAAATGTAACAAACGCCAGGAGCACGTTGGAAACACGTTAGATACGCGCTACATGCGCGTTTTGTACGCTCAAGGTGTGCGTTGATATACGTCGCTGTAGGTCGGTAAAGCGCGTTTGGGCACAAATGTAATTTATATATATTAAGATGACATGCTATGTTTAATAATACTTTCTTTACTTGCAGGCGCGAATCAGAATACACAACATACAGAAGAAGAGCAAGTAGAAGAAGAAGATGCATGTCAGAAAAGAAAAAGAGCCAAGGCTGAACCGGTGATGATGACCAAAGAACAAGAAGACGATTTCGCCGAATGGCTACTGAAAAATCCACACCATTTTGATATGAGTGTAAGTACTTTTCTAGTTTTCGTTTTCTTCATAAAAAAATTCAACACAACATATTGTTGTTTATAACTTGTTATACCCATTCAAATGAGAAACGCAATGATACATTTTCTCTTTAGCTTTAGCTTCTTCATTATTTAGTCCAATTCAAAATGGTGTAGAATTTCTATTTCAGATCTAATGATAAGTTTACGTACAATTTAGTGTTTAGTGTGCAGGAATATCTGTGCAAATTTGTAGAAACATTGTTGCAACCGGCGAACATGGTTGGGCGTGAATAAGAAGCTTGAAGTTTTGGGACTCAATATAATAACCACAGCTTTCAAGTGTTTGCTGTAATAACGATACACTTTGTAACATTGTATTACCTTGTGAAGGCGAATAGTGTTTTCCATTTGTGAAATTGCCGTTTGATGGGCAATGATCGTTTCATTTCATCTAAACTTATAAGGATTATCTCCAGTATGTAATATTTTTAAAATTTTTGTCCAGCACACAGTTTTTGAACGTGGTGTAGATACAAATTTTCTGAGATACAAAATCAACAGACAATATGACTCTCAGGTGTAATCAAAAGATTCAAAACGTAAATAGTTTCGGTTCGGCTCGCTGAGCCAAATATACGATAGAATTTTAGCTGGGAACTACGAAAAATTCTGATCATTCCGCATGACTCCGGCCCACATTAATTTGTCATTCGGTAAGCTGTAAACATGTGTGAAAACTTTAGCAGTGATTGGTTATATGAAATCTAGGCACTAAGCACAGTTCGGGCATAGACTATTAACTTTATCAAAGAGACGTCAGTTTCACTGGCACAATTCACACCTATTAAACCATGTACACGACTTCCGTACACTGGACCGAGTCTGTTCGTTCCAGAAACACCTTTATTTTCTAAAGTTGTTCCCTTACGAGCAGTACTGTGGCTTACTCAATGACTAATTAGTGCGGATTGGACACAAACATATTTTATCCCACTTGTTTCATTATGTTAATGTTAAATAAAAGAGCCGTTTCTAGCTTATAATAAAATTTTGGAATGTTTGTCCAGTACTACTTTATTCGATAATAGATTTCCAAAATAGATTTCCAAAATTTTGTGATCAGTATACTTTATACTGAACGACACGTTTCTAGCTTTTTTAAAAGCTATCCTTGAAAACGTTTTACGTGCACTTTTTATGTGAATTTATGTGTCAGTGCCTTTAAGATTATTCGGCAATATGCATGTATCACATACGAGTTGCAACTTAACCCATGTCGGGTTATCACGGTTTGTCGCGGTGTCTCCCCGGTTTTATTCGGTTTATGACATCGCTGCCGGTTCACTCTGCTTATAGGATTAAACATTTAAATACAAGTTTAAGCGTTTCCAAAACGCTTGCGATCTCTCAGCACTAATTTCACTGTATGACCACATAATTATAAACCCACGGCGATAACCACAGACCGAAAAGACTACATGACAGCTCGGTTCAACGTGAGCTTTCATACCCGAGCCGACATGCGCTATTTGGTGTGACCCAATCGAAGCTGACTCGTCCAATCAAGTACGACGGAAGTCGGAAGTCGGTGGTCGATTAAGCCCCACGTTCTGATCTTGATCAACTATATATGCGATCTCCCAACGGGAGATCGCAACAAACGGGAAGGCTATCCGGTTGATCCGGGGTATTCCCGGTTTGCCAAGTTAGCGCTACGGTTCTATCCCGGTTCGTCTAGGTCAACCCTGGTTCATCAAACAGGCCGGTGAACCGCGTAGGTAGCTAAACCGGAATCGTGAGAAGATAGCTAACATATCTGTACAACTGGGAAAGCTCCCAGGTTAACCCAGCTTCAAACAAGCTATTTCTGTATTGCAGGATGCCAACTTCCGTAATAAAGAACGTAAAATAAGAGAAATGGAGGCAAAAACTGCCGAGTATTCCATGTCTTTTACCCAGCTGACCACATAAGAGACACAGGGACGAAAGAAATGAGGAAAGGGAGGTCGGGTGACGGGGCATAGGAAGTGACAAAGAGGACCAAAAGAATACTTAACCTTTTTGGCTTCCTTGGTGAATATACAAATGCTAGACCAGAGAAGAACACTCTGAAGGTTAATAATGTTCTAATTTAGATGATTGTACTTTACACGACCTCGCGTTTCTATGGATAACATAACGTGCGTGATCCACCACGACAAGTATTCTATCTTCTTGTGATAAAATAAGGGGTTGTCTGTATGTTTGATTATTTAATTTGGGGTGCTTTATCGTCGAATATAGGTCAGACATTTTGTTTTTCTGCGAAGTGTCAGCAGAGCCGTAACCTTGACCTAATTTTCGACCATTTATATGACCATACACCTCTCCAAGTGAAATATTTGAATATTGTTATCCCGATTCCATTGCACTTTTTTATTATAATTTTTAATTATAAACATTGAAAATGCATAGTTTTTCAAGAAATGTTGACGTCAGATGAAGCGTCACGCGGGACATATGACCACAACGGCGTCGCGTTGTGTTCTTTAGCAAGACAGATTAATTCCCTACAGAAGTGGTTAAACCCAGGATGTTGTTTGCTCAAGCCCGACATGACTGAAAAATTGTTGACTGGGGCGTTGAGCCCCAATACAAACAAACAAACAAACAAATAATTTATTGTACCAGGTAAACGATGTTTACCATGTTTTCTGAAATTTACAGATGCCGCCACAGGATGCGCCGAGGGGCGCCGAGTACAGTGATGAAACTGATGAGGAAGACAGACCGTTGGCACAGTATAAAAATTCTCAACCTGTTGGGACTACACAAAGGTCAGAATTTATCTTATTCAGTTCCATACTTCATCAGTTATTAAGATGATTAGGATATACAATTTGTGAACGGGGTAATCATTACAAAAACTTGCCCATGCAATATACAGATATTTTTAAGCTGTGAAAACTGAAAATTCAGGGAAAATAATAATATTAATTTTGCTTATTTTTCAATCTATGTTTAACGAAGAGAATGCCATGTACATGTATTAAGTTGTAACAATTTAAATTTTTAGTAGAAAAACCTTTCATAATTTTCTTATACTTGATCCCAAAATTGATTGTGGGTAAACAACGAGTACGTTTCCAACAAATACCCACATTCTATATTTTGTTCGACAAATAAGGAAAAATTGTATACCCTTAACATCCCTGTTTTACTAGATCTATATGAGCATGTGCTTGAGAAAACCAAAAATTGGGTTCCGAACAGGTCCGACACAAACCGAGCTGTACAGTCACAGAAGATGGTTAGAAACTTGAAATTTTGGATTTAGAAAGTAGAGGAATTGTACTATTCGTGTAGCGATAACAAAGGCACTGATCAGCTTTGCAGTTACCGCGAAGCTGATCTGCTCGTGGCGTCCGTGTTTTCGCCTATGCCAGTTGTTGGTTTTCCCATGCCGAGGCTCATATAAAAGTGGGATATACATGTATGATAATATTCTGCTCTGTCATTACAGCTGGAAGCCTAAAAAATTCTGGAAGAGGTCTTTTAAAACAGCCGAACAACAAAAACAAATTCTAGATGGCATCCAGAAAACGATGGAACAAAACGAGCCAATTCAACAACAAATCCAAAATGCATATATCGGCAATCCAAACGTAGATCGAGAACGCCAAATGTTTGGCGAGTGGTTTACTGCTGCATTGCAAGTGTTGAAGAAAGCCTCTGGATTGAGTTTCGGAGAAAGGTTACTGACACTGTTGACACATATCAGGAAAGGTCAAGGACATTGCGAACGGTACGGTATCGTTACAAGACGTTTCGGTCTAATGGTGTACAAGTATCAGCCAGTGTGTTTCGGTTAATTTAATTTGTTTTATAAGTCTGACTATATGACAGGAGACGGTCACATGTCTTATTAAAAAACAAATATTGAACACCTCATTGTTGATATGCAGATTTTTTTTTTTAAGAATTAGAAGATCTAAAAATGTGTTATATGGGCAGTGTACGAGTTAACGAATTTGTAATAATATCTGTTGAGTTAATATAATTACTTGTTCTGGTTTCAGATTGCTAATGAGCAGCAGCTGCAGTCCCGGTCGCAGTTTTTATTAGCCATGTCACAGCAGGAAGAGTTAGAGCAGAGCAGCATGCAAAAAATTACACATTGCAGCCAGTAACATCTCAGGTGTGTATATTGAAATGATATTCGATTTTGTTTGTTATGAAAATGTTTCCCATGCAATTATCCGCTATATAGATTGGACAATTTTCATAATTGCAAAGACGAAGGACACTCATAACTTGAATAATATTAAAAGTGTTAATACACGTGTGGTCATATGATTTTTATGACATGACGTTATCCACTGGAAACTAGCTTCCTAATGATCTTTTAGTTAGATTTAATTGATCATTCATAAGTTATTGTTTATTTTCATTATGGCCTATTAAGATTCTCAGGATAGCGATCGAGGTGAAATAATTCCAAAAAAGGTATGAAACAGAATCACATATTCTGCTTTTTTCAGGCTTGTCAGCGACTCCCAGATTGGATGCGGAAATTTCAGGCTCCAGCACATGACACGATTTTTCCAGATAATCAAACGACGTTTTCGGCACAGCAATTATCAAAGTTACCGCCACCAGTGAGCTCTACTTCACAGGTCTGCAGTGCTGGTGTTAGTACTTCTTCTTTGTTCAACACGCAATCATCAGTTCCCTGCGGCTCTTCAAACACACAGAATTTTTTTGAAACGCACCCATCAGAAGCAACATTGAATCAAAACCATGGTGTTAATAGTGGGTTGGATATTGCGATGGGAGACTTAGTTTCCTAATTTATTTTAAACTTAGCAGAGAATTCTTGTTTGTTCTTGATGATTCATTTACTAGTTAGAGATTCACCACGAGGACCGAAGAACTAACTAAATGTTATGAACCACTGCAGAAGCTGAGGGTGAGGTTACGGCCGTGTAAAATCGATTTAAACCCGCCAGTTACTGATCGTTCCAAGTCGATACTTCTGTGGTGGTTCTTTTTGTTTTATGTCTTGGTGTTTAAAATATTTTTGTGCTGTTGGCGCCTTATGTATGTTTGCATATTTTTAGTTAAGTTAAGGTAACTGAGTGGCCACCTATTGGGAAAATAGGTGCTCATTCGGCTTACGAAATGTTTTCATGGTATAAGTACCTGATTGTTAGTTTGGTTTTTTCCCACCTTGGTTTTTGGAGTGGGAGTCTTTTTCTGATTGCGCCTTTTCCTGATCTTTGCCTACTTGTACTTTTTTTTTCAATATAGGAATCAAATATGATTTTCCATTCATTATAAGGATCAAATATGCGCTAGTTCCCGAGGGAGTGTTGAAAACCGAGGGCTGCTAACATTCGCTAGGTCCAGCGGGGAATGTTGAAAACCGAGGGCACAGTCCTCTGTTTTCAACACTCCCCTCTCGGGACATAGCGAAGGTTAGTATGAATGGCAATTTAAAATTTTGATCGCTATTATTGCATAGAAATCTGCACAAACGAAATAAATAAGGATGCACTATATTTTACAGCACCATCACGTTTTCATACGCGTAGAAGTTTTCATGTATATGCTCGTTCCATGCGGACTTCAGACATTCATAATTAGCTCGTGTTTTGCGAGTCGCGCACGCGAATTGCTATATTAATACATAGCTTCTTTTCATTAATACATGTATATGGTTGTTCATATCGTGTGGCACGTGTATTCATGCAATAGTGCATATTATTACATAAATATCCGTGTCATTCACACACACACACACACACACACACACACACACACACACACACACGATATTAACAGCCGTTTTAAGCTCGCCTGTACAAAAGTACAGGAAGAGCTTTTGCAATCTACCCGGCGTCGGCGTTCGCGTTCGTGTTCACGTTCGCGTTGCTCAAATATTAAAGTTTTTTTTATTAAAGGTTTTAGAAGTCTATATCTCTTGAACATGTACAGCTGTAAATGGATCAAGTTGATACTTTGCATGTTGGTGGATATTGGTCTGAAGTTTTATGCAGTACCATCATAATCCACTTGGGTGACCTTGAGGTCAAGGTCACGGACTTAGATTTTTTTTTTAAGTTTTTGGTTAAAGTTTTTAAAAGTATATATCTCTTGAACATGTAGATGGATCAAGTTGATACTTTGCATGTTTGTAGATATGGTCTGAATTTTCAAGCTGTACCATCACGACCCACCTGAGCGACCTTGAGGTCAAGGTCATAGGTCATAGATTTTGATAAATTTAGTGGCAAAGCACAAGTCAGGCGAGTTACTCTGTCCTACAACAGCTCTTATAAACGAAGAGGTAATGTATTAAAATTGCATTTCACGCTCGCACATGCTGTTAATACATGGCGTTTACTTATGTTCGTTAAGGGGCGCCACGCAAAGCACGTGCTTATAATGAGAAACTGAAGTCTGCCAGGAAGGAGCATAAAATGGAAGCCTTTACGCAACAACTTTAGATTATTTCAGCTCATATGAGACTGGCCAATCGGTAGGTGGGGCGAAAACGGGAGAACCCCGAGAAAAAAAAACGCTTGGCATATCCTCAAGCAGAGCTTGGCTTGTTTCACATGTGGCCAGTGTGGGGCTGGAATCCACACCAGACACAGCGGTGAGATGATCGAGTGATTAAGAAACAGCGCTCTTAAACGCTCGGTCACGGTGGCCGCCGCGTATGAAAATGTGATGAGGCAGTAAAATATAGTGCACCATCATTTATTTCGTTTGTGTAGAATATTAATGCCAAACTAGCGATCAAAAATGATTTTATAATTCATTAATCTCTAGGTCCCTCGGAGAGTGTTGAAAACCTCTGGTTACACCCTCGGATTTCAACGCCTTGACTACCCTCTGGAGCTAGCGAATGTTGATGAATGCAAAATCATGTTTGATCCCTATATTAAAATTCAATATGAAAAGTGATATTTTAGCGTATATTCACCTTCGAGGAAGCCGTGGATTCGTCCTGATATTACAGAAAAATTGCTGACTAGGACGTTAAGCCTCAATTGAATTAAACAAAATTCTGTTCAACGGTGAGAAAAAGCCCTGAATACGTGATATTATTTTTGTCAGTCCCACTGAAGACAAACATTTCGTTGTTGACGTCGTCATGGCCTTGAAGCAAAGTCTTCGTATGACATGAAGTTTCATTCGGACGTCAGCTAAAGACGTTTACAAAGATGATGCTTGTTGTAAAATGAATCTTTATCATATTTTGTTTTCAAGAGGGAAACAAAAGGCCGAGGCGACATACCAATTGCTATTTGCTAAATGCTAATTGTTTTAGTAACGAATAATTAACAAAGAAAAAATGTTGTAAAATGAATATTTAGCATATTTTGTTTTCAACATACAATTATGGAAGGCTGGGCCCACATGATAATTGGTATTTGATAAAAGTTGTTTGCTAAATGCTTATTGTCTTTTGCTAAATGCGAATTGCTAAATGCCACATCCTAGTTGCACATTCCGTGGCATTTATCAATTAGCATTTAGCAAAAAGCAATTGGCATTTCGTCGCGGCCATCCATTGAATTATGACATATAATGTTTTACCTTCAATAATGCTGACGTTGCGCTTACGTTACAAGTCATAACTAGTTCATATACAAGACAAAATCAAAATAAATAAATTAAGAAGTGAGCAGAGGTCAATTCAATTATTTCAAAATCCCTATCATGACACCCGATATGAAAGAAAATATAGCCAAAATCACAAAACTGTTATGACACGCGTTTGTAGCAACATGACAAGATCTTTCCCACCAGAGTAGCCATCCTGGAAGCTTTAATCAAATTCTGTACAATTACTGTACCATGCGCCACTGCCATGGTACCGAACCGGCTTCACTATTATAATAATGTTTCAGGTAAAGTCTCTGTCTCTTCGTCGCTTGGCTGATGTTGTTGCCATACTGGCGCCTATCCAAGTCATCCAAATTGGCACCATCTCTCCAGGAGCCAGATAGACATTGTGCTCTTCATCTTCTCCATCAGCAAGATTGTCATCATCGGCACATGCCGTCCTAATCTTGTTATGAAGAGCCACACATGCAAGAGTAGTTGCCTCTGCGTTTTCCGGCTCCTGCCTAAGCGCCGTGAGCAGACAGCCCCAGCGGTTAGCCATTATGCCGAACGCATTCTCTACACACCGCCTGGCACGGATAAGCCTGTAATTGAATATTCTTTCATCCTCTTGTAGGGGGGAAGAAACAAACGGTTTCATTAACCATTCCTGTAAAGCAAAGGCATTGTCGGCGATGATTAAATAGGGCATCGGGCGGTCGTCAGAGGGCAAAGGTTCCGATGCTGGTAGACCGATAGAATTCGCCATTACAGCGTCTTGTAAAGCCGACATATTCCATAGTTGGGAGTCAGATGCAGCTCCTGGAGATCCCACTTGAATACATAAGAACCGGTAGTGCGCATCTACTAAAGCCAAGAGCACAATAGAGTGGTAGCCTTTGTAGTTGTAGAACTGGGAGCCTCCTTTGGCAGGACACCGGATGCGAATATGCTTTCCGTCTAAGGCGCCTAGCACATGATGAAAATTCCACCGACTCGAGAAGCCTGCTGCTACCTTCTTCCAACCTCTGGTGTCGTCGGGTTTGCAACGACTTCATCGCCATATTCGTCCCAGATGGCATGGCAGACGTCCCGGACTATGATATAAATGGTGTTGTGTGGTACATAGAACAGATACATCAAAGATTTGTAGTTGTCCCCCGTGGCCAGGAACCTGATAGCAACGGCAACCTTAAGTCCAACGTCTAAGGATTCTCTTAATTTGGTGTTTTTCTTCTGTAGTCTTGGTTTAAGTCGCCTCACCAAATCTCTGAACATATCAGGAGTGAGCCTTGTAAAATTCCGAAATGCCATAACATCTTCGTTTCTCAAAAGCCTCAGAAGATTGGCGTATGCCCCCTGTTCTGGCCTGAGGGTGATCCATCGACGAACCCAACACCTGCAAAATATGTTAAGAATTTAGAAATTTTAACATTTTGATGTCACCAAGAAAATTTATACCGAACAAAAAAAAAAAAAAATAAAAAAAATAAAAAAAAAAAAAAAAAATAAAAAAAACACGCAACAATAGGTCACCAAGGATTTTCGACGTATAGGGTAAAACAATGATTATTTCAGGTTTGTTGCTTTGTGATTCCTATTCATGTGATATCGAGGTAAAACATGCAGAAAATTGGTTTTAATTTCGATTAAAATTAAATGACAATTTGAGTTGTCTTAGATAATGCAAAACAGGAAATATTTGCTCTGCTCTTGCACACACTTTCAACCTCAAATCATCACGAAACAATGTCTGCTGCCCCCTGTCAAAACTTCGTGAAAAGTCAAAGTTCCAGGAAAAACAAGCTCATAATTAAAATAATCAACATCTCTAAGTGTTTAATTGAAAGGGGGGTAATTTTATTTCTTTAAGGTGTGAGTTATCTGCTGAGCGGTATATGGTGATTTTGAATGGGGTTTTATAGCCAATTTTAATAGTCATTTTTTAATACTTGCGCAGCCGCAATGTATGATTGACAACTTTCAGCATGTGGTCGGCATCGAATAACTCCGGAAATACAATTTTAAATGAAAATCGCTTTATTTTGCATTTGGAAGTCTGGTATATAATGCAGAAGTAGAAAATGTAATGATTTAGGATTATACCATAGTTTGATGAAAATGCAGTGTACTACTGTATTTTTGTTGCGTTTCTTTTTTTTTTTCAGTATATTTGAAGAAGTGCTAACGCAAAAGTCACTTGTATCCACGGCTCTCCCTATGGCCGGGGATAGCGGGGACATAGCGGGACTAAAGTACCGGGTTTTAACTTATATCTATTTAAAAGCCTGATGTAGCTTAGTTTTTTAACCATGTGTATAATTTTACCTGATACGAATCTCGACAGTCGTTTTAAATAGGAATAACCATACGTACAATAGCTATTGAAACGTCAAATAGCAGACGTAGACGCGACGCATCACACACACACACACACACACACACACACACACACACATATATATATACACACACACACACACACACACACACACACAGCTATTGTCAAATAACAGACGCTGATAAAAGAATGTATCAAGAACAAGTCCTCTTGGTAAAAGAGCCATTTTTATATAACCAACAAAAAGGAAAGAAAATGGTGATATTTTATCGTTTAGTTCTTCACAAATTGTTTATATTCAAAACAACTAAGGATGTCTGTTTTTAATCAAATATTGCTAAACTTGAGCATACATGCATATGTATCGTATACCAATATAAAGGAAAAAAATCAACAACCGTCGAGCACCTCTAGGACGTGGTTATTCAAACTTTTCTGGTTTTTGTTGCAGTTCTTATTGCAAAAACGATACTATTAACTCTAATTTAGAAGCGTGTGATAGTGGATAATGCTTTTTTGTGTATAAGAGACTATAATTTGATCGTGTCCTGACCACTACAGCTTGTAAAACTAAGCCTCTTTTTTTTTCATTTTATACGGTATGTCTCCAGTATGCATTTTTTATTAAAACAACTTTTCATGTTTTATACGGTTTGTCTCCAGTATGCATTTTGTATTTATAATGCGCTGAAAATCAAGAGCTGCCAAGTCTAATCAGTCCTTGTTTCAACAAAATGAGGATAGAAGATGTAAATAGTATGTGCCAGGGGTCCTTGAAACCTTCTCAAAATGTTGCAAATTTTAAAAAAAAAAATACTCAAACTAGGATAAAAAACGGTGCACTTTTATGTGACCTTAATATCTTATCCCCCACCAAGTTGATTGCCATTTCTAAGAACAGTTGTGGACGCTTGTTCAAAAATATATGTGATGCAAGACCGAATAGCATATCTTTGAAATGAAATTTTGTTTATCCTAATGATCTTTCTGAAATATTATTACCGGCACCATTGCGATTTTGTCGGGTTTATGTATACACAACATACAAATATTAGATTTTGACAATTGGCAGCCCTCAGGAATGTAAATGTACATGTGTTGTATAAGGGTACACCAATTGTCAAAATCGAACACTTGTTTTATTTTTGGTTGAGAAAAACACGCTATTTAAACCTTTTGCAGCCGATATAGTAAATGGTAAGAGTTCATTCCAAATATTGACTTTTTATGCACCAGTCATTTGTATCCACGACCCCCTAGGGCCGGGAAATAACGGGGGTCTTAACTTTCGAAGCCCGGGTAAAATTCCCGCTTTGCGGGGCCGAAACTTTTTTAAAATCCCTGTTAAAAGCCCCCCCCCCCCTGAGACTGACAATAATGAGGATTGACGACAAATTTTACTAATTTTTACTAGCATATTCCATGGTGCTTAGATTAGGCATAAGTTAGCCCAGTGGTTTCAGAGTCCTTCAGACACACACCAGAGAGCCTTTGGCATTAAATGACCTTTATACATGCTCTTGAAATTTTGCATACTATAATTCAACAACTGCGGCTTGTTCTCTTGAAATTAAAGCATTTATTAAATGTGAAAATACAGATAATTACTTAATTCAAATTAATGTGAATATTCATGTTTGAAAGTGTGGTTGGACACTAAAATGCTATATTGGCGGGAAATTCAAACCTCAGCACATCCCCGGTACTACCAGGACTCGCCGGAGGTTGAATCCGGCACTTTTAAAAGCTCGGCCATGTCCCGGCTATCCCCGGTCCGAGGGGTGCCTGGGATTTAAATGACTGGTGCATTATTCGAAATACATGTACTTTCAAAGAAGTTAAAGATCATGTTTATAGTGAAAGGTTTTCCTAAAGTTTACACAGCATGCCACACGTATGAAAACAGAATCAAATCAGAATGTAACTTGAACAATGCTAATAAGCGTTTTGCTGAGCCCTCTAGAGCTGAGTGTTTGGGCTGTATTTAATGCTTGAATTACTCATACCAGAATATTTCTGGAATATCCAGTCTCCTTGATAAAAATGTTTGTCATTTTTCTATTAAACAGGTAAAAACATACAGGAATTAAATTTTGCGTTTCGACTCGCGTATCTAGTGCGAATCAAGATAAGATACGTCACAAGTACGTTGTACATACGTGAGCATAAGTAGCTCATACTTTCGATATGTGGCTCATACTCTTCATGTGCCATGGTGTTACGATTTTATGTGTGAATTTAAAAATTCTTAGCACGTACGAGACAGGGCTGATACGCCGTGCATTCCTCACACATACGAAAGTAACGTGGAAGGTACGTCGTAGATAAGTAGCTTATACTGCTGATACGTCACACGCTCGTAGCGGTTAACATGCCACGTAACTGTGGCGTATGTACCGCATGCCTTTCGTATTTGCTACGTACGTATGACGTATGTGTGGCGTAGCCTAGACTCTCCTTGTGTTTCTACAGCGTATCAGCGACGTAAGTGTAGCGCAACTCGCTATCATCGGCGTATGTGCTACGTACGTGCCATTGCTGTGGACTATGTGTGACGTGTTAAGATTATTAGGAATATATTGTGGCGTTCCAAGAGAATCTAAAAATAAAAAATGCAATAAATATAAGTAAATATGCATTACATACCTCCTGTCCCGTCGACGTGCCGACCAGAGCCGCAAGAGTTGAGCATAAAGTAATGCTAGGGTTATGTTGGAATGGATAAGTCTGAGAAAGATATGAGGTCTGTCCATTGCCGAAATTATGCATGTATGTAATGAACTCCAGAACAAAAATGAAGACCACAACAAAATCACGCCACAAATGTGAACATGCAAGTATTTCAACGTAAAAGACTTAATTCGAAGGTACCAGTCAGTAGCAAACATTATTAACCCGTATGTGGAAGTAACTATAGTCGCAATTTTGCGCAGTTGTCGGTAAAAATAGGTATATGTAAGCTTTTGAACGTAACCTATAAGCATCTAAACGTTTGGTTAATTATAAAGCTGTTAAATACCCATAACTGAACGTCATAAAAGGTAGAAACCCACATGGTGTCAAGGTAACTGTCCGCAGCCAATGCTTGATTTTGGGTTGATGCGTTCATTTACGGTGTAGATACGTTTGTGTAACGGTTTAGATACGGAAAGATTCGAATCAATGCCTTCAGTTACATGTCATTACGTTTTATTACGGATGTTTCATCCGTGCCTAATTTTTGACTTTTTTCAAAATTTGGGCGCGGATGGAATCGGACTTGCATATACAATACGTTAAGGTACAGACATATACGGAAACGATACGAATTGCTACGGATATGACGGATAGATACGAAAGGTCAGTCCGCACAGTCCGCAGCATCCGTATGTGCTAGTGTGACAGTAGTTTGACCCAAACCTGCGTTTTCTTGCATCCGATTTCTCCGTTATATACGCAAGAAAACGCAACATTACATATCTGAAGGTGTATGTCTGTATCTAAACGTAACAATTGGTATCGAAAGGTATGTAGTCAAGTATCTCAACCGTATATATTCGTATTTAACCGTAACTATCTACGAACGTATCCGTATCTTTCCTGAACTACCCGTATTCATTAGTATTTAAAGGTAATAAAATCATTAAAAACCGTTAGCCCCGCCCACAAAATTCTGCGGATCGCTACGTATAGTATTCGCATCTATCCGCGGCATCCGTAAGCGCTAGTGTGACCTAGGCATAAGCGTTCGTAACATGCGTAAGCTATTTTCAAGAATTCGGCAGTGTGGATGACAATCAATCGCAACGTTCTTAGGACATTTGTAAGGATCTGCAAGCATTTTTAGAGTTTTTCGCAAAAACATTGTTTTCTACGAGCCCCGCCCCGTCCATTCGCATCATATTTGGTAATTTCAGCGCGGTTTTCAAATTTTAGCATTCGCAAGGGACATTCGGTATACGTGAGAGCAGCATAATGAAAATTCCAGAGCTTCAGTTCGAAGCCTTCAAAGCGTGTTTATTCATTGCTTTAATGGCGTTTAAATATGGTGAAGTCAACGTTTCTTCGACGAAATGTCACAATATCACATAAATTTGTGCCATTTTAAAGATGAAAGCCCAGTAAAAATGATGAATATGGACACAAGAAAACACAACAAATTTACAGGATGGCCTTACCTGTACAACCATAGCTCCTAGCTCTGACACAAGGAATGCAAACAGCAGTCCCAACAACCCGCCTACCACAACTAAAGAAAGAGAAAATACATGTTAGACAGACCAATAACAAAATAAATGTCAGTGGCAGTGTTTTATTTTAATATGTGGTTTAGCTTAAGGGACTCTCTGGGAATTAGACAGAACACCAACCCATGACGTTTTAATATCTACGCGCGCATGCAGACACTTTTATACCAAAGTCAATATGGCCAGAAAATTTTAAAACATCAACATCCGTATAAACTTCAAGATATACCCAGCATGGTTTTAGGAGATAATCCGTCGTATTTTTTTCATTGCTACACGCTGTGATTAAATTCCGATCTCGCTTGCTGCATGTATACATATAGATCCGTGTTTGATCAGATCGATTACTGTGTTACGTAAATTAAAATGACCGACGTTTAAGAACCTCCTCGGCATTTTTTTACATTGTTGATGTAAGTTAAACGAGGTTTTCAACTATACAAAATAACGACCAAACAGGTGTATTGCAATTTATTCAAAGGTACAAGTAAGCAATGATCAGGAAGTGGCGCAGTTAGAAAGAATTTCCCACTCCAAAAGCCAAGGTGCGTAAAATAAATTAACAATTAGGTACTTATAATAAGTAAACATATCGTGAGTCGAGTTAAACTTGCCAAAGCTTAGCGTCTGCAGATACAAAATACATTTTCGAGCTTCAGCAAATGAACATGCAGTTAAAGCATGAATATTCCATGTATTCTTACCAAAGATTTTAGCCAGTAATGTGGCCATCTGTGGTGTTAGCTTGGTACAACAGAATGGTTTAGTGAAATCCTCCAGCAACACTGCCGATATGGCATTAAGGCCTGATGATATGGTGCTGAAAAGGGAAAATACATGCAGCTGTATATGAATTGGGTTTGGTCTGAGGTCACAGTCCCGGGCCATAATCAATAGGTTTTGGTTGTCTCGCGAAAGTCAGTAATGTATTAGTAGAAAAAAAGTAAAAGGTACGTTAGGCTGAAAATAAAACTGCATTTGTTTGTCCTACCTAACCACAATTGACCACCTACCCCAACAATTATATAGTAAATTCCTGATGAAAAATATTTTTATTTTTCTATGCCTGAAAATATAAGTTTGGGTTTTTTATAAAAAAAAAATCATCAGTCAAGTTGAAGTGCTAGTATACAGATGTGTTAAATTTGGCTTTCCTTGAAAATCAGTGTAGTTTTTTGTGAACTATCTATTCAAATGTAATTCATATTTACCTATTTTAGTAGTTCATGCAAAATAAAAGGGATTGCTAAAAAGTATAAAATGCTAAAGATCTTGAATTAATTAAGGATATATTTTCTACTTTTTTTCTGATTACGCTTTTTCTTGATCTTTGCCTACCTGTACCTTATAATAATTTACCTACCTACTCAAGTCTAAAATTCTGGGTAGGTAGAGGACAAACAAACAACTTTAGAATTAAGGCCTTAGAATATGAGACATGTTGTAAGCGTTAGCTTATTCGTATAATATAAATATTTGTGACAGGGTGTCAAATATACTTATTGGCTTCAGTAAGAAAGAGGCATGGTCTTACAGCTCTGTGATTAATTCTCTATTAGAATAACTGAATGATTTTGTTTTAATTCGCTCCCTTAACAATGGACTTTTTTTCAATTTCCACAAATGATGCCACTATATGAGTTAATCTGAAACAGCCACTTAATATGCATGTACACGAAAGACCGAACCTATTTATTATGTTTATCATAAAGAGTAGAATCAGCGGGAAAGTTTGTCGGTGAGGGGGAGGCGTAAAAATAATCTGACCTGAGGCAGCCACTGAATATACACGAGAGAAGAAGACCTGGCAAACCCGAGAACCTATGCAGCATGTCCATCATATAGAGCGGCATCAACTTGTAAAACATAAGTGGACAACTGAGTGTGTATTTTAACAACGCATAAACCCAAAGACAAGAGAACCTGTTTTGAAGATTATCGCTTCTATATAACTAATTATTTTAATAGATTTTGTTTGTTTGTTTGAATTAATGCTTTACTTCCCAGTCAACATAAAATGTCATTTCGGTACGTTGCCTCATTGTTATGGAACTTTTATAAGGCTTATATGTATGGATGATTTGACTGAACCACTTTTCCTGAGCTGGCTCGGACTTAAGCGATTAACCAGTAATCAGAGGGTCATTCTTATGATATAAACTACTCAGACTTAAAATGCGGATGTATTTAATTTCTAGACCGACAGACAGCACGGATGTGTTTTAGATTAAATCCGTTATCGTTGAACCATAATCTCTGTATAAGACTATTTTTGTTGCCGTGACCAGGATATTGATAAGTATGCCTGAATTATTTTTTCATTATACCTGGTCAGCCCTGTTGATAATCATAGCCTTAAGAGGGTCACAACGGGAGTAGAAAGCATACATCACAATCCCAACTAGGCAGGTCAAGGTCACAATAGCAGATATACCAGGAACTGTCAGCCAAATTGCTCTGCAAGAAATAATATATTCATGAATAAAAAGGTACAGGCACACTAGAGAAATGTTCATGATCTGGAGCAAATAAATTTAATGTCCCACCGAAAGGCAATGGTGAAATATAGCCAAGATGACAAACATGTACTGATACAAAGCGAACAAATTGTAAGTTAAATGAACAAATATTCTAATAAGTACATATAAAACAAATTGTTAGTTGAGTGAAAAGGTAAAGGTAAGCAACGATCAGGAAATGGCGCAATCAGCAGATCAGAAAGACAATCCTACTCCAAAAACCGAGGTTGGG
Organism: Rugalucina vietnamica; assembly: GCA_964017185.1. Classification (NCBI taxonomy): domain Eukaryota; kingdom Metazoa; phylum Mollusca; class Bivalvia; order Lucinida; family Lucinidae; genus Rugalucina; species Rugalucina vietnamica. Next base: position 3,639,394 of record OZ024882.1, on the reverse strand, counting down.
AAAAACTTAATCGACAATAAGGTACTTATACTAAGAAAACATATCGTAAGCCGAGTGAGTGACAGCTGAATAAACAACTATAATTGACAATCAGGTACTGGTACGAAAATCGTATCGTAAGCTGAGTGCGCAGCTTTTTTCTGCTTATCACGTACTGATTAAAACAAAGAGAAAATAGTAAGCTGAGTAGCTTACGGTTCGGTTACTTTAGCTGAGAGGTTAAAATCGCATTTTTTCAAACTTTCCTAATTATTCGTTCATATCAGTGTTGAGTCCACTGTGAATTTGAGGCATGCATCGATCATATGCGGGACACACCACGTTGTACATACAGGTGTGGCAGGTAGTGTAGTAGTAATTCGTTTTCGTTCCGATTACTGCTTAGCATTTTCTATATGAATGGAATAATCTTAAAACTGATTAAAACAATAAATGTACTCTTTTTTTCGTAAAAAGATATGAAACACCCTTGCGAGTTGTAATCACAAATTCTTGAAAAGTTCAAAATAAACAAAACGTTAAATTATTAAAATGGAAAATAATGATCCTTTCAATGTAATCTTAGAACAATTGTAATATATCTTACATTCTGGCATGCTTGACTTAGCGGACTGAGACTGCTCTCTGCACCCAGGCCTGGTTGACACCCATGTTGGCCATCCACAGCATACCACCACCAACCATTACAGTCCAGAATGAGTGACGTACACGTGGGTCGGGATCAAAACTTGTGTTAGAAGACACTTTATTGTTTGTTTCAATGTGGCAAAAATGCAATGAATCTAAGTACTGACACATGATGACTTTTTAACAATTTTCCTCATATACATGCATTGATGACCTTAGATAGCACAACGCAAATTCCATTCATACTTATACTTTCCTTTACTAAATTATGCACCTAATGCAATAATTTATCAAAACTCAATAAAGAACAATCCTAGCGCTTATTTAAACATATACGCTTATTATAAATATAACAAATACCGTATTCGTTCTAATTAGCGCACAGTGCGCTTAACTTTTCAGAATATTTTAAAGTTAAGGTAACAAAATATCGTTCTAATAAGCGCACACTAGGAACGAAACAACACATAACATGCTGAAACTACCATGTCAAAACTACCAATGATGATGTCATTAAACTGCTCCAATCGTTGCAAAACAGTGTTTGGTCATCTAAACTCGAGTTTTAACGCATTTAATGCGATATAATTGTGTAAAATTGGTATAAACTACGAATATGCTTGTCAAGCAGTGTGTGCTTATGCACATGATTTTCGGAAACGACCAGGGTGTGCGCTTATTGGAGCATGTGCGCTAATTAGAACGAATACGGTACGATCTATGTTTACGGTACTTACTCATTTAAAACAATCCTCCCACCTCTATAGGCTACATCCCAGGCCTCACCAAACCCACCAAGAACTATTGAACCCTGTATAAGTAGTGTCAGCATGCCGGCATATACGATTGTCATCTGTATTGTATCTGTCCATACCACTGCTTTTATACCACCCTGATATAGACATATACCCGGTATTATTAAGGCCTATGCAATATATTCATATTTTATACAGCTGTTAAACGACGAATTTTAAATACGATCTTATTTTTTATCAAAAATGGCTTATTCCACGATAGACCCGTCTCGCCGATGTCATTTTACAAAATGAGTACCCGCAATTTACATGTTACACGAATGTTGACCCCAGATTTTATTTATTGCAAAATATGCTATCACACACAATACTTTCATTGTTTGTCTATATATTGCACTTTGATTCGTTTCAATTAAAGTAAACAAGTCGTCCACAGGGTAAAAAAAATACTGCATTAATTTAGTAGCAGTGCAAAACGAGTGCATGAACTCGACTGTGCTTTTCTTCATGCGTTACCAAAATTGTGCGTTCAATTTTTCAAGTTCGGTTTCACGCTCAACAGAAATGGCATGGTCATTTTTCCGAGCCATTCATTGTGAAAAGGCATATAGCATGCATGAGTTTGCTTTCACAGAATAAAACCAAAGTGCAAGTGACAGCCATACAAGAAAATGTGTATGTGTTAAGAAAAGTTTTGCAATTTTATCACATGCGAGACCGAAATACAGGTTAGAATATATGTATAGAGGGAATGGTCGTGATTTTCTTTTCTAGACATATAGATGGAGGTTAGAACCTTATAAATGCAATGTGTTAACTTCACTTTTTTTCTTTTTTTATATTTTATTTTCGCGCCATTTCAGGTTTTTGAATTTTGGCAAAAACATTTTCCAAATTTCCGTATTAAATAGTTGTATAATGCAATAACAGCGATCAAATATGTTATTTATAATGTATTTGCATCTACTGCCCCCCCCCCCCACTCGGGCTCCATCGCCTCCCACAGGGCCCAGCAGATGTTAATGCATAGAAAATCAAGTTTGATCCCTTAAACTAATAAACTGTAACATTGCATTATGCAGTCATTTTAATGTACCTACCACAGCCGTGTAGAATATGCAGACTGCACCAACAACCAGTATAGAGCCCCACAAAGAAAGTGATGTCACTGGAAGATAATGTGATGGTTAAAGAATATACAATGGTCAAATAATTAAAGGAATGATATGTGTTTACACATTGCAATGTTTAAGTCCCATATCCCATTTTATACCATGAAGATCTGCACAGTTCATCGATTTTTTCTCTTAATGACATTTTATATACCTCGTAAGACATAGTCTACACTTGCCCATTGTACAGTTTTGGAAGATATGACTTTCCCAAAAATATGTTAGTTTGTTTCTTGAAAATAAGAACATAACAAAATCAAACTCTAGAGTGGCAGTTTAAAAAAGACTGACTATAACAAGTTCCCTCCGTCTAGGTTTTTACCATAAATAATTAAATTGCTAAAAGATGCACGGAAAATTATCATTCTATGGGTGAGAACAAATGTTGTATATTGCCTGACCTTGGCATGTCACAATGATTGCTTACCGACATTTAAAGCCAGGGAAGGAGTATACAAAACTATCGCCATGTAAAATAACTGAAAACACATTGGAAATAAAAACAAGCATCAGGAAACATGTCCGTGCAATGTATATCCCCTTAAACCCCACTTTTATATAGCAAAACTGGGGTATGCAGGTGTATACATATTTTTTCTTATTTTTGCTCCAAAACATATCTTGTGGGTACTCGTTAGAACCGCCTCGCCAAGGCGGTTCTAACGTGTACCCACAATTTATGTTTTGAGCAAAAATAGGAAAAATAAAAAAAAAGTATCTACTGACAATTTTCAATTTTTAAAACTTAAAAAATCTCTGTATATTGCATCGGCATGTTTTCGTAATGAACAGTTTCAATTATACTTTACGTACATGAAGATAAAAAATAGTCAATTCAAATGGTAGCATTTCATGAGTTATTTTAAAAGCCCATTGACCCAAACTAAATATGTACCAGTCTGGAAAATTTTGCCTAATACAACTATGTTGTGTGATTCTTTTTTTGCTTCAATATACTTTTTGACCTTTCGATCATATCTACAAATACCAATAGTCTTCTCAAGCCTGGGGAGAATGGTTGCTGATACTTAGTATAGTTACCTAATTGTCAATTTAGTTTTTTTCCCACCACGTTTTTGGGTGGCAATTTCTTTCTGATTGTGCCATTACCTTATCATTGCCTATATATGACATTTTATATTTAACGTATGCACGTCTATGAAACATTCTTATGCTCAGCCAATTGTTAAATATGAAATAAAAAACTTGTCCTTGGAGGGAATAGGCATGAAGAATCTTATTGATTCATACATTAGAATATATAAGAAAATATATACGCATCAGTATGAGGCCCGAAAGTTCTCCCATTTTGAAAAAAATAACATTTTGCGTAATGAATGTGTATATGAGTTCGACAAGAGGATGTTCATATCACGCGAAAAGTATATCCGACAACCCGTGAGAAGTTCCTGATCATATATTACACTCCCGCTTGCGTAAATGTACTCATTGATTACGCGTAACGTACGCGCGTATTACGCACGTAATACGCACCTTATTTATACGCGTATGTTTCAATAGCCAATCATAATTCAATTCCTCTTACACGTATGATGCGCGTAACGTGCGTTCATTACGCGTAATGATTTTAAACACATTAAGCCAGTCATTACGCATATTTAAGTATATACGCGTATTTGTGTAACCAATCGGGATTGAAACAGTCTTACGCAAAGAATACGCGTAACATACGCACAATGAATCAGCCAATAATGTTGAACTTGTATGGTTAAAGCAAGAAACCGGATCTTGCTTTAGACTAAAACAATAGATCTATCTAAACTTTTTCTCAAACTAAATCTTGCGGTATAAATCGATTGCCTCGAACGAATAACATGTCCGTGATCGCAACCATGAGAAATATTTTCTGTGCATCTGTTCATCCCTGGATCGGTTCCTGATCTGACACCGAGTTTCTGTAGTGGATGCAGTTGAGATAATTGAAAACAGATATTTAAGAAGGAGAAAGAAACGTGGAAGAAAAAACAAGTACAAACCTTACACCGTATAGTGGTGCTTCTACAAAATAGAGGAGGAACTCTACGACTATTAAAGATTGAACAGAACTGAACATGATGGCTACCTACAAAGCGTGAATTTTCACTCCACTGAAGGCTGGATGTAATGGACATAATGACGATTACTGGATAAGCAAATGCTTCTTGAATCTGCAAACTAAAACATCATACGTAAAAGTATTTAAAGTCTAAAACTTGCCTCTGTTGTTGTTGTATCAGGTATCCAGCCTTGATAGGCTTAACTCCTGCATGCCACAGCCAGGGCACAGGACAAGAGGGGAATTCGCTACACGGTGGACACTGACACCCCGAGACCATCATACGGTCAAATAACTCCCAAAAAAACTAGAGAGATTTAATGTGAGTTTCCGAACCGAACGCTGGTCACGAATGTGTCGTGCCAGTGTAGCGGTCGGAGCCTGTACTTGAATGCGGAAGAAGAGCCCGAGTGCCGGGAGGGAGAACTGCAGCAAGCTTGTTCGGTGTACAGACATACCAAAACAGACATGTTCCCAATCTGCCTTAGGCGTACGGGACAGAGGTCTGCTGCCATAGGTCGAAAACCTATGACAAACAAGTTGCCTAGACTTGCCGGTGAGGTACACTGCTTCATCTTAAAATGCCTGGTATGGACTTATTCTCCACAGCCTCACAATATACTTGAATAAATTCATTAATTTTCATCGATAAAATCCATTATACTTGCACATTCTTTATTTTTGATGTTATAATAAAATCAACTGTTAGGTACTTAAGATTTTGTATCCCTTATGATACGCGTAAATACGCGTAAACGTATTGACATTCTGATTGGCCGATCATTTATACGCGCAATGTCTGAACCTTACGCGTATCGACGCTTTAATCACTGCTTATGAATATTAATTAGATACGTTACGCGTAAATGCGCGTATGTTACGCTTAAATGCGCGTAAATAGCATTACGTGCGTAATACGCGCGTTATACGCGTATGATACGCTACGCGTAAATGGAGTACATTTACGCGAGCGGGAGTGTAATACCACCAATGTAGGAATCTAAAGGCTAACTGCGTGATATTCTCCGAATTTGAGGGCAATTGGCTTTCATATTAGACCATCGGCTGTGCATCACAGGGTTTGGTAGGTGTGCTATGGACATTTTCCAACTACAATTACACAATATTTCAATTTTTTACCATATTCACGAGATAGAAAAAAGTTGACACCACTCGCAGAAATTTCCCAAACCTCATTTCGATGTACTGAAACAAAACAAGTAAATTATGTGAGGGTAATCAGAAATTAATGATAAATATGCACAGTAGAAAAGTGGCATGCTCGATTTTAAAGATACATTACTGAAAAGCGATACAACTGAAATGATCAATATCTTCAGTTTAAATCATATTCGAGCTTAAGATGACCCCTAATAGGGCTGTGAGAAATACATGGACCAGTCAAGCTTGTTTCAGACTGACTGACCATTTTATTACTTAATCTTATAAAAGGACTTATAAAAGGACTGCTTCGAAAAAGTGGTAAATTAAAACCTGCAATACTATATAAGCTTTAAAAAAGTTAGTTGTTGATTATTTCTCACATCATGTCATACAAATATTATCACAGGCGCTCGACGACTGGACCGATATTTATTTATTTTTTTTTTTATCATTATTTTATTTATCAATTTATTATTATTATTATTATCATTATTATTTTGCATTTCCACCCGTTTGGAGACCCTTACGATACGTTCATGCGTTTACTTTGCCCAGAAAACTTTTTTTCTATCGATACTCAATCTACCTTCGTCTATGGGCTACTATATACATGTAGACAAGGCCGGAAACACGGTGTCCTAGTTTTATTTGGGTCGTGGGATTCCCCGCATCGCAAACTCATACTTCACCCTTTACCTTTATTTCATTGCTGGCTGTCTACTCATGAAAGTCTTTGTAAAAGGTCTCACCAATTGCCTTCATCCAAAATAAGCATCTCCGCCCGTAAAAACTAACAATTACAACATTCTACAAAACTGGAGGACAACCCGAATGAAATATGCAATCGAGTCGTGATTTTTCCATATATACACTAGTCACACGACATATTACGCGTGATATATATTACGCTGGTTTTCATAGGTTGCTTGGATTAATATTCAACCAAAACCGGTCCGATACCGTAATGTCATTGTTTGTTATATTGTCATGACAACAGTGCGACTAAAATTATCCAATAGGACTGATTCTTTCAAATGATATTTACAGTGACCGTCTACTGATTTCTAGAAACGACAGGTCACCATACAAAAAAAAATTCGGGATCCAAGACAAGTTGACAGGTGGTGCTATAAAATATAAGTTTACGGGCGGTGATGCATATTTTGGATGAAGGCGATGAGTTAGACCTTTAACAGAGACGTTCATGAGTAGAAAGGTACAACTAACAATAAGGTACTTATACCATGAAACACACCGTAAGCCGAATTAGCAGCCATTTTCCCAATAGGTGGCCACTCAGTTACCTTAACTAAAAATATGAAAACATACATAAGGCGCCAACAGCACATTTTTTTTAAAACACCAAGACATAAACCAAAAAGAACCACCACAGAAGTATCGACTTGGAACGATCAGTAACACAAAGTTACTGGCTGGCTTAAACCGGTTTGATGTTTTTCTGTGTGATGTTTGCCTACTTGTACCTTTCTACAGGTACCTAACCTCACCCTCAGCTTCTGCAGTGGTTCATATCATTCAGTTAGTTCTTCGGTCCTCGTGGTGAATCTCTAACTAGTCAATGAATCATCAAGAACAAACAAATAAATCATGATAAACATTCTGATGAATCAAAAACCAGGACTCACAGATTGAGTAAGCTGCCCGACGATGGAGATCCCTTGGCGCCGAATAACCTACTATCTCCGGGGCAAAAGAAAAACACCAGTTGGACCCCGGTGGGCCAAGCAACAGACAAGAAGCTCCGGTCCCAACCAACTAAAATGAATAGCTTGCATCGAAATAACGGTAAAGGATGAAGTATGAGTTTGATATGCGGGGAATCCCATGGCCCCAATAAAACTAGGACACTGCGTTTCCGGCCTTGTATATATAGTATATAGTAGCCCATAGACAAAGGTAAATTGAGTATTGATAGAAAAGGTTTTAAGCGCAAAGTAATCGCATGAACGTATCATTTGGGTCTCCAAATGGGTGAAAATGCAAACAAAAATCAGTCCAGTCGTCAAGCGCCTATGATGTTGCATGTAGGTATAAGTGGAATAATATGGAGCCAACACCCCGGCATGACAATATGGTTGTTGACTGGGACATTCTGCAACCGTATAAATGAATAAAAAAACTTGAGAGATTCCTGAGAATTTTAAAGTTTTGTAATAGAAGACGAGATTGTGTTCTATACCGTGATGTGTTTAATGCATATCTAACAATCGGGTTTATAAAGCAAATACCTGGAACACGCTGGTTATTCCTAGGTTGTAAAACACGGGTACAAATATGTAGGCTGCTCCAAATGCCGAAAGAATAAACCCGACACATATCCACCAGTACATAGTACTGCGGACATACACTTCTGACGGCGTACCAATGATTGTGTTTGCCGATATGAAAGTGGAAGTCAGTGACATAGCCACGGGGAACCAGTGCATTCCTCGACCGGCCAGAAGGTACTCCTCTGTCGTGTTCCTACGGCGGTCTTTGATGGCGTAGTATAGTCCTATCAGTGCTGAGATTACCAGTGTTATGCCAAATATAGCATAGTCTACTGTGTGAAAGGTCTTTTTCTCACCAAGTTCATAGCTGTACTGAACCATTTTCGCTTTTCTCTCTGTCAGTTAAAACAGAATATAAGAGCGCGGTGGTCTTCTTGTTGTTAACCAAAGGACGTGAGAGCGTAAGGTCATGGGTTCGATACCTATCCTTAAGCAAACCAGAGAAGCAATGATCCTGTAAACGCTCACCTGAGATCTGCTGTATATACCAATAAACATGTTTGAAAATTATTGAAAATATTCCCAGTAAAGGGACAGATGAAGCCCTGGGGCCCTTTTTGTTTCAGTATTATCAATATCCTGTACGTTTGCCAATTTCCTGCAAGTTTGTCCCCCAATGACATTTTAACATTTTTACCCATTCAAATGAATAGGCGATACATGCTTTTCTTGCCCTAAAATAGTCATCGATGCTTCATGCCAAGTTTCGATGAAATCGGTTAATCAGTTCTAGAGAAGAAGATTTTTAAAGAATTTTATGGACATGGTGGCCATTTTGATCACGTGACCTGTGTTGTTTATATATGCATTGTTTATATATACATTGACACTCCATTCCTATAGATGCTTCATATTAAATCTGGCTTTGATTGGCCAAGCAGTTTCAGGGTAGAAGATGTTTGAATATTATGGTAAAATACATGTATGTTGCCCCGGGGTGTGGACAGACGTGCCCTAGTTGTCCATCGTTTAATTTAGAATCCTTGGTATTCAGTCCTGCTGCCCATTTCCTGCCAGATTTTCCCTTTGAACGGTCTTTTTAACAGTTTTTCCCCCATTCAAATGCATTGGCGACCTAGGTTGTCTTTGCTGAAAATAGGATAGTCATCACAGGGTCATGATTTATATAAACATTTCAGTACTTCAGTCATCGATGCTTCATGCCAAAAGTCGTTGAAATCAGTCCTCCAGTTCCGGAGAAGATTTTTGAAGTGCTTTTACGAAATATGGGCATGGTGGCCATCTTGGTCACGTGATCTGGATTACTTATATATACATTAGTTCCCCCTTCCTATAGATGATTCATGTAAAAATTGGCTTTGATTGGCCAAGGGGTTTCAGAGAAGAATAACTTTAAAAATGGTGACGACGACGACAGATGTTGACGGACGGACGCCGGTTGCCTGCCTAACCTGAGCCTTCGGCGGCTCAGGTGAGTTATCGGGTGTCATTTTAGTATTGGTTATGCCTAAGTTACATTCGGCTAACGATTAGCCTATGATAAATGTACGATGCCAATATTTACATTTTCGTGCAGTCTCTGCAGTGCGACCCCGCGATACCCCTACGAATCTAAGGCTTCCTATGATAACCATAACCTCTAAGATTTTGTAATAGTCTGCACTTTGAAAAAAATCAAATAATTGTAAGACCGTAGCCCGTAAATATGGAGACTCTGGTATGTTCATGCGGCCATCGCGCGACTTAATGATAAGTTTTGGACAAACAATCGTACTTTGTTATCGAAGGCCCTTGGGGTGACCGTGCGGCCTCCGTACGGCTATCGCATGGTATCGCACGGTCATCTCAAGGACTTACCACGGCTTCCACACTATTATCGCGCGATGGCCTTACAATTGCTGAGCATTTTGAAAGGATATACATGTACATTTGTTAACTTCTACTGTTTTGTTTAATTTAACAGGTGTGTAAAGATGGTACAGATGCTACTTGTTCCACCACACAGGCACAGAACTGCGCCCCTGTGTTTACAATTAAGGCATGCAATAAAGAAGAGAGCAGACCATTATTGCAGCCAAGACTTTTATAATCATATAATAATAAATGGTTTTGGTTGTACGCGAAAAATAGACGTTTAGCAGTACACGAAAAACGGACGGCCAACTACAGCGATCGTAAGGAGACCTCAAAAACTCAGTCGCAAGTCGTTATGACGCGTGATTTCAACGTTTAGTCTACGGAGACAGTTTTGTTTCAGAATGTCGACGAAAGCTGGAGCAAGAAATCGTACGATTTCCGTATGAATTCCAAACACATAGTTATTACGCTGTAGCCCATGGTATCTTACGATGTCCAAAGAATCGTAGGGAAAATCGAAGACCAAAATATCGTGCGGCGATCGGGGCAAATGTAGCCTAGGTATAACTACCAAGGACACGTTGGCTGTTTCTCCAAACGGCTTCACAAACCATTTGCAGAAGAAAATCAAATCAGAACACCAGAAGGAAAAGTGTAATAAGTAAATTTCATTCATTTAGAAAAGCTGAATACAAATCCGCACTTTGTGCTCTTGACTTTGTTTTAAATTCCAAGACAGATCAGGTCATAAAGAGACGGGTAATTTATTACGAGTCTGATCTAAAAAAACCGGAAGGCTAGCTTGGGGTCAAACTTACTCTATTGCTTCTTTACCTTACAATTTTATTGTCGTTCAAAGTGAAAATACTTTTTTTTTCAGAATAGAAAAATAAGTGAAAAATAATATATAAAAAAAATTTGAGCCTTTGGAAGCAGTGAAAAATGCAAAGGGAGATTGTGCCATATTAAGCAACTTCGGGTAATGAACCCTCATCAGTGACAATTTGTAAGAGTAAAAGTAGGCAATGATCAGGAAATGGTGCAATCAGAAAGAAATTCTCAAACTCTAAAAAAACGAGGTGGAAAAACTTAATTAACAATCAGGTACTTATATTAGGAAAACATATCATAAGCCGAGTGAGCAGTTATTTTCCCAGTGGGTGACCACTCAGTTACGGCACAAACAGCACAAAAATTCAACACCAAAACATAAAACAATAAGAACCGGCGACGACACCCAGATAAATATGCTGCAATTTCATAACTTTTCATAAGGTCGGTCTAAATAAAAGACAAATGCCTAAAAGGGGTCAAATAATTTAGAAAGAGTTTAGGCCTGAATTAAAAAAAATGTTTGTTTGTCCTTTACCTACCCAGCATTTTAGAATTGGGTAGGTAGGTAGGGAAATTATTATATTATATTTTGTTTTCAATAGAAAGTGGACAAAAACGCCAACATGCCATTGTTTTATCTAATAAATCTTGAATCAGTCTACCATTGTTCTTGACTGTATGACCACTTGATCTTTTGCATTTATTGCAGCAACAATGTTCTCAACAATGCTTCAAATTGGTAAAAAAAGTCGATTAAAACTGGATTCCTACAAAAATATCAATCAAAAAAACTATTTTACCCCACTAAAATTGCAACTTATTTTTTGGGAAGGGGGTGCAAAGTGGTATGTTGGAGAGGACAAACAAACCAAATTTTATTTTCAGCCTTAGATGCTATTTCTAAACGTACAATTTTAATATTCGATCGGGTATACATATTTGTCTTATTTCGGCGTGGCGATTCCAACGTGTACCCACAATATATGTTTTGGGAAAATTGGGAAAAAATATCAAAACATTCTACTGAAAATATTCAATTTTTACAACTTAAGAAAAATTTGTGTATTTCACTGACGTGTTTCGTAATGCTGAATAATCTTACGGATTTCAAACGACCGAAACAAACATATATCCTGCACTATGGATGATATACGGGGAGACCTTATAGGGTCGCCACATGGCGAGCGTTATTTAAAGGTCGTTTTAAAAGGAATTCACATTAAAATGTACATTTTATTCACAAGGTGAAATCTCGATATCTGATTTTTTTTTATAAATGTTTTAGCAAGACTGTATACTGAGAAACTTGAAAAGTAAGCCGAAAGTTTGTTTTTTTATTATTTGTTATCTAATAATCAAATAGTATAGTAAAGTAAAAATGTACCTTTTAACTACGTCTTGACATTTGGCATCGAAAGATATGACTATCTCACGAAAAAAACTAATCCGTGAAACCAAAAACCATACAAACTATGCCACACCTGTGTCTTAAATGACTTGTAAATGACCATGTCATTCTCACATCTCGTCTTGCAAAAAATACCTTAAGGAACTATCTCAATATATACGATCGATGCGAAGCAAAAACTGTTGCCTTTGCCACAATTTTAGATTAAAATGGATACCAAACCTTAATTCTTGTAAAATGCAAACTTGTAGCGGAAAGCTGTCACATTAATGGAATAAAAAGTAGCATTTTTATTTGGTAGAACAGTATATTTTTCTACCTTATGCCTAACATTTCATAATAAATAATTCAGACAATAAGGTCAGATCAAAAGGTTAAATGTTTTGTATTTTTATATGTAATCAGTATGCCTAAAATGTTAACATGATGCGCACCAAGAGCGTATCACTTTCACCTTTGCTATTTGTTAATGACCTCGGCTTTGTAAATTGCAGCGGTCGATATATTTGCTTGTCACTTCTACAGTCCGGATTCAGCAAGGCTGGCTAACACAATTTTATAATGTTAATAACCAGTAATAATAAATGAAAATAAAAACTGAGATCCTTTAAGAGCCGTAAGCATACTAATGGGAAAAAAGATGAACAATACCCCGGTTTCGGCTACTTAAGCCTCTTCAGTGACCATACAGATCTGGCAAAATGCAGCCAAAGAGAAATACTGTAATTTTGCAACTTTCAACAGGATAGTCGATACAAAGACTAATGTTATCCAAACAGAGACAAATATATAAAACGTTGGTTAGAAAATGTATCTAAACCGAAACGAATTTATGATAACTAAGAATACCGACCCTCGCTGATTTCTTAATACGTTGGTCTATAATAGTCTGTTATAAGATTTGCCTTGAGGCACAAGTCGCCCGCGAAATGAAATGTTCATGCTGATATGAGGGCTTATGTGAAATAACCTATTATATAAATGTTTTTAGGTACTCGATGGCCTTTTGAAAATTGACAATCCTTGTATTTTGAAGGCATGGTCAATCAAATTTATCCAACTGAACTACAGTTGAATAAAGCCAACAACACAGATACCGAAGCCCCATTTTCGGATTTACATCTCTCTATTGGAAATAGTAAATTTTCCTTTTTTGGACGGTAACGTTCGTCGACGTGCTTCTTATGGTTAATACATTTCGCAACTTATTAGGTTTGCTAGAGTCTGAAATCATCAATCATGTCGTGGACTTCAAAATAAATGTTTAATAGCCAAACTTTTCCAGCAGGGCTGTTGTTAACATAAACTTGGAAAATCATTTTCTTTATTTTATCGCAGTCACTATGAATGCATTTCTAAATTTAATGTTGGGCTGAAGACGCTTTTTTCATTGGCTAGTTAGAGATTCACCGCGAGAACCGAAGAACTAACTAAACGTTACGAACCACTGCAGAAGCTGAGGGTGAGGTTATGGCCATGTAAAACCGGTTTAAGCCCGCCAGTAACTTTGTGTTACTGATCGTTCCAAGGCGATACTTCTGTGGTGGTTCTTTTTGTTTTATGTCTTGTTGTTTATTTTTTTATGTGCTGTTGGCGCCGTATGTGTGTTCTCATAGTTTTAGTTCAGTTAAGGTAACTGAGTGGCCACCTATTGGGAAAATAGCTGCTCATTCGGCTTACGATATGTTTCATGGTATAAGTACCTGATTGTTAGTTTGGTTTTTCCCACCTCGGTTTTTTGAGTGCGAATCTTTTTCTGATTGCGCCTTTTCCTGATCTTTGCCTACTTGTACCTTTTTACTTGAGAGCCTTTCGGAACCAGAATGACTGGGTCACCATAAAAGAAACTTATTTGAAATTTGATTTTACAGATCGTTCTAAGGCGGCGCTTCTGTTGTGGTTTCATTTGTTTTATGTGTTGCTGTCTAATTTTTGTGCTGTTTGAGCCTTATTTACGTTTTCATACTTTAGTTCAGTTCGGGTAAGTGAGTGGTCCCTATTGGTGAATAGCTGCTCACTTGGCTTACGATATGTTTTCTTGGTATAAGAACCTAAGTGTCATTTTAGTTTTCCCCACCCTTCTGTTTATGGAGTGGGAATTTCTTTCTGATTGCGCCATTTCCTGACCATTGCCTTCTTGTACCCTTTTTGATCCACAGAACCAAATTTTTGACTTAAACTTTTTAAGGCAAAAGCAGGCAATTATCAGCAAAAGGTTTAATCAGAAAGAAATTCCCACTAGGAACATACTATATTAACAATTAGGTACATATACTAAGAAAACATATCGTAATCCGAGTCAAGATATAGACAAACCATAATGGAAGGCGAAGCGAACTGTACATAATATATTAAGGCCCTTAAATTAATGACTATTTCAAATCGAAAGTGGGGCTTATGCCTTTATTTTTTGCCTGGGCGAGACAAGTACTATAGGAAGGTTCAAGAGGCTTTTTTGTGGGTTTGTTGTCCCTGGAGCACCCGAAGGCTCAACCGGGAGGTTGATTTATGTTGTTGTTTTTGGAAAAGCCCGGGATCGATCCTGCGACCCCTGGTTTACAAGGCGAGTGACTTAAACACTGCACAACGGTTCACGTTCAAGTTCAAGTTTTCGTGTGATAATGATTTTGTGGTTAAATAAGGGAACACGGTCAACATTTTATGGTTTCCTATCTTAGTTCTCCACCTATTGCCGTATAACGTTCCTTGGACACAGAGGCGAACAGATTTTACGATAGCAATCGTTACATTACGGAAACATCTCGGTTTGCACAAAGTATTCTATAACTCAAGCTGATTTTGGTTGTATTTTTTGCATTATTTACACTTGTTGTCCATAAATTCATGTATTTTTAGTTATAATCATCTCATCAGTTCGATGATAACAGAAACCCACACTGTATGATTATTAAAAATCGATAAATTTATACCTACCCCTGATTTCCCCCATTTTTACTATATGTAAGGTGCAAATCTGGGGTAGCTTTCATACGGAGATGTTTCCGTGATGAAATGTACTCATGGCAATATGTTATACTCAGCATGCTCTTCGCCCAGTTATCAATTCCGAATCTAATCATAATAGGCATTTTATTGAAATTCCTTTCAGTTATAAAGGCATTGACTTTGTTGATTTACCAAGCATATTCCAAGATAAGTCAATGACACAGTCTATACCTACGTACTTACAAAATTCAGAACCTCCTATTATTGTTTCAAATATAATAAGCCACTCCGAAATACTATTTTTATTTTTGATAAACATTTTTTCTGATCTTGATATTCATGCTAATTCTTGACATTGAAAAGATTCAGATATCTTTATCAATTCGCCGGACATATAGTAACTGGAAATTTGAAAATAATTTCGGATTATAGAATTCGCAAAATTGCTTGTAAAGGTCCGAAAAAAAGGATTACATTCCTACATTAATTTCGACTAATGTAGGGAGGAGATTGCATCTGCACTGAATGATTTCGGATATTGATGGTGTAAACCATAGGATGATGAGGATGGTGCTTTTTAAGCATGGAAAAGAATGTACAAGTATGCAACGACCAGGAAAAGGCACAATCAGATAACGATTCCCACTCCAACAACCGAGGTGGGAAAAAACTAAATTAACAATCAGGTACTTATACCACTTAAAGTAGCTTTACCATTGTGGATAAACGAATAAAGTTTTATATATATTAGATAACAGTGCTTGTATGGCTGTTACGGTTCCGTGACTGACTGATCATTTTAGTATGATCTTTTCATAAAAAAAAATCATACTTTGTTCCATGAACGAGTCCCCAGCGGCACAATGGTTCTAGCCCATGTCAGTTATTACACTGGTAATTGTATTTGTACATATACTTAACACCAAAAGTAACTTTACACTTTTCATTCCTTGATAAATCTTCATTCGTTTTGAATTGTAAGAAAACATCTATTGGAGTGTGTCCGAGCATAATGCATGTAAAACGGTCGATATAACTTGATCCACTTGCGAGTTATCTGTGCTTTCATAAAAAGCACAAAATAGTCATGTTCGCACCAAATCAAAGGTAGACAGAAGATTTGAAAATGCTGCGTCAAGGACCACTTATTATCCGTCAAAAATACTGCCCGACATTTTCGCGCCGACATTTGGTAAGGCTTTTGCAGGCTGTGAAAATTGCTTTGAATCGAAATTAACTCCCTTTGAAATAAACCAACAGTAAACTTTAACCATTTCTGAAAGCTTTTCCATTAGGTTTATCGAACGTTTTTTCATTGCGAATCGGTGTGGCCTCAATTGAAATGTGTGACAACACTGCCTTCAGAAAAAAGAAAATCCGTCGGTTCAAAAGAAAATTGACAATCAATTCGTAATGGGAATTTCTATTGAAACCATTGTTAATGTGGCAAAAAGGGTCTTGGACCTGAAAACGTCACTCCGGTGTATTGTTCAAGCAGGAAAATTCGAGTTAATTTGAACTCAAATAAGCAATACAATAACATCTCTTAAAGACTTGATCTTCAAGGTTAACTTTAAAATTGCTAATTCATAAAACTATAGTAACACTTCAAAAGTGATGTGATTTGGAAAAACGTTATTTTGACCCCTTGTATGTTTTATAGGGACTTGCGGCAGCATTCTGTCATTAAAATCCTTAAACTTTCGCCTACCTTATGCGTAATTGATCGGATTTTAATACATATCAAACACTTAATAAATATTATACACCTATACCCGAAAAAACTACCTACAAAACTCTGTAAAGTTACTTTTGGCTTCAGTATATATTTCATGTATACACCAGTTTTATATTTCATGTATACAACAGCTTCTTGTCTGTTGCTTGGCCCACCGGGGTCCAACTGGTGTTTTTCTTTTGCTCCGGAGTTAGTAGGTTATTCGGCGCCCAGGGATCTCCATCGTCGGGCAGCTTACTCAATCTGTGAGTCCTGGTTTTTGATTCATCAGGATGTTTATCATGATTTATTTGTTTGTTCTTGATGATTCATTGACTAGTTAGAGATTCACCACGAGGACCGAAGAACTAACTAAATGTTGTGAACCACTGCAGAAGCTGAGGGTGAGGTTAGGTACCTGTAAAACCGGTTTAAGCCCGCCAGTAACTTTGTGTTACTGATCGTTCCAAGTCGATACTTCTGTAGTGGTTCTTTTTGTTTTATGTCTTGGTGTTTAAAATTTTTTGTGCTGTTGGCGCCTTATGTATGTTTTCATATTTTTAGTTAAGTTAAGGTAACTGAGTGGCCACCTATTGGGAAAATAGCTGCTCATTCGGCTTACGATATGTTTCATGGTATAAGTACCTGATTGTTAGTTTGGTTTTTTCCCACCTCGGTTTTTGGAGTGGGAATCTTTTTCTGATTGCGCCTTTTGCTGATCTTTACCTACTTGTACCTTTTTACTTCAACCACATTTCAGCACTAAGTTTATAAATCGACGTTTCTTGTCTTCTTCACGTGACCCTTATTGTCCCGTTCATCTGCCGTACCTACGGACAATATCTATCAAATAGTAACCTTTCACACAACAACTTTTCTTATCTAAATTACTGAACTACTGGGCGGCTTGAAGTGTCTGGCGCACACAACAGTTACTGTCTGATAACAAATTATGCTAGCCACCGATCTTATCTTTCTTACACTGATAATAGGCAAATTCATCTATTTCTGACAAAAGGCTGTGTAGCTTAATTAATGCATAACATGTGACTGATATGACCATACATATGTAGAGCAGTACAAGAGCGAAGTATGCTTTAACATTTTCCTGGCATTCCTTCTTACTATCATCCACACGAACATCATCCGCTGACGTTATTGAGCGGCGGTTATAGGGCGATGACCTGAAAATCCTGTTTACACGCAACTTACTGGGTTGACTGCCACTCCCAGTAGACTTCTTGTGGCTCCGTTGATCTTTCTCTACGTAGGGCCGGTAGGCAATCCGTGTACATTCTGGTCATACGCCCTATGTATAGCACTGCAAGCCGCCACTGAGTCTATTTCGTCGGACCCAGGTGTCCCATGTAAATATCCCAGAACTTCTGAAGCGTTTTGATTTTCCATTGCCTGGTTCTTCTTCGAGGCGCACAGAAACATCACTGACAAACAGCAGCCCTTGTCTATGTAGGAGTTAGAGTTTCTTGTACAGGGTCCAGAAATATTATTCACGTCCTCCATTCCTGTCTCTGGTAACCGTAACGGATTCAGCGTATCAGTCGAATTACGGTCATCTTCGGTGATACAGATGGGCTGTACCGGGCAGAACAGAGCTCGTCTCTCCGTAGCATAATGGAGGATATTGTCATTTTAATTTTTTTAGGTTTCAACAAAATCAACTTTCAAATTATTGTTACAAGTGTCAAATGTTCCACTCTCCAACTGATGTGTTAGTTCCGGACTGACAATAGAAATTAAGGCATTTAAGCAAAACACTTTTGCATAAAGCACCGTCATGTTGTTTTAAATTAATAACTGCATCGCTTAGTATAATGCTGTAAACAGATCTGATAAAAAGTACATCCCCCTTACTTATGTTTCATTATGCCGCTGGCTTTCCAGGCGGATCAATTTGAGAAAGGCGTTAGGTGTCTCATTGGCTCTTTCCATATGGCTTATTAATCTCCTGCTGTTTGTCGTGTATTTCTGTGAATACCTTGAGATATGGTCAAAAAACAGCCTAAAGATAAACCCTCCTCTTGCGAAATTGACGCATGCACTGGAAACAGAATATTGAATGTGTCAATATCTACATCTACTACCTCCGAATGAAACTAATTTAAATCATATATCCCCGCAGTCCCTTTTTCTGTGCTATAGAGTGAGCTTTAAAGGCAATTTGGCATATATTGAAATACTGTTTTTGTTCTAGGCACAAAATACTTGCATCGCCAAAGCTAATAATAACAAAGAAATGTGTTAATTAAATTTGACACTCTAGTTCATAACTTTTGAGTCGTAAATCGGCTGTGCTATTTTCAGAGGTTTGACAGCGCGCTTGGAGACGTGGTGTCTAGGAAACGTTGACGTGGGAATTATTGATATAGTGACTCACCAATGTTAAGGATATGAGCGATTTTCTATTTATTCCCTATTTATTATATGAAAAATTACAATTCTGACATTTTGGCATTTCGTGGTTAGTTCACGTGCATTGCACTGCTAGCACGTGCATAATATGCACATTCATTATACTTCATTATTTAAAGTGTACCTTGGATTGTTCATCCATGGACATGGTTCTGTTCATAATTCCTGTTGGTATGGAGGGTGGCAGTTTGAAATCAGCCTTTTTTCCAGAATTTACAGAACTGAAAAGTTGAATTTAGATTCAGTTCACATTTAGTCCGTTACCATGGCAACCGATAGAAATGTGTCTCCTTACACTATGTTTGTATCGGTGTTGGGTCATAAGTAGTAAGTACACAAATTTTTAACGAAATCTGAGTCGGAGCGTTTCCAGCCCCTATTTAAAATTTGCAAGAGCTATCAGAGAATTGCTCTTAATAGCTTGAAGTCATGGCAATCTGTGTCTGACGCACGATCGTCCTGCGTGTAAGAAGGAAGTATAATTATTAATCGTGAATGGGTTAAAAACTGAACATGCAGGCTGTCGCATCACATTTAAATTGTATCGTATAACTTGTACGTTTGATACGTATAATTATTTTTTTCTAAAATTAAAAGAAAAATCATTCCTTTTTCTTTAATTTGTAAAAAGGTACAAGAAGGCAAAGATCAGGAGAAGGCGCAATCAGAAAGAGATTCCCACTCCAAAAACCGAGGTGGGAAAAAACCAAAACAACAATCAGGCACCCATACCATGAAACACACCGTAAGCCGAATGAGCAGCTATTTTCCCAATAGGTGGCCACTCAGTTACCTTAACTTAATTAAAAATATGAAAACATACATAAAAAGTTACAAGTAGGCAAAGATCAGGAAAAGGCGCAATCAGAAAAAGATTCCCACTCCAAAAACCGAGGTGGGGAAAAACCAAACCAACAATCAGGCACTTATACCATGAAACATATCGTAAGCCGAATGAGCAGCTATTTTCCCAATAGGTGGCCACTCAGTTACCTTAACTTAACTAAAAATATGAAAACATACATAAGGCGCCAACAGCACATTTTTTTTTTATACACCAAGACATAAAACAAAAAGAACCACTACAGAAGTATCGACTTGGAACGATCAGTAACACAAAGTTACTGGCGGGCGTAAACCGGTTGTACAGGATCCTAACCTCACCCTCAGCCCCCGCAGTGGTTCCTAACATTTAGTAAGTTCTTCGGTCCTCGTGGTGAATCTCTAACTAGTCAATGAATCATCAAGAACAAACAAATAAATCATGATAAACATCCTGATAAATCAAAAACAAGGACTCACAGTTTGAGTAAGCTGCCCGACGATGGGGATCCCTGGGCGCCGAATAACCTACTAACTCCGAAGCAAAAGAAAAACACCAGTTGGACCGAGGTGGGCCAAGCAACAGACAAGAAGCTCCGGCCCCAACCAACTAAAATGAATAGCTTTAAGTCGGGGCCATCATAGAGTCTGACGCCCGACCCACCGGCGTGCAGTAAAATAATGCAGCAAAGTTATCAACCATTATTGGGTTAAAAACTAAGCATGCAGACTGTCGCATAACATTCAAGTTATAACCTATACGTCTGTAATGTGTTATGATTTTTCTGAACTGTTTCTTAAAGGCCTAGGTGCACGAACCGTCGAAATCGGCCCTGTAAATGCGGGAAAAATCAAAATTAATTATGACTAGGTATGTTGATGTTAGTCACACATTCAAACATTCTAGTTTCAGAAACCGTTTAAATTTTCAGGCTGCGTCCATTGACATGCATGTAGTATGCCCTCAAAGTTACCTAGGTTAGGGCATTTTTGTGATTTTCCGTCGATTTCGGGCCATTTGGGACCTAAACAAACATAGAGCGCATCGAGGTTACAACACCATTTTTTCACAAAGTCCATTTATCGATAGAAACCGGTAGCCAAAATATAAAATTGTAACCTACATGCGCTCATAATTAAAAACAACTTTTCCCATATTTTTCCGTCTATTTCAGCACACGTAACGTCACAAACGGCGCGGAAAGATAACGCGCTAATAATGGACGTCACGCGATATTATAATTGACGTCAGACTCACGTTCACGCACCTTGCGCACCTTACGATAAGAAAGTATTGATAGAAAGATAATGTTTGCCGTATATACCTACCATCAGGTAGAATTCTGTCTTTCTTTTGTCTGAGGTGATTTTCTTTCGATCCATGATAGTTACTTTCTTATCGCAAGGTGCGCGATTTTTAATTGTTTTCTAAAACCATCGCAAAATATGCTCCTGTCTATGATTTGAGAAATACACTTCAATGTTCACTGCTCTTAAAGGATCTCAGTTTTAATTTTTATTTACAAAATCACCATAAAGGCTTTTTAACGAAACTTTTACTCAAACTCAATAACTAAAAACAATATGTTAATTGTCAGTGCGCCCATTGCTACAAAGACAGATTGCTGCTACACGATCACCAATTTCGTGAGTTTACTGCTTAGTTTACGCCTCGGTTACATTTGGCCTAAGATTAATTTGCAATGATCGTACGATGCCATTTTTTGTGCTGTCTCCTCCGCAGTGTGACCCTACGATGCCCCTACGATTCTATGGATCCATGACATTTCGTCTAAAACCATTTCGTCTACAAGCCATTTCGTCTAAAGGACATTTCGTCTATAGGACATTTCGTCTAAAAGACATTTGGTCTAAATGACATTTCGTCTAAAGGACATTTCGTCTAATGGACATTTCGTCTAATGGACATTTCGTCGAATACGACATTTCGTCTAAAATTCGTCTAAAAATGTCTAAATTCGTCTAAAATTCGTCTAAAACTCGTCTAAAACATAAATGATACGGAAAATATTTTTGAACAACATTTTATTTGATATCAATTTAAATATTTAATATGACAAATTGTAGCCAATCCATCCAGCGATGTTACAGCAGCATCTTTTATTAAAATATATAATGCTTTTATTATTTACCAATCAACAACTGCAACAGACAACAATGGACCAAAACTAATCCCAAACACTGCATTATAGCTACCAGTTTGATAACTGCTCACAATGACCAGTTAAGATAGATCAATATACATGTATTGTCACCATAAGCTTGCAGGTAAACGGAAATGATAAATAAATATTCCAAGTTGATTTCCAGTAAGGTGCGACATTTGGTCTAAAAATACTTATTTTTTCTTAACTTTTTTTAGACCAAATGTCGCACCCACTAGATTTTTTAGACAAATTGTCCATTAGACGAAATGTCCTTTAGACCAAATGTCCATTAGACGAAATGTCATTTAGACGAAATGTCCTTTAGACGAAATGTCCTTTA
The DNA here is from genome assembly GCA_964017185.1 of Rugalucina vietnamica. Lineage (NCBI taxonomy): Eukaryota > Metazoa > Mollusca > Bivalvia > Lucinida > Lucinidae > Rugalucina > Rugalucina vietnamica. The sequence goes on along the minus strand of OZ024882.1, from coordinate 3,616,846 downwards.
GACGAAATGTCTTTTAGACGAAATGTCCTTTAGACGAAATGGTTTTAGACGAAATGTCCTGCACCCCGATTCTATGGCTTCCTACGCTCTCCGTAGCCTCTACGATTTTGTAATAGTCTGCATTTTGACAATAGTTTAAAAATCGCACAACGGTAGCCCGTAGTGGCATAGCACGGGTGCCGTAGGGAGACCCTGCGATGATCTTGCAGTCACCGCACGATTTTTGTATTTTGATTTTGGGACAAAAATCGTACGACGGTCGTAGGGAGACCGCAAGGGTTCAGTCAGCATTCATAGGGACTACGTACCGGGACATCGCACGGGCTCCGTACGATCGCCACTTAAAGTGTGCGGAGACCATACGATTACCGTACGATCTCGTTGCGATTTTGTCAGAGAACTTCGACGAAAACCACAACAAGAAATCGAAGGCATACGATGCCTGTGTGTATTGTTACCACAGACGTCGTAGCACAAAGACACCTACGATGTATACACTTGACACTCGTACGGGGTAAGGGCATGCAACCTAGGTATAAGCCATTGCATAAACACAATGTCTTGGTACAGTGGTCGCATTGTTTATTAATCACCTCCACGTGACCAGCATTGTCCCGTTCATCCGTTCATTGACGGAAGACGGTACCAAAATGACCTTGGCCACGATACGTATTGGCATTATACCACGCTTCTAGTCTTAACTAACTTGTACTATGCATGACACCGTATTGGCGAAAATTATATACAAAATGAAACAAAACTGTCCCACTGAAATTACATAGATATTTCACCAAAAGAAAAAATATCATTTGCAAATAATTGAATATTGAACACAACAAAACAACGAAAGCTGTTTCGTTCCCTCCTTCCTGGTGTTAAGGAAACGGTTTGAGATATGATTGGTGTGCGTACGTGCGATGGTTTGCTCTTGTCTCACATTTATCGAAACCATCCATAAAACTACGCGTCATGTCACTTGATCGGCTGGTTGGACAACTTTTTGTTTTATTGAATGTTTTGTAAATAACTAGCGCATTTGTTTTCGCTATACTCTTCTCGTTAAATCTGAACTTCTAAACGCTTCTAGCTGTTTTCTTTGGTTGTACAGCCTGGTTTGTGTCAGACCTGATCGAAAACCTAGATTGCTGTTTTTTTCTGAATTAGATTAACAAGTGTCATAGAATAATAATAATAATAATAATAATAATAATAATAATAATAATAATAATAATAAAGTCTTTATTTAAAGAGGATAACATATTTAGTGCGAGCACTAATCTAACATATGGTCCTCATAAAACATGGTAAAACACAAACAATATTTACAAAATCATACAATTATACATACATGCTAACATAAAATGGTCTAGGATATCTTAAAACATAACTCAGTTATGCTAATATTCAACAGTGTGAGTTAAAAGATAATGTTTCCGCTAATGTCGTTTATGGTTGTTTTGTGAAGATGCTTTTAATCTATCACTTATATTTGCAAAAAAATGTTCATGACCATCCTCGGATGGGCCGTAAGACCTTTACTTGTTAATAACTTTCAAGGGAGGCAATAACTATCTCTAAAAGAATGTGTTACAAAGTGAAAACTGTATGTTAAAATGCTGTGCATACTGGTATATATAAATAAAATCGTTAATAAAAAATGAGCAAGATAATAATTTAGAAGAACCTAGAGCTTTGGACGATCATATGTGAACAATCCATTTACCTTCACCATTTTCATTGGAAAACCATTTTTGTGAAGGCTAAAGGGAAACAATGTTACTCAGCTTGCTATATTAATCTCGGTTGAGTTTTCTGGTGCTCCTTCCTACTAGACATTTCCAACTTAATCCGATATTGATATTGGAGTTTGACATTGGAGTTCGGATAATGTTTTTGGTGGATATTCTCAAGGACAACATGTAAACTAATAGATGAACACATTGTATACAAACATGTTCATGTATATACTAGGGATCTATCGGTTTATCGCTTATTGATGAGCCATGCTGTGTTAAGAAATAAGATTACGGCACTTTGTATGCATCGGCGAGATCAGCGGCCCTTGGATGGTGGACGCCCGGGATGGACACAATATATCGGGTTGGAGAACTTGTACAGATGCACACCACCGCATGCGTCACTAAACATTTCCTACTTGCTAGCAAGTATCAGAACCAGTGAAGCTATTTCGCCATTGCTTATTTATGTTTGGTAGGCAAATGATTTACCGACAACGCATAAACGCCGGTCCTTGGAGACCTGCAATATGTCTTGCACTAAGGTAGAACTGTTCAAGGTCTCAATATTGTTAGAAACTTTTTATTATACTCAATATCAAGGTAGAATATGTGCAACAAGCAAAGCTTCTTATAAACATATGTACATGCATATTTCACTATTATTATCCTAGTTAACAAATAAACAAGACAGTTGATTTTGTTGTATATTTAACGCACGGCGAGGACCATACAATGACTGCGATATATTGTGCTTCGCTTACGCATGCGTGTTACATTGTATTGTTTTGTCCAAGACCAGGCGCAAGGGACTGACCAGAGTTCAGATATGCTTTACCATAAATGATGTGGTAGATATAAACGACCGCATTACTTCAACATTTTTTCCATGGACGCAAGGCATCAAACCATATTTTCGAATTTTGTATCAACAGATAAAGGTGCATATGTGGATACAATGTACAGAAGGTGGACAAAAGTATTCGTCGCGTTTGTAAAACTCCATTGACTACAATGTATTTTCATGTTTGCGAGAAAAATTATCCTGCTTCTCCTAGTTAACGTATTTTAATATTTTTGGTGTCATTTGAAAGGTAAATGAATAAAGCAATAAACAAGGTATTTTCATTTAATTCCATGCAAGCGTTTTCAAGCTACAAATTTTTTAAAAGTTGTGAAATATTTTTTGACAATTTTTGGGCGACGTCACCATTGACGTCAATGGGAAAATGACTTTTTCAAAATTTTCTGAAACTTTAAACTGTTGTTTTGGAAAAATGCAATGTCGGAACTTCGACAAATGACCTTTATTTATTGCTTTATTTATTTAACTTTCAAATGACTCCAAAATCATGAAAATATGTTGACCAGAAGAGGCAGGACAATGTTTCTTGTAAACATGAAAATGCATTGAAGTCTATGGACTTTTCAAAAGTGACGAATACTTTTGTCCACCTTCTGTAAGTAGGATGACCCTTTTCAAGCCAGACGAAGATGTGCTTACCTGTTTTAATAATGAGCCCCGTCGTGAGAAAACCGAAATTTTTGCCTAGGCGAAAACAAAGGCGCACATCAGCTTCGCAGTTCAGCTTCGCAGCAACTGCGAAGCTAATCAGCGCCTTTGTTTTCGCTATGCGGATTGTACACTTCCTCTACTTTCTTAATCCAAAATATCCCGTCTCTAGTCATCTTCCGTGCTTGTAAGGGCTCGGGTTGTGTCAGACCTCGGGTTGTGTCAGACCTGGTCGGAAACCCTGAAGACCGGGTTTCTCGCGTCGCGGCTCATTTATTCTAGCACATGAGACACAGTGGAATTACGAGTATGTATGCCAACATTAATATCGCACCATAGCAGTACAAGTTATCAGAGATTTTAAAGAATTTTAATGGAGGGTTTTCTCATGACGTTTCCCCAACTCCTCGACACAGAATGCCACTTTGATATGTTCTATGAATGTGAAAACCACACTTTCTGACAAAAAGTCTGATTGACGGGTCAAGGGTGTAGGACACACGTAGAAATAAACAGTGAAAATTTTATGCACTGTGGAAACAGTTCTTTCAAAATAAACTTAAAATTGTAACACTATAGTTGTCGACGATCACATAATTTTATCAGTCTGCATTAAACGCGCTGTTTACAAGGAATTGTAAATCAAGGGGAAGTGTAATTGTACCGTGATGATTTTACCCAAAGATGTAATGGGTGCTCTTAAAAAAATGATATACGAAATCAGTTTGAAGCACGTTTCGCATGTCATTACATCATAATGTAGGATAGAAGACCAATTGAAAATGGTGGCAACGTCCTGACACGAACATAGCTGTTGGCTGGACAAACCAAGCAAAGAGAACAAACTCACAATCCACATGCGGTTTTCTTTTCTTCTTTTTTTCTTGACCTAGGGTGTTACAAGTGCATGTATATGCATCGTGTTTTACATATTTCAAGATGAAATAAAATAATTCGACTCCAATTTTCTGTCCTTTACGATAAATCCCTGCTAGTGCCATTGTTGTTTCGTAGAGTTCCGCCGTTGACTGTTCTGCGAACTGGACAACCAAGAATGTTTGAGCGAATAAAAGTTGTCACTAAAATTCTAAAAGTTTGGGTGCAACTTTACTCATCTGTGTTAACTCCTTCATCAGTGTCAGAATATCATTGTCTACACATATATGACCACCGCAAGAATGAAATGTTGCATTTGGGTCTCCGGATAGCTCACTCAGTAGCATCGATGGCTTCTGATTACTTACATAGGGGTCGAATCCCATTGGCGACGCCAGTAAAATGTCGACAATTGATAAGCCTATTAAATTGTTCAATGGTTTGATTGTCACCTTCCGGACACTATGGTTTCACGGGGTATTTCCCGACCGAACATCGAGAACTGCTGTGGCTTCCCCACGACCGCAACGTCGGTGTCTAAGAAGCAGAATTGCTTACCCATTCATAATTACTTCGCCTTACGTCTGTTTCTTGCAAGCCACATAGATTTGCGCGATTCGTGACATGAAACAATTAAAACATACCATGGCCTTAGCATGCATGTGATCGGTGCACAAGACCAAAATAAGATCTGTGTACAATTTTTTAATTGAAAAACTTTAGATACCTTCAGAAAAACGTATAAAACTTGGTACGAAAGTTATCAAACATTTGATCGTGTACAGGTACCAGAAGTATAGGGTTTTCACCAATTTAGTTGGACAGCCTTGAGATACCCCCCAGAAATCGATTAAAGTTTCTCGTATATCGTATATCGTATCTCAGACTAAGTTGGAAATGTCTACTACGGTCAACACAGGATAGGTAAAAGTAAGCATTATATAGCATCTCATCATGTTTGTATTTACATGTAGCTGCAAACTGTCAGTTGGAAGTACATTACATAGATCAAACATACCACTGAACTCAATGTCAAGAAGATTTGGATGAAGACACGTTGTTTCTGGATTTGTGATCGCTGTGATGACAACTCAAGTTCTCTTTGTCAAGATTTTAGTTACTATATGAGTATTGCGCAGCTTCGTTGATGTATTTAATTTTTACTCACGAGTCAAAAATCATGTTTGGCATGTGCACAAAGAGTGATACCATATTATTGCATAAATACCCGCGTCACACGATATCAACAGCCGTTTATTAATGAAGAGAGAGTCATGCATTAATATTGCAATTCACGCGCACACGTGTTGTTAAACATGGCTTTTACTCATGCTCGTTACCGGGCGCCACGCAAAGCACGTGCTAGTAATGAGAAACTGAAGTCCGCCCGGAACGGGCATAAAAAAGAAAGCGTTTACGCGTATGAAAATGTGATGAGGCTGTAAAATATATAGTGCACCATATATGTGATGAGGCTGTAAAGTATATAGTGCACCATATTTGTTTTCGTTTCTGCACTCGTTTCAGCACTCGTTTCTGCAGAATTTATGCAATAATAGCGATCAAAAATGATTTTGTCATTCATTAACATTCGCTAGTCCCTCGGGGAGTGATGAAAACCTCGGGCTACGCCCTCGGTTTTCAACACTCCCCTCGTGACCTAGCAGATGTTAATGAATGGAAAATCATGTTTGATCCCTATAATGACATTAGCCGGAACATGACAGGCATATGCCAGTTTTTAAATCACCACCGAGTATATATATGTAAATGCTCCAATACCCGACAGCAGCCGGAGTTGAGCAGCGAATCTTGAATAGACAAAGTAAACAGTAAGGACTATGTCTAGTCACAGGAACCTTACCGTTTATATTATAATACATCGGATTAACTTGAGTGCTTCGAAAGGGCTTAGAACTACAGTAGTTGTTGTTTGGTCGATTTTGGGTTGAATGTCCCACCAACATCTAAGGTCATACAGAGACGAAACCGGATTAAAGTAACAAATCTTCCAGACAATGTAGGCATTTTAAAGTTTTTTTCAGTCAGCGTTGAGAATTTACGCCAGACCAAGAGATTGCGATGTGGTCGTCTTAAAGCATGATTGTTGTCATTTATACATGTATACATGTACTTCCTGAAAAAAGAGGTGCGATTGGAATCTCTGAAGTGATCGTATCTATACCAGTCAGCATAGATGCCCACACCATTAAAGCTCTGCTAGTGGCACGGATAATTCTCCATGATAGCGGTTCTCTCCTTTGCAAATCTCCATTTAGGATTTTTATGTTTCTATTCGCCTTGCTGCAATGAAGCTGTCTTGTCATGATGCGAAAAAGGAGCGCCGGTTGCAGGAATCAATCGTGCAGGCAAAAATCATGATTCACGCTGAGCACGAGAATAATCAGAAAAGCACGATACGTTAGAACTGGTGTTAGTCTTGTTTGGCAGAGCAAATACTTGTTGTATCTTCTTCTTTACCTGATCACGGGGTCTATTCTCTAAGCCTCTATAATCTGGTGTCGTCCAGGTATAAGCAGGTTCCGGTAGTGGTTTTGTGAAATTGAATGTAAACAAAGAAATGGAGTAGACAGGTGAACAGGTAAGTTGCATTATTTCTGTTTTATCTTTTGATTTTGAATAAAATCCTGATGTGCAGTCTCAAGAGAATTTACAAACGCTAGTAGAAATCAAAACTAGAGTGGCGAAGATGCAATAGGAAACTAGATTTTGATGTTCAAAGTTTCGATACGTGGCTGTTTTGATGTAACAGTTTCGGCCAGATTCACAAGTTTGCCCTACATTTTGAATATATATGCACCGGACATTGTCCGATTCGACCCACAAACAAATATAATCAGTACGTACATTCCTGGGAATCGAAATAGCTTCATGAAAGCGAGTCCAAAATAAAAAATCTTGGTATAAGCACATTTTTTCAGGTGGTCGTGAATGTTAAGACGCTTTAGTAAGGTAGACGTGCAATCTGACTGACACTGTACCAGGTACTCAAATTGCTTATGAAATCACAAGCACTTTCACATTTGAAATAATTGAGCTTGTTTATAGTGGCTGAGAGACATATTCGCTCAAAAGCTTAACAAGGATCTTATTCCATCCCAAAACATAAAATGGTTCCTCATAATTCTGGCGTGAGTTGCATAACGCAAACCCTTGAGCTATTGATGACGCCATTTGATCTTCCTTATTCCTTAGCAACGGCGGGTTGTTTTCAGAGAGGCAGCTCTTTGGAACGTTAGGGGCCTACGTAGCGCTGGCAAACACTTTTTTTAACATACCGTTGCATAGGAAATAGTTGCTTAGTGCTTGCTAACCCTGTTTATGTATAACACGTATCAGCTAACGCGGCTTTTCATATCCTACATAATATTCCCCATGCACATTTGTGGCAAATAAAATGTCGTATGCAGGGTGCATAATTTTCTCAGATAAGAAATAGATTGTTCTCATTGAATGGGCCAGTTGTGTAGTAGAAAATGATTCTAGTCTATTCAACTGGCGATTGTTTTAATGTGGTTTGAAATTAAGTTGAATTGTTTTTGGTGTTTTTATATGAAAATGAAAGGCGTATACTCTGTTCTAGATGATAAACATGCCTAAAAGAAAGAAGAAGACCATCAGCGGTATGTGTAAGCACGTGGCGCTTCCTTGCCCATTCCTCTCTGAAGACTTTGTCGCATACTATGCACGGTAGACTCGGGGGTTGGTGCGATAATCGGTGCCGCTCTAGGCTAAATTTTGTTGCCAGATTCTTCCCGCACTGGTCACACATGTAACTTTTCTTGGATGCCATTACTTCTGGAATTGAAATGTGATGCATTTAAATGCAACATATTAACAACATTTCTAAGCCAGTTATTAATTCTTAATATACGAGCCACCTCATGGGAAAACCAACAATGTGGTTTTTGAACAGGTCCTACACAAATCGGGCTGTACAGCCACAGAAGACAGCTAGAACTTTGAAACTTTTTATTTAAAAAGAAGAGGGATTGTACTTTCCGAGTAGAGAAAACAAAGGCGCTGATCAGATTCGCGGTTACCACGAAGCTGATCTGTGTCTTTGTTTTCGCCTATGCAAATTGTTGGTTTTCTCATGAGGCGGCTGATATCATTATGTTTGTTTGCATTGGTCTTTAATGTCACAGTCAGCATTTTTCAATCACGTCGGGGCGGGGCCACTGCTTCCTGTGTTTTGACCAGTACTCTAGGGAGTAGGACACAGCATGGTTACCCCCAGTTGAAATTGAATCTAACACTTCTATTCGGAGTCTAACGCTCTACCATTCGGTCACCGCGCTCGGTTTATATTATTATTTGAGCCGCCTCATGAGAAAACCAACAATATGCATAAGCGAAAACAAAGACGCAGATCAGCTTCGCGGTAACCGCAAAGCTGATCAGCGCCTTTGTTTTCGCTACTCAGATAGTGCAATGCCTCTTCTACTAAAATCCAAAATTTCAAGCTTCTAGCTCTTTTCTGTGCTTGTGCAGGTCGATTGCGTCGGACCTGTTCGGAAACCACATTTGATGTTTTCCCATGAGGCGGCTCATTTCTTTATTCGTTATTGCCGAAACATTTTTACAATTTTTTAATTGTTATGTGTACGTTTTCTATTCAAGAGACAATTAAAAGAATAAATAAATGTACCAAAAACAAAGTATGTTGAAATTTTATGAAGACCGGGCACAATATCTCGAGCGATAGCGAGTCCGATTCTTATTGACATCGACTAACAGTTGCATGTTGCAAACATGTTCATACGATCACAAGGTCAGTAAATCTGTGAATCAGAATGTCCACGAATATACATAATTGAAAATAAAATGTACACACAGGCACAAGGCGGGTAAATTACATTACAAGACATCTCTAAGATGTACTGAATGAGTTGCATTTGGAGAAAACCAACATTTCGCATATGCCAAAACAAAGGAGCAGATCAGCTTCCCAGTAGTTGCGAAGCTGATCAGCGTCTTTGTTTTCGCTACTCAGCTAGTACAATTCAACTACTTTCTAAATCCAAAATGTTCATCCTCTAGTCGTCTTCTGTGTTTGTACAGCTCGGTTTCAACGTCGGTTTGTGTCGCACCTGCTCGGAAACCACATTGTTTGTTTTCTCATGACGCGGCTCAAATGTTGTTTAGCAAATATACTATTGCATTTGTAGGCGGGCGTATACGCACCATATATCTGGTTCTACACGGGGAGCTTTGATTCCCTCCCGACATCACTCGAGCATTGTCGACTGGGATGTATGAGTGACATACATTGAACGTTAAAAGATCTACTTTGAAAAGTTAGTTGGTTTGAATTGATGCTTTACAAATTTTTAAAAATCGCAAAACCGTAGCCCGTAGACACGTCGAGCGCGCGCCGTACGGAGACACTGCGATGATCGTACGATCGCCGCACGATTTATTATAATAATTTACGGACAAAAAATAGTTCGGCGATCGTAGGGAGACCGCAAGAGCTCAGTCAGAAAAAATAGCGACTCCTCGCGGACATCGCACGGGCTCCGTACGATTTCCAACTAAAGACTGTGGATACCCTACGATTTCCATACGGTTTTGAGTCAAAACATCGACGACAGCCAGAGAAAGAAATCTTTGAATTGTTAACACATACGTCGTAGCTGAAGATCACTTCCGATATCTAAAATCGTAGGAAAATCGCAGACTGAAAAATCGTACGATTATCGGTGCAAATGTAACCTAGGCATAATCACTATACTTTCACTATAATCGTATAAATTAGTTATAATGCTTAAAACGCTTATTACTCTTCGATCTACGGTAACAATTTAACGAAAGTCTTTGTGTGCAACTGCACATATCAATTATGGTATTGCCTGTTAAAAGAATCCATATCACGAACGAATCTCAATAAAAACGACAACTTAACAGTTTCATGTTTTTGGAAATATCTCACCACCCAAGATTTTGTGCTTTGCATTCACACCACCCCTACATTTTATTCTTATACGTTACATGTTTACATGCTGTTCTTCCTCCAAAGCAAAATGACATATTATTTCTTGAATATATAAATCATTGAAGACCAACAATTGTACTCACCTTCAGCAATCTGCTTAAAATCACAAGTGTGTCGACAAATCAACCAAAATGTACCGCTAGTTTATCTTCTCGCGTATGACGCACGTGCTTTTATGAGCTTTGAACATTTCCGCTGAACGCTTCTCAAACTTTTGCAAAGATTTGTTAATGTTAATTTGATGTTTTAACATGTATCGAGAGACTGCACTTCAAAAAAATTACATTGCTGACCTAAGTTCTTATATTTTTTTCATTTTTTGAAGGAACCAATGAAACACCAGACTAAACCGCTGACCTTAACCAGCACAACTCCCGAGCATATTGGCTTGAAGAATAGACCCCGTGCTGATACGTTACTCCGCAGGAAAAAGAACAAAGCACAACGCTTTTTCAACGCTTTTACAACGATTTTATTAGGACTACTTTTAAGAACACCATTATAACGCTTTTAATATTTCAAGTTTTAAAGTCAATATGGTGAATATTAAACACAACTTAGACAGTCATTGCTTCAGGGTTCGTCTGTCCAGTTATAAACACATTGTCTTAAAGTTTTAATGATAATTAGGGGCCTTAATAAATTAATTTAGCCCTTTGACAATATATCGACATCATGAAAATGAATGTGACCACGAATTTTACTACAAGGGGAAAAACTCAACAAGACAATCAAAAGTCAAGAAACGTTTTTACAAAAAGAGGGAATACTCCTACATGTAGGCCTAAACTTATATAAAATAAAACTGGGGTTTACAGGCGTATTATATATTTTTCTTACTTTTGCTCGGAAACATAGATTGTGCGTACTCATATATACTGTATATTGTATGAAAACATATAAACGCTTTTCGAGGACCGCATCTAATGATTGAGAAAGAAGGTGACCTTTAATTTGTTATCATATTCTAAATTAATAAATACATAAATAAATTAATTAATTAATTAATTAATTAAAAACGAACAAAAACATATGACATAGGGCACCCCATTTTATGCAATTGTATACTGTACCTAAGTGCGACGACTGATGAGTGGCCTACAATACTTGCTTTTAAAATGATTATTTTTTAAGCATTCCGGCGAGACGCTATCTGAACCCTACACAGCGATGACTTAGATGAGACTGCGTAGATTATAGGAATTATTTTGCTAACCGCAATTATTTTGATTACGGAATGGTTGCCATGTCCCTGTACATGTCCGCGCAACCGAGTCTGTCATAATTTAGAAACGTGACAACAGAGTTATAAGAACGTTTAAACTACATGTATCCTCATATTGTACGGATGTGGGTGTGAACATGTATGAGAGCGTCGGAAGTTCAACGGTAATCAGGAAACATTGCCAAAATCGACTGAAAAATAAATGCTTCTTCTGTTGGGGAACTTCCGTCTCCCGGGGCACTTTTAAAGGCGGGTAGGGCTTATCGATCAGGGTGCTGGCGATCATCTCACGCCAACTGTAAGCATTTCGCCAAAGTCTTGATTCCTCGCAGACACTTTAGTATCGGTTATTGTGCCGAATCACAAATGAAACTTCGTAACGTCTATGACGTTAACATTTACACTATACATTACGTTATCTTACGTCGCAAAAATGGATAGGGGTGTGTCTCTTTGTAACCCCGTAGCTCTAACAATTTAAGTGCAATTTCAATAAAACAAGCATTTTTCTCCATCAAATTGACCCCCTTAACACATATAAAGAAAATATGCATTTCTGAGACAAGGCCGATTTCGACGGTTCGTGCACCAAGGCCTTTATAAACCAAGTCACCATAAAATTCAGGTTCCGAAAGGCCCTCACTTAAAAGCGATTGCGTCTTTAACCCAACATTATATTTGGAAATCAATTCATAGTGTCTACGATATAATTTTGAAAAGGTTTTTCGAAGTTTATGATACCGATAGCCCTCTTTGAGAAGTTTTGCCGTTAAACATTTATTTTGAGCGTTGAAGTCTGTAACATGATTGCAGACTCTAGTGTTATATATAATTGATTCAATAATATTGATTCTTTTTAAAGTTATTACTTATTATTTATATATATAATCAAAGGGGAGTAACCTTGATTAATATATATTTCTTTTCTATGTTTCTACAATTTATTATCTAGAACTTTGTAGAAGAATGTCATTGATTATTTTTATCACTGTTATATAATTTAGAAGTATAGAAAATTCTATGAGCACTTTGTGGATAATTCCAGATGAAAATGGAGTGAGTGTTTTTTTTTACCATAAGTTAAAAATATATTTGGACTATGTATACTGAGATCTCGAAGGGTCTAGTGGACTCTCGTTTAGTCTTGATGGTCGTTGCGGCCTTGAATTCTCTCTGGAGAATTCTAAATTCTCTTTGGAGAATTTAAAAGAACTTTCGTTTAGTTCGTTTCTTTTCTAGAGAAAAGTTTATTATATCATTCTCTAGAAACCTGGAGAATTTCCTTAGATGTATAAATATAGGTCCCAATTCAGTCGTAGGTATTCAGAAATTTGAAGTGATTTAAAGTATATAATTTTGGTTGTTTTACTAGTGTTTTGTGTGGATTAAAATATACATGTGCTCATATTCTGGTTACTGGATTGTGGACTTACATTTGAGGGACAAGGACTTATTTGACATTAACTTTGTAAGTTATTTATTTATTTATTTATTTATTTATTTATCTGTTTGTTTGTTTTTATATATTTGCAGCATTTATTTGTTTGATTAAATATTGTTAAGTTTAAATTACTTGGTTGTTTTTCGCTGTACCTGTCTAGTTACGCTAGGTCGTAACAGATTTTGGGGGCTCTGAGCCGGGATTGAACATTTTGTGCACCTATTTTATTCTGAATTTGAAAAGATATTTATTGTTTGTCATACCAGCAAAAAGCAACCATGTTATTCAAACTTGAAGATTTCATTGCTGCGCCTTCTCAAGAGCTGTTAAACTTGGCCAAAAAGAGTGATCTTTTAGACATTGCTAGTCATTATAGCATACCTGATGTCAAAACATCTATGTTAAAACGTGAAATTAAGAATGTTATCATTCAGTTTCTTGTTGATGAGGAATTTTTTGAACCCTCAGCTACATCTCTTATTATGGTCTCACAAACCGACATACAGTTGAAAGAGTTAGAATTAAAAAGGCATCTTGAACTGGAAAAATTAAGATTAGAGTTTGAAGAAAAAAGAAGGGCAGATAAGGAAGAAAGGGAAGAAAAACTTGCAAGAGATAAGGCTGAAAGGGAGGAAAGAATACAAATAGAAAAGTTAGAGCTTGAAAAACAAAAGTTGGTATTTGAAAGAGAAGAAAAACAAAAGCAAAGAGAAATGGAAGAACGACTTGAAAAAGAAAGATTAGAAAAACAAAGAGAGTTAGAAGAAAGGCTTGCAAAAGAAAAATTAGAGCAAGAAGAAAGAATTGAGGTTGAAAAAGAAAAACTGCAGTATAGTTTAAAAATGAAAGAGCTTGAATTGAGCAGTAAATCAATGCCTCCTGTATCTTTTGATCCTAGTAAAGTATTTGATGTTACAAAGCATATCAGGCTCGTTCCTCCATTTCAAGAAAAAGAAGTAGATAAGTACTTTTTACATTTTGAGAAGGTAGCAGAAAATTTGAAATGGCCAAAAGAGCATTGGACCTTGCTTCTACAGAGTGTTGTTATTGGTAAAGCTCGAGAAATTTACACTCAGCTTCCACTTGATCAAAGTTCAGATTATGACACAGTCAAAAATCTGATTCTTAAGGCTTATGAATTAGTACCTGAAGCTTACAGGCAGAAATTCAGAAATTGTAGGAAAGAACATGATCAAACCCATGTAGAATTTGCTAGAACTAAGGAGCAATTATTTGATAGGTGGTGTTCTTCAAAGGATGTAAAGTCTGATCATGCAAAATTAAGACAGCTCATGCTTGTTGAAGAGTTCAAACGATGCATACACTCTGATGTCAAATCTTTTCTTGGCGAAAGGGAAGTAGAAACTTTAGATGTAGCAGCACGATTAGCTGATGATTATGCTTTGACTCATAAGGTGTCTTTTGTAAATAAGCCTTACAAGAAACCTTTTAACCCTCAATTTAAACCTAATACACCTCAGTCAAAACCATTTAACCCTCAACAGAGAAATAATTCTCCTCAACCTAATCCACAACCACAAGCTGGACTAACAGCTGATAGTTCCAGTCCTTTACATAATCCTAAAAATAAAGATACTAGTGAAAACAAAGGTCAAAGATCCTCATACTCACCCCGGCTGTTTTGCAATTATTGTAAAGGTGACGGTCACGTCATTTCTGAATGTGAAACTTTGAAAAGAAGAAAAGAGAGACAAAATCAAAATAATTCTAGACCAACAGGTCTTACTTCTTTAAGGTCAAAACCACAGTCGATTATTCAGGATGAAAATCCTATTTTGGCCAAAACGTCTGCGACTGATTGTATTATGGAGATTTATGAACCATTCTTATCAGAAGGTTTTGTGTCACTTACTAGTGATTCTGCCCAGTCTACCCCTATTAAAATCTTACGAGATACCGGAGCTTCTCAGTCTCTTATTTTAGCAGATACCTTGCCTTTTTCCGAGAAGACTTCAACTGGGACAAGTGTCCTTATTCAGGGAGTAGAGTGTGGATTTGTTAATGTACCGCTCCATAACATTTATTTGTCTTCAGACTTAGTTTCTGGTCCTGTGGCTGTAGGTATTAGGCCTTCTTTACCTTTTAAAGGTGTTCACTTGCTATTAGGCAATGACTTAGCCGGAGATAAGGTTGTGGTAAACCCACTTTTGACCAATACACCTTGTGAGGATCAATTGCCTGATCCCATTGAGCAGGAAATTCCTGATCTTTACCCTTCATGTGCCGTTACAAGGGCTATGGCAAAAAAAGTCAAATTGAATGATGGGATACAGGATATTGACTTAACTGACACTTTTATAGGTCAGTCTTTTCATGATGAGATTTCAAAATCTCTTTCTTCAAGTCAAACTGACTTCAACAATCAAAGGTCAGACAATGACCTTTCACCTTCAATTTTGACCAAGGTCACGACCAAATGTCAAGGTCACAACTTTGTCAAGAACAGCACAGTGATCCTGAAATCTCGCCTTTATTTGAAAGGGCTTTAGATGAAAATGAAATTTCTCAGGTTCCTGTTTGTTTTTATGTCAAAAATGACATCTTAATGAGAAAATGGCGTCCTCCTGATGTTTCAGCGGAAGACGAATGGACCATAAATCACCAAATTGTGGTTCCTAAGGCTTATCGTCCTGAAATCTTAAACTTGGCCCATGAAACTCCCATGTCAGGTCATTTAGGGATAAATAAGACTTACCGCAAAATTCTCAAGCATTTCTACTGGCCAGGATTAAAATCTGATGTTTCCCAACATTGCAAATCCTGTCACACTTGTCAAATGGTAGGAAAACCTAATCAGACTATTCCAAAAGCTAATTTACAGCCTATTCCTGCATTTGATGAACCATTTAGTAGGATTATCATTGACTGTGTAGGTCCGTTACCCAAGACTAAATCAGGTTGCCAATATCTCTTGACTATAATGTGTGCTTCAACACGTTTTCCTGAAGCAATTCCACTCAGGAATATCAAGACGAAAACAATAGTTAAGGCCCTTGTAAAGTTTTTCACACTTGTAGGTCTTCCAAAATCAGTCCAATCAGATCAGGGTTCCAATTTTATGTCAGGAACATTTCAGCAAGTAATGCATGAACTTGGCATTAAACAATACAAGTCATCAGCTTATCATCCTGAAAGTCAAGGTGCTTTGGAAAGATTCCATCAAACTTTGAAGAACATGATCAGATCTTACTGTTTTGACACCGAAAAAGATTGGGATGAAGGCATACATTTGCTATTATTTGCTGTCAGAGAGTCAGTACAAGAGTCTCTTGGGTTCAGTCCGTTTGAACTTGTTTTCGGACACACTGTTCGTGGACCTTTAAAACTTATGAAAGAGAAGTTTCTTTCAAGTAATGACAGTCCTTTGAACTTACTTCAGTATGTGTCTGACTTCAAAACTAGATTGACAAAAGCTTGGGAAGTTGCTCGGTCCAATCTTAAGTCAGCTCAGAGCAAAATGAAGTTGCATTTTGATGAAAATGCTCAGAACAGAAATTTTGACCCTGGAGACAAGGTGATTGCTCTTTTGCCCATTCCTGGCAGGCCATTACAAGCTAGATATTATGGTCCATATACTGTTGAGAAAAAGTTAAGTGATGTAAATTACATTGTTAACACTCCTGGGAGGCGCAAGCAAAAACAATTATGTCATATTAACATGCTTAAAAAGTACATTGATAGGGATAGTGATAATGATAGTTCAGTTATTTCCTCAGTAAGCATAGTTAATTCTGTCCCTCATGAACAAAATCAGACAGACTTTGAAGAAATGAACTCTGTGAACTGTGAACCATTATCCTCAAAACTCCAGAATTCTGACATTCTGCATGACCTCGATCAGAAACTGTCACATCTAGATCCGGACAAGAAACATGAACTAAAACAATTAATTCTTGAATATGAGCACTTATTTCCGGACATTCCATCCAGAACCGATAAAATCTACCATGATGTAGACATTATTGAAGGAGCAAAACCGGTGAAACAACATCCGTATAGACTTCATCCTGAAAAACAACAATATCTCAGGAAAGAAGTTAAGTATTTGCTGGACAATGACTTTATAGAACCTAGTCAAAGTGAATGGAGTTCTCCTTGTATACTTGTGCCAAAATCTGATGGGACATTTCGAATGTGCACAGACTATAGAAAAGTAAATTCTGTCACAAAAACTGACACATTTCCCATACCAAGAATTGATGACTGCATCGACAACATTGGTCACGCCAAATATGTGACGAAATTCGATCTTTTGAAAGGGTTTTGGCAGATTCCACTTACAGACAGAGCAAAGGAGATCTCGGCATTTGTTACTCCTGATGGACTTTATCAATATAAAGTGATGCCTTTTGGCATGAAAAACTCTCCAGCAACATTTCAGCGCTTGGTTAATAGTTTGATTTTCGGTCTGGATGGGTGTAAAGCTTACATCGACGATGCCATCATCTACAGTGAAGAGTGGAAACAACACCTGGAGATCATCAGAGAATTCTTCAAAAGACTCAGTGATGCTAAACTGACAATAAACTTACCGAAAAGTGAATTTTGCCATGCTAGTTTGACATTTCTAGGACATATTGTTGGACAAGGTCAGGTCAGACCTGTAGAAGCCAAAGTTGAGGCTATATCAGATTTTCCTGTACCTACAGGAAAACGGCAACTGATGCGCTTTTTGGGTATGGCTGGATATTACAGAAAGTTCTGTAATAATGTTTCAGTTTTAGATGAGCCTTTGACAAACTTACTTTATGATAAGAAGGTCAGGTATGTTTGGAATAAGGCTTGTCAGAGTTTTTTGTTCAGTTTGGGCCATACTTAAAAGTGTTTCAGCTCTATTTACACTGTTAATCTGAAAAATAGACTCCATCTGAGTATTAGCTAGAGCATAAGTCTCATGTTGCAAGAGCACAATCTTGACATTAGACACATAAAAGGTAGAGATAATATAATTCCAGACACCCTTTCAAGAGCTTGACAGTTTTGCCTTGCATGTTTGCATATGTGTATTGCAAAAGAAAGTTTTATTTCATAAAACTTTCTTTTCATTGAAGAAGGGAAGTGTTATATATAATTGATTCAATAATATTGATTCTTTTTAAAGTTATTACTTATTATTTATATATATAATCAAAGGGGAGTAACCTTGATTAATATATATTTCTTTTCTATGTTTCTACAATTTATTATCTAGAACTTTGTAGAAGAATGTCATTGATTATTTTTATCACTGTTATATAATTTAGAAGTATAGAAAATTCTATGAGCACTTTGTGGATAATTCCAGATGAAAATGGAGTGAGTGTTTTTTTTACCATAAGTTAAAAATATATTTGGACTATGTATACTGAGATCTCGAAGGGTCTAGTGGACTCTCGTTTAGTCTTGATGGTCGTTGCGGCCTTGAATTCTCTCTGGAGAATTCTAAATTTTCTTTGGAGAATTTAAAAGAACTTTCGTTTAGTTCGTTTCTTTTCTAGAGAAAAGTTTATTATATCATTCTCTAGAAACCTGGAGAATTTCCTTAGATGTATAAATATAGGTCCCAATTCAGTCGTAGGTATTCAGAAATTTGAAGTGATTTAAAGTATATAATTTTGGTTGTTTCACTAGTGTTTTGTGTGGATTAAAATATACATGTGCTCATATTCTGGTTACTGGATTGTGGACTTACATTTGAGGGACAAGGACTTATTTGACATTAACTTTGTAAGTTATTTATTTATTTATTTATTTATTTATCTGTTTGTTTGTTTTTATATATTTGCAGCATTTATTTGTTTGATTAAATATTGTTAAGTTTAAATTACTTGGTTGTTTTTCGCTGTACCTGTCTAGTTACGCTAGGTCGTAACACTAGTCTTAGAGCATAAATAATTGCAACAGTTGCACTTCTTGGCATTGCACTTAGAAATACTAGGGTACATTCCAGGTCTCTTGAACGGATTAATATATTTACGTAAAATTGGTGATTTGAGTGGAGATAACCTAATCTGAAGATTATTACGAAACATATTTGAATTAGAAGCTCCGTGTAGATTAACAGTAGATGCCGAAAATAAATTAAGAGGTGTCACCCTAACAGTAGGTAATAAATTTTGAAAATTGTTAGTTGAATGAGGAATCCGTACAGTAGACACGGCATGCAACCTAAGGGGAGTTAATGTAATTCCTAATCTTTTTGTGATAGTCATAGTTGGGAGTATTGTGTTGATACTGCCAAAAGAAGCGCGACACTCATACCGGTAATAGAATAAATAATGCACTTAATCGTAATGCAAAATCTTTTGAATGAAAGAAAAAGGTATAACCAAAAAAAAGTACAAGTAGGCAAAGATCAGGAAAAGGCGCAATCAAAAAAAGACTCCCACTCCAAAAACCAAGGTGGGAAAAAGCCAAACTAACAATAAGGTACTTATACCATGAAAACATTTCGTAAGCCGAATGAGCAGCTATTTTCCCAAAAGGTGGCCACTCAGTTACCTTAACTTAACTAAAAATATGCAAACATACATAAGGCTCCAACAGCACAAAAAATATTTTAAACACCAAGACATAAAACAAAAAGAACCACCACAGAAGTATCGACTTGGAACGAGCAGTAACACAAAATAACTGGCGGGTTTAAATCGATTTTACACGGCCGTAACCTCACCCTCAGCTTCTGCAGTGGTTCATAACATTTAGTTAGTTCTTCGGTCCTCGTGGTGAATCTCTAACTAGTAAATGAATCATCAAGAACAAACAAATAAATCATGATAAACATCTTGATGAATCAAAAACCAGGACTCACAGATTTCGAGCGTTGAAGCCTGTAACCCACATCTCAGATCCGTGTCTAATACAAGTCCATAGATAGAAACGTAAGAATCGCTTATACAACGAGATACGAGTGACGGTCAACTAATGACCTTCAATACGGTATCGAAGAGTTATGGTAGTTAGAGATAGGAAAATACAAACTGATTGCAAGCAATTCCTGAGGATTGGAAAAATAAAAGCATTAAATGGATTAAACCAGGTCAAAATAAAATTCTGGTTCCAGCGTTTGATCCCATTAATGTAAAACAAAAACACAATCAATTCTAACTCTTATTTATTAATCAAATTACACATGAAAGAATGGATCATAATATAAAGTATCGTATGGTCCCGAACAGGAGCCACGTGGCCACCGCCCGTACGCATCTACTCCTGTATTTCTGAACGCCACGTGAATTTCATAGTACTTCTGTCCCTTGTTTTCCCAAATACCTGTGGCAGTTTTGATAACGAAGTGCTTGAGTCCGTTCTTTTCTTCAGTGAATATGGAATTGCCATCAAAAGGGTAGAAAACCTGTTAAATAGAACAAAAATTGCCAACATGTGTCGTATTAAGAAGTTTCGGAAACAGGATTTCCGTCAAGGGAGGGTGCAACACATAAGACTATTTAATGAATGCTGCCTCCAATTCATGAAGAAAGTATCCATTTCAGATCAAGTACTTTTCGTCAGCAACTCGCACAGTCATTGACGGCTATAAGAAAGAGTGATACTGTAGAAAGGGTGGAAATGCAGTCACCAAAGTAACCATGGTTTGTTTGAATAGTATATTTAATTTTATGTAGCACCAAACGGAAAAACACGTGGTACACGAAAAAACAAAAACAGATAACTTATCTTGATTCTGTGGACATATTCTGAGCAATATATACAAACCGCATGAATATATACAAATCATTTGTAAAATTTCACCAAACATTTGTATGAGGAGTTGCAAACTTAATGGGCCCTACAAGTTCAGCTTACAAAATGTGTCAGAAATAAAAATAACACGAGGATAAACCACGTGCGTATCTGCAGACTATGTCCATAAGAACGTAGATATCAAAAGGAATCGTATAAGCAGTTGAGCACACAAGGTGCATATGCCTTATACTTATTGCATTCCCTTTTGTTGTCAAAATGCCAGCAAAATGAATTGACAATTACTTCAGACAAGAATTCAAGAAAAACTTCGATGGTTGACAGCTCAAATACAATTTCGTTCCCCAAGCATGTAAAAAAGGGCCTTGGCGATACCAAATCATCAGTGAAAAGGTATAATCAGAAAATGGTGCAATCAAAAAGAAATATCCGCTCAAAAAAAACAAGGCGGGGAAAATCGACCATCAGGTACTAACATATTGTTAATTGAGTAAGCAGCTATTTCCCAATAGGTGACATTTCAGTCATACGGACGTAACTAAATCGCCGATGTGCAGAAATGTCTCTCAGTAAATATTTACTTATAGCAAAGGACGCAGTGACACTAGGAGAGAAACAATTAATTGCCAACAGGGGTGTACAGGAAAGAAAACAAGCCTCATAAGATACTTATGTTCAACCAAGTATACTGGACAAAATAAGTTAGGTATCAAACTTTTAAGGACGCATTTCGGGTCAATTGATAATTAATCATTTTTTTTTTTCATTTATATAGTGGATTAGCAGTTTTATCGCACTATCATATGCCGCCAATTTTGAAATTGTGCATCACCAGACTTAAGCACAACTGTTCTTTAAAGCAAACTACCCTAAAAAACAAAGTGATAAAAAGTGCATTAAAACTGATTCCACAAAAAAAATAATTTTGCCAATTCATGAAAATTTTGCTAATATGCATGACAGTCATTAAGATTCATCATTCCTAAGGTCAGCCAGCTAAAAAAGATTGGAAATTTCTAGCAATTTTTAAAATTTTGCACGAACAAACTCGCACACCATCAGTTCTCTATGGGAATTTCATACCACTTTCATTTTAAGGGTAGTGCGACTTAAAGCCTGGTCTTGTTGAATGCAAAGACTATTGTTTCGACTTTCAAGTGTACAAAAGTACAAGTAGGCAAAGATCAGGAAAAGGCGCAATCAGAAAAAGACTCCCACTCCAAAAACCAAGGTGGGAAAAAAACAAACTAACAATCAGTTACTTATACCATGAAAACATTTCGTAAGCCGAATGAGCAGCTATTTTCCCAATAGGTGGCCACTCAGTTACCTTAACTAAAAATATGCAAACATACATAAGGCGCCAACAGCACAAAAATATTTTAAACACCAAGACATAAAACAAAAAGAACCACCACAGAAGTATCGACTTGGAATGATCAGTAACACAAAGTTACTGGCGGGTTTAAATCGATTTTACACGGCCGTAACCTCACCCTTAGCCTCTGCAGTGGTTCATAACATTTAGTTAGTTCTTCGGTCCTCGCGGTCAATCTCTAACTAGTAAATGAATCATCAAGAACAAACAAATAAATCATGATAAACATCCTGATGAATCAAAAACCAGGGCTCACAGATTCAGTAAGCTGCCCGACGATGGAGATCCCTGGGCGCCAAATAACTTCTAAAATGAATTACCTTGATGATAGAAATGTTTTATTTCATCAGCAGTTCGAAATCTTGTAGAAAGTTTAAAGTTTGATCCCTAACTTTATTTGTCCAGTATACTTCTGTAGGTCAACATGGCATATACACCGTATAGAAAAAGATAAACGAAGACTCGTGAGATTGATAACAATATAATAACATTGAAGGATGAAATACTACATCAGTTCTCGTAAAAGAGATTTGCACGACTAAAGAATTATATCCAAACAACCGGATTATCTTCAACCCGTGGCCCATGATTATTATGATTATTAAAACACCTGTGCATGTTCAAAGAAATTTGAATAAAATTAAGAAGGCAATGAACAGGAAATGTCGCAGTCAGAAAGAAATTTCCACTCCAAAACAGAGGAGGGAAATCTAAAATAACATTCAGATACTTATACTGAGAAAACATATCGCAAGCTGATTGAACAGCTATTTTCCAGTAGGCAGCCACTCAGTTACGTAAACTTAACTAAAAATATGAAAACGTACATAAGGTACAAACAGAAAAGTGTTTAAGGTCTTGCCCAGAATATTAACTATCAGAGAGGAAATGGTCGGAAGGGCTGATGGAAAGCCAAAAACTATGTCCTTTGTGTTTTACACAATGCAAGCAGGGAAGGGACAACATACCGATTGTATATTGGTAGCGTGGTTTTGCAGGATCAGATGCACGTAGAATCCCTTTTTATCAGCGTCAGGAGTGTAGTCATCATCTAGATAGATTGGACACCACAACGATGCTACCCACTTGGTGGGATCTCTAGAAGTAGGCCATTCACTCCGTAGTTTAACAGGACTAGTACTAACATAAGCATGGCATCTATCTGTAGAAAACAATACTACAGTGTAGTCAGAACTTAACTTTAAACCTTTGTGTGCTTCGTGTGCACGTGATGTGATCGACATAAAAAAGGTACACGCAGGCAACGATCAGGAAAAGGCGCAATCAGAAAGAGAATCGCTCTCCAAAACTCGAATTGAATCAGACACTTTTACCATTCGTAAGCCGAATGAGCAGCAATTTCCTCAACAGGCGGCCACCCAGTCACCCAAATCCAACCAAAAACACGAATTAAAAACATACACAAAAAGCACAAAACATTTAACACCAAGACATAAAACAATAAGAACTACCACCGAAGTATCGCTCTGGAACGATCAGTAATATGGCGGGCAGGCACTGGCGGGCAGATACCTAACCTCGCCCTCATCTTCTGCAGTGGTTAACAGCATTTAGTTAGTTGTTCGGTCCTCGTAATGAATCTCTTACTAGTCAATAAATCATCATGGGCAAACAAATAAATCATGACAAACACCATGAAAAACGACGATTCACAGATTGAGTAAGCTGCCCGACGATGGAGATTCCTGGGCACCGAATAATTTACTAACTCCGGAGCAAAAGAACCCCGGTGGGCCAAGCAACAGACTAGAAGCTCAGGCCCCAACCAACTAAAATGAATAGCTTTATGTCGGGGCCATCATACAGTCGGACGCCCGGCGACCGGCGAGCTATTAAAGGCAGCATTATTATCAACCATAATTGGGTTAAAAATTTAAGCATGCAGACTGTCGCATAACATTTAAGTTATGTCCTATACATCTATAACGTGAAATGATTTTTCTGAATTGAAAGAAAAATCATTCCTCCCTTTAACTTTCTTAAATTTGTAAACCAAGTCACCATAAAATTCTGGTACCGAAAGACCCTTGCGTAAAAGGGTCTTAAGCCCAACATTGAATTTAGAAATCAATTCATAGTGTATGCGATTACTGAACTATATGGTATGCATTTGTATGCAATTTGATATTTAAGTTCGCTTCTAACAGGTGTGTAAAGATAATAGTTTAAATGAACATATTGACCATCTGATTACTGGGTAAACGCTTAAAGGTCTTGGCCCTGCTCAGTAAAGGTCATTTTGTGTAACGATTCTTACATAAAACCTTTAAGTATTTGTTATTACCGCAGCTGGTGTTGTGCCCGCAGCTGGTGTTGTGCCCGCGTTGATTTATACTACGCTTGTGTAAATTCTCGAAATTGCAGATTAACTATCTGGCTTTCGTTGCCGGTTTATCAGGGCCACTGATGAGGGATCATTATCCGAAATTGCGCAATATGGCTCATACTTTCTCCTTTTGAATGTTTTCACTGTTTCCAAAGGGTCATTTTATATTTTATTTAGTTGATTACTTGCTGTTTTGTATATTGTAAAGTATATTTCGCATGACATTGCAATGTTGGGTAAAAATCAAATGAATAGGGAGGACAACGTCCCGACATTACTATAGTTGTTGACCGTGATGTAAAACAACAAAACAGACAAACAAACAAAACTGTTAGAACACGTACGCACTTAAAATCAGGGAACTTTATAAGTGTTTATAAGTATGAATATTTCTCTGCAAATGATTACATATTAAATACATATTAAAGGTATACTTATTCACAAAAGAAACGAGAGAAAAATAAAACCCCAATTTCTTGAAAACATAAATAATTTTGACATACAGTTAATCTGTATTTACAGTAAGTGACAATCAACTCAAATTAGGCTTTTGTAACGTGTCATTAAGACGTTGCAATGACGTTAATAAAAGAGCTCGTGTATTATCAAATTGTATGAATTTTATTTCATAAATAATGGGATTTGAAAACATAGGGGATGAAGTAGTGGCTGGATGTCTAAACTTAAGATATCATAACAAATTTGATAATGCCGCTTGTCAACGCTCCTTGTGGTTGCGTTTTTTTTTTTTTTTTTTGTTTTTTTTTCTGTTGATGTCAGCCAACTGTTTTAAATCGTCATTATTGTTCACTACAGACACATTATAGCCTTTCATATCGCAATTCTGTGTGGACTACACGATTTCGTGTACGTCTATTTACTTGTGAGAAAACGGCAATTTACGTCAAAAATAAAAAGGTCACGTCAGGAAAAGGAATATGCGTCGAAGGAGGCATAAAGTGTTTTCATTTTATTTTTTCTCCCCCATGACTTTACATCTCGGTATCAGTTTGGAACATTTTTGCAACTTAATTAAAGGTATTATAACTTTCTAGCTTTGGAAATGGGGGATACCTTATTTTTTCGTGGAAACGACTGTGTGAAAAGGAAATTAACGCGACTATCGATATTTATATCACTAAAATAAATTTTGGTTATAGAAAGAAAAAAAAAGCCTTTTAATTATTTTCATGTTTCTTTTGCGAATAAAAGGTACACGTTGGCCAAGATCAGGAAAAGGCGCAATCAGAAAAAGATTCCCACTCCAAAAACCGAGGTGGGAAAAATCCAAACTAACAATCAGGTACTTATACCATGAAACATATCGTAAGCCGAATGAGCAGCTATCTTCCCAATAGGTGGCCACTCAGTTACCTTAACTTAACTAAAACTATGAAAACACACATAAGGCGCCAACAGCACAAAAAAAATTAAACACCAAGACATAAAACAAAAAGAACCAAAACAGACGTATCGCCTTGAATCGCCTTATTACAGCTGCCACTTTGCGACAACTAGTAAATGCCGCCTTTTTTTATTTTATGAAGAACTAGCAAAGACAGAAAAATAAAATATGTTTCTGTTTTATATTGCGAAAACGTATGTTCACAGTATGCATGTTATAAACTCTAGTATGCATGTTATATACACTTTGGTCATGTCAGAATGTATGCGACGCCTTATCCTATCTCCTTGACAATATTTATATTAGATTTGGGACCAAGTTATACAGACAAATTGTTGGAATTCCGATGGGTACAAATTGCGCACCTCTCGTAGCTGATTTATTTTTATACTGCTACGAAAGAGATTTCATGGATTCTCTTAACAATGATAATCAAGCTGATGTTATCGAGGCTTTTAATTCCACATCTAGGTACCTCGATGACCTATTGAACATTGACAACCCTTATTTTGAAGGTATGGTCAATCAAATTTATCCACCTGAACTTCAGTTGAACAAAGCCAATATCTCAGATACTGAAGCCCCCTTTTTAGATCTACATCTTTCTGTTGCAAATGGATTTGTTTCTTCTAAAATTTATGATAAGCGCGATGACTTTGATTTTGATATAGTAAATTTTCCTTTTTTGGATGGTGACGTTCCTCGTCGTGCTTCTTATGGTGTATACATTTTGCATCTTATTAGGTTTGCTAGAGTCTGCAATCATGTTACAGACTTCAACGCTCGAAATAAATGTTTAACGGCAAAACTTCTCCAACAGGGCTATCGGTATCATAAACTTCGAAAAACATTTTCTAAATTTTATCGTAGACACTATGAATTGGTTTCCAAATATAATGTTGGGTTAAAGACGCTTTTAAGTGAGGGCCTTTCGGAACCTGAATTTTATGGTGACTTGGTTTACAAATTTAAGAAACTTAAAGGAATTAATGATTTTTCTTTTTAGTTCAGAAAAATCATAACACGTTACAAACGAATAGGTTATAACTTGAATGTCATGCGACAGTCTGCATGCTTAGTTTTTAACCCAATCATGGTTGATAACTATGCTGCCTTCTTTAATTGCACGCCGGTGGGTCGGGCGTCAGACTCTATGATGGCACCGACATAAAGCTATTCATTTTAGTTGGTTGGGGCCGGAGCTTCTTGTCTGTTGCTTGGCCCACCGGGGTCCAACTGGTGTTTTTCTTTTGCTCCGGAGTTAGTAGGTTATTCGGCGCCCAGGGATCTCCATCGTCGGGCAGCTTACTCAGTCTGTGAGTCCTGGTTTTTGATTCATCAGGATGTTTATCATGATTTATTTGTTTGTTCTTGATGATTCATTGACTAGTTAGAGATTCACCACGAGGACCGAATAACTAACTAAATGTTAAGAACCACTGCAGAACCTGAGGGTGAGGTTATGGCCATGTAAAACCGGTTTAAGCCCGCCAGTAACTTTGTGTTACTGATCGTTCCAAGTCGATACTTCTGTGGTGGTTCTTTTTGTTTTATGTCTTGGTGTTTAAAATTTTTTTGTGCTGTTGGCGCCTTATGTATGTTTTCATATTTTTGGTTGGGTTAAGGTAACTGAGTGGCCACCTATTGGGAAAATAGCTGCCCATTCGGCTTACGATTGTTTCATGGTATAAGTACCTGATTGTTAGTTTGGTTTTTTCCCACCTCGGGTTTTGGAGTGGGAATCTTTTTCTGATTGCGCCTTTTCCTGATCTTTGCCTACTTGTACCTTTTTCTAACTTGCATACTACATTATACACTACGATGTGTACTACACTTTTTTTCAAATAGCATTATAACATTGATATATTACAGAAGTAAATTACATAAGTATATAACATGTATTTTATCATTAAAATTGTAATGATTATAACTTACCAAGTGTTGCCAAATACAGCGCGAAACTAACAAACAACTCTAGTTTCATGTTTAGCTTCTGTAGATAGACAGTATCTCCCAGCTGACGCTCAGTTTTTAATACTGGAACATTGATGACTTTCAAGATCGCGTCATTCTTGGAAGTACGTATGTAACAAAATGTAACATAACTAAAGCATTAGAACGGAGGATGTTTTTGCTGACGAGGATTTGAAACAAAGAATATATTATGTTAAGAGCTAATGAATCTTGTACAATATTTATATGTAACAGCTTGTTGTACGTTGCAGAAAAAAATAACATTTTGCCTTTAAACATCATTTATTTTCAATTTTATTGTTTTAATTTAAATCATGCGTTTGTCAAATGTCATGTCGAGCTGGTACACAATTTTAGTAGATCAATCAGTAATTTTAACGCTTGTCAAAACGATTAATTGCCCGTGCAACAAACATAGATTTTTCTTATTTTTGCTCAAAGCATAGATTGTGGGTGCACGTTAGAACCGCCTCGTTGAGGCCAAAGCGGTTCTAACGGGTACCCACAATCTATGTTTTGGAGCAACAATAAGAAAAAAATAGATATACCTCTGCATACCGTTGTTTTGCTATATACGTGAGGTTCAAATGGGTATACATTATACGGACATGTTTTCGTGATGGTTGCGGTGCCGCTAGCGAACCAGCGCATGGCCATTATCATGTTATTCGTTATAATTATAACATTATTTACCATCGCCTCCCTGTGACCTGCATTGTCCCGTTCACCTGTTAATTTAACAAAATGCGGAACCAAAAATGATATTTGACACGACATCTTTTTGAAATCGCATCTCGAAAATTGCACCTCAGGTCCATTGTTATGCATAGCCGTTAGTAATAAGTAAACACCGTGACTTCGATTGATGGAGTTTGGATATACCCTATCAAGTAAGATGCAACATTTGAGCCCTCTAATAAGAAAACCAGCATTTTGCATATGCGAAACAAAAATGCGAAGAAAAGCTTTGCAGTGCCTGTGTTTTCGCTACACGGATAGTACATGTACAATCATTTACTATTTAAATCCAAAATTTCCATTCACAACCAGCTTCTGTGCTTGTACAAAAATAATCGAAGGTTTTTTGGATAATAGGGTGAGACATCGTTCCTAATTTGCAAGTTCATCACGTTGCACCGTACATTATCTGTCGGGCAGAGACCAGTAATTGTAACGTTGCAAGTGATTGGCCCAAAGTGTGGGCAGTTCTACCGCGGTAAATTTAGGATGTAACGCTACCTACCATTGGTCTTAAATGCGATCTATCAACCGTCTTTTGTCACATGATAGTACAATCTTTCTTAAATATTTTCCTATATTGTGTGATTTAATCAGCTGCTGTTTTGCCATACAATGGCCAAATTGCGGATGTACTGAGTTTTGAATAATCAATTTTTCATTGTTGAGCGATTTTGGTGTGTCCCTAAACAGCGAAAAATTCCGTCCTTGCATGCTGGCTAACCCCTTATTTTTTGCTGCTCTTGTACACGGCCTAGGGCGATCTCTAGTCTGTTGAACGTGCTGGGATCCACTATGAGTCGTGAAGCATATGAATGAGTCTTGTTTTGGGGCAAATTACTATGGGAAAAAAGTACAAGTAGGCAAAGATCAGGAAAAGGCGCAATCAGAAAAAGACTCCCACTCCAAAAACCAAGGTGGGAAAAAACCACACTAACAGTCAGGTACTTATACCATGAAAACATTTCGTAAGCCGAATGAGCAGCTATTTTCCCAATAGATGGCCACTCAGTTACCATAACTTAACTAAAAATATGCAAACATACATAAGGCGCCAACAGCACAAAAATATTTTAAACACCAAGACATAAAACAAAAAGAACCACCACAGAAGTATCGACTTGGAACGATCAGTAACACAAAGTTACTGGCGGGTTTAAATCGATTTTACACGGCCGTAACCTCACCCTCAGCTTCTGCAGTGGTTCATAACATTTAGTTAGTTCTTCGGTCCTCGTGGTGAATCTCTAACTAGTAAATGAATCATCAAGAACAAACAAATAAATCATGATAAACATCCTGATGAATCAAAAACCAGGACTCACAGATTCAGTAAGCTGCCCGACGATGGAGATCCCTGGGCGCCAAATAACTTACTATCTCAGGAGCTAAAGAAAAACATCAGTTGGACCCCGGTGGGCCAAGCAACAGACAAGAAGCTCCGGCCCCAACCAACTAAAATGAATAGCTTTAAGTAGGGGCCATCATAGAGTCTGACGCCCGACCCACCGGCGTGCAATTAAAGAAGGCAGCATAGTTATCAACCGTGAGTTGGGTTAAAAACTAAGCATGCAGACTGTCGCATAACATTCAAGTTATAACCTATACGTCTGTAACGTTTTATGATTTTTCTAAACTGAAAAGAAAAATCATTACTTCCTATAAGTTTCTTAAATTTGTAAACCAAGTCACCATAAAATTCTGGTTCCGAAAGACCCTCACTTAAAAGCGTATTTAACCCAACATTATATTTGGAAATCAATTCATAGTGTTTACGATAAAATTTAGAAAAGGTTTTTCGAAGTTTATTATACCGATAGTCCTGTTGGAGAAGTTTTGCCGTTAAAAATTTATTTCGAGCATTGAAGTCTGTAACATGATTGCAGACTCTAGCAAACCTAATAAGTTGCGAAATGTATACACCATAAGAAGCACGACGAGGAAAGTCACCATCCAAAAAAGGAAAATTTACTATATCAAAATCAAAGTCATCGCGCTTATCATAAATTTTAGAAGAAACAAATCCATTTGCAACAGAAAGATGTAGATCTAAAAAGGGGGCTTCGGTATCCGAGATATTGGCTTTGTTCAACTGTAGTTCAGATGGATAAATTTGATTGACCATACCTTCAAAATAAGGGTTGTCAATGTTCAAAAGGTCATCGAGGTACCTAGAAGTGGAATTAAAAGCCTCGATAACATCAGCTTGATTATCATGGTTAAGAGAATCCATGAAATCTCTGTCGTAGCAGTATAAAAATAAATCAGCTACGAGAGGTGCGCAATTTGTACCCATCGAAATTCCAACAATTTGTCTGTATAACTTGGTCCCAAATCTAATATAAATATTATCCAGGAGATAGGATAAGGCGTCGCACACATTCTGACATTCTGATTTGAAGTTTCATACACTGTCTCACAGTATCTTATAACATGAGATTTGATAACAGTAAGACAGGAAGTTAATAATTTAGAAAGTTCAGTAGTAGTACAAGAGCTAGAATTTGCAATAAGTCTATGGAAACGATAATTATAGGTCTCCGCCCTATCGCTATTTGGCTATTAACACTTATAACTATAGTTTTCACGTACATGTAGGTTATGGGACTACATGAGCCGCGTTCTCAGAAAACCGGATTTTTGCCTATGCGAAAACAAAAGCGCAGCTGCACAGCTGATCAGCGCTTTTGTTTTCGCTACTTGGATAGTACAGTTCCCCTTCATCCTTAATCCGAATTTTCAACCTTCTAGCCTGCTTCTGTGACTGTACGGGCTGGTTTGTATCGGACCTAATCGGAAACCCCGAAGACCGAATTTCTCGCGTCGCGGCTCACGTTCGCGAGTCTTAATCAACATCCCAAAGCAGCAAAACAATTTTTTTTTTTTTTTTTTTTTTTTTTTTTTTTTTTTTTTTTTTTGCTTTATTCTACTCAAAGGCATATGGTCCCGCACACGTTCCCTGGGTCCAATGTATTTTTACAGTTTTTGTGTATATCACATGGATTTCATAATTCTTTTGGCCCTTGTACTCCCACACACCAACGGACGTGTTGATCTGGAAGACCCTTTTTCCATCCCTCTCCTCTGTGACTATAGAATTTCGGTCAAATGGGTAGAATACCTGTTGGAATAAAACAGATAGTCGAAACAATTTTACACAGTTTCTTCTTTTACATGTCGTCAATTAGCTCATATAAGCCTAACTGCCTGGCATCCTTTTTGTGCCACATAGTCAAAACGTATAGCAAAGATAAGACGCCGCAGAACGCAGCGTCTCATCTTAGGTATTTCTGATTGCTTAGAGAAAATTCATCGAAAAAGTGACTAAAACAACTACTTCTTCCCGTAAAAAATTAAAGTGGACTCGCCTCAATGACAATAATTGGAAAAGTATGGGTTAATTATATCAAAGTGACAGAATACCGTAAAACGGTATAATCATCATCTGTCCAAACAATACGTTACATGGGCTTAATGCGAGCATGATAGTGATATTACCCATACATAGCGAACCAGTTTCGGCGTATTTTGTTCGTTTGTTTGTTTGTTTTAATAAGTGCTTAACGTCCAAGTCAACAGCTATGGTCATGTCTGGAGGTTATCGCCATGTTATGAGACTTTTACCAATATTGAGGATGTCGTGACATCCAAAAGTGATTCAATTATAACCGTTCAAGCTATAAAAAAGGCTTATATATATAAATGGATTGCCATAACCTTTTTTCTTGGAAAAAGAAGCCTTACCCAGTAATCAGATGATCAGTTAGTAGCGTATCAGCAGCGTATCGTATAAGCTTTGCCTTGTGGCACAAGCGACCCATCTGTTTCTTAATGATCCAACGAACCGAGTCAGCGTGTCAGCTGAATGAAACGCTAAAGCTCAGTGTGTCAATAGGTTTAATAGATATGTCAGCAAATCAAGGTACATCGTACGCTATTTGAAATTTTCGTCATGTCAGAGAAAAATCCTACCGATGCAATACTGTCCGCGTGATGTTCCAGGGTCAGTCGTATGTAAAATCCCTTTTCATATTCTTGTGGTGTGTAATTTTCGGCTAAGTAAATCGGGCAACTGAGCGAAGCTATCCATCGACTGTTGTCTCCAGACGTTGGCCACTCGCTCAATAATCTAACTTGACTGATGTTTGCTTCTTCAACATCTGTATAATAAAACAGATTCCAGAACATTATGAAATCTTGCACATGTAATAATATACAGAGGTTTTCTTCAGCATTAAAATTTCAAGTTTTCATTGAGAAAATATAGTTAATTTCAATATGTTTGCTCAAAACATTGACTGTGGGTACACGTTAGAAGTACCAACACTCTATGTTTTGGAGCCGTGAATAATAAGAAAAATAGGTATACCCCTACTTACACCAGTTTTACTATATAAAAGTGGGGGTATACAGAGTTAGAACCGCCTCCGTACCCACAATCAATGTATTTAACAAAACATTTTAAACAACATGGAAAGAGTTTGCCAATATGATTTTCATTTTCTACAGCTGAAAAGTCACCGTATATTGCATGCATAAGCTTTCGTACTGGGCACCGAAGAGGTAACGCATGCTGAGCGAGAGCCACACATATAATCCGTTGTGATACTTCAAGAAAAGTTGCGAAAGCTGTTCTATACGAGTTCGTAGCATTGCCGTTCCGACAAGCATAGACATAAAGCAACGGATGAAACACAAACTGATAATCAAACGCACCAACCTTCAGTTTCTACAGTGCAAAATGGGTGATAAACTTAAGGTACTTCTATTTTGTAAACTCGATTGGCGCCCCATACAAATGCTTTTTGTCACTATGTCTATCATAATGTACCTTTATGTTTTGCATATAGATAATTGTAAACATTTTAACTTTTATGGTGTAACTTTAGACATGCCCTTTAATAATTAATTCCCACTATATACATATGTTTGCTCAAATGTCAAAACATACCTACAAAAACATCTGTTGTGAAGACCTGGATAAGAATATTAAGATATATCCACAGTTCGTTAAATATGTAATTGAAATTCATAACAAGAGCATGAAGTGATTAAAGATAGAGAGTAATGTTTCAACTTTACAACTGTGTTGCTCAAAACAACTATGAATATACAGTTCTAAGTTCCATAAATGGCAATTTCTATAGTCGAAAATATACAGCTGTATGTATATTATGATCCATTATTCAAACAAACCCATATTTGACCTATATAAAATCAATAGAATCAGTCTGCTTTCTCAACTAAATGCCATTGACAGAATCGATTAAATGTATTAGAGCAGTCTGATTAAGGTAGCTGATTCGATAAAAGCATCACTGATTCAGTGTGATTTCGAGTCACCCGAGAAACATTTGCGAGATACGTCAAGTTAAGTTTTTTTTAGATTTTTTCTTGCAGTACATCCGTTTTCGTCTTATCTACTGCTTGGCCCGTAGCATATGAGCGAAGTAATCTCGAAATTAGTGAAATTCTAGCTAATATAATAGTCAATCGTGTGAAGCATTAATTAAGTTACATCAGGAAAACATGTCCGTGCAATATATACCCCCTTGAACCCCACTTTCATATAGCAAAACTGGGGTAAGCAGGGGTATACCTATTTTTCTTATTTTTGCTCCAAAACATACATTGTGGGTACTCGTTAGAACCGCCGCGCCGAGGCGGTTCTACCGTGTACCCACAGTCTATGTTTGGAGCAAAAAAATAAGAAAAATAATAAAAAAAAAAAAAATCAGCTATTTTAGAGGTTAACTCGGCCAACCATACATTGAAATGGATGTTTCTTCAAGAATTCTGCAAATTGTTGAACTTTATTTGTTTTGCATTTGACATCTTCAATCTACTTAAACATTCTTTAGTTAGTTTTTTTAGAGTTTTGCCTTCCCGCCTTCTTTCGGAATACATGTTACGATACATGTATTAGGCTGAATAGGCCACTCGAGCAGGCGGTTTCAGTATTCAAGTCATTTAGTCCGGCACAGAAACCTAAAATATCAGCCAAAGCGTGCAATACCGTCTATAGAAAATGTTTTCGCATTTTTTTAAAAGAGGATACATAGTGCATTACAAAACCAAGTGATGCCACCCTGGCATCCTTGGGCAACTCGCTGAAATCAAGATAGCGTCCAAGATGGCGGCCAAACGTGTTATTTATATGAAATGGACCGATCTTACTAACACTCGTATTATTTCTAAATTGCTATTTTTGGTCAGTAAATTGTGAAATTTAATCATATGAATCACTTCATCATTGGACAGTTTGTTAGATACAAGTTGGCGTCCAAGATGGCGGCCAAAAGTGTTATTTACATAAAATGGACCCATATAACACTAATGTTATTTTTTAACTGCTCTTTTGTGGTCAATAAATTGTGAAAATAAGATCATATGCATCATCTTATCATTGGACAGTTTGTTAGATACAAGATGGCGTCCAAGATGGCGGCAAAATAGTGCAATTAAATGAAAGAAACCCAAAATACACTCCTGCTGTTATTTATCACACTGAAGGTCACAAAAATGGGAAATTAAAGCATATATAGCCTTGCACATAAC
Organism: Rugalucina vietnamica; assembly: GCA_964017185.1. Lineage (NCBI taxonomy): Eukaryota > Metazoa > Mollusca > Bivalvia > Lucinida > Lucinidae > Rugalucina > Rugalucina vietnamica. Next base: position 3,581,932 of record OZ024882.1, on the reverse strand, counting down.
ACTACTACAAATCAATTTGATGTATCCCTAAATGACAAATAAAGGGAGATAACCATACTGTAAAAGAACATTTGTGTTATTTGTTTTTATAGGAACTGAATTTTTGCATATATTGTGAAACACGCCACTGCCATTTTAGCAAAACACGTGGTAGACATGCATAAGAGATACATTTGTTGCTTAACCTTTGATTGTTGGATGCCGAGATTAATCAGGGGTATGTTTCAACATTCACGAGTTACCTACAGATAAACTATTGCAGATACATGTTCAGTTATGCTGTCACATCCTAGTTGTAGTGGTTTCACATGCATATCCCTAAAAAAAAGAGGTATAATGTCTTTCCTCTACCCCAGACAGTCATCAACATATTGTATCTGTGAAAAAGATGCCTTAATATAGCATAGATAAACCATATTAAGTGAGGATTGGCCAGGAGTACAAACAATGCGAGGATTGACCAGGAGTCGGCCATATCCAGACAAAGAAAAACAGTAAGCGATATTATCACCAAGTATGCTTATCCATCAACTGGGTTTTCTTTCCATTTTTTTCATTTATTTTGTCGGTCGCGAATGCACTTTCGGACAAAGCTGGAGAGAATGGTATCTGGCATGGTGGCGGATAACGATTTCTAGATAATTAGGCAGTTGCAAGAACACCAATACATAATAGGTTCAATGTATCATTGTGAACAGTTACCAATTCATATAAGTCTTATATTATCTTCATGTATGCCTTTTTGCAATGGTGTATGTGAAAGATCATCACTTTAAAATGAATAAGATTCATAACAGACGCTGTGTAAGGCTGTGTAATTTGAACTTCACACGACCAACCACATCAATATTTGATAAACTGTCCAAACTAACAGTGCTATTGCAGTGATCGACCGCCCAGCAAAGTTCCAACAGAGAAAACAGGAACAGAAAACGGAATGCTAAATCTAGATATATAGTAACAAAAGGTCAGTCTCTCCAAACCTCCAGCTTCTGAGTGCTTCTACGAAAGCATATCACTAGAAACGAACTTTCGATGGAATGAAGTACTGATGCTTGCCAAATCATTAGGATTCTTCATTGCATTGGTATAACCTATAAAACATTTACAGCCCTAAACTCACAAGATGTTTTATTTTTGCTTTATTTTATCTTAATAACAGTGCTGGTTTCAGTGTTTCTGTTCTCACTTAAAGGGGAAGTAGAAGATCGCAATCTTGTGATTGCCAAGGGTTTGGGATCCACAGACCAGTAATAGAATTTCTCCATAGGCATTCAGTGTGGTTTCATAGTCATTTGGTATTTCATGGGTATTACAATTTTTGTTTAAAATCGCCACAAAGGCACATTTTAATTTTCATGTTCGAACAATTAAAAGTCACTTCTCTACTGAGACAGTGACCAGCCAAACACTATCATATAAGTCTTATTATACCCTCCCCATCCTATTCCTGCTGTACCGTACAGTTAGCAGTTTTCAAACTCTTGCATTTGGTTTCAAAGATAAACAACTCATTTGATGGATATCAACATCTGCGTCGAATATAAAGATTTACGGATGGATGAAATAGAGAATCGCGGATTTATCTAAATCTAAAATGGAGACGGAATAAACTGTGTGGTCGTGTTAGCTATACTGCACATTTCTACTGCTTTGAGATACAAACCGGCTTCTACAGCGAGTGTTAGCTTCAGAACAAAAACATTTCCTCTTACGACTCTATTTAGATTAGTACCAAAAGAGAGTAGTTGCTCTATCACAATAAGACTGAAGATTTGTTGATTAGGGAGTGGATCCATACCCAAACCAGATTAAAAATAAAACTGAGATCCTTTAAGAGCTGTGAACATACAAATGAGAAAGGGGATGGGCCATACCATGGTTTCGGCTACTAAAGCTTCGTCTGACCCTACAGGTTTGGCAACATGAAGCCAAAGAGAATTACTGTAATTTTGCATCTTTAAACAAGATAAGACTATTATAATCAAAATGGGGCCAAATATATTAAACGATGGTTAGAAAATGAATCTTAACCAATAATTATTTTCTGATTTCTCAAGATACCCTCGCTTATCTCAAAGGACCAAAAGGAAAATATAATCTGCACTATGGATGATGTACGGGGAGACTTTTTAGGGCCGCAACACGGCACAACACCAGCTGCAGTAATAGCAAACAAAAATAAAACTGAGATCCTTTAAGAGCCGTGAACATACAAATGAGAAAGGGGATGGGCCATACCATGGTTTCGGCTACTTAAGCCTCGTCAGTGACCCTACAGGTTTGGCAACATGAAGCCAAAGAGAATTACTGTAATTTTGCATCTTTAAACAAGATAGTCGATAAGACTATTATAATGAAAATGGGGCCAAATATATTAAACGATGGTTAGAAAATGAATCTCAACCAATAATAATTTTCTGATTTCTCAGAATTCCCTCGCTGATCTCAAAGGACCAAAAGGAAAATATAATCTGCACTATGGATGATGTACGGGGAGACTTTTTAGGGCCGCCACACGGCACAACACCAGCTGCAGTAATAGCAAATAAAAATAAAACTGAGATCCTTTAAGAGCCGTGAACATACAAATGAGAAAGGGGATGGGCCATACCATGGTTTCGGCTACTTAAGCCTCGTCAAGTAAACCTACTTAAAATCCTACCTACTTAAGTAAACCTACTTAAATCCCCACATTATCGATTGTAACCCCTATCCAACCCCACTGCATGCCACATCAAACCATATTTTAATCTCTACACATATTCTTCACAGCCAACCGTCTTTTAACATGTCGCCATACTACGTGAAACCCAATCCTAATCATCTCGTCCTATTCTACCATTTCTGAATGCCAACATTTTCTACCTTTACCTTTGAAACAGTCAGGCGAAAGTTAAAATGTTCCTAGCGTTGTAATTATTTGCAATGCTTTAATAAACAACATTGCTTGAAAGTAGATTACATATGTATAATCTTCTATTTGTACCAGCTTATTCTAAAATTAAACAAAGTTTCCTAAAATAAAATTATGGCGGTTATATTAGCGTTTTGGCAGTTTTTGTTGAAATTTTGTTTAGTAAAACACAGAAATAGAATTTTTATTTCATTTTTATATACATAAAAACATTAAATCTACTTTCCGGTGGCCATGTTGAATTTTAGCAGCCATTTTTATTTTAGCTTTTGTTAGATATTCAAGAACAATCGTAGCTTTATGACTCCTGCATATCCATTGTTTTGATATTTCATCACATATATTGATGCAATTCTATAGAATAACATTTTGTCGACCATCTTTGATTTTTGTCGCCATCTTTATTAATTTTCCTTTTGTTGCATACATGTATTAATGGAAAAAAATGTCTTCACTTGAAGTTTTCTCCACTTTAAATGCCATCTTTTTGCATTTCATAACATGCATGTAACAACTTCTCTCAAAAACCTTTATTTCGTCGGCCATCGTGGATTTTAATGGCCATCTTGATTTTGTTTATTTTTATTTTGTTGTATTTTGATGAAAAAGGCTAAATTTTATTATTTCTCAAATTTTAAGGCAAACATTTAGCGTTGTTTCAAATATCTGTACCAAATTCTATTAAAAACCTTTCTTTTGTCGGCCATATTGGATTTTGGCGGCCATCTTGAATTGCCCAAGGCTGCCAATCTGACATCATCCGGATTTCAAATCAGGATACACATACCAACTTATTTCTGCAAAAACATTTTCTATAGACGCTATTGCACGGTCATCTTGGGTTCATGCCGGACTAATTATATAATTCATATTTTAGCGCACCTACTAAACATGGTATAAAGTATAGACTTGTCAAATGATTGCACATTTACACAGTAGATTTAGGAGGTTTTGATCATGGCAATTAGTCGACCAGAATATGATGGTCATATGGGAAAACAAGAACAATGCCCTCAATGCGGCCGTGAGAAGAGAGCAATACAAAGGCAGAGCTACTTTCTTAACTAACTCTCTGAAATTGCTCAAGATATATATCATATCATGTTGAATAGTATGAGCAAATTCGACCAAAACCTCGTCCAAAACCTCGTCAATTACGAACGAACATGACAATTGCAGATAATGTCTACCAACGTACATCTCTATACGACAAAATGAGCATTATATTCACCAAAAGTTTGAATCCCTCCCTTCCACAGGGAAGTTTATAACACTGTTGTTATACTAGCTGGAGTAAAATGTATATTTTAACAGATATATACGAAAGCCTCATTACCTATGTCGAGACAGTTTAACCTACTGTCCTAAATTCAGTGCAGGTATACTCACTGCTGTGTTATGTTATATTGTGTCGATGAGTTAAATATTTCATTTCAGTAGAGAACAAAATATATAATATCAAATTTAGGTTTACATAAACGTAGAACGTAAGTGATAGTTATATTATTTTAATGCGATTTTCAGCTTTTCACATGAACACATGAGAACCGTACTCATTACGACATCTTGCCCATACGATATACAGAGATGTTTTAGCTGTAAATTTTGAAAATTTCATTAAAAAAACGGTGTTTTTCACATTTTTTCTCAAAACATACATTTTGAGAGGCGAAAACTAGGTATACCCCTACATACTCCAGTTTTGCTATATAAAGGTGTGAACCACAGCAGAAGATGAGGGTGTAGTTAGGGCCCTGTGGCACCGGTTTAAGCCCCCCCCCCGATCGTTCCAAGGCGACCCTTCTGTTGTTGTTCTAATTGTTTTGTGTTTTGGAGTCGATTTTTTGTGCTGTCTGATCCTTATGTACGTTTTGTTATTTTTAGTTAAGTTCGGTAACTGAGTGGCCACCTATAGGGGAATAGCTGCTCTCTCGGTCTACGATATGTTTTCTTGGTATACAGTAGTATTCGTTCTAATCAGCGCACATGCTCCAATAAGCGCACACCCTGGCCATTTCCGAAAAACTTGAGCATAAGCGCACACTATTCGACTGGCCTATCGGTATTTTGTACCAGTTTTACACATTAATGTTGACGTTTTAACGGCATTTAAATCTACAGTATTAAATGATTGACACTATTTTGTGACGATTGTAACACTAAAATGGCATTATCATTTACATTTTGACATACTTGTTTTAGAAGTGTGTGTGTGTGTGTGTGTGTGTGTGTGTGTGTGTGTGTGTTTGTGTGTGTGTGTGTATTGCTTTCGTTATTAGTGTGCGCTAATTTAAGAATGATATTTTGTTACCTTAGCTTTAAGTTATTTTGAAAAAGTTAAGCGCACTGTGCGTTAATTAGAACGAATACGGTAAGTGTCATTTTCGTTTTTCCCACCCCGCGGTTTTTAGAATGGGAATTTCCTTCTGACTGAGCCATTTCCTGATCATTGCCTACTTCTACTTTTTAAGGACATGTTTCCTGATGTTATATGTTATGCAAGCTTGTTTCTGCTAACAATATTGTTTTTCCTCTTCGCTTCTCTGTGCATGACCCGCATTGTATTAATGCTATCAAATGTTTACTAAAAATCATAAACTTTTTTTCGGCGACAGGTGATATATATACGTATATGTAATGCTCAGATCTATATGACATGTATCCATTGTTTTAATAGTTCGATTTTTTTTTTTTTTTTTTTTTTTTTTTTTTTTTTTCAAATCGAATTAAGTACAACAAAGCTGTACTTACAAATAGAGCATTAAACAATCTTTACATTCCTTAAACATAAGATCAACACACAATAGATCACTATACGTACAGTGGACTCGACAATGGCGAATCATTAAGCGGTCAAAACCTGTTATTTTAAACACGACCATGGCAATGTTTTTTGTTGGTTTTTTTTCTCCTATTTGGTACTAAGAACGTCCAACATATCTCAGCTTTCTCAATAATTTTGATTCATTCAGTTTCCTAATGGGAGATAACTCTGTTGATATGATACGTCCTGCATTAGACAATGGCGAACCAAACTCGACAATGACGAATCAGATCGTCTATAGCCGAAAAGAAACCATTTTAAGGAGATTGTTTTTTGCAAACAAATGGTGCCATCATAATGCGAAACTAGATGGTGTTCGATTATATTGTCTTAATTTGCTTTGGTGCTTTGTGTTCACTGTGAACAGCAAAGGTTTATTATACCAATTTCAACAATGTCTTATTGTTTCAACGAATCAATGTAAGCCTAAACGCAAGAGGTTAAACCACGACTTGCATCAATATCAGTAACGCCACTGACCATCAGGAAAACATGTCCGTGAAATAAATACCCCCTTATACCCCACTTTTATATAGTAAAACTGGGGTATGCAGGGGTATACCTATTTTTCTAATTTTTGCTCCAAAACATAGATTGTGGCAAAAGCCTATGAAGGCGAAAGCCTGCATCGGCAATAGGTCGAGGAAACACATGTGACTAATTTCCCCGGCTTCCCGCGCAGAAATTTGTTCTATAATTAGACGAGTCGTTGCGAAGAGAACATGTCGGGATAGCAGCAGGAGTTAATCAACGATTACATGGACTCTTATAAATGACCAGAGGACCAATGGTCCTGTAAACGCTCACCTGAGATCTGCTACATATGCAAATAAACATGTTTGAATATTATGGTATTTAGCTCCAGTGCAGGGGCAGATGAAGCCCTTGGGCCATTTGTTTTCAGAATAATCAATATTCTGTCCATTTGCCAATTTCTATTTTATTTATTCCCTTCAAATGACATGTTTACAGTTTTCCCCATTCTAATGCATTGGCAACCTATGTTGACCTTGTCGTCAAATAGGTCAAGGTCTCCACAGGGTCATGATTTATATACACATTGTAGTACTTTAGCCATCCATGCTTCATGCCAAGTTTCTTTGAAATCGGTCCACCGGTTCCGGAGAAGAAGATTTTTGAAGGGTTTTTACCATATATGGGCATGGCCGCCATCTTGGTCATGTGACCTGGATTATTTATATACACATTGGTTACCCCATCCTATAGATGCTTCACATAAAATTTGGCTTTGATTGGCCAAGTGGTTTCAGAGGAGATGATGTTTGAATATGATGGTAATGTACAGGTATATTGCCCCGGGGTGGGGGCAGATGAGCCCCTGGGGTCAAAATTTTTCAGAATCATCAATATTCAGTCCTACTGCCCATTTCCTGCAAGATTTCCACTTTAAATGACATTTTAAAATTTTTCCCCATTCAAATGCATTGGAGACCTATGTTGTCCTTGCCGTAAAGAAGGTCAAGGTCATCACAGGGTCACGATTTATATACACAATGTAGTGCTTGAGCCATCGATGCTTCATGCCAAGTTTTGTTGAAATCGGTCCACCGGTTCTGGAGAAGAAGATTTTTGAAGGGTTTTTACCATATATGGGCATGGCGGCCATCTTGGTCATGTGACCTGGATTATTTATATACACATTGGTTCCCCCTTCCCATAGATGCTTCATGTAAAATTTGGCTTTGATTGGCCAAGCGGTTTCAGAGAAGAAGATGTTTGAATATTATGATAATATACATGTATATTGCCCCGGGGTGGGGGCGGATGAGCCCCTGGCGCCCAATTTTTTTCAGAATCATTAATATTCAGTCCTACTGCTCATTTTCTGCAAGATTTTTCCTTTAAATGACAATTTAACAATTTTTCCCATTCAAATGCAAAGGCGACCTATGTTGACCTTGCCGTAAAATAGGTCAAGGTCACCGCAAGGTCATGATTTATATACACATTGTAGTACTTGAGTCATCGATGCTTCATGCCAAGTTTGGTTGAAATCGGTCCAGTGGTTCCGGAGAAGAAGATTTTTGAAGGGTTTTTACCATATATGGGCATGGCGGCCATCTTGGTCATGTGACCTGGATTATTTATATACACATTGGTTCCCCCTTCCCATAGATGCTTCATGTAAAATTTGGCTTTGATTGGCCAAGCAGTTTCAGAGAAGAAGATCTTTGAAAATGGTGGACGACGGACGACGGACGACGGACGACGGACGGACGGACGCCGGATCATGGCCATCCTATAAGCTCACCTTGTGAGCCTAACGGCTCAGGTGAGCTAATAATTAACATGTACCTGATAATCAGCGATAACCAAAAGCAATTGTGGTGGTGTGGCGATATACAAATGAATGTTAATAAAATATCTAAATATCCACCAACGTATCCTATAAAAAGCATACACATGTCACGACAAACCTTTAAAATTGCATTTGAATAACTGCATCACAAAGGGCGGAAGATTTCGGGGTGTATATGAGCGATTATCTGTCTAAACTTTGAGAGAAGCATATACTTAATGAAAGAAAATAACGTTATGACAAAGTTGTGAACTCAAAATGTGTGATTTGCTCGCAATTTACAACTTTCATGCATTAGCGAATATCATGGTTGATCTTAACATTTGAAGTCGCACATTTGTATTGCATGTATTTGAAAGATTTGCTGATTCAGTCAATATTTTTTTTTTTTTTTTTTTTTTTTTTTTTTTTTTTTTTTTCAGTTATGTCGGCATAGAACATGCTTCTGTTGAATTTCTTAATTAAATTGTCTTTACGTGAAGGAAACATTGCGATTCTGGTCTCAATTAACATAACCGTTGCCGGTAACATGTTTTAAGTTTTCTCAAAAGGAAACAAATTGCACTGCGTCATTGAAATTCATGATAACGGCCTTGACACAGCATACATATTAATGAAATAATTGGTCTAACAACAGGTCCAATTATGGCCAATTTTATGCCTGCTGTGCGATACAGATGGCGCTGCAGAGGTGCGATTTACCTATCCCATGAGCCTTTTCTATTTATAGTAACACCGTTTCAGGTCTGCTACGTCATCACATGTTATCGGTATGGGGGAAATTAGTACTGTGCCTTTCCAATACCTATTATCAGCAGATGCAGACTTTCTCCTATTCATCTACTTTTGATTGTGGCGATTCTAACGTGTACCCACAATCTATGGTTTGAGCAAAAATAAGAAAAATATCATATTTTTTTCTACTGAAAACTTTCATTTTTTAAAACTTAAAAAATCTCTTCATATATTCCATGGGCAAGTTTTCGTAAGCCAAACCTGATGGTTGCTGCCAAAGGTAGATTTGTAATTTGTGCACATTCTTTTCACTGTACAAGATACGATTGGCTATTGTCGAATTTACCTGTACATATTTCCCATTCTAAGTCTAAAGGAGATTAACGCCCCAGGGGCGGAACCATTTTTGACCCTAGGGCGGCATAATTGTAACAACTTATAATTGAGACAACCAAACATACAAAATATGGAAGCTCTGGGTCTTGTGGTTTCAGAGAAGAGCATTTTTATGTTTATGTTTTTCAATTGTAAGTATATAAGAGATTTGCTCCCCCGATGCGGTGCCAGGGGCATGATTGTAACAATTTATAATGGGGACAACCTAACATTGCTACAAACAAAATAAAGACAATCTGGGCTTTCTGGTTTCAGAAAAGAATATTGTTTTAGCTTTTCCGATCGTTAGTTTATGGGAGATATTTGTTGCTATGGAAACCACAATTTTGATGCAGTCTTCTCCAAAACCTAATGCAATCAACCCCAAGCCAATGACGGTTCACATTAAATTTGATCAAGATCGTTCCACTAGTTTCTGAATTATTCTGCTTTGAAATTGTGGACGGACGATGACAGACGCCAGATGCCGGACGTCGGATGCCTGCCTACCCTATAAGCGAACCTGCGAGCCTTGGGTTCAGTTGAGCTAAAAATGTATACCCTGTATACAATACCCCATGTTTACTATATAAAAATGTGTGTAAGGAAATATCCATATTTCATGTACTTCTTATGCTGACGGAAGCTGAATATTATGGGTAAAGTTCAGAAATATCGTGGTTAAATTCGAAGAATCGAGCCCCAGCAGGCACATTACGTCAGAATGACGTCATATCGACGTCGATGCGCATCGACGTTGATATGACGTCATTATGACGCCATGTGCCCGCTTGGTGGGTACAGAGCAGAGTTGTCGTTGGTGCATTACAGCGTGGGTATATACCAGAGAGTGGGTAAATATCATGGACTTGGTATACAGTCCTACATTATTACTAGTTGGGGAACCAAGGAGAGATTTTGGCTAACCCTTGCACCCGAAAATAATACGGCTAATTTGTATATGGTTGAAAAGGTAATTATATGGGGCATCTGAAACCACTGTATAGAAATCACGATCGACTTGCATAAAAACAAAGCAGGCGTTTTTCTATGGTAGCCCATTAAGTACTTGTGAAAAATAAGATTGATAAACTATCAAATAACTTTTACCAGAATTAAGTAAATCGGCTAAAATTCGGCAGATATAATGTGTAACATCTGTATCAACATTCATATCAAGGATGGTTCTTTGCAAGCAGTAGTTATCGTTTTATAGACATTTGATTGAGCAAGCCCCGATTTTGCAAGTTTACCTATACAATTATTTGCCTATGTTTATTTCTAAATATGTTTAAGTCAGTAATATCAAAAAGAATTCAGATTGATACGTCTTTGATGTTTTCCCACAAAAATATACAAAAAGACACTTTTCAACACATTTTTTTTGTCTTCCAAATTTGATGAGTTTGAACACCGTGCATCGTCAGAATGGTGTTTGTGAGTATTATATAAAATAATCACGTTTCTTTTTAACAAACCTGTGGCATTAATTGAGAGTCAAGTTGTGGAAAAATATCGTGTGTGTATTACACTTGTTATTTTTGCGGGAAATTTGTCGTTACTTTACATGAAAAGTCAGAAAGGGGATAAAACAATTCAGTAAGTTGTATCAATCTCTAAAACATCCTGTTTTCTTTTTGTCTCTATATATACTCAGAGGAAAAAGATAAGTCTGCGGGACCCCGCCCATTGAGGCCTAAAGAAATGGGCTGCTTATGCCTTCAGGCAAAGCTTATATATACTAATGACTGATCATCTGATTACTGGTTAACCGCTCTGGCCTGAGCCTGCCCAGGAAACGTGGTTCAAGTCAAACCATCCATACGTATATGCCTTTTGTGGCTTAGTTGGATGGTAATATTTCAAACACTTGTTGGATGTAATGACATTCTCACTTTGGTTTAAAGTCCCAAAAAATTGAGACAACGTCCCACCATGGCCTTAGCTGTTGACTGGGACGCAAAGCATCAATTCAAACAAACATACAACACATCCTGCTTTGATTTTGTTCTCTATATACATATATAATTCCTATCAACCTCAACTGCAGTCGATATAATTTATAATATGGTTTTGAAGAAAATTTTAAAGGTTTATCTTGACATGACGTCTTACTCGGTTACGTGACCTGGTCCCGAGGTTATACAACTTTGTTCATGCTCAACGCAGCTGAGACTAAAATTTATCATGCACATAAATTTTAAAATGCCAACAATTGTCGGCTTTTAACATTTATGAGCAGGATAAATTTTTTGGGATTTGAACCTGAATTTTCCACTAATTTTGGCAGTTTCTGCTTCTGTGCTGGTTCTTATTGTGTTATGTCTTGGGTTTGAATTTTCGTGAATTTAGCACCTTACGTACGTTATCAATATTATTTTAGTTACTAGTAAATTTTACCCGTCTCGACGTAGCAGTAAGATGATTGCGGCGATGCAGACAAATCAGACAAAAAACATGACCAACAGAAAAAAACACATAAATTTGACCAATGACCTCGATGACCTTTGACCCAATTGGACCCATAAATCTTAATCAGGGATCAACCTGTATACACTCATCAAGTTTCATGCAAATTGGACCAAGGACTGCCGAGATACAGAAATTTGACCTTTGACCTCGATTACCTTGACCTTTAAAAATGAACTCCTCGAGCTAATATCCGGGGCCGCCCTCAACCTTCCCACCAAGTTTGGTGAAGATCGGCCCAAGGACCTGGGAGAAGTAGGGGAACAAACAGAAAAAAAAACCCATAAATTTGATCTTTGACCTCGATGACCTTGACCTTTTAAAAAATGAACCCCTCAAGCTAATATCCGGGGCCGCCCTCAACCTTCCCTCCAAGTTTGGTGAAGATCGGCCCAAGGACCTGGGAGGAGTAGGGGAACAAACAAGCAAACAAACAAACTAACAAACAAACAAACAGACAAACGTTGCTCAAATGATAGTATGAAGTATGGGTAACTGAGTGGCCGCCTTTTTTTTTTGGAGAAAAAAAGCTGTTCACTCGACTTAGTATGAGTACCTGACCACTGTAAATTTTGTTTTTCCCAATCTGTTTTTTTTTTTTTTTTTTTTTTTTTTTTTTGGAGTTGGAATCTCTTTCTGTTTGTTCCATTTCCTGGTCATTGCCTACTATTAGTCTTCATATAAAATATGGTTTTGATTGGCCAAGTGGTTTTGGAGAGAACTTTGTAAATGTGGACGGACGCACAGACGCACGGCGGCTCCAGTACCATCCTATAAACTCCCCATGAGCCTTCGGCTCAGGTGAGCTAAAATGATGGACGACGACGGACGGACGACCGATGGGTGATCGAATGTTGGGTATTTGCCTATTCTATAAGATCAACGTGTGAGCCGGACGGCTCATGTGAGCTATAAACAAAGTTTAAAACGTGAAAATACCTTGAAATAACAGCTCACTAAAGTCTGCATGACAAACGGCTGCCCATACCTTTAAATGCATTTTTAGTTTCCACAACGTTCTTAGATGATAAGAGCATTGTATTAGGTTCAAAACTAGTGTTCAATATTATACGCGTTCTCACAAAGCGAGTGTGCATGAACGATAATTATTATAGACACATCAACGGAGTTCCATACAAAATGCACTGTTTTATCGAAATGCAATTCGCAGCGCATTTCTATACAGTGGTTCCATATCAAGCACTGTTCAAGCTACCAATATACAAAAATTCAGCCATATCAAAGTCGGGTGCAATTTTTTTATCATTTTGCAAGATACGCGATTTCGGTTCCCCAACTATACGTGTGCTATCATCAATAGTTCATTTCTGAGGTTGTGAAACCATACCAGAAGTGTTTGGCGAGTGATTCTTTAGAGCGCTTACCCTTTGAATAAAGTGAGAAACATGATTCTTCACGAAATAAAAAAATGATACAAACAGCGGTCATTTTATGGATGAATATTACATTTTGAAATGTGACCATTCCCAAACATGAATATACCTATCGGTATCATAAACTTCGAAAAACCTTTTCTAAATTTTATCGCGGACACTATGAACTAATTTCCAAATTTATTGTTGGGCTAAAGACCCTTTTGCGCGAGGGCCTTATGGAACCAGTATTTTATGGTGACTTGGTTTACAAAAGAAACTTATTTATCTTTTCAATTCAGAAAAGTCATAACGCGTTACAGACGTATAGGATATAACTAAAATGTTTTGCGACAGTCTGCATGCTTAGTTTTTAACCCAATCACGGTTGATAACTATGCTGTCTTCTTTAATTGCACGCAGGTGGGTCGGGCGTCAGACTCTATGATGGCACCGACATAAAGCTATTTATTTTAGTTGGTTGGGGCCGGAGCTTCTTGTCTGTTGCTTGGCACACCGGGGTTCAACTGGTGTTTTTCATTTGCCCCGGAGTTAGTAAGTTATTTGGCGCCCAGGGATCTCCATCGTCGGACAGCTTACTCAATATTTGAGTCCTCGTTTTTGATTCATCGTGGAATTTATCATGATTAATTTGTTTGTCCAAAATGATTCATTTACTAGTTAGAGATTCACTTCGAAGACCGAACAACTACATGTAAGTAAATGTTATGAACCACAGCAGAAGCTGAGGGTGAGGTTAGGATCCTGTAAAACCGGTTTAAGCCCGCCAGTAATTTTATATTACTGGTCGTCCCAGGGCGATACTACTGTTGTGGTTCTTATTGTTTTATGCCTTGGTGTTTAAAATTTTTGTGTTGTTGGCGCCTTATGCATGTTATCATATTTTAGTTAAGTTTAGGTAACTGAGTGGCCACCTATTGGGAAAATAGCTACTCATTCGGCTTACAAAATGTTTTCATGGTATAAGTGCCTTATTGTTAGTTTGTTTTTTCCCGCCTTGGTTTTTGGAGTGGGAATCTTTTTCTGCTGCGCCTTTTCCTGATCGTTGCCTACTTGTACCTTTTTGTTTTTGCAGAGACAGATGGAAGAACAAACGGGGATTCTGGTTGGTCTGATTCTTGCAGCGACCTTGAAGTATGGCGCTTCATGGTGGATGAGACGTAGACGAAATCATCTGTTTGAACAAATCGGCAAAGTTTCTAAAATTTTCATCTATCCTGTAAAATCTTGCAAGGGTGTACAACTCACCGAGGGCACTTGTACGATATACGGAATCGAGAATAATGGAGTTCATGACAGGTAGTATCCACTAGGATTGCTTGATTTTAGAATATGAGCAAGAAGCTGAGTTTACTTTTGCTACATGGATGTGATAAAGTATATCCATTCCTTATTTCGAACAAAGTCAAGCGTGCAACAATTCTGTGTCGTAACCAAGACGTACGTCTTTTATGTAGAAAAGGAAAAGAAACACAAACAAGCCACGCAAGCGGTTCTAACGAAATCTTTTATACACACGAGTCTAACACTAATTTTGCCTAAAATGATTTGTTTTATAATGAAAAGCACTGTCGTTTCAAAGATACATACCCACTTGTCCCTGTCACTTTTAGCATGAACAGATAATTTATTGTTTCCCCACTTTAAAGTTATTGAAAAAGAATAATGATTAAGAACGTCGAAGTTATCTCCTAAATAGTAGAAATTTAAAAAAAATCAAATAGTTTTGTTTGTGTGATACACATCGTTTATGAACTGACCGTACTATATATCTTAAATACATTTTCAACAGGGGGTTTGTTATTGTGAAGTCGGATGGCAACATTGTTCACCAACGACAATACCCGAGAATGGTATTGATCGCAATAGAAGACAAAGGAGAAAATTTGGAATTCACTGCCCCTGGAAAACAACCTATTTCCATTCCAAAAACGTGCAGTCTTGCCAGGAATGGATTCATCCGTGTTGAGTATGTAAATTCCAATGGAATGGTCAATGTTAAATTTTTATTCGAGGTACATAATCAGTTAACGCTATTTGTATCTATTATTTCATGCTTCTCCCCCTTATTTCATTCTTTGAATTAATTTTGTAAATGAAGCAGTACAATTATTCTTCAATGTTTTGGTGTTGAATTGTTGTACTTGTTGCGTCTTATGTTCGTCTTCATACATTTATCTTAATCCGTGTAACTGAGTGACCACCTATTGGGCAATAGCCGCTTACTCGGCTTACGATATGATATCTTTGTTTTAGTAAGTGAGTGTCAATTTAGTAAGTCCAACCTTGTTTCTTGGAATGGGAATTTCTTTCTGACTGTGCAGTTTCCTGACCACTGCTTGCTTTTACATTTTCATACAGGTATGTCGGCCGTACATTGCGTACGTACTTGTTCATATACCACGGTATAGATTCTAAATAAATAAAGCAAACATAAAAATGATTTAATCGAATAAACGTGTCGCTTTAAAATTTTATATGTCACTGACTAAAATAACGTTTTATATCTTTTTAGATTATTTTTCGGTGAGACAATGGAAGGCCAAGACTGTGGTGATGATATAGCGAGATGGGTCAATGATTATTTGGGAGAGCAGGGTTTCAGGCTTGTACGGTATTTGGAGGGGATGGAGCCCAGAAATATACACGGTCTCACGTGGAAAGTATGGGATCTACAAACAGCAGAAGGAGATACGGTAATATATGATTACTTTCACGAATACTAACTGGGTACTTGCGAATACGAGTTCTAAATGGACAGATTAAGATTATTCAGTAAAGAAAATTTCGATTACGAGGACAATTTCCCCTATGTCGTTGTAACAAAACCCATCAATAGAGCATCAAAAGTGGTTTATTGTGTTTTATTGTGTTTTTATGAAACCTTAAAACCATGTTTGGATTGCATTATAACTTAATGACTATCAGCAGATGAAGAATAACACCCCGATTGTCTCATATACATGTATGGAAACAAATGAAGGGCTAATAAAAACAATACAATTCATATTGATTACTACCTTTTATATGACCCCATCCAGGTAGAGGCTAATGACCGCACACCTACTGAGATCGACGTGGGTTATTCTAGAGGGACTGTTTATGGGGGGGGTGATTACGACAGGCTACCTCAAGTAAAGAAGGCAGAACCAAATGTCTGTAATAATAAAATTTATATTTCAAACTATTGTGTTCGAATTTTATGCATGTGTATCTATAGCACATCGTTATTCTAAATCCCATTGAATTTCGTAGAACATAATCCAGTAAATGTCTCTGGTTCCGTGATTTATAGGGTCACTGAGGAGGTTTGAGTAGCCGAAACCGTGGTATGGCCCATCCCCTTTCTCATTGATGTTTTCTCTGCTTTTAAAGGAACTCAGTTTTACTTTTTATCTAGGCAATGTATTCGGATGCAGCGACATATCTGGTGGTCAACCAATCATCTCTGGATGAGCTTAATAGCAGAATGGAACGCCCCCTCACAGAGCTGTCGTTTCGACCAAATATAGTAGTAGAGGGACCTGAGCCTTTCGATGAGGTAAAAGTGGAAATAAATCAGTGTAGATCTACGTCATAGATACACCGTTACAAACGTGAATAGAATATCTGTATTTGACCAATCAAAAGAATTAAATGTCACCGTGTGGCCAACCATGTTAATCTTCGCTAAGTTGAAGCAATTTCAGCTTCGGTAACGAATACACTGCGAAAATATGCCCAAAATGGAGAAACATATGTTATCTTAAAACTGTAAATATTCAAATTTGTCTCCGATATCAAAACTACAATCAGCAGTCAGAAAAAATGTGTAGCCTACATTCTGAGACAGCATAGTGCGTAAAAAATCAGGAAAACATGTCCGTGAAATTAACACCACCTTAAACCCAATTTTATATAGCAAAACTGGGGTTTGCAGAGGTAAACCTATGTTTATCTTATTTTTGATTCAAAAAATACATTGTGGGTACTAGTTAGAACCACCTCGCCCCGCCTAAGCAAAGCGGTTCTAACGTGTACTCACCACAAACAAATGTATGTTTTGAGCGAAATTAGTAAAAAATAAATCAAAATGTTTCAAATGGAATTTTAATTTGTTTCTTCTGAAAAAAATCTCTTTATATTGCATAGACAAGTTTACATAAAGAGCCAACTGTGTTATTGTTGTAGGATGACTGGGTTGAAATAAAGATTGGTGACAGGGTTCGAATGAGATGCACAGACGCATGCAATAGGTACGAATTGACTGTGCACTACTCGTATGAACAAGCACTTTATTTAATTCTGCAACTTGTATCTTTCACGTAAGAGTACCTTAACTTATGTTTATGCGCAAACTGGAAAACACCATGTGCTATGTTGTACATTTTTGCTGTAAATAGCTCATTGACGACATTCTTTAGAGCCATATACTTATATACAGGTCAAGGGCCTCTCTTAAATGATCTGAAACGGGGCAAGTAGCTACCATATATTCTCGCCACATTATACGTGTATGCATGTATATGTCAAGCGATTGCACTCATTTGGTCGCAAGCATAGACATTCTAACCAATACAGAAAGACGGACTAAAACCTGACTGCTTCGTTTAGTCAGCTACTATACTCATCTTTGTGTATGCGTGTTGATAAAGATATGAGCTCGGACATCTTTTCGAATTTTCTAGGTGCAGCTTGACCACCGTAGATCCTGACAAGGGCGTGATTGCTAAAGATGGCGAGCCGCTTAAATCACTGAGGAAGTATGTCCCCCACCACATACATTTAATGCTCTTATTTTTTCCATTCCATGGGCTCTGTTTGCAATCTGTTCAAAATATCATATCCCTAACTAATACGGGTTTATATCAATACCAAATTGTCAGGTTTGATTTTTGCCTACCTGTGCGATTAAAGGAAGGACTCTGGTCATTGCTAACTTTTGCTAATGGTTAAACATAATTAATTTTACTTCAGTTCCACAGAAAGCCCAAGGAACAAATGGAAAGTGGAAATGTTGGCGTTACATGTATGTGTTCAAACGTGGTAGAGGAAACCGAAGAACCCGAGGAAATCCTCTAGCCTGCCAGAGGAACAAACATCGAGTCTATCATTATTTTCATTGAACGGCCCTCAACTCGAAATATTCTCTAGAGAACCCGTTTCAACATAATCTTTTTTTTTTTCGGATATCAATTTGAACTCTTCCTAGTTAACCATAAACTCGGAATGAAACGTATTCAGAGTGCAGATGGATTCTTACTGTATGATTATATGAACTTAATGTATGACTCTTGCATCGAAGCGGTTTCCTGCCTTTTTTAAGTTTAATATTAGCTACAGTATGACTCCTTTCAGGTACCGGTGTGACGCTGTGAAGTATGGTCCTGATTTCAAAGAATCTCCTACATTTGGTGTTAACACTAGCATCGACTTTCTTGGTACGATCAAAGTGGGTGATCCTGTCTATGCCATTAGGAAATAGACCTTTGAGAAGACACAAGTTAAGCCTTACTGGGAAATGTTGGAGATGAAGAAATCATTGAGCCGCGACGTGACAAAACCGGTTTTCAGGGTCTCCGACCAGGTGCGACACAAACTTGTCTGTACAGTAACGGAAGCAGGCTGGAAATTTGAAATTTTGGATTTACGTAGAGGGGGATTTAACTAAAATGAATAGCATTTAACTTGCAATTTTACACGCTGATTATCCAGAGAAAAGCATCACGACTACTTGATGAAATCAATAAGCGACAATGGTGTAAATACACCGGGAGCTATGTTGACCTACCTTGCACCCCAGGACAATTTTTCATGGGTGCCAAATCGTTCATTGGGACCCGAGAAATGCAAAGATATGGCAGCCATTGGCGTAATTCTTGAGCATTGGGTGTACATACAATATTGGTCATATCTCCCATGTTACTTATCCTAGACCATTAAACATGGTCTCAGTTTAAAGCTTAGACATTACTGTTGTAAGTAATGCTAAATATCTAATTTGCATATTCATGAATTTAAATGAAAAAATTAAAATGACAGAAAAATCATTAAAAATCCATAAATTAACTAATTTCAGGCCCAAACGATCATTGTGACACTTTGCTATTGAACCAGTATTATCATATAACAAATTTGTTGATATCATTGACCTAAATGAGAATTATCTCATTTGCATTTTCATGAATTTTAATGAAAAGGTCGAAAATCGAGGTAAAACATAAAAATGCATAATTAAACGAGGAAAACAAACGATTTTCTACTTTGGGTCACTTATTTTACAGCAGTCTCCCCTGGTCTATTTATAGATATTTTTAAATTTTCCACAGAACAAATAAAGTATTTTGGGATTCTGCGTGCATTAACAACTATAATATTTATAATTATTGTAATATATGCCAGACAAGATCTAAAAAAAAAATGTTTCGTTCTTCGCTGCATTGCTTAATTTTCATTTTCGACCAATTGTAAATATATCCTATTTCCGTCGGTGTGGAGATGTCTGTAACGAGCAGTGATGGAAATATTCCGTCTACGAAATAGTAACTAAATGTTATGAACCACTGGAGAAGATAAGGGTAAGGTTAAACGCCTGTAACATCGATTTAAGCCCCCCAGTATTTTCAGCTCACCTGAGCCGAAGGCTAACAAGGTGAGCTTATAGGATGGCCATGCTCCGGCGTCTGTCCGTCGTCGTCCGTCGTCCGTCCACAATTTCAAAGATCTTCTCCTCTGAAACCACTGGGCCAATCAAAGCAAAACTTCTGTTCAAAGCTGCTCATTCGGCTTACGATATGTTTCATGGTATAAGTACCTGATTGTTAGTTTGGTTTTTTCCCACCTCGGTTTTTGGAGTGGGAATCTTTTTCTGATTGCGCCTTTTCCTGATCTTTGCCTACTTGTACCATTTCATGTGGAGCATCCTTAGGAAGGGGGAACGAAATTTTATATAAATGATCCAGGTCACATGACCAAGATGGCCGCCATGCCCATATATGGTAAAAACAATAAAAAAAATCTTCTCTGGAACCGGTGGACCGATTTCAACGAAACTTGGTATGTAGCATCGGGGACTTTAGCCCATCATAGTTAATATAAATCATGACCTTGGGCTGACCTTGACCTATTTTATGGCAATGTAAATTTTGGTTACATAGGCTAGCCAATGGAGAAAAGTGAAAACATTGAATTTTTCAGTTTTGTAGTCTGTGACCTGAAAATTGGTAGATACAGACAACATGTTGAGCTTATGAAGTGATATGAGTATTAAAGTTCATTTACAAATTAAATGATAAACTTAATTTTCTCAGTAACCGCTCAACCAATCAAAGCCAAATTTTATAAGTAGTATCCTGAGGATGAGGGAATGAAAGTTAATATAAATAGTCAAGGTCACATGACCAAGATGGCCGCCATGGCTATAAAAAGCAAATCCTTTAAAATCTTCTTCTCCAGATCCAAAAGGCCTCTGATTTTGAAACCTGGCATGAAGCATCAGGGAGAGGAGCTCAACAAAGTTTATATAAATCATGACCTTGGGATGACCTTGACCTATTTTATGGCAATGTCAACATAGGTCGCTCATTCATTTGAATGGGGAAAATTGTCGCCCTGTCATTTGACAGGAAACAACTTTATGGAAATGGGCAAATGGACTGAATATTTATGATTCTGAAAAAAAAAATGACCCAAGGGGCAGGTTTGCCCCCATCCGGGGGTACTATACATGTATATATTACCATAATATTCAAAGATTTTTTTTCTCTGAAACCGTTTGGCCAATCAAAGCCAAACGTCTTGTTGAGTATTCTGAGGAAGGGAGAATGAAAGTTTATATAAATGGTCATGGTCACATGACCAAGATGGCCGCCATGGTTATAAATAGCAAAAAAAAAAAACTTTAAAAATCTTCTCAGCCAGAACCAGAAGGCCTATGATTTTGAAACTTGGCATGAAGCATCAGGGAGATGAGCTCTACAATATACATGTATATAAATCAGGACGTTGGGATGACCTTGCCCTATTTTATGGAAGGCCAACATAGTTTAAAAACTTTAAAAATCTTCTTCTCCAGAACCAGAAGGCCTATGATTTTGAAACTTGGCATGAAGCATCATGGAGAGGAGCTCTACAATTTATATAAATCATGACGTTGGGATGACCTTGCCTATTTTATGGTAAGGCCAACATAGTTTGTCCATGCATTTGAATGGGGAAAGTTAGATAAATGTTATTAAATGGGGGGGGGACTTGCTGGCAATATGCAAAAGGACAGAATATTTATGTTGATGGAAAAATGCCCTCAGAGGGTTGTCTGCCCCCACCTCCGGGTTATATACATATATATGACCATAATATTCTAAGATCATCTTCTCTGAAACCACTTTGCCAATCTAAGCCAAACTTTATGTGGAGCATCGTTAGAAAAGGCGAGTGAAAGCTAATATAAATGGTCAAGGTCATATAACCAAGATGGCCACCATGCCTATAAGTAGTAAAAACCATTATAAATATTCTTCTTCAGAACCAGAAGGCCTTTGATTTTGAAACTTGGCCTGAAGCATCAATGAATACAGCTCTACAGAGTTTGTATAAATCATGACCCTGGGATGGCCTTGACCTAATTTACGGCAAGGTCAGCTTAGGTTGCATATCCCAGTTCTCAGGTGAGCGTTTACAGGACCATTGGTCCTCTTGTTATATTTCTTATCGTTCCAAGGCAATATTTATGTTGTGGTTTTATTTTCTACGTTTTGCAGTCGAATTGTTATGCTGTTTGAACCTTATGTACGTATTCATATTCTTATCTAAGTTCGGGTAACTGAGTGGCCACCTATTGGGAAATTGCTGGTCACTCGGCTCACGATATATGTCCTTAGTATAAGTACCTAACTGTCAATTTTTGGAGCGGGAATTTCCTTCTGATTGCGTCTTCTCCTGATTACTGCCTACTTGTACCTTTTTAGCCTAGAACTGATATTATGCGCGATGGTTGATCTCTGTCGCTTTTGCAGAACGTAGATTAACAGTGTGCTTCATAGAAAGAATGAACTATACCATAAGTATCGTACATGTAAAATCCTAAACAATAAATCCAAGCAAATGAAAGGTAACATTTGCCGAAAATTACGAAGATTTGGCGAATATAACCCTGTATACAAAACTGCGCGTTTTACCAACGTTATATTTCTTTGGTTCAACCAAATTTGTTACCGGCTTGTGCGAATATCCATTTTGGAATCCTCACAAACAATGGAACCAACGCAGCTGACCTTGAGTATCCCAACATCTTCAAGATATATTTCACGCTTCGAATATCCGAAGGCCCGAATCCTTCCTTATCTTTCAATCCATATTCTCGACCGAGATCAAAGGTTGTATATATTTTGCCCGTTTTCTGTATCACGTTTTCATCCTTTGCCAAAGCAACAATACATTTCCCGGAATATTCTGTGGTTTCACACATAGGGAATGATTTTATCAAATCTCGACCTTAAATACGCCTTTCACCGGTTCCTTTATCCAAGCCCGCACAAGAATTCGCTTTATTCGCTTTAAGAAGGTTTACGACATATTCCGTCTGAGCGAGGCTTGGCCAGAGACTTATGAAAGTAACATTGCCGTCTTTGAGTTCCCGACCACAGTCGGCAGCCATCCTGTCACATCCTTCCTTCCCTACACCGTAGGGAACATTAAATGAAAAGAATGGATGCAAACCACCGCTAGACGAAACGTTTACTATCATGCCGCTTTTCCGTTTAGTCATTAGCCTCGCAGCATATGCAGCGCATATATAGTTATTGCGCAAGCCACTCGCATTATTATCATCCCACGACGAGATGGGCATTTCCCAAAACCTGAGCCCAAAATTATCAAACATACTGTCCACAGCTCCCCATGCGTTATTGACGAATATGTCCAATCTACCGTCATTTTCACTTTCTACTCGTTCAAACAATTTTTGTACATCGTTATCATTATTGTGGTCACATCTAATGGGCACACATATCCCACCTCTATCCTGTATCTCTTGTTCAGTGTTTCTCAACGAACCGAGGTCTTGTGGCGCATGTCGCGGTTCCAATGTTCTTCCTGTTACGTACACTTTTGCCCCATGTTCACCCAACTGTAGTGCTATTCCTTTTCCAAGCCCTCTCGATGCACCGGTAACAGCACAAACTTTTCCAAACAGTGCCTTGTACTCATTCTTAACTTTTCAAGAGGATTTAAAAACAACACATTGTATCTTTTAACCTTAAGATTGATAGTGGGTAAATATTTGATCTTTGGCCTATTTGTAACGAGCGGCCGTGTACATCATACATTTGAGCCGTCTCGTGGGAAAACCAACAATGTGGTTTCCGAACAGGTCCGACACAAACCGGACTGTACAGTACAAGCACAGAAGCAGGCTAGAAGCTTGAAATTTTCGAGTTAAGAAGTAGAGGAGGGATTGTACTATCCGAGAAGCGAACACAAAGGCGCTGATCAGCTTCGCGGTTACCGCGAAACTGATCTGCGCCTTTGGTTTCGCCTATGCAGATTGTTGGTTTTCCCATAAATTTGTTGCGTCAATTTCCATTTTAAGGGCATCAGGAAAGTTTTTGATTTTCTATTTCATTTTTTATGAAATTTCTCAAAACAAACAAAATTGGCCTAGATTAGATGCGGGGTTCTGAGGCGGCCCATCCTCAGCTATACTGTTTGCCATTGACTCACAAAAAGGTGATCATGCTTATGTTGGTTTAAATGATACTCTTGCAGACGGTGCGACACCGCTCAAAATTTATCACTCCGCCATACCCAACGAAAATAGTGCATTTGAAAATTTTGCCAACTTGAAGGTGAGTTTGACACTGTATTACGAGTACATTTCTTTGTGTCTGTTTTATATTTTGTATGCACTGCAAAGTATCACTAGTGTACGACATTTGGGTGTACAAAACACGATCTTAAAAGGGACTATTTCTTGTCGGAAGCTTCTGTCTGTAAACTACCCCCTCCTCAAATCTGCACCAGCCTCGAGGGTAAAACCCAGCCCTAGGGTGGTTGCAAAACGGAATACCGGAAAAACTCAACGGTCAACCCCCCGTTGAAATAGGCTCGTTGGGTAGATGTATGGCTGAGCTATAAGGCGATGGCAGTCCTTTTGGACATGCAATGTTTGGTGACAGCTGGGGTGTCACAAAGTGCGACAATTTGCATTGTCGCCTATGGAAGATTTTTGGGTGGTGTCACCCCAGACGGTATGTTTATACCAGGTTGTATCTAATCGAAACATGTATTACCTCATTTACATTTGATCCGCGTCATGAGAAAACTGGATTTTACCTAAGTATGTGAAAACAAAGGCGTAGATCAGCTTTGTAGTATCTGCACAGCTGTTCAGCACCTTTGTTTTCGCTACACGTGAAGTACAATTCTTTTTCTTCCTAAATCCGAAATTTCAAGCTTCTAGCCTTTTTCTGTATGTGCAGAGGCCGACTTGTGTCAGACCGGTAAGGGTCCTGTCAAAGTGGTTTAAGCCCCCCTGTAAATTTATATTAATGGTCGTTCAAAGGCGATTCTTCTGTTGCGGTTTTAATTGTTTTATGTTTCGGGGTTGTTTTCACCTAATGTACCTGTACGTTTTCATATTTTTAGTTCAGGTAACTGAGGGACGCAGCCGCTGATATGTTTTCTTCGTATATATACCTATAATCAGTAATTGTCGTTTCTCACCTTGGTTTTAGGAGTGGGGATTTTATTTTGATTGCGTCGTTTCCTGATCATTGCCTATCTTTACCATTTTTTTTTTTTTTTTTTTTTTTTTTTTTTTTGCACATCGCGGCTCATTTTTGGGCTTGCTCGTTGTGGCTAGTTCCGGTCATGCGCAGTCTGCACGTCCGTTGGGTATTACCCAACACATCTTCCGGTCTAACTCAATGTTCCGGGTCATCTCGTACCCAAAGCTTCTCGGTCATGGACAACTCGGCCCAGACGCATGAGCACATTTTTCAATGCCGGATTGTGCTTACATTGTGAGAACCTCAAAGTGAATTTGCAAAAGAAAGCTTAAACAAATTAATAAGTTTAAGTGTTTGATTAATTGAAATTTGACTTAGCAAGAGATAAAGCGATTTGTTACATGTCGGCAATTCCTGCATAACCCGTCGCCAACGAAAAAGGACATGGTATGGTCAACACACATATGCTATTTCAGCCACTCTGTACTGGGAATACTCGTTGTGTAAGAAACAATGACTGACATTTCGGCTTGCCTGCCACATGAAATTTCTTTAACGTCAGCATTGTTGTATTTTCGTCCGTACGGACAAGATTGTTCTTTCTTTCTTCTTTCTGTGAACGGGGGAGGGGATTAATTTGAAAGTAAACTTGCTTTCATTTTTAACACTATTTTACACCCAATTTATTTTTAATGACGATACTTTGGCTTTTACACCTCGCCCAGTAAGAAGAACCGACAACCAGTTTATGATGGTCGGGTATGAAAGCCCTTACCGAGCCGAGCTTACATGTTTTTTAGCAATAATAAATTCAAATAGGTTTGTTTGTAGATAAACTGATAGACTTCTTATGAAACTTTAAATAGTATGGTCGTTTTTGTTAAAAAAACCTGCAATTATGTTGGCTTGTAGTGTATTGTTTTGTGTGTAGGAACTCCAGTCAATATATGGCTAACCAAAACTTGTCAAGGTAAACGAATAATGGATAATTGCCAAGTCTTGAAACTATACATCACCATGTGTAAGATATGGCAAAAAATCCCCCAACCAAACACACACACACAAAAAAAAAAAAGAAAAGAAAGAAAAAACCTTGAGGGTAATGGTGCAAATTTCCAACCATAGAATGGAGAAGAAAGAATTACAATCATTTTGATAGAATAAAATCTGAACACCCCTTTCACGTATCTTCTTTTTTGTTCTCTCCTCTTAATATACATCTGTTAATTATTTGCATTTCATTTGTGAGTTTCTTATTTTAGTTCGAGAAGGGGCCGAGGTATTCCATATACCTTAAATGGTCTGTAATGGTCAGTATGAAAACTTTTCTTTTATGATTCTGTCAACCATAACCAAAAGTCGTTTCAGTAAATATGTAAATATGTACATGTAAAATCGTGCCAATAATAACGACAATTTAAATGATGTGATCTACCATTATTTCCCATGAAAATGTGCCCAGCGTAGGAAAAGAGGATTGTGACGGAAAAGATGTAGACAGTGGACTTGACCTACAAGACAGTAAATGGGCCTTTCCTGATGTAGAACAAAAATGAAAATCGCATCGTTATTACAAGCCATTGATTTCTAGATCATTACTGTGATTTCTTGCACCAACATGGGCCATACAACCAACATTCAGGGGTACTGTTTCTAATTGGAAAAGGTCCCTCAGGACCTTTTCCACAGTGTTTACTTTGAATATGAAGAAAATTGTACCCATGGTCGACTGCTCTCCCTCAATTACGCGTTTTGTCACATAAAGCGCTTACTGAAAACTAGTGAACCCGTCTACAGGGACTAGACAGTTCACCACAATCAATTTAATTTATCAATTGTTGACACTCCCCGTCAAATAGCGGTAAATATCTAGCAAGCAATCTCGATCGTGGTGACTGCTTATCATAGCGCATCTAGGATTACATCGTATATACCCTGACGAGGGGTACAGAAACTACAGAAACTCTATATGGCTGACATTTAGTCCATCACATCGCACTAATGGTCTGTGTCTGGTAGTGTGGCTGCAGGTCAAAATTCAGAACTCTGTCACAAATTGACTGCACTGCAAAATGGTTTGCTACAAATCGACATATTGATTGTAATCGTGCTCCCTTTAGTATCGGCTTTGATTCCATAACATCATTGCCTTGAGCAACAGATACACACACTGGTCAAGTTTCATTACAAGAAACGACATTCATGTATAGGAAATGAAACTGAAATGTATGAGAATCGAAATTAATGACGAACCAGGGAATCAACAACACTGAAATTTAGAGCAAAAGGGAATATCTCTTATAACAAACGGCTGCTGCCTTTTCATTGGTTTCTTTTTAAAAAGCCAACTTGTATTTCGCGTCGTTAGAGTTTATTGTTTATTCAAATGTTTATACTTGTACTTTAGATGTCACTTTTCGGGGAATGACATTGACCTTATTTTTGAGAAAAACATATCTTGATGATCCATTATAAGTTGTCCCATAGTGTTTTAAGAAAACCACGTAGACAAACTGAAAACAATAAACTTTGGTAAGTTTATTTTTTTTATTTCTTTACAGCATTCAAATGTTTTAGTTACATGTACTTCTAAACAGTTTTGTTTCATTTTTGTTTCAAAAGAAGATTCCAATGAACTAAACTGTCATATGATCATGTTTAATGATATGATATAATTACTTAATGCTTACTGCGCTGTATGTTTGTAAAACGCCCAGTCTTTCAATACAAAATACACAATTAGGTATGTAATGTTTAGTAATCATAATAATTTATGTACTTTTTTGTTTTAAGCAAATCCTCACGACATACAGTACATTATATCCCTCACGCTTACGAACGTGGAATTTCGCATGTCACGTGACTTTTTTCCGTGGATTTTGCGTGGAATTAGCGTGGATTTTGCGTGGATTTTGCGAGGAAGTAGCGTGAGTTTGGCGTGGAACATGGACATGAAACGTGGAACTGCTCAACTGTAGCGTGAAAAGAAACGTGGAAAGGATTAGAAGAGTTGCGTGAGATATCAAAAGTCCCACGCTCGCTCACGCTTTCCACGTTCGTTTCACGCTCAGGAAAAAGGGACAAGAAAAAAGTGATTCTTTTCACATTTGATATAATATGTATTATTTCTCTTGTCAACCTAAATTAAAGCTGTGAAGTCATTTCCGCCGCTGAAAGTCTGGAGTTTTGCCGTGTACGGACATGTACATGTACTGTGTTACATTTCCGCGTCAATGAAGACACGTGCAAACGTATTTTTGTTTGTTATTTTTTCTATAATTTCTTTTGTTTTCGTTTTTAAAGGTTTTGATTTTTTTCTTTTTTGTTTTTCTAAAGAATCAAATATCAAAGATCGGCTTGACTTTTATCACTTATCACACAAACTTAATTGTTTGTTTGATTAGGAAAATTTATGTTTTAATACACCAAATTTGCTAATTATAATTTTGAGGTTATGCCGCTTATCAATCCTGTGTACAATAATTGTACCGATACAAGAATAAAGTATACTCGTACCTTGAATTTGTTGGCTTTGGAAGAATGCTTGAAAGATAAAAGAACAGGTTGAAGGTAATCAGATTTCTCACAGGGGCATTGTACCGACTCTTAAGATAAAATTAAGATGAACTGCATGCAAATTTAAATGTAACGTACACGTAATTTATGATTATATCATACTTGTACATGTAGCAAGATGTTTATTGCATGTAGGTCGAGCTTTAATAGACTTGGGGCATCTTAGCGAACACGAAAGACGCATTTATTTGAGAGATGTGCTGAAAAACAACAAACCGGGATGCTCACCTTCACCTTCTCTTATGGCAAAAATATCATATATAATTGTACAATGTACGCATCTAAAACCAATGCATCACGCTGCCAAATAATATTAAAACATGCAAATTTTGTCATCACTTAATCTACGATGATAATTTGATCAACACTGAATAACGTATTGCTCAGTCTGCATCTCGTCAAAACATGCTTATGTAATTACGTACATGCGCTGTATGCATTTGTACAGGCTAACTGTCATCATACTAAGTTGCCGTCCTCGTACTAAGGACTGATAAATAAATATATATAATATATTTAATTTGGTCACAAAACTTTAACAATTTTACCTGTTTGAACGAGGCGAAACGATAATCCTTTTCTCGCATGTCTCTTAATCCTTTCTACGCTTCTTTTCCTTAATGAACGTGGAAAGCGTGAGCAAGCGTGGGACTGCTGGGATCTCACGCATCTCTCACGCTTCTTGCGAGAAATGAACGTGGAAATAGCGTGGAACAAGCGTGGATTTTGCGAGGAATGAGCGAGGGTTTTGCGTGGGTTTTGCGTGGAACTTAATCCTTTTTTCTTTCATGCGTGAACGCGAAGGATATAAACATCACGCTGACTGTACTGTAATGTTCAAATTCAGAACAAGATTATAAGCATATAAGATACAGTTACTACTAGACTAGTAGATAAGGATCGCTTTCCAATGATAATAGGCACCTCTGAGTATTTTCAGGCGGTGGGGGATAGAGGGGGTAATGTGGGAGGGGTAGAATCAAACACAAATGTACTCCCGCTCACAGAAATAAGAGCGCGTAGTTGAAGAGGTGGGAAGTTTGATCGTATAAATATAACAAAATTGATGGCCCTATCAATGGCTTTTGGAAAACCATTAGATATTAAACACACAATGGAGTATCAGACCAAGGTTATATTAAAGATTATTGCCTTATTCTTCAGTTTGCCGCTACCCTCTTTGGAAGAAAACTTTGATGTGTGCACTTTCCCCAAAATGTGTCATGGAAATAGACACAATGCAGTGTTTCGCTTTTTGATGATTAACCTTTAAAACGACGGTGTTTTTTATTATTATTTATCTATTTTTTTATTTTTTTGTTTATTTATTTTTTATTTGTTTGTTTGTTTGTTTGTTTGTTTGTTTTTTTGTTTTTTTTTTGTTTTTTGTTTTTTTTGTTTCTTTTTTTTTCAAAATTGTTTAGCAATGTGGAAATATGTTCTTAGCAAAATGATTTTCGTTTCTCAAACAGTTCAGCTCAATGTCAAGCTTAAGCTACAATTTAAGGAAAAACATTACTATTGTTTATGAGCACACCGTTTGCGCAACGTCGGCGTTTAGTATGTGCATGTTACGCGTAGTTTTTAACGTTGTTTTGTTTTGATTTCTCAATGGCGTTGCAAGCTGTAGAATCTTATTCTGTTTGTTTCTGCATAATTAAGACCTAAAGCGGGTATACATATTGTTCATTTTTATTTTAAAAGAAGTTCTGTGGCAATTGATATACCCAATTTCGTGTATAAGGTTAATTATATGTGAAAACGTTTATTTCGCTGTTGACGACGTTGCCTAAATATACGCGACGTCAGTGCAACAGCTGGCGTTAAAACAAAAAAGGTGGGAATATTGATAATTTTTTTCTCTATATCTTCTTACGCAATCCGGTGACCCCCACTTTTTATTTGAACTTTTAAATGGTTACCACGATTCCTATCTGTTGTTGTAATTTAATCAAAATCATATGCGTAGTTTAGGAGATATCGCAAAAATACATACTTTTTCCAGGTTTGAAAAGATAGCGGGAAAGTTAACTTTGCATGTATTCTCCACAGTTTAAGAGCAAATAGTACCAAAATGTAAAAAATAACATTCATCATGTGTTTAAGTTGTTTTTTGCAGTAATAACATATATATTAAAACACATGTCCGTTACGATTGCGGTTTTCTGAAATGCACGAGAAACATCCAAAAAGTTCGGATACCATGGAAACGAGGCCGGTGACTCCCCACTTTTATTTCGATTTTAGTCCAAGGATACAATTATCTTGAAGCATAGGAAGTTTCATGAAAATCATATGCGGGAATTAAATAGTAATGTTTCCCTTTAACTTAATAATTGAGCCACTGCATGAGGACACCAACAACAGGCATATTCGAAAACAAAGGCACAGAGCTGATCAGCGCATTTGTTTTCGCTACACAGATAGTACAATGCCTCAAGTTTTTTAACCATCTTCTGTGACGGTACAGCTCGGTTTGTACTGGTACTGGTCGGAAACCCAAATCGTTGGTTTTCTCACGCACAGACTCTTATTTGTCTTTCGATACAGAATAATATAGAAATGTCAATTTAGTCTCAAGATAAGAGTACATGACTCAATAATTATTTAGGCCATTCATTTTCTAAAAACTTATCATAATAAACTAGTTACCCTCTCCATATACTTGTTTTATTGTTTATCGATCAATAAATACTTCCGTAGGTAATGTAATATGGGGATCAATCATTATTCGCTAGGTCCCGAGTGTTGCCAACCAAGAGCCGTGCACTATTGATTTTCCATTCATTAACATTCGCTATGTCCCGAAGGGAGTGTTGAAACCAAGGGGCCTAGCGAATGTCAATGAATGACAAAATCACTTCTGATGGACTCTGCACAATCCAAATATACACATGGAAATAAGTTAGGGAATACTTTTAGCTCTTGGGCAATGTTTAAAAAAAAATCATTTTCCTATTTCCTGGCGATACTGAAATTTTTATCACATGTATTTCATACCTTGGCCTAGCAACAGGCCAGTTCATGGACATTCACAACATTTTGTCCTTGTTATATGAAAAACTCCACTTTTACTGAATACGAGTTTGCCTTTTTGCTTCTGCACTCCGCAAAACTCATTTTTTGAATGCGAAACAGGAATAGAATGTTGCATCTGATCGTTCTCATTAACTAAATGACTTCGGATCTAAAAATTCAGGTTTCATATCAAATCCAACCAATCATACAAAATCTGCAGTTCGCATTGATTTCTATGGAAGCAAAATTGTTGGAATTTTTGCCGATAAAGCCGTAAAAGAATAATTCCGCTATGGCGCATTGACCAGAACGTGCATGTTTGAATTCCTAAAGGGTCATATCGAATATCTGGCCAAACGTTTACAACCTGCAAACTGTTTAGCTAAAGAACAAAACGTGACCATGAAACCTACCCCCGGAAAAGTATGGGTCTACCGCCGACAGTCGGTCCGAAAATAAAAAAATAAAGATAACCAATCCACAAGCAATTTCTCAGATTGATGCTTAAGAACAATTGTGATAATGCGAGTTCACAGAATGAAGTTATCGCGAAGAATATCAGCGCGTTCCGTAAATCTAGCGAAAAAAATAATCTGAATCAAAGACGGCCGCTGTCCGCCGGAGTTTATGTTTGATGCTTACCATATTCACATAGGGACAACTTTTGTAAAATCGATTTAAACCCGCCAGTAACTTTGTGTTACTGATCGTTCCAAGTCGATACTTCTGAGGTGGTTCTTTTTGTTTTGTGTCTTGGTGTTTAAATATTTTTGTGCTGTTGGCGCCTTATGTATGTTTGCATATTTTTAGTTAAGTTAAGGTAACTGAGTGGCCACCTATTGGGAAAATAGCTGCTCATTCGGCTTACGAAATGTTTTCATGGTATAAGTACCTGATTGTTAGTTTGGTTTTTTCCCACCTTGGTTTTTGGAGTGGGAGTCTTTTTCTGATTGCGCCGTTTCCTGATCTTTGCCTACTTGTACTTTTTTGATACTAAAGATTCTGTTAAGTTGTCAAAACATTCTTCATAATTCTTACAAAGAAGGATATATACAGTCCAAAGTTGGTAGTCACATTATTACAGGTGTTCCCTAAATTATTTCCATGTGTATAAATAATGGTGCAGTATATTTTACAGCCCCTTCACATTTTCTTACGCGTAAAAGCTTTCATTCTTGTGCTCGTTCGGGGCGAACTTCGGTTACTCATTATTAACACGTGCTTTGCGAGGCGCCCGGTAACGAGTATTAATAAATGGGGTGTATTTACAGCACATGCACACGCGAATTGCCTCTTTAAATCGCGTTTTTGTTTTCTTTATTAATAAACGGCTGATAATATCGTGTGACACGGGTATTTATGCAATAATAAGACAATCGTAACCGTGTAAATTCTATTGTCATCAAACAAGCCAGTGTTGCAATATTCTATATTCAACAGTAAACTATTTTAGCCTTACGTTTATGATTATAATGCTACTCTAGTTATCCCTGATCGACGCACACTTGTCCAAATGGATTCGTTTTGATTGTCCTATTTTAAACAACTTTGTGGTTTCAATTAATAAATAAACATAATTATACATTTTGTTTTAAATATCTAGTTATATTTTACGGATTCGAAAACACATATTATACTAATGAACAGACAGTTTAATGATCCTTGTTTTCAGTTACAAATACAACTACCCGTTACCCCACAAAATAATTATTCGTACATGCCATAAAGATGGCTGAATCAAGAACACAAGTTCACATTTTCTCACCGTCCGAGAAAATGACGGAAGAATATCAGAGAGCAGTTGAGGCCCTCTCTCAGGAATCCGTCCTAGCACTGGATTCTGAAGGCGTTAACCTCGGGAAAGATGGGCCGTTGACCCTGCTTCAGATTGGCACGCTATCGGGTACAGTATACCTGTTTGATGTAATGCGGGATGAGATGAAACAGGATAAGGCGTATTTCAAAGATACCGGGCTTGACGAATTTTTGACATCCAAGGAAACTACAAAGGTAAAGCAAAGTGATATTGCTAGAAAGATGCGTACTATTGAATAAACATTATGAAAATTTTTTTCATATAACATATAAAGATTTTCAGTAGTACAAAATGAAAATAAATCATTAGAAAAAATGATATTTTAATATAGTTGCTCAAAACATTGATTGTGGGTACACGTTACCACAATCAATGTTTGGATCAAAATTAAGAAAAAATAGGTATACCCCCATAAACTCATTTGTATGTAAAAGATGGGTTAAAAGGGGTATACTTTTCATGGACATGTTTTCCTGCTTTATTCCGTTTGTTTGTATAACGTTTATAACATAAAAATTTAACGTTATCATTTTATCGTACCTTTATCCTTCTTCGGGTTTTCTTACCCTTTGCTTGGAGGGGTTGACCTTTTGTTACTGCAAATAAATGGAATCAATTCAACAGACTTAATATGTGGTTTCTAGAAGACGATGATGCGCATTATTTATAAAAAAAGTACAAGTAGGCAAAGATCAGGAAAAGGCGCAATCAGAAAAAGACTCCCACTCCAAAAACCAAGGTGGGAAAAAACCAAACTAACAATCAGGTACTTATACCATGAAAACTCTTGACCTAAAACATCAATTTGGTAATAGAGAAAGACGCAAAGGTCTAAATATGTCGTGTCTTCAAGATCTCTGAATGTTGATGTTTTATGTGTTTAGATCTTTTCCATGTTTCCACATAAGCTACATGTACAACATAAAATACAGAAAACGTGAAACACAATACTATTATTATGTTGTGAAACTAGAATTTCCTTTATGATATGATTTGGAAACTGTCCATTGTCATGTTTATTACAGGTCATACAATCATGCGCTGGTGATAGCGCAGCCTTGTATCATCAGTTTGGAATTCGACTAGAAAATATTTTCGATACCCAGGTATAGTCGATTTGCTGCTGTTTGTTGAGCCTAGGGTTTCCCTAAACGTCTTTGTGGTAGTTTGCTACTCGTAATTTAGATCATATTGCATTGCGAATCATTGATGATAATCGGTTGAAGAATTATGACGTTCACACATTCAAGTAATTACTTTTACCATTTACGAATGCATATGTTACTGTAATAAATGATTTAATGTATTGTTTTGTAATATAAAAAATGTGTCAAAAAGGCCGCTTTATTAAATATACCGCTTGTGTCAATGAGCAATCATTAACTCTGCCCGAAAACGATTGCTAATAGCACTGCGTCGGTGCGATTCGAAACGGGCACTCAACGGAATAGACCGCGTGTTGTGTTTGACATCTGGTGACCCCTAAGAATTCAAACATAAACACTGAAAGTAACACTTTTTTATCAAAATACAAACTAAAGCTTGGGGGCAAAAATCATGAATATTTTCATAAAAACGGATATCAGGTGATAAACGTGATATAAAACGCATGTATTTATTTTAGGTAGCCCACTTGGTTATTGAAGAGCATAAGGGGCGATTACTACCTTCGCGGATCAAACTAGAAGAGATATGTCAAAAATATTCAGAACATGCTACTGTCTATGAGGGAAAAGATCATTTAAAGGTATTGTATACTGAGTTCCACAGTCAATGCAACTTTATTTGTATCTCCCATATACTAAATCGGTCAATCATGTGAAATTTTCTGTGCCAAATCAGCACCAAATTGACCCGAACACGTTTCTGTATTATCAAATCCAAGATTTTAATGCACATGCGCGGGAACTTGCCTTGGTGTATTTTCCGTGCCTCGCGCAGGCGGGCCTGTGATTTCACTAAAAAATGCATATATTATAAATCTTGTGAGATCGCCAAATAAGTGTATGCCAATTGCAATGCTGAAATCTACGGCTCAATGCCAGAAACGATATTGAAGTAGGGTACCCATACAATACTTTGTGTTACTGATCGTTCCAAGTCGATACTTCTGTGGTGGTTCTTTTTGTTTTATGTCTTGGTGTTTAAAGTATTTTTGTGCTGTTGGCGCCTTATGTATGTTTTCATATTTTTAGTTAAGTTAAGGTAACTGAGTGGCCACCAATTGGGAAAATAGCTGCTCATTCGGCTTACGAAATGTTTTCATGGTATAAGTACCTGATTGTTAGTTTGGTTTTTTCCCACCTTGGTTTTTGGAGTGGGAATCTTTTTCTGATTGCGCCTTTTCCTGATCTTTGCCTACTTGTACCTTTTTAGGCGTTTAACATCACTTAGTCACGTCATCGACGTAACTGCAGATGTCAGTTATATGCTATATTTTGTGTTACAGACCTACCCTTATTGAGTAAAATATGTCGCGACAATGGGTAAAAAGGTACAAGTAGGCAAAGATCAGGAAAAGGCGCAATCAGAAAAAGATTCCCACTCCAAAAACCGAGGTGGGAAAAAACCAAACTAACAATCAGGTAAGTCGTTTTTGCTGTGTTTTGATGCTCAAGAAAAAGGTTGTTTGTACTGGTTTGCAAGAAATCGTCAAAACCCTTATTTTTTGTTATTATTTTTTTTCTTCAAACTGACCCATTCGATAGCTCTTAAGCGATTATAGGCGAACGAAGAAAGGGTGGCGGTTTATTTTTACAGTTGAAAATGTCTACGTCTTTGCTGAACTTCAGATTTCAGATAAAACACATGAAACCACAAAAGCTTTTTAAGTTTAACTGACGAGTGCGTTGGCTGATGAGCTCTGTATATACCACCCTCAATTTTAAACGCGCATACAAAGTAAGATACGTTTATCCGCTGATCAAGTAGACCCTTCTATCAAACTAGTTTTGAGGTGAAGCTTGAAGAGTATGAGTACAAGTTCTTTTGAAGCATTTCCAGACGAAGACACCAATTAACGTTAACCTGAGGTATTACACATTTACGCATGTTGCCATACATATATAGTAACATATTCGCGTACAATTTTATGGAAACTGTAACATTTTTTCAAGGATATATGGACGAAGAAAGAAGGTAATTTCTGGGCGAAAAGACCAATGACAAAAGAGATGATAGAGTATGCCAGTTGTGATGTTACTGCATTGATTCCTGAGGTGTTTGAGACGCAGAAAAGGTAGATAAGATGGCCAGTATGATTTTCTATTCTTTCGATGGTATAAACTCCCTTCTTATACATTTTACTCATTTTGAACAACTCTCGCAATCACTCAAAAAACGATAAGTTTACCGATATCAGAACGTAATGTTTCACATGGCCATTTGTAGCCGATCACAACTGATCACCACATACTGTTATTTACCATGTGTGAATGGTGTAACGATGTGATTTACTTTGTCGAAACTGGCTTTCTTTGATCGATATCACATCAAACATTGCTGAGTGACCACCTATTGGGAAAATAGCTGCTCATTCGGCTTACGATATGTTTCATGGTATTAGTACCTGATTGTTAGTTTGGTTTTTTCCCACCTCGGTTTTTCGAGTGGGAATCTCTTTCTGATTGCGCCTTTTCCTGATCTTTGCCTACTTGTACCTTTTCATTGATCGATATCACATCAAACATTGCTGAGTGACCACCTATTGGGAAAATAGCTGCTCATTCGGCTTACGATATGTTTCATGGTATAAGTACCTGATTGTTAGTTTTTTTTTTCCCACCTCGGTTTTTCGAAAGGGAATCTTTTTCTGATTGCGCCTTTTCCTGATCTTTGCCTACTTGTACCTTATTGTACTTCGATGATTGTATATGAATGATAACATGATTCTAGATACATAGATGCACATGATCTTTGGGGCAAATACCAACAACGGGTACAGGAAGAAATTGACTTCTACATCGACCCCACTGCCAGAGAACGCCGACTTCAGCGAAATATTAAAATGAGGGACAGCATTCTAAACTCAATGTCAGCAAAGTATCAACTTGGGTTGGATTTCAATCTGATTTCTGACGAAGACGGGGTAAGAGAGCTGTTAATTAATTTCAAATATCTTCTTGCAAACATTTTTGCACTTGTGGTTAAATGTTTCCTGTAATAAATAGATCCTTTGGAAGCAGGGAAAACATTCAAAGAGAGTATGTATGTGCCTTATTGCGCAATTTCGGGTACTGAACCCTCATCAGTCCAAAAACATTTCTTGTTATAAGACATTAGATGTAAGGCGTTTTACCTGTTTCGTTTACATCGTTGACCATAAGCTTTTTGGAACACGATCATTTGTCCCATAAGATCAGTATATAGTATACATGAAAAACTCTTAATATTTAGATGAAAATGTTTTGTTTTTAATCAGAAGAAAGCGATTGAAGGCATATCTCTGAAAGAGCTTCATAACTTTCCGGAGTTGGTTCGTGACTTGAAGAAACAAGCCATACAGATATGTCTCCGGCAATTAGAAGATGATCTTTCTCACCCAGACACATTCGAACCGCAGCGTAATCTCACCGCACAGCTAAATGAAATTGAACACTGTGATGATGCAGGTTTAAAATCCGAAGCTGTCCGCCTTAAAGCCAAAGTTACAGACATGGTTAGCAGAGATATAGAACGAAAATACGACAGAAATACATCAGTTGAGGTACTAACTGTAACGGAAATGAACGTACTCAGATGGCTTAAACCGCTGTCCAAAGATGAGCCCCCTCATGGTCCAACAGTTATCATGTTACACTGGCGTGTCATCGAGAGAGATATCGACGAAAATCTGCGTGCTTTGAGGGAAGATCCTGATTATGAAGTCCATTTTCCCATCTCGAAAATGAGGTTTTTAGTCAGCAACCAGCAAGTCCCGGGAAACATCCGAGAAAAGGCCCGTTCATTATTGGACGCGTTCGAAAGTGCGATTGCAAATCGAATAGAAAGAAAGTATACGAGGTCAACCCAAGTATCAGAGATCTCAGAGATGGAGAAAATAGTCTTGGCGAAGCTATTCATTTCTTCCAAGTCTTATGGGCCGGTCGTTAAATCGCTACATTGGAAAGTCACCTTCGAAAATCTTTGCAAAGAGATCGAAGATTACAGGCAAGGAAATATGAAGGTAACAGATGGCTACCTTGGCAGAATCGGGTTTCTCGCCAATAATCAAAGTGTCCCATTGGATGTCAAAGAAAAAGCGAGGGAATTTCAGAAAATTCTGCCAAGACGTCAGAGTCGTAGACGTTAGAAATGTATTGAACCTTACGTACATTTGAGACGCGACGCGAGAAAACCGGTCTTCAGAGTTTCCAACCAGGTTCGACATACATGTAAATCGGCCTGTAGAAGATAAAAGTTAGAAGCTTGAAATTTCGGATTCAACAATTAAAGAGATTGTACTTTCCATCAGCGAAAAGAAAGGCGCTGATCAGCTGTGCAATTACTGCATAGCTGATCTGCGCCTTTGTTTTCGCATATGCATAACTATGTTGTTGTTTTTTCTCATGTCGCGGCTCCTTTTTTGTGATAATGACTATAATTGTGAATACTATTGTATTATCATCTAAGTGTACATACTTGAATATTAGAAGTTAAAAGTAGGCGATGATCAGGACATGGCAGAATTAGATTCTCATTAATGTGTTCACTGCTCTTAAAGGATCTCAGTGTTATTTTGTATTTAAAATCCGAGGTTGGAAAAATACTAAATTAACAATCAGGTACTTATACCAAGAAACCATATAGTAAGCCGAATGAGCGGCTATTTCATAATGGGCGGTCAATCAGTTACCTAAACTTACCTAAAAACTGTCGACGTATATAAGGTACAAACAGCACAAAAATCAACGTCAAAACATGAAACAATTATAATCATTACGGAATACAAAAAATAAACTGAGATCCTTTAAGAGCAGTGAACACTACTTAAGCCTCTTCAGTGACCCTATAGAATTGGCAACATGGAGCCAAAGATAATGACTGTAATTTACATCGTTCAACAGGGTAGTATCGCATGGTAACGATCAGTAATATTAAATTACTGGAATGGGGCTTATACTACTTTTACAGGCGCTTTAACTCGACCTCACCTTCTGTGGTGGTACACAACAATTATTTAATTGTTCGGTCATCGTGGTGAATCTCTAACTAGTCAATGAATCATCAAGGAGAAATAAATAAATTATGATAAATACCATGTTGAATCAAAAACGGGGACTCACGGATACAATAAGCTGTCCGACGATGGAGATCCCAGGGCGCCAAACAACATTGCTGAAAGTCTTGAGAAAAACAATAAAGAGTTGAACGTCGGCGGACCAAGCAACAGACAAGAAGCTCCGGTCTCAGCCAACAAAAGTGAATAGCTCTAAGTCGGGCCATCATAGAAGCTATGTTTCATTGATATCATAAATATTTTCATAAATACTGAAGGTAAAGGGTTAATGTACTGTACGTGCACAATCATAATACATGTACTTACTGGAATTATAAAAATAATGTATTATTTTACAGTGTTTTTATTTCGTTTGTTTACATTTACTGTGCCATCTATATACTGTTATGTATTTTCACATATTCCGTTAACTTATAGAACAGTAAATGTAGTCTTGGGCTCGGAATTTTGAACTTGCACTATAGCGCACGATCGGATTTTATACTTGTTGAAGACCGCCGTGATAAACTGTACCGGTCGCTTTACCTGAAAACTGCAAAAATATATACGATAGCAAAGATCAGCAAACAGCGCAATCAGAACCCAAGTCCCAATTCAAAAACCGAGGTGGAGAAAAACAATGTAGCAATTATACAAAGAGACATATTGTAAGCCGTGTGAGCATCTATTTCCGAATAGGTGGCCATTCAGTTACACAGACTTAACGAAATATGTATGTAAGGCTCGTATGTTACCATTTTAATAAGTAGGCAATGATAAAAAATGGCGCAATCAGAAAGAAATCCCCACTCAAAAAACCGTAGTGGGAAAAAGATAAATAATCAATCAGGTACTTAAAGCATCTTCTCCTCTGAAATCAAAACCAAATTTTACATGACGCATCAATAGAAAGGGGGAATCATTGTATATAAAGAACCCAAGTTACAGGACCAATATGGCCGCCATGCTCATTAATGGTAAAAACCCTTCAAAATCTTCTCTGTAACCGGTGGACAGATTTCAATGACACATAGAAAATAGCATTGAGGACTAAAGTTCTACAATGTGTATAGTTCTAACCGGTCACATAGATGATTATAAATTTGAGAAAAGTGATTATTAATTTAATGTTTTTAATCATTTTTTAAAATCACACTTTCGTATGTTACATGTATATTGAGAGTTGCCTTCCATTGGCAATTGATCATCCAGAAATGTTCAGTCGTTATTATTTTATTGTCGGTAACGTAACGACAAAACAGACCATGTTTTCTTCAATAATTTTACAAAGGAGTAAAATGTACTACCGTTAAACGGCAAAAAAATTATGGCGATTTTTAGAGTGATCGATTAGTACTTTGGGCCAGATATGTGGAATACGAATAGAATGTGTCATACGTAAATGGTAGGAAAAAAAACATTACGAAAACTTGTCATTGCGATATACAGAGATATTTTTCAGCTGTAAAAAAATAAATTTTCACCAGGAAAAGATAAGCTATTTCTAATATTTTTGTTCAAAATATATATTGTGGTTATAACGAGATTTTGGATCAAAAATAAGAAAATAGGTATACCCATGCAAACCCCATTTTTTCTTCATAAAAGTGGGGTTTAAGGGGTATACATTTTACGGACATGTTTTCCTGTTGTATAATTAGTTTTCTTCATTATTTAAGAAAACGGATAAATTACAAAACTGTATTGAATACATG
The DNA here is from genome assembly GCA_964017185.1 of Rugalucina vietnamica. Classification (NCBI taxonomy): domain Eukaryota; kingdom Metazoa; phylum Mollusca; class Bivalvia; order Lucinida; family Lucinidae; genus Rugalucina; species Rugalucina vietnamica. Next base: position 3,540,872 of record OZ024882.1, on the reverse strand, counting down.
TATATATCGATTTATAAGATAAATAAAGGCGAAGAAATAAGATGAAATAGGGCAATACCTCTACTCCCATTTCGCAGATAGCTTTAAAATAAGCTACATATAATTATATGACAGCTTCCTCATCCTGGTGACCATAGCCGACCATTACCATTATGGGAAGTTAGTTTATCAGTTCGTACAGTGCAGGGCGTGTTGAAACGTCACGGCGACGTAAAACTATATGGATAGCTAATTGATCAATTAGTATAATGCAGCAGCGCATGTTGCAACGTCATGATAACAATTCCGGTACCGGTTGACGAAAGATTTTTCTTTTTCTATCAATGTACAGAACAGCAGAATAGGACAGAACATTTTTACCACGTTCTACCATAAGAGCGACGCAGGAGCGTCGCTATTAACAATTGAATTTAAAATACAATCTCAGACACCAGGTTGGAAAGAAAGGACTTGACAAAAATCACAAAAGTACAAAAAACTAACTAAATAAAGATTGGTGATCATTGATTAACAATGATTCAAATTATGTAGAAGGAACCAACTGATTCATCAAAAATGACCACATATCATTAAAAAGGTACAAGTAGGCAAAGATCAGGAAAAGGCGCAATCAGAAAAGATTCCTACTTCAAAAACCGAGGTGGGAAAAACCAAACTAACAATCAGGTACTTATACCATGTCGTAAGCCGAATGAGCAGCTATTTGCCCAATAGGTGGCCACTCAGTTACCTTAACTTAACTAAAATTATGAAAACATACATAAGGCTCCAACAGCACAAAAAAATTTTAAACACCAAGACATAAAACAACAAGAACCACCACAGAAGTATCGACTTGGAACGATCAGTAACACCAAGTTTTACAGGTACCTAACCTCACCCTCAGCTTCTGTATTCACGAAAAAACGAAAACAAAGTGCCACACCAAAGTTAGGATGTGTTTTTGATTCCTATTTGGACACAATCCCATTAGTTTTGCATTATATATTTCTGATAAGCTAGACTCGTTGACATTCGAAACATTATAAGTGTGCTTCTATCTTATTGTGCTTGGCTCCCAGACATGCTACAAACAGCCCAAGAAGACTAATTGATGATGAAACAATAATCACTTCTTAGAAAAACAAACTCTTCTAACCTTTTCGAAAGACAATGAAATTATGGAAACTATGTCAGTGCGTGTCATTTCAGTGCACCAGTTTAATAACGGTTTCAGCCCGGCATGGTATTAATCTGCCTATTAGGAAATAGCTGCTCACTATGCGTACGATATGTTTTCTAAGGATAAGAACGTAATTTGTTAATTTAGTTTTTCCATTATCGGTTTTTGAGTGGGAATTTCTTTCTGATTGCGCCTTTTCTTGATCATTGCCTACTTGTATCAGCTAATGCTGATTTATATTTGCCAAAAAGCCAATGTAGATCTACTCATAACATAAACTGACGCGACCTTAGAACACCTCTTTAAACACATCTAGAAGGAAAATTTTAAACAGTTGCATATAATGATTTGGTAGCAGAAACTTAATAGCATAAGTTTGTAGTGGCCTTTTTGTGCCATATTGTGTTATGGTTCGCATCGGTCAGACTGATTTTCTCTCGTGGACATTACGCCGAATCTAAAACCAAATATCAATTGTCAAAGAAAATACATTATTACGCGCCAGTAGCTATATAGATGTTCATGAACCTTGGTGCTTATATCAACAGAGGTTTCAAGAAGGGGTTGGCTTAAAGATCGACCCTGCTATCAGAGAACGCCGAATTCAAGAGCAGATTGAAATTAAGGAACACATTCTAAACACAATGTCAACAAAATACCAACTTGGCAAGTCATCAGGAGCCCTTAAACCCCACTTTAATATAATAAAAAATTGGGTTTGCAGGGGTATACCTATTTTTCTTTTTTTTGCTCCGAAACAAAGATTGTGGGATCTCGTTAGATCCGCCTCGCCAAGGTGGTTCTAACGTGTACCCACAATCTATGTTTTGAGCAACAATAAGAAACCATATCAATTTTTTCTACTGAAAATTTTCATTATTTACTACTTAAAAAATTCTCTGTATATTGCATGGGCATATTTTCGTAATGGAAACCTGATAAGTAAAAGATGTTGGACAATATTACGATGCAACACAGCTATATTGAATATACATGTATGCCGAGATTTTATTAAGGGATGAGAAAACGGCAGCGTCAATAATCGAGCCGAAAATTAGGAACCGACTGATTCATGTACAAATAATGACACTTCATTTTATTAATACAATTTTTATTTATACAATATTTAAAGAGTAGAAACACAGTTAGCTGTAATAGCTAGTCTACCATGTGATCCTCTAAAACACTTCATTCATTATTTCTTCATTGTAGAAAAAAGAGCGAAAGTAAAGAAGTGTCGCATCAAACGCTTTAAATATTGCACTCTGTGGATTTCGATTAATACTGAGACACATTTATTTTATTTTTTGCATTAAACGTTTCTGATACGTTAGACAGGTTGACATTCGAATCACTATAAGTGTGCTTTCATCTAATTGTACTCCACTCCCAGACATGCTTCCAGCGGCCAAAAACGATAAATTGATGGATAATAAATAATCGTCTATCAGAAAACATCTTTTTTATCGTATCCTTTACAAAAGCAGTGTACATAAAAATTGAACTATGTAAGTATGTGTCATTTTAGAACGAGACATAGTGCAATGACTGTATAAGCACCGACTGCATGGACCAATATAATGTGTGACTTTGAATTATTTGTGAGATACATACGAATAAATGAACATTAAGTGGTCATTTATCTATATTCTACATTTTTGCCATAATTATACGGTAATTACAGTATATCTTAATCAAAGCCACTTCAAGCGAAGTTTATGCGATGTATCAGATAAACTATTGATAACAACCTACCAACTTATTTCTAACCATAGTCAATTTTTTTCCATTTTCCAGTGTATAACTGAACGGCGGGAAACCGCATTAAGATGACAACATGTATTATGTCTTAAAAGGAATGTTTATTCAATCGAAGATGAACATCACTTTTTGATGGTTTGTTCTTATTATGAAGATATTCGTTATAATTATTTTCCAGACAGCATGTTTGAAAACGCTAGTCTGAATAAGTTTTGCACTTTTCTAAAATCAAAATACGATATAATTATATTACATCATACAGCAAAATATTTATACTATGCCTTTAAACAGCGTAAAATATTACTTGAGGAGTAAATTATTATAATGCAACGTGCACATGTCCAGCTAGACCACGAAAAATTGGCGGTGTAATGGTTATATTGTTTGTCAACATATAGCTTTTTATAGTTCGCCGTCTATCATAGGTATTTTCCAATCAATTCACCTATTATTTACGATAATGTATTGGCATGTTTTTCATACATGCATTGTAGAAAGGAATTGGCTCAGTAGGTTGAGGAGCAGGCTGAGTTCATAAGGATGAAAAGATCATTTTGACGTGAAGGAGACAACCCCGGTTCGATTCCCAACCCAAAGACATTATTTTATTGTTTTATAGAGTGCTTTTCCCCATCTTCATTTGTTTTGATTGTTTTTTTTTGTTTGTTTTTGTTGCTTTTTTAGTTTTGTTCAGTCTATTATTATTATATTTTTGTTGTACTTTTTTGTTGTATTTTTGAGCCGCTGTTTGACTGACATGTTTATAGTACGCGAGCCAAACAACGATTGATTTTATATTCGCATGTGGGATGCGAACAAAAATCTAGATTATCTTGTAAAACACGAATTGCATGAAAGTATGTGTGATGTTCCGACAATGGTGCAAAAAAAAAAAGAAACAAAAAATATCAGAAAAACATCTGAAGGGTTTCGAACCCGAGATGGACAATCCTACGTCCTGCGATCTAACCAATTGCAGAAACTACCAATAATATGAGAATATTTATTAAATACCACGCTTTACGAATTCCGATATACCGATCAATACAATCAATTGCAGAAAGGCGCGACGAAAGCTGCTATGCAAACATGAGAAAGCACGACCTGTCAATGAAATATTTTCAGGTAACGAGATTAAATGACAGCAGATTGTACTAATGCGGAGGTCAAAATATACATCAAACAAATTCTATCGATTGAAGTTCGTTCTTTGTTCTCTTGTTTGCTACTTTTAACATCCGCATACAGGTCCAGTAAATGGCCATGTCCAGAGAAAAGGAAAATATATATCAATGAATTTATCAATATTTTATCTTGATTTACATCATTATCATAAACTTAGAGGCAATCAATTAGATGAAGATCAATTATGGGGTAAATTTATTATAGAACATTGCGACTGATTGGGATAAACTGTCCAGTCAAAAACAGTTATTGGCATATTAACGTCTTTTTGCGTGACACAGCTTCGTACTACTAATAGGACAAAGGACCTTTCCTTTTAAAAGTGTACCATTTTCGGAAAACACGCTCATTGACCTTGGAACAAAATATTTAGGATTGACGCAATAAGAATCGTCGCGGTGAAAAGATTACGATTGTAGTTGTCTAAATACGCACATATGATTCCGTATACGTTATTAAATTTATAAATACACATCGATAACCAAAATAATTACCAAACACCCAGTCATTTTATGATGGTTAACCTATACACTGGTTAGATTGGATATATTTTATAATATAAACAGTTACTGGGCAAGATATGTGACTCTAAAAACTAAAATGACAATTAGTTACTTATACTAAGAAAACATATCATAAGCCGAGTGAGCAGCTTTTTCCCAATAGGTGGCTACTCAGTACCCGAACTTAACTTTTACATAGCAAAACTGGAATGTAAACAATTGTATATTTTCTTATTTGTGGCCTAAAACATAGATTGTGGGTACTTGTTAGAACCTCCTCTGCTGCCTGGAGGTTCTAACGTAATCAATGCTTTGAACAAACATTATAGCAATGATATTAAAGATATTGGACTTTTTTTTTCATTGAAATTTCCATGCTTTCACATGTGGAAAAATGCTGTATTTTGTATGGCCATGATTTAGTAAGGTATAGCTGCTACATAACTTCATTGCTAAAGGCGTCTAACAGAAACTGTGTTTAAAAAGAGTTCGTTTAATTAAAATTCAAGTGCTCCAACGGGAAATGCTTCGGGAACATTCTTCTAGAAATAAAGTGCATACAAAACTTAAAGGTCTGCAAACTCATCACATGAAGTGTCTTTATTGCACTTCCCATGTAACTTAACTGCACACAATAAAAAGGTGCTGGCTTCCTTACTGTATGAACACTTTGCATAAGAACATTTGTTTTATTTTAGTTATCTCTCATGTGTTTCGTTATAGATAATCAACTGGTTTGATTTTTTGCATCAATTGCTGTAGCGTTTTGTAAATTAAACAATTTTATCATGACCTCACGAGTCGCAGCGCGTCGCAACACTGCACTTGAGGCAAAAATCAGTTGATTATGTTTTATACTAGACGGAATATTTCCATCGGTATTCCCTTAGACCTCTCCATACCGACGGAAATTACTTCTATTGAACCCTTGGTCGAAAATGAAAAATCATCGAAGACTCCAAAGAAATTAAAAATTATGTTATTTTATATCTTTTCTGACTGATAAGACTTAATTTATATATATTCCAGATGTAAAATGACGCAGATTCATAAAAATACTTCGTGTTTTCTGTTGAAAATATCACATACGTCTATAAATACATAAGGGGAGACTACTGTAAAATATGAGACAAAAAGTAGAAAATCGATTGCTTTTTGCAAATTTATTGAAATTCTGCAGGCTAACCAGATGTTTACTAAACGATTTATGCATTTTCTAACAAAACATAACAAAAATTCTAACAATTAACACCAAATAAAGCAGCTATAAGCTTCTTACGAAATCCATAATCTGTTCGACCATAGTTTAAAGGCAACCTATGCTAAGCTGTCACGGGAGAGGAGCGAGGTCACGAAGTGTATCGGAGTGCAGGTTAGCCAGCTGATCTAGTTTTATACTATTGGCTGTAGCTTGTTACATCTGTGCAGTTGATTGATATAACTGTATAAATAGTACAGTTCATAACACGAGTTTGTTGTGGCACAGCTCTGTGTCCCAAATTGGTATTGGGTAAAGTAATGAGCCACATTACCCTGCATTTGAAGCAAAAGTCAGTTGATTATCTGTTTTATCCTTTGAGACTGTAAGATTCGGATCAACTTGTTACAACTGTGCAGTTGATCAGAGAGTTTGTCTGTTTGTAACTGTATAAATAGTGTTGTTGACTAATACAGGTTCGGTTGTGACAATGTGGCATCCGGACATTTCTGTAGTGGCCACATCATGAAAACAATGTAAACAAAAAATAAACAATATTGTTTAATTTTCATAAAATGATATAATTATAGTTTTGTTTCCATAGGCTCTGTATTATGCCTATAGAATAAATAAAAAATATACCCCTTGAAACCTCAATTTGAAATAGTAAATCTGTAGTGTGAAGGGTCTTAATTTTGCTCCAAAACATAGGTTGTGGGTGCTTGTTAGAACCGCCTCGCCGGGGTGGGTTTAACAGACACATTTTACCCACAATCAACGTTTTGAACTAAAAAGGTACAAGTAGGCAATGATCAGGAAGGCGAAGTCAAAAATTCCAACTCCATAAACCGAGGTGGGAAAAACTAAATTGACAGTTAGGTTCTAAAATTTAAAAATCTAATTTTTTTTTTTTTTTTTTTTTTTTGGGGGGGGGGGGGGTGGGGAGGTCTTTACCTTATTTTTTATTTCCTCACACGGGTACTGTGCATACGTTTACCTATTCGTCAATCAAAAACCAAAATTGAGTCGCATCGTGACAAACAGCTTCCCAGTAACTGCGAAGCTTATCAGCGTTTTTGTTTAGCTACTCGGATAGTCAATTCCTCCTCTACCTATTTGCAAAATTTCAGGCTTCGAGCCTGCTTCTGTTACTGAAAAGACCGGTTTGTGTCGGACCTGGTCGGAACGCCCGAAGACCGGTTTTCTCGCGTCGCGCTCAAAATCAAACTATACTAGGTTACCTTGAAATATGGATTTTAACGTTGCAGTACAATTGCATCAGCACGGGCTATGCGTGGCCTATTAATTACAATGTTTTACATGTACATGTGTCTTTGGATTACCAATACATAAAAACGTCGAAAAAACTTTAGTTTTCCGTCATGGGGAGGCACACTGGGATGTCGTTAGAGCAACGTCAACGCGCAATTGGAACGCTTACCGCCTTAATCACTGTTAATGCGGATTAAAGATGTAGCGCTTCATTTTGGTGTTAATTCTAGCACAATATCAAGGTAGCGAAGCAAATTTCAGGCTACTGGAAAAGTTCGAGACCGTCAGCGCGACGGACGTTCCCGCAAGAAGACGGCACGCGGGGATCGCTATTTGATGCTAACGTCAAGGCGTAATCGGTTCATGTCGGCACCAAAGTTGGCAGCAAGACATTTCACTATGACTGGGACTTGAATCAGCTTTCAAACTGTGCGGAACAGGCTGCACGCCGGCTCGTTAAGAGGACGTAAGCCATACGTTGGTATTCCCCTGACGGCAGTTCACAGGCGTAATCGATACAATTGGGCAAGAGCACATCAACGCTGGATGCGACAACAATGGGGCAATATCTTATTCACTGACGAGTCGCGATTGAATCTGGAGATTTACGACGGTCGTTTTCTGGTATAGCGTCGTCCGGGGGACGTTATGATGCCCCAACGTTCTGCAACGTCATCGGTTCGACGGTGGGAGCATCATGGTTTGCGGAGGGATTTCCAAGAATGCTCGCACTGATTTGGTGACAGTTGCCGGGACTCTGACAGTTGTGAGGTATTGTCAATAAATTGTGACCCCTCACGGTCTACCGTATGTTCAACTTCATAATGCCTCTCAGGCAAGACAACGCGCGTTGTCACACTTCGAGGTACACCATGGAGTTGTTGAACAGAAACAATGTCGATATGCTCGATTGGCCATCCTGATCACCCGATTTGTCGCCAATCGAGCATACGTTGACAATGCTCAGACGTCGGGTTCGTGAACGTCCTGACTTCAATTCGCTAGCTGACCTAGATAGGGCATTACATGAGGAATGGACGCGGATACCTGTGCGTGATGTTAATAAACTTATGAACAGTATGCGGAAGAGATGTGAAGCAGTTATGGCAGCAGATGGCGGACACACCCATTATTAATCAAATTGTGTTTTTTGAAGTGCCACCCCAGTGACGGAAAACATTATTGTTTATGCTTCAGAATCAACTGCCCGGATTAAATTTTTAATGTTTGATGTAATTAATGGTTGTTCTCGAAGATGTGTAAATTTGATAAAATTGCTCCTTTTCCTAGAAAAGTTACATGATGTTGAAGTAAAAATTGCTAAACTTATTATGCATAGTATACGAGGGGTTATCAAAAATTACGTGGACTTTTCTCATAACTTGATAACGGTTCAGGCAAACATATTTAAATTTCAGCTGACGATCAACTTGTTTAAATCCAATCAATTCGGAAAGTTTGGTTCATTAGAATGGTTTTATTGCCACTAAGTGATGGTTTTACTTAACTCATCCAGCCCATCACGGAGCACGTCAGAAATGACGTTAAGCTTGGCATTGCAGCATCGCATTTCTTTTGCGTTTTCTTCAAAACTATTGTGCAGATCACAGCAAAAAGTGTCATGTGTCTTAATGAATCCATTACGAAGGCACAAGTAGGCAAAGATCAGGAAAAGGCGCAATCAGAAAAAGATTCTCACGCCAAAAACCGAGGTGAGAAAAAAACAAACTAACAATCAGGTACTTATATCATGAAAACATACCGTAAGCCGAATGAGCAGCTATTTTCCCCAATAGGTGGCCACTCAGTTACCTAAGCTTGACTAAAAATACGAAAACACACATAAGGCACCAACAGCACAAAAACCTAAACACCAAGACATAAAACAAAAATAACCACCACAGAAGTATCGCCTTGGAACGATCAGTAACACAAAGTTACTGGCGGGCTTAAACTGGTTTTACATGGCCATAATCTCACCCTCAGCTTCTGCAGTGGTTCATAACATTTAGTTAGTTCTTCGGTCCTCGTGGTGAATCACTAACTAGTCAATGAATCATCAAGAACAAACAATTAAATCACGATAAACATCCTGATGAATCAAAAACCAGGACCAAGCAACAGACAAGAAGCTCCGGTCCCAACCACCTTAAATAAATAGCTATAAGTCGGGGCCATCATAGAGTCTGACGCCCGACCCACTGGCGTGGAATTGAAGAAGGCAGCATAGTTATCAACCATGATTGGGTTAAAAACTAAGCATGCAGACTGTCGCATAACATTCAAGTTATAACCTATACGTCTGTAACGTGTTATGATTTTTCAGAACTGAAAAGAAAAATCATTACTTCCTATAAGTTTCTTAAATTTGTAAACGAAGTCACCATAAAATTCAGGTACCGAAAGGCCGTCACTTAAAAGCGTCTTTTCATCAATTCATAGTGTCTACGATAAAATTTAGAAAAGTTTTTTCGGAGTTTATGGTACCGACAGCCCTGTTGGAGAAGTTTGGCAGTTACACATTTATTTCGAGCGTTGAAGACTGTAACATGATTGCAGACTCTAGCAAACCTAATAAGTTGCGAAATGTATACACCATAAGAAGCACGACGAGGAACGTCACCATCTAAAAACGGAAAATTTACTATATTAAAATCAAAGTCATCGCGCTTATCATAAATTATAGAAGAAACAAATCCATTTGAAACAGAAAGGTGTAGATCTAAAAAGGGGGTTTCGGTATCTGAGACATTGGCTTTTTTTCCATTGTAGCTCAGGTTGATAAATTTGATTGACCATACCTTCAAAATAAGGGTTGTCAATGTTCAAAAGGTCATCGAGGTACCTAGAAGTAGAATTAAAAGCCTCGATAACATCAGCTTAATTATCATGGTTGAGAGAATCCATGAACTCTCTTTCGTAGAATTATAAAAATAAATCAGCTACGAGAGGTGCGCAATTTGTACCCATCGGAATTCCAACAATTTGTCTGTATAACTTGGTCCCAAATCTAATATAAATATTATCCAGTAGATAGGATAAGGCGTCGCACACATTCTGTCATGACCAAAGAGTATACCGACTTTGGTCAGAGGAAGTGAAAAAGGCCTTTCTGTCATTAAATGCCAAATAAACTGAACCATAGTTTTTTAATAAGAGTAACTTTGTGTTACTGATCGTTCCAAGGCGATACTTCTGTGGTGGTTCTTTTTGTTTTATGTCTTGGTGTTTAAATTTTTATGTGCTGTTGGCGCCTTATGTATGTTTTCATATTCTTAATTAAGGTAACTGAGTGGCCACCTATTGGGAAAATAACTGCTCATTCGGCTTACGATATGTTTTATGGTATAAGTACCTGATTGTTAGTTTGTTTTTTCCCACCTCGGTTTTTGGAGTGGGAATCTCTTTCTGATTGCGCCTTTTCCTGATCTTTGCCTACTTGTACCTTTTAATGCGCTTTTGAAGGTCCACTCTATCAAAACATTTATGCTTGCTCAAAAATTTTGATGGACCGTTTGTGCACCTATGTTGTTGTGCTAAGGCCTGCATGTTTGCTTTTTCAAAACGTTTAAATGGCTTCTGAACTTCATGCAACTCAGATCAACCGTCATTTTTTTTTTCAAATTCCCATTGAAACATACCCTAATTTCTAATTTACTGGTAAAACTTTAACGACATTTTGTAATACAGTACAAATCAAAACATTGCATGAACTTTTGAACAAACAGTGCCCAAATAAATATTAGAAGTCCATATCCGTTAATTAATTTTTCCAACTTCTAAATCAACATCAATATACTTAGTCCAGACTTATTATTATATCAAATAAATGCATTAATGCTTTTTATACAGATTTATAATTTAAACCATGCTCCAATAGTGGACAAGTTTTAAACATAATTTGAGCAGTAAAAATGTAAAATCAGTATCCTGAAAAAGCACATTTTGTGGTTAAAAATCGTTGTGTTTGTGTCGACGTCACTAACGTCATCAGACTGCTCCGTGATGGTGAAAGTGGGTGTTTTAATTTCACTGTAATTTTATAACGGATGAAGGGATTGTAATGAAATTTTGCAGACCGCTGCAAATCAAATGGGAATATTTGCATTGTAAGTTTGAGTGGAATCGAATAACATTATCAAAAGATATAAGAAAAGTCCACGTATTATTTGATAATCCCACGTATATCTAATTTCAATGTTTCAGTAAAGATAAGTTATATATTTTTCTATATCTATCATTCAGACAAACTGAGCCACCGCATCAGAAAATTAACAATCTACATTTGCGAAAACAAAGGCGCTGACCAGTTTCGTGGTAAACACGAAGCCGATCAGCGCCTTTGTTGTGCTACTTTACACAGATTGTACAATATCTCTTCTTCTTAAATCCAAAATCTCAACTTTATAGCCTGCCTCTGTGACTGTACAGGCTGGTTTGTGTCAGACATGGTCGGACACCCAATTCGTTGGTTTCCCATGCAAAGGCTCAACTAACTTTTTTGTACTGTCTTATAAGACGAAATACAGAGGCGTCAATCATACAGGATTAATTGAGCCGCTTTATTTATTTATTTATTTATTTATTTATTTATTTATTTATATATATTCCCCAATGTTATCATGTAAACACTTGTAACTATGTATGTAAATATGTTGACTAAAATTTCGGATTAAATAAATAAATTAATTGAGCCGCGACGCAAGAAAACCGGTCTTCGGGATTTCCGACTAAGTTCTACACAAAGCGGCCGGTGCAGTCAAAAGAAGATGGCTAGAGGCGGAAAATATTGGATTTGGGAAGAAGAGGAATTGTACTATCCGAGTTCGAAAACAAAGACGCTGATCAGCTGTGCAGTTACTGCACAGCTGATCCGCGCCTTTGTTTTCACATAGATAAAATCCGGTTTTCTCATGATGCGGCTCAATTGTCTCCGGAAACCTCAAACGATTTCTTAATCCATTGAATGCTATCCATTCTTTAATTCATAGAGAACGGATTCACTTGTCTGTTAAAGAGACGTCCGAAGCAATTTTGAGATTTGTCACGAAAGGCGTTGGCCATACTGCACTTATACACAAAGCATTTTACTTTTGTCAAAGAACACCCACAAATCACAAAAAGACAATGACAAATGACAATTCATCTTGGGCTTATAATTGGACACGTACATACATGTCATATACGATAACAACGCACTTGGAAAACATTTTACGGTCGGCTTTGCTCCAATTTAAAGACCAACGTCATTAATTTTCAGACCTTGCGAACCTCCGTGTATTTCGTCCGTCGTCGTCATTCTTCTTCTCTGAAACCTATTGGCCAATAAAGGCTAAATTTTAAATGACGCATTTATATAAAAGGGGAACAAATAGGTTTATAAATAGTTCAGGTCACATGACCAACATGACCGCCAAGCCCAAATATGGTAAAACCCAACAAACATCTTCTTCTCTGGAACCTCTGGACCTATTTCAACAAAACTTAGCATGAAGCATCGAGTACTTATTTACTACAATACATATATAAATCATGACCATTTGATGACCTTGACCTACATGTATTTTACGGCAACGCCAACATATCTAGCCCATGTATTTGAAAGAGGAAAACTAATAAAACTGTCATTTAAAGGGAACAACTTGCAGGAAATGGGCAAATGGACTGAAAATTTATGATTCTGAAGAAAAATAAATTGGACGCCAGGGGTTAGTCTGCCCTACCCCGGGGCAATATCCATGTATGTTAAAAATATTCAAATTTCCCCCTCTCTGAAACCACATGGCCAATCAAAGCCAAATCTTACATGAAACACTTTAGGACGTTGGAACCAATGTTTATATAAATAATCCAGGTCACATGGCCAAGATGGCCGCCATACCCAAGTAAAAATCGTTCAAAAATCTTCTCTGGAACAGCTGAGCCTATTGTAATGAAACTAGACATGTAGCAATTGGGACTAGAGTACTACAGTGTGTTTATAAATCATGGCCCTGTGATGACCTTGACAATTTTAAGTCAAGGTCAACTTAGGTATCATATTGCAGAAAGCTGTTCATAAGCTGCTTAAAGCTGCAGAAATGTCATTGAATGGACAAAGTTCACGAAATGGGCAAATATACAGACTTTAATACTTTTGAAAAATAAATTAACCTCAGGGTTTATTCTGAACCTAGCCTGGCCATGTACATGTATATGAACATTATAGTCAAACAAATTTATTTGTATAGTTCTCGGGCGATCGTAGTAGACTTTCAACACAGATTTACCGTAATAAATATGAATGAAACGCCTGTTTCGATTGGTCAGATGCATTCATTTCATTCATATGTATAACGGTAAATATACTTCAACCGTCCGGGATCTATATACATGTATATCTCAGATCTCAGGTGAGTGTTTACAGGACCATTGGTCCTCTGGTTGCTTATTTCATTGAGCACATGTACGTTTTCCCATTTGCTAGTGTACATGTACATCAGGAAAACGTGTCCGTGAAATGTATACCCCCTTAAACCCCACTTTTATATAGAAAAAACTGGGGTATGCGGGGATATACATATTTTTCCTTATTTTTGCTCCAAAACATAGATTGTGGGTACTCGTTAGAACCGCCTAGCCGAGACGGTTCTAATATGTACCCACAATCTATGTTTTGAGCAAAAATAAGAAAAATATAAAAAATATCAAAAATTTTCCAGTAAAATGTTTCATTTTTACCACCAAAATTTTTTTCTGTATATTGCATGGGCGTGTTTTCGTAATGCATAACGACACTGATCACATGTATTAACCGTTATTTACTTGCTGTGCGAAAATGCAAATTTTTGTTTTTATATCAATGCATCATTGAATTATTTGTTATGCTTTTCATTTTCATCATAATCATATCACATTCTTCGTCGCTAACACCGGGTATATATACCCTTACCACACGAAAAAAGTCAGCGCAAAAATGTAAAATTTCGGGAATTCGAGCGGCCTGAAAGAAAATACATTAAACGTTCTTTGATCAAACCTTTACTTACGTGTTTAGCTTTATGTTAAACATTCTAGGGTAGTGTTAAACTTCAAAAAGTAAACATAGGCAATGATCAGGAAATGACGCAATCAGAAAGAAATTCCCACTCCATAAACCGAGGGATGGAAAAAAACTAAAATGACACTTAAGTACTTATACCATGAAAACATGTCGTAAGCCGAGTGAGCAGCTTTTCCCCGATAGGCGGCCACTCAGTTACTCGAGCTATTAACACCGCTTTTGCCCATAGTTTTGTAACATTTCAATATTTCTTTACACTTTGGATTAGCATGTTCGCCGTATGTTATCGGCTTGACATAATGAGCATAACGACCCTTCATAAGAGGATGAAGCCGCAAGTATTCTCTAAGAGTATGTCAATGTGTCTGGTTAATCAAGGGTCTGGGTCAAGACGACCGCACACTTTGGTCCATTTGGTTTAAATTACACATTGTTCACAATATGTTAGCATTAATGGTGCAGACAGACATACATGTCATTGTGCATGCCTTACAAGTTCTTACAAATTAAGGATTTCTGAAGCAAATGTGTTCTGTACCTTGGAAATTTGGTTCATAACAAACTATGTCTCTATATATTGAGCCGCATCATGAGAAAACCGGAATTTTGCCTATGCGAAAACAAAGGCGCAAATCAGCTTCGCGGTAACCGCGAAGCTGATCAGCGCCTTTGTTTTCGCTACACGGATAGTACAATTCCTCTTCTACTTAAATCCGAAATTTCAAGCTTCTAGCTCTTTTCTGAGCTTGTACAGGCCGGTTTGTATCGGACCTGGTCGGAAACCCCGAAGACCGGTTTTCTCACGTCGCGGCTCTATTGTATTTAAAACGATTGCTATAGAGCAATAAACATCTGTGAAATGTTCACCCCTAACAGCTCACTTTTTCATATTAAAACTGGAATGTACAAAAGTATACAATCTTGAATATATTTAATTTAAACTTCTGTTACGTATTATAAGCGCGTGTTTTGCGTGGCGCCCGGAAACGAGCATAAAAAGCCACTGTGACACGGGTATTTGCGCAATAATATGGGCTCAAGTCTGCATATATTTGGCAACACTATAAATGTCCGAACAATAAAAGCCAATATGTCATGAAATGAAGGCAAACTAAATGTTATGATTGTGATATGTAATTCAAAATATGCCTATTTCAACAAGGCAAGTCAGGTAAAGTGAAGACTTGGCCTAGGAACCTTTACAAACGAGGAAACTTGGTCACTTTACAGTTGTTTTGGGTTCCTTTGTTTTATTTTCAAAAAATACTTTCTCCATGAACAAATCAATCACAACATGTTGATTTAAGTCTCGCTGTCTATACGACTTGAATGTTTAATGCAGTTAAGATTCAACGGAAGAGAAATAAAGACACTTTATGTGATAAGGCTACAGACCTTTAGTACTGCAAGTATTTGATTCTAGGACACAATTCTTAAAAAAAATCCCATGGGTGCTCTCGAAATTTAATTAAACGATTCTTTAATACAAGTTTGCTTAGACACATTTAGCTACGCCGTAATTGTAGCAGCTTTGCGCATACATTGTTCCTGAACTATGTCAATTGTTCACAAATGTCCTAAATGACTGGTTCTATAAATTGAAGCCTCGGTGTTTTAAATTTGGAACTTTACTGTTCACGTTTTATTTGTTTAACTTGCAAAATTACAAATCAGTAATATGAAAACTTTTCACCAAATTGACACAATCTATAAGAAATGTCGATGAAACACATAATGCTATCATCTTAATTGTAAAGCATGGTTTAATCTAGATCAGACGCTAGCCGTTGTAAGCCTTACTCATACAATGTGCATTTCCAAACACATGCTTGACGAAATCATACCTATCCAATATACACTGAATTCTATAGCTGCAAAATTGGCAAATCCAATACAAAATTCATGACTTTTTTTTTTCAAAAAAACATAGTTCGTCACGCCAGAAGAGGTTACAACCGCCTCTTCCTGATAAAACGGCAATCAATTAGTCTGTCCAGTTCATGTTTAATTCTTTTCTTCGAATTACGTACATTTGCTTTCAGAATCTTATACATGTAGCTATAAACTGTTCGGAGTGTTGTGTCACATACAGACATAATAAATTGTCGTTACTTTGTCTGTCTTTCTTTCTTTCTTTCTTTCTTTTTTTCTTTCTTTCTTTCTTTCTTTCTTTCTTTCTTTTTCTTTCTTTCTTTCTTTCTTCAGATACTAAGTCGATCAAATTCTGATCATCACCTCAGGTGTGGGGTGGGTGGCTTAATTTTGAATTTAGCAAAATAAACTGTAGTGTTTGAAACCGTAGTGTTCATTTATTAATATTATATTTTCAGTGCGATCACTTTAAACGAAAGTGGCTTTCTCCGGGTACTTTATTTCCCAATGACAACGTAAAATCTCGCGTAAGCAAATACTAGTCTTTGTATCGACTTCCCTGTTGAAAATTACCAAATTTCTGTAATTCCCTTTGGCTCCATGTTGCCAAGTCTAAAGGGTCACTGACTAGACTTTAATAGTCGAAACCGCTGTATGGCCATCCCTTATCTCATTAATGTTCACTGCTCTAAAAGGGTCCCAGTTTTGATTTTTATTTGCTATTACTGCAGCTGGTGTTGTGCCGTGTGGCGGCCCGTACATCATCCATAGTGCAGATTATACTTTCGTTTTGGTCCTGTGAGATCAGCGAGTATATTCTGAGAAATCAGAAATTTATTATCGGTTAAGATTCATTTTCTAACCAATGTTTAATATATTTGGTCCAGGAGCATATAATCTTCTCAGGGAGCTAGTAGCTTTCTCTATAGTATTGTGAAGGCCTAATGTGAGGGCAAACTCTCTAGCATTGGATTTCTATAGAAACGTTTATCAGCATGCTATCAGTATCATTTGTTTTATTAGCCATTTTCAGGTTCATGACATGACTTGTGTAAACATATTTTAATGGATAATCCACAGCCGCAGCAACTTTTTGGCCACAGTAAAGCAAAACAAACCTTTATATTTTATTTTATGTTAGAACAGTCAAAGTCAGAAATGCACCATAATGCACTATTTACACCTCCTTTCACATGAAGTCAATTAAAATTGCGGAATGCAACATTATTCAACCGTAATTATCAGAAAACACTTTGAATTAAATGCTGGTAAAATTCTCAGAACAAGGCTTTCTTTGAAATTAACCTATTAAAACTACCAGAAATGAGCCTATTAAAACTAACAAACTGACAGATACATTGCAATCTCTGCTGAGAACAACAGCCAATAGAACTCTCTCTTCCTAAGCCTAACGCTTACACCAGGTGATAGCCCCGTGAAAGATTATAGGCTCCTGATTTGGTCCCATTTAGATAATACTAGTCTTTGTATCGACTTCCCTGTTGAAAGTTACCAAATTTCTGTAATTCCCTTTGGCTCCATGTTGCCAAGTCTAAAGGGTCACTGACGAGACTTTAATGATAGTCGAATCCGCGGTATGGCCCATCTCATTAATGCGTTCACTGCTCTTAGAGGATCCCAGTTTTGATTTTTATTTTTGTTAGATGGAAATAGAATTATGATGGTTGATTTTAAATGAAAAAATAAAGATTGAAATTCTGTTTTTCAGCTTTGTTCTAGATGATAAAAAAACACATCAGGTTGTTCAATGTCTCCGTAAAGCAGACATGTGATCAGCCTTATGTTTTTCATAACCCAGTATGCCGCCTTAGATCTGAAGACTGTTACGGCTAGATAACCACTCAGTTGACAAATAAAAGACGAGAGGTGGGTTAACTTCCTTCTATTCTGCCAATCGTACAATGTGGTACAAACTGAAAGTACAGCAAACAAGGCCTAACATAACTGATTGACATGACAGACACACATCTTTATATCGAACCGACTAAATATAAATATAAATGTATGTAATAATGTATGGAGAAATGAAAATGTATGAGACTGTCAGAAACAAACAGCAGTAAAATATACAGTAAGTACGGTAAGTATTTGTGAAATAGCTCTACAGTTTGCTAGGTACGAAACATATTTGGGCGAAAACAGCATAAGGTACGAAACCAGAAAACATGAAAAAATGTGCTAAATTTTAGGAAAAATGCTTATTCTACAGCATACAATCGAAGATGAAATGTTAAATTATGATAATACTTACACCTAGGTGGATATCAAAGGATTTGAGACTGTAAAAACAGTGACAAAAATGTTTGGACAAATGGCGCTTGTGCGTAGAAAAACAGCAAAAGGTAAAACAATCACCCGAAAATAAGACTCACTAACTCCCGGAATCACACACCATACACAACCGGTACCGGAACAAGACACTACGCTCAATCAAACAAAAACGCGACAGCACACCCAGTGAAAGCCAAAATAAGATTTTCAATCCTAAATTAATTGTCCCTGTTATGCTTATATTAGAATACAGTATGCTAACGTTTTTTTGTTGTTTTTTTTTTGTTTGTTTGTTTGTTTTTTTTTGTCGTTGTCCATGACGATTATCTGTTTAACACGCAATTTTAAGACATTGTCGACATTGACATGAGTGGGTGGGGTATTTTAAACATCATATATTCCTGGATTTCTTGAACTATCAATCAAATGATGATTTGCCATTATTACTGATAGATGTCACAATTACATGTATTAGGGATGAATAAGATATAGCTTAAAAAAAAGTATGCTTTTAAATTTTAAATGAATTTGTGTAAAATTGAAAAAAAAGGTTCTTGTGGCCGTAATGTCTTGGAAAAGAAAAGGCATTTCAATAAAAAAAAAATACTCAAACGCCTACATGTCTAGTGCGAATGCTCTGGTTAAACACGATTATTTTGATATCATGGCAAAATATATCTCTGAGATAAATAATTGTAAAAATATTTTCCTAGAAATTTCACAGAGCCAGTAATTTTCGCCGTCCCGTGTGCATTTGTTGCTGGCTCAAGTAACGATATAGATAAGACCTTTCAATTTGTCTTATTGTCAACTCAGTCTGATATGGAATACTTCCATCCTTTTGTAACTTAAAACTCAGACATTTCTCTGATACATAAAGCTCGTAATCGTGAGGAAGCGTGTCAAGTTCGAGTATTAGAGCTCATAATGTTGTAAATGTTTGGTGAATGGAAAATGCATAATCTGTCTTTTGTTGAACATATCAAACGATGACACACACACACACACACACACACACACACACACACACACACACACACGTCTCTCCTCTTTTTATGCTTAATGACACCATGCAATTTAATTTGTATGCTCGTAGTATTATTGTTGTTATTATTCATTGTATAACCCGAGTTATCATTTATATATTTTGCTAATTTATGAATTATTTTATAACTCTTCGACTATCAAAACACTGACGCACACATGCATGTAATCAACACGAAGACTGACACACGATAATCAAAGAAATTCTGAAACTGATTCCACTACCGATTCGGAATATGAAATTTAATTAAGATTGTGCGTTAAACCTACCCAGCAGGCACATAACGTCAGAATGACGTCAGATCGACGTCGATGCGACGTCATGACGTCGCATCGACGTTGAAATGACGTCATTCTGACGTCATGTGCCCGCTGGGTATACCCTCGCAATCATTGAGCCGAAAGTAGGCGTAGTAGATCCATTCGCCTAAACTACTTTATGTTTTGCTGTTCAGTCCGGGTTCAAAATCTCGAAGGAAGGATTTCTCCTGACCCTGTTCAAAAGAGTTTAATATACTAAAACACTTTAAACACGCACCGCTTACTAAAATGCTTTGTGAAGTCTGAATGTTTTCAATAAATGATAAATAAAGAACATTTCTATCGTTTGGCTACGATTTATCGAAAATAGTAACTTATAACTGTTAGGTAATGAAAATTGCTAACGTCCAGATTGCGTAAAACGAGGAACGCGATTAAGCAAATCGTTGTCAGTTGCTTCATGCATGATGAAATACAATGAACACAATCTAGCATTTGAAAGGCAATGCTCAAAAAATAAGTGGTGCCTTTGTAACATGTTACAGTATAGAAATAGACTATAGAATAGTGCCAATATCAAGTTGAATCATGACTGGGAATAAATTATGTATAGGTAGTATACTTGTATAATGAATTTTTTGCTTCGAGAGAGCAAATTGTGATGTGAGCAATCTGTTTCTCAAGAGAGCAAATTGTGTTTAGAGCAAATTTGTCCGCTCTACGGAGCTTTCTTGGCCCATTTTCTTTGCATTCAGACTAACGTGTTTAGGCGTAATTTCTTTGGAAGATGGAAATGATTAGAAATTCTGCAGAAATTATGTCAATAATTAATGATCCTTCTTAAAACTGCAAAGAGAAAATGGGTCATAGATGCCAGTAAGTATATATAAGACCAGGTACTTAGGCGCCAGTATTTAGAAACACCGAATGATTCGTCGAAAATATGCTGAATGAGTTTGACAAGACATTAATTACTCGAGGCCACTTGACCACGGCAAGGTAAAAGCCCAAGTTTTGCAAATTATCGTTAAAATTCAATCCACAGAGAGACGGACAAATTTGCTGTTAGACGGACCCTAAATTGTATTTATTGACTGCAAATCTTACTTAAATTTAACATGCAGTAACATACGTACATCTTTTCTGAAATATTGCTTTTATAACGGACGAGCGGATAGTTCTTGGGTAGAGATTTACTTTTCTTTCAATTTGTCTTGGACGGACCGTTGTTAGCATGTCTTCGAAGCAAGTACAATTAGATGAAAGCCCACTTTTGATGGTCTGAAGGTCAACGAGTCTAGCTTATCAGTAACTTGTAATGCAAAATTAATGAAAATGTGTCTAAGTAGAAGTCAAAAACCACAGAGAACAATATAAAATGTATTTATAACATTTGGGGCGACACCTCTATTTTCTGATGACAATAAGTTGGTAGATTGTCATCATTTTTGCATAAATCAGTCGGGTATCATCATGCCGCATTTTGAAAAAAAAAATCGGTACTATTCATGCTAATGGCACTTCAGTCGAATTGCACTGTCTTCTTTCTATGTAAAAACGGATTGTTTGTTACTTTTGAGTAATCCAGAGCTAGTCATGTCATTTTATATTACAAGTATAATTGTGGTCGTTTGGCCCTAATTATGGGATGAAAGCTGCTTCTACAGGGTATCCGGTTAGATATGTTGATACGCTTGTACACGGCGGCATAGGGGGCGCAAATCAGGTCTTGGGGCGAAACGTCCCAAAATTCATGTTTGCAAGATAGATAGACCTATTATACGCTACAAACGTATAGGATTTCACTTAAACGTGATGTGAAAGTCTACATGCTTAGATTTTAACCCAGTCATGATTGATAACTATGCCGCCTTCTTTAATTGCATGTCGGTGGGTCGGGTTTCATACTCTATATACTACTGTTCGCTCCAAGGCGATACTTATGTGGTGGTTCTTTTTAATTTATGTCTTTGTGTCAAATTCTTGTGCTGTTAGCGGCTGTATGTTTTCATATTTTAGTTACGTTTAGGTAACTGAGTGGCCACCGTTTGGGAAAATAGCTCCCCATTCGGCTTACGATATGTTTTCATGGTATAAGTACCTGATTGTTAATTTAGTTTTTTTTCCCATCTCGTTTTTTGGAGTGAGAATCTTTTTCTAATTGCGCCTTTTCCTGATCTTTGCCTACTTGTACCTTTTTCCTATAACTAGCATCTTTGTATAGTTCTAGCGCTTTGTCGTACAGTCATAACCGACTTAAGATTATTTGATCACGGCAAAAGCAAACAAGCACATTCAATAGATTTCTACATCTGAGAAGCATCAATTGATCTTGTAAACAGTTTGGAGTCAAGTGTCTGAGATCTATACAATTTCATATGAGCCACCTCGTGGAAAAATCAACAATGTGGTTTCCGACCAGGTCCGACACAAACCGGGCTGTACAAGCACAGAAGATGGCTAGAGACTGGAAATTTTGGCTCTAGAAACTAGAGGAATTGTACTTTCCGTGTAGCGAAAACAAAGGCGCTGATCTGATAGCATTGTTGATTAAATAAATCGCAAAGTTCATAATGAACACATTCGGCGCATTGCAAGAGTGCAATTCATATTTTCAACAAAGCTATCTTATACCGTAAACTTGAACAATTGAGTCGGAAAGTTATTAGTTGATGTCTATCAAAAAACATTTTACAATCAAAAATGTTTTTGTTGTTGTTGTTGTTTTCCTATCATTGTTTTTTTCAGTTTTGTTTTATTTATTCTGTTTTTCTTTCTTTTTGGAAATCTAAGGACATAGTTGCACTCTTCAACAATTATTTTTGTTGCCACAAAAGTTCATAATAAAGAACGATCAACTGCGATACACCACATACCTCAGTGGTGTCACATCGACCTGCAAACCAAAACATTGTTCAGACACTATGTATGGTAGATGCCAAGCTACACTGTATGTTGAAGATTTTGAAGGGTTTTAACCATATATGAGCATTGCGGACCTCTTGGTCATGTGACCTGGATTATTTATAAAAAAAAAACAACATTGGCTTAACCTTTCTATAGATGTTCCACACAAAATTTGGCTTTGATTGGCCAAGGGGTTTTAAAGAAGATAATCTTTAAACATTACGGTAATACACATGTCTATTGCCCTGGGATGGGGGCAAACCAACCCCCGGGGTCCTTTTCTAGAATCATATATCTTCAGTCCATTTGCCCATTTCCATTAAGTTGTTCCCTTCAAATAACATTTTTGCAGTTTTCCCCATTCTAATGCATGGGTGACCTATGTTGGTCTTGCCGTAAAATAGGTCAAGATGATCGTAAGGTCATGATTTATATTAACTTTGTAGTACTCTAGTCACAGATATTATATGCCAAGTTTCGTTGAATTAAATCCAGGGGTTCCGGAGAGGAATGGTAAGGTTTTTTATACATGTATATGTGGGGGCGGCTGCCATTTTGACATATGACCTGGATTATTTATATACACATTGGTTCCCTTTTCCAATAGATGTTTCACACAAAATTTGGTTTTGATTGGCCAGGTGGTTTCAGAAGGAAATGTCCTTTAAAATGGCGGATACACAAGGGACGACTGCGGACGGATGACTGACCCTGCCCTTCTGTGAGCCTCCGGCTCAGTAGAGCTAAAAATTTATAATACTAAAGGAGCAAATTAGACGCGTTAACTTAGAAACGGTACATCTGACCAGGCTGAGCGTGTTTTCGATATGATAGTGTGAATATATTGCCCTCATTGATAATTTCGGTCCAAACGTCTTCTGGTTATTTTCAAGTTTTTAAATATTTTAATACAAATGAAATTCTCAACTATGTATTCTCCCAACAACATGTACATTTTGACAGCAAGCCAAAATGCTTTCCTGATCTTTGCCTACCTTTTTGGGTTATAATGAAAGTATATTACGCCTACTGTGATTGGTTAAATGCGGAGTGGGTAAATTACGCAGTACTTTTACGCAGCAGTAATGGTTTTATAGGAAAACGCAGCTGCAAAGAAAAAGATGGTTACGCAGCTTATTAAAGAAAGAATATAAAACGCAGAAGTTAATTGCAGCGATATTACATTTTAATAAAAATATCTGTAAATTGACTTTGTGAGAATGATAACTATCAGTTAAATGTAATTATAAAATAGAATGTATTTTATTCTTTTAAATAATTGGTAACATGTATAAATTGATAGCTTTTAGATTGCTCTATACTATGTCATATTAGGTCTATACATGCCACAGATTTGTAAAAGGTCGTACAGACTGATCGTGGGTTTGGTTCTGATTGCAGAAGTTTGAATTGATGCTTTACTTCCCAGTCAACAGCAAAGGACATGTCGGAACGTTGCCTCAATTTTATGGGACTTTTTCCCAACATTAGGATATCATTACATAAGTTACTTGATACTCAAAATGTGCTTCTTAAATGTAATCATCCAACTAAACCAATAAGGCTTATATATGGATGGTTTGCCTAAACCACTTTTCCTGGTCATGCTCAGACTTGAGCGGTTAACCAGTAATCAGTTGGTCGGTCAGTAGATTAGAAGCTTTGCCTGGAGCCCCGATTGATTGCAGAAGTGTGACAATTGCTTATAATTATGCGTAACAAGGACAGAATGCATTCTACAGAGGCCAATGTCCATAAATATTGATTGCCAATGCAACATTTTTCAACAGACATCCTGTTTGCAGAACCTACGATCAACAAAGACACTGAGCAGCATAGTTCAGTAGCACGTAGGTCCTGACAATTGATTTAAATCAATATTTGACCATGCATTTTACCAAAGGGCAATGGTCAAATAGTGGTTTCAGAAGAAAATGTCCGGTAGAATCTGAGTACTTTAAACGAATGACAAAATAAAAGAGGATTTGACATTAAAATCCTCTTTTCCCGCATAAAAGTGGGCTTTTAGGGGGGTCTAATTCTTACATTTTAGGGGGGTTACCGTTTAACTTTTAACAAAATGTGAACTATAGTACCCCTATTTTCGACTTGCTTTGGGGATTAATCCCCACATGACGTCCAATCATGAAATAAATATACACTGAATATATAAGATGAGATACCCCTGGATTTAACTTTCTTCTGGGGAACAATCCCCACCTTGTATTAATATGTTTCTACTGATTGTCATTTTTTGGAATAAAACATCATGTCAGCTGAACACAAACACAACAAAAATGTTGTGAGGATTAATCCCCACTGGTTGCCGTTTTCAAGATAAAACCTCCACATAACCTCCGAACATGAACGTATCAACGGTACCATTTTTTAACTTTCATTTGGGGAATAATCCCCACCGACAATCATTTTTGGAATAACATATACTAACACAAAATTACCTGAGAAAATGAAATATGGAAACGCTATTTTATCTCGTTGTGGGGAACAATCCTCACTGAGCGTCGATTTTCCTTTCAGGAAAACAGAGAACCTTAATAGAAGTGTTGATTTCATAATGAGTTTATAAGATGATATGCGGTACGTATTGGGGAATAATCCCCACTGGTTGTTAAAAGTTAGGAATGTAACTTAACTACAGCTTATTACGAACACAGAATAACTAAGGAAGATGCAATATGGAACCCATATTTTGCTTTCTTGTGGGGAACATTCCCCACTCACAGCAACTCTCATTTCCCGAAAACACATATTCATCATAAGCTGGTAAAGTGATATAGGATACCCATATGTCTACTGGGGAATAATCCCCAATGGTCGTCAATGTCAGCAAAACCCCACATAACTTTCAAACAAGATCTCGCGATAACCTTGCAATATGGTATTTTAGTTTATATCTCGAGTGGGGAACAATCCCCACTGGTGGTAAGTTAGAAACAAGATCTTATTAAAACTTGAAGATGAAATTTAGCACCCATATTTATCAATTCATAATTGGGGATTCATCCCCACTGATTGCCATATTTAGAAATCAAGTCCGCAACCGAACAAAAATTGGGGAACAATCCCCGCTGGTTTTCGAATAAAACGCAGATCTTGTTATAACCTGAACACTCATTTCGGTATCCCTTTTTCAACTATCAACTGGGGATTAATCCCCACTTGTTGTTAATTTTAGAAAACAGGTCCACAAGAACAGGACAGAAGCTGTGGAATAATCCCAATTCGCTGTGAATAAAAAACACCATCTCATTATGGCCTTTGAAGATGAAGTTTGATATCCTTATTTTTCTTCTTTCTACTGGGGATTAATCCCCAGTCGCTGTCAATTTTAGAAATGTATAAAACTTCATAAAACCACAACGAACAGTTCAACATAACATCAGAATCCTAGAACCTTTCCTTTTAACATTCGTGTTGGGGAACAATCCCCAGTGGCTGTAACTTTAAGAAATGAAAACTGCACATTACTTATAGAGAACAATGTTTGTGCTCCCATTTTTACTCTTTCCCCACTGGTTGACAGTGTTCCGGAAAGAAAATGCTGTCATCAAAACCTGGAGAGTAATGCTCAATGTATGCCAGTTTTAGAAATAGAAAATCCATATAACTAGCAATTTGAAACAAGAATTTTCATTCTATTTTCAAGTTTGGGGAATAATCCCCAAAGATATCAGTTTTAGAAAGTGAAGTGAAATGTAACGATAAACTGTTTGAATGCATGGAATCCGAGAATTATTTCCCACTTTTCATGCTTGTTATTATATAAATATATATTTTAAATAATGCGTCACAAATACTAAAGCATCTTATAAGCACGTATGAAATCAGGTATTCCTATTTTAAACTACATTTTCGGGGAATTATCCCCACCGTTTTAATTACAATAAAACCACATAATCTAAAGCGAAAGCCCAGTCAATGGTAACATGCAGATCTTGATGTCTCTGGGATTGGTCCTCATTAGCCCTGATTTGTGTGTCGAACATGTCCTTTTACATGAACATGTATGTCGCGAAACTAAACAAATAATTTAATTCTACAAATATCAAAAGACTCAGGAAGTAGCCGATGTTGTCTTAATTTTAATTTGGCGTTCTCAATATGACTAGACAATTGTATGATTGTTTACGATTTAGTGGGACCGGCACGTCACCTAATTTGCAATCCTAAACTAGTCGTTAGACGATCTTTAGGGGTCGGTCCCACTGAATCGTAACCAGTCGTACGATTGTATGATCACTGATGATATTTTGTTCTATAAGGCGGTGTATGCAAGAACTGTAAAATGTTATCCAACGTGTTCCTGCTTTCTTTAAGGCTTTGTCCCACTGCGCCTAAGATAGCTTAATACGCTATAAGATTGTCCTAATACATGTATTAATTTGGGGGCCCTGTATTTGACCCAGGTTGCAAATTTAGAAAGCGACAATTAATTTAATATTTTATGAAAGCGAAAGATTTTAATATGATGATGAGATTATGAAGGTGTCTGACATGATAAATGTGCCATGCAAACTTTCAAAAGAAATATGCCATGCAAAATTTCAAAAGAAATGTGCCATGCAAAATTTCAAAAGAATATTATAGTATTAATGACAGCATTATTGTTTCCCATGTACGAACTACTCTTCAACAGTGAGAAACAGTTTGCTGTTTATCTGCCGGCTCCATAAATTCCGTTTGGTTTAGTATATAATTGTGTAAGGTCGAATTATTCATTTATATTTTCACGGATACGATCTAATAATATTGAGAACGGGAACTGTAAATCCACGTATTTCCTCTACTTTGGTTTTTACAGCACAATACCAGAAACGAGAAAACGTTTCTCCAACGTCTTTCTGAGTGTCAGCCTGTATTATGGACAGCTCAAAGTGTGTTGCTCCAGAACGTATGTATCGAATCAAGAATCACTTGCTTTGGAGCCTTTTACTCTGTCATAAGTAAAATACTTTCGTATGGCAACAATACATCTGATCGGAACACATGAGCACGGCTTTGGAAAGAAATGGTCACATCAGTAAAACAAAACCCATGAAAATTACACCCATTGAACCTCACTTTTATGTAGTAAAGCTTGGGTATACAGGGTTCATCTGCATGTTTCCTTACTTTTGACCCAAAACATAGCTTGTGGATACTCGTTAGAACCGCCTCACCGAGGCGGTTCTAGTTGAGGCGGTTCTAACGTGTATCCACAATTAATGTTTTGAGCAATATTATTAACATTATCTTTTTTGTTTCATATGAAAGTTTTCAATGTTGCAGCAACAAAAATCTCATTAGCATGGACAAGTTTTCGTAATGAAGCAAAATTGATGAAGATATGAATAAACAAAACGAGGACAACCTCCCTTCCCAATATGGAGAAAAAAAATGGCAAGAGTAGTGTTAACCATGTAGACATTTTTGGTGAGACCCATACATAAAAACTTGAGCCTGTGCATGAGAAAACCAATAATTTGGCTTTATGACCAGGCCAGACACAAACCAGGCTGTACAGTCACAGAATTAAGCTAGAAGCTTGAAACTTTGGATAGATGTAGAAGAGGAATTGTACTATCCGTGTGGCAAAAACAAAGGCGCTGATCAGCTGTGCAGTTACTGCACAGCTGATGTGCGTCTTTGTTTTCACCTATGCAAATTGTTGGTTTTCTCATGCGAAGGCTCATTAATAAAGCTACGTTGAAACGGTGACAGCACATTTGCGCACTGACATTCATTTGCGCGCACAGTTTCCCCAAGTAAATGTTACATTTGCGCACACCAGATTTTCTCGGGTAAAGCATGGTTATGTAACTTTAGACAAGTCATGCCATCATCTCCAGTCTGCATCTTTCTCAGATGGCATTCAAGGCACAGAATGACTATGTGAATCAAAACCTTCAGAAAGTATTAAGACAGTATGAAGAGAGAGAGAAAAAAGAGAGAGAGAGAGAGAGAGAGAGAGAGAGATAGAGAGAGAGAGACTACTTTCACTAATAATGCATGAATTTTAATCGGATAGGAAAGCTTCCAGAAGCTACATACATGTGTATACCCGCAAATGCGTTTGAACATTGTTTGTTCCGACGTCTGTGGCTATACGAAAGCATGATCATGCTATATACAGATACTTTTTTGTGTTGTAAAATTTGAGAGAAAAAAAAAGATATTTCTGATTATTTTTTTTTTCGCTTAAAACATTTATTGTGGGTACACATTAGAACCGCCTTGTCGAGGTTCTAACGAGTAACGACAATCTATGTTTTGGATCAAAAATAAGAAAATTTGTATACCCCGCAACATCCTATTTTTAGGGTGGCTGAGTACTTTTCGTTAATCGCATGAATTTCAATCGGGTATGAAAAGCGTTTTCATTTCACCGAGAAGCTACATATACCACGCAAATGTTTGTTCCGACGTCCGTAGCATTACGAAAACATGCCCATGCAAATATACAGTTATTATTCTGCTGTAAAAATTTTAACTGATTTCATACAAATTTTTTAATCATTATTTCTGATTTTTTTTTATTTATTTATTTTTTATTTTATTTTATTTTTTTATCTTTATTTATTTATTTATTTATTTTTTGGTCAAAACATTGATTGCGGGTACATTCTGATGGTATTCTTCTTTTTTGTTGTGTGTGTGTGTTGTTTTTCTCTCACTGAGATGCAGATTAACATGGGTAAATGGGGTTACAAAGGTAAATGAAAATTAATGATTTTTCACTCAGATCAATTTTGAGGCACCACACTACACGGACAGTCACTGTGCCAATGTAACAACAATTCGGTCGTTTGTAAAATAGATAAACAACAAAAAAAAAAAAAAAAAAAAAAAAAACCTCATAGCATCGCCTATTTTCCACTCAGAATGCAATTATTCTTTGAAACTTATCATATTTATGTACGCATTTTGTTCGGGACTAAAAGAGGCGGTCTTTTATTAAAATTATACATGTATATCAAAAGAGTTTTCTGTTTGTTTGTTTGTTTGTTTTTCCTTTTAGGCCATTAGATTATTGTTGACTGAGCGGGCGTACTAGCTCCTCCTAAATGTCGTTTTGTTTACATGCGACTTATCCATTGGTTAAAAATGTCACAAGCCACGCCTTCTCACATTATTTATGTAAAATAAAAGGGGCGACATCTATGACACTCAAATTTAGCCACGACATGAGAAAATAAAACATCGTCTCAGATCAGTTTAGGAAACAAAATCTTTATTTCGGCTATTTAAACCGCAAGCAGAGAAAACAAGCAAAGTATACTAAGATAAAATTTGAACCCGGCAAAGAAGTTGGATAAAAACATGTATGTAGAATTATTTAGTCATTCTACATTATAGTCCGATTTTTTTCAATGTGCAGGGCAGGGCTTAGCTAAGCCCAGCCTTGGATGATTTCATTGTTGAGAAAGGGTCCTAGAGCTGACAATGTATAATTGAGGTAAAGGTGACTATGCTTGTTGTCTTTGTGCTATACCTGTGTTTCATCTGAATGATTTCAAAATAGGTGAAGTGTATAGTAGACACACAAAAACATAAACATTTTGTTCCTAAACTATAACCATACAGCTAAACTCAAATATTTCAATCAAGTTCGCCAATGCCTCTATTTTTATCAACAACTCTCTGCTTTACTGCATGGTACATGACCTCGGTAGAAGGTCAATAAAGTACCATTCGAAAAAATAAAGCGATTCGGAGAACCAGCTGATTTTACTTATTTTTCCTACAAGATTAGCTGTTAGCAGCATATTTGCTGCAGCAAAACGGTCTCAAGTTAGCAGCAATTTTACTGCAGTAAAATCGGTCATATTACATGTAGCAGCAGTTTTACTACAGCAAAAGCAGTCAAGTTAACGGCAATTTTGCTTGCAGCATAAGAATTAAATGTGCTGCAGCAAAATACAGTCAAGTTATCGGCAATTTTGCTGCAGCGAAATTGGTCAAGTTAGTAGTTTTTTTTTTTTTTTTGCTACAGCGAAAAACAGCCAAGTAAGCAGCAATTTCGCTTGCAGCGAACATTTTTGTCGCAGATTGTTTTGGCTTTAACCTAGGTGCTATCGCATAAGAAAATGACGATTAATGCCACAATCACATCTTTTCGACGTACATGTACGTCACCTACGACCAATATTCACCAAAAAGTTCCATGTAAGTGGAAATTTTTGTCGCCACTGTTTTTATTATTATTATTATTATTAGTAGTAGTAGTAGTAGTAATTATTATTGTTATTATTATTATTATCAGATCTATTTTTTTTTTTTTTTTTTTTTCGTCTGGCTATGATCGCTATATAGTAGAAAATGATGATGAATGCTGCGACAGAACTTTTCTAGACCACATATTTCCAACATTATGGAAAATGTTGCCGATTTTACAGTTTCGTCTGGCTGTGAGCCCTATAGGAAACGAATACTTATGCCGCAAACAAGGTCTTTCTATCTCACTCATAACATAGCTTAAGGACAAAAGTGTCCATAGACTGGGTAATATGTGGGATATAAAACGTCTGTTTGTGATGAAATTCATCATCGTTTCTTAGGCCATCCTTAAATGATTCTTTGTATGCTGTGCTCCTACCCATCGATTTTAATGTGGGTAGGTAGGTAGGTCATTTTTTTTTTGGAACCAGAAAAATATCTTTATAATTTGCTATATTTGTAGATGTATATGGTTCAAAATAGGATATATTGAAGTTAAAACAGTATAATAAAGTATTGTCAGAACATAAAAAAGGTTTTGGAAGGAATAATGTTGTGAAAATGAATCCTTTTTTTTTTAGATTTTAGGAAGAAAAAAAATATTTTCCTCAAAATGGTCATAAATTTTTTTGGGTAGGGCCAATTTTGGCGGGTAGGTAGGAGCACAGCAAACCAACAATTTTTATGGTCGGCCTTATAGCGCTTATAGACAGACTTAAACGAAAACAAGAGACCCAACCTTAGTGATTTGCTCATCAGTGTAAGCTTCAAGATAGACAATGATACTCTGGAGCCTTGTCTGTATGGACCCCATGTGCACCATTGACAGTATTTATAAAGAGGAGTACTATACACTGATTTGCACTAAATATGAAAGCTACGGGCCTTGTGGTTTAGAAAACTTTTTTTCAATCTGATGCAATTGTTCCCCCACCTCTATGATGCTTCAGATAAAATTTGATCGCATTTGGCATGGTCTTAGAGATAGTCATATTTGAAAGTGTAAACGGATGAACGCACAAATGGATGCACGGACGCAGGCTCAAGTAGCCTGATCCTATAAGCTCACTTTGTGAGGGCATACGTGAGCTAAAATATCGGCCACAAAAAATCCACTTTTAATGCTAGTGACAGGGAACTTTTGTCCAGAACGCGGGTCACAGGCCGCATAGAAAAATCATGATTGTGACAGTCATCATTGTTTTTCTAATGCGCTCACAGTCATTCAAAACAAAAAAAAATGTTGTCAACCGAAATTTTCCTCCTTTAATGCTGACAGGGAACTTTTGTCTGTAACTCGGGTAATAGGAGAGATAGAAAATGTGTGTTTGTGGGATTCATCTTTTTTGCCATTGAGCTAATAGCTATATCTAAACGAAAACAATAGGTGACAAAAAGTTTCGCTGTAGCTAACTTGACCATTTACTGAGCTGTCAGTCAAATTCAACAAATGTGTAGTATAACAGATCAACACTTTACAGATCCGTAAAGTGACTTCCAGTAAGAAGTTATTGCATTTTTTTCTGCCGCCTTCATTAGTAAATTAGTTATATAAAGTAAGACTACATCATTTGATATTTACATGTATCAGAATTAAAGTTTTAAACTTGAAAGGAAAAACAAAACAGAGAGTCATATGTACAACAAGAATGTTTACCAGGAATTTACTAAGGGAATTTTCAATTTTCAATATGATCATACATCAATACAGTCATATAGTTCAGAATATTTTTCTGTGACAGTATGTGTTTACCCATCATTTTAAGTGCATGAGGTTCAATTTTGACACTGATTGGTTCAACAATAACAAGTGGGTCAAAGTAACAATCAAAGTGAGAACTACCTATTTTTAAATGTAATGGTCAATTTTGTCATTGTCAATCAAAAATTGACAGGCTCCTCCCTGCATATTGAAAAAAATCGGACTATAGTTTGTGACAAATGGGTGCAGGACATTTCGTCTAAAACCATTTCGTCTAAATGCCATTTCGTCTAAAAGACTTTTCGTCTAAAGGACATTTCGTCTAAAGGACATTTAGTCTAAAGGACATTTCGTCTAAATGACTTTTCGTCTAAACGTCATTTCGTCTAATGGACAATTCGTCTAAAAAAATCAAGCAGGTGCGACATTTGGTCTAAATAAAAGTTAAGAACTAATGAATAATTAAAGATTTTAGACCAAATTTTTAGACACTTTTAGACAACTTTTAGACGAAATGTCGTATTAGACGAAATGTCCATTAGACGAAATGGCATTTAGACGAAATGTCTTTTAGACGAAATGCCCTTTAGACGAAACGTCTTTTTGACGAAATGTCATTTAGACGAAATGTCCTTTAGACGAAATGGCTTTTAGACGAAATGGTTTTAGACGAAACGTCATGGATCCGTGACAAAATAACGTTTCAAATGCTTGGTTTTGAAGACAATCTTTATTTAGAATTACAGTCAAAATCCAATTACCGTCCCAAAATCCAATTATCAACAAGAGCCTCAGGTTGTAATTTTCAAAAAATGAAGAAAAACCACGATGGTCTTAGCGCTTTGAAAAAAAAATGTCCGAATCATTTCGAGTGTCTGAGCCACCGCATGGAAAATCCAGCAGTTTGCACATGTACTGATGCGAAAACAAAGGCGCAGATCAGCTTCGCAATAACTGCGAAGCTGATCAGTGCCTTTGTTTCGATACGCGGATAGTACTATCCCTCTACTTTCTAAATCCAAAATTTCCAGTCTCTAGCCATCTCCTGTGACTATACAGCCCGGTTTGCGTCGGACCTGGTCGGAACCTAAATTGTTGGTTTTCTCAGGCACAGGCTCATTTATTGTTTGTCACTATTTAATTTACTAGTTTCTTCAAAAAATACGATTATAGTATTGTATCATTTATATTTCGGACTTGTTTATTGTTATTATTATTATTATTATTATTATTATTATTATTATTATTATTATTATTATTTGCCGTTTGCATTTTGATTTGTCCTCACAGTTAAAAATGTAAACTTGTGGCATTTCCCAATGGAACAGTCAGGTGCAAAAACACGAAAGATGCGAAGCAGTGATTGTTGAGACTGAAATAACGTATATGCGTTTTGATACCAAAATTTCATGTTTTAGATGTTTCACAAAGTAAATCAGCATCGGTTTGTTATTTTAGGGCGCAAATGTAACACCGCTAACACAAGGAAGGATTTTCACACTGCTGTAATACACCTGTTTTATGCAGAAAAGTACGTAATTGTGATAGTCATAATGAAATGTTCAAATTAATGTAACTTTGATTCGAAGCATGTTTTTGAAAAACAAAGTATAATCCTATATTCTCGTATTCATCAGAATTAAATTCCATTTTAACACTTTTCACATATTTCCATCTATTTCCAAATGGTCTATATTACACTGACCAAGACATGAAAATTAACCATAAAAACATGAGCCGCGTCATTAGAAACCAACAATGTGGTTTCCGAACAGGTCTGATACAAACCTAGCTGTACATCCACAGATGATATGGCTAGAAGCTGGGAGCTTTGAATTTAGAAATCGTACTATCCCCGTAGCGAAAACAAAGGCGCAGTTCAAAAAGCTGATCTGCGCCTTCGTTTTCGAATATACGAAATATTGTTGTTTTTTCTCATGACGCGGCTGTAGTGAGCATGTTAAACTTCGTTCGCCCGCGGCAATTATCGGTGGGGTCTGTTTTTTTAATCCCTAATAAATAAACGCGTCTGTTTTTGGCATCTGGTTTTGAATACATGTGATCTGGTCATGTGTGACATCTGTTTTGATAAGGAAGCGGCGTCCTCGAAACATTAGTATATTATGTCATTATACATGTGACAAGATCTCGGATTAATACATGTATGCCGCCTTAGATCTGCGGAGACTGTTACGGCTAGTTTACCCCTTGCACTTGGTTTGACGAATAAAGACGAGAGGTGGATTAACTTCAACTTTAATTCTGTCAGTCGTATGTGCAAATCAGATGATGATATAAGCTGATGAGTGAGGTAAAGACTGAAAATACAGCAAATAAGAAAATACAGGTTTACAACAAAAATGACAGACATGACTATCAAACGGACTGAGCGACTGCAAGACTTACTTAAAAAGATTGCCAGAAAGTAATCATAAAATAATTCTACAACACCTAAATTGTAGACAGAAATACTGGAAAAACGTTTATAACAACTTTCATGAGGTACGAAACATCTAGAGGCGAAATCTGTTTTAGGTACGAATCAGAAAAACATCGAAAAATACCTTAAATTTTGTAAAAATGATATGTCAATAGCATACAATAATGGATGGAACACTACAGAATTACAGTACTTACATCTAGGTGGATATACAAAGGATTTTAGACCAGAAAACAGCTTCAAAAATGAGTTGGTAACTTTGACAACTTTGGCGCGTGCAAAGAAGGAAACAAGTATAACGACAACCCGAAAACTAAGTTTTGATAACTGGCGGACTCGCACACCCGGTACAAAATAGGACAACTCGCTCTGACATACAAACTCACAAACTCGTGACACCACACTCCCCACCTGACATTAAAAATGTCACAATTATAACACAAAAAATCCAATTGCTAACTTGTACTTGAAAACATAATATGTACACATGTAAATGTCTGAAACCCTTATCAAAACTTTAGATAAGAAGCTTAATGCAATGTCAAAATAAACATATATGCTTCTCTGAGACATCTCTATTCACTGTAAAAAGACAATTACAATCACCTATAATCATCATATAAACTTGAAACATGAAAAACTTGCAAAAAATGAAATGGCAGGGCGCGACGCCCTAAAAAACTAGCGGAAGCACTATTAAATCTGACATTCAGGTTTCTGATACCAGCAAAATCAATTGAGATATCGGACGAACGAATAAAGAGCATCCACTCTCACGACTCACTACCCTGACTTCAGCCTTTCTTACTCTACCATCCTCACTTGGAAACACTCTGGTAATCACACCCATAGGCCAATTGTTACGATGAACAGAACAGTCTTTAAGTAGTACAACATCCCCATGTTTAAGATTGGGTACATCAGCCTGCCATTTACGCCTATTTTGGAGAGTTTGCAAGTACTCTGTACGCCAACGTTTCCAAAATGTGTCAGATAGGGCTTGAACATATTTCCACTGAACTTTAGGACTTACAGGTTGATAGTTGTACTGAACAGGGGTAGAACATTTCTGAGTTAATAACATGGCTGGGGTAAGAATTTCTGGACAGTCAGGATCACTTGAAATGGGTACTAGTGGTCTAGCATTTATTATGGCACTAACTTCAGCCATGAATGTGGTTAATACTTCATGGGTCAAATGCGTAGTGTTCAAATCACCCAACATAGAATCCAAGATTCTTCTTGTCACACCAATCATTCGCTCCCACACTCCGCCCATGTGTGAGGAATGGGGAGGATTGAAAGTCCACAAAATTCCTTTGTCGTGCAAGAAAGTTTGTACAGGATCCACTCCAACTTTCACAACATCAATGCCTAGATCAGTGGTTGCACCCACAAAATTAGTTCCTTGGTCTGATCGGATCTCCTTGACATCACCTCGTATTGCCAGGAAACGACGAAAAGCATTGATAAATGCTGATGAGCTAAGTTCTTCAGTAACCTCTATGTGTACGGCTCTGGAGGTGAGGCATGTAAAGAGGATAGCCCATCTTTTACTGTTCGCATAGCCCCCTCTGGTACGTCTAGCTGTAACTTCCCATGGTCCAAATGTGTCGACTCCGACAAATGTGAATGGGGGTGCTGGCTGGACACGGTCAGCGGGAAGGTCAGACATCTTTTGACTTGATACATCCTGTCTCAGTTTCCTGCACTTAACACATTTTTGAATAATGGAACACACCAGACGCTTACAGCCTATGATCCAGTATCCTGCTAACCTCACTGCGCCCTCTGTAAAATGACGACCCTGATGCCGTACTTTTTCATGATAATAACGAATAAGCAAAACTGCTAAGTGACTGTTCTTTGGGATGATCACAGGATGTTTTTCGTTCGTGGGAACCTGTGCAGAAAGGCCAACCTTATCATCTTGCTCAGTCTTAATGAATATATTGTTGTCATCATTATGTTGAAAGGGAGGTAACTCTTTAACCTTAATTTTGTTTGGACAGGGAGGGCAGACAGATGCCCGGTTTTCCCCAATTAGAAATGTTTTGTTGCAAGTAACTAGGTCAGGCTGATGCACCCTTCCTAAACAAACTTCCCCGATGACCACCCATCCCAACCCAAGGCGCTGGGCAAATGGGGAACCCACTGGGCCAGTTCTCTGCTCAATAATGTGATGAGCATCTATCATGTCCCTGCCAATTAATAGGAGTATATCAGCTTCCTCGTCAATTTCAGGAATACTAGAGGCAATGTCTTGCAAATGAGGGTGATGCATTGCAACACTAGGGGAGGGAATCTCATCTCTAATATTGGGAATTTGAGAACACTCAATTAACGTAGGAAGCCGATAACTCACACTACCATCCAAACTCTCAACAACACAATTTTGAGCTCTACGACCACTCTTTACCACAGTATCAGAACATGTTTTCAGTGTGTACTCAAATAATTCACTTTTAATGTGTAGCTTTGAGAACAATTCTGGTTTTGCAAGAGACCTGTTGCTTTGTTCATCTAAAATAGCATAGGCTTTTAGTTTGTGGTCTGACCTGGTATCTGTACTTTGATAGATATTGACCAAAACTAATTTGGCACAAGATTTACCATCAAGATATTGCTTATTTCCACAAATTTGGGTACATTTGGAAGTTACAGTTTTCCTTGGTGTCTCCTCCTCCCCACCATGCACAGACTGATCTGACTTATCCTTATAAATGTGCATGGCTGTGCAGTGGCTTTCACTGCCACAGTCACCACATTTAATTTTCTGTTTACATTCTCGCGCACCATGATCTGTAGATGCACAACACTTAAAACAGAGGTGATTATTTTTGAGAAATGCTCGTCTTTCTTCAAAAGACAGAGACTTAAAGCCTCTACAGTTATGAATAGAATGTTTAGTCTTGTGCATAGGACAACGAGGAGCATCACCATTGGTTTCTGATTTATTCTCCTTCTTAACATCAGTTTTCTTGGCTGAAATAAAAGTTTTCTTTTGACTATGAATCTGTGGCTTCTCTGAGGGTATCTGTGTATATATAAACCCTGGGTCATTCCTAATTTTGGCCTGATCATGAACAAACTCTGTGAAAACCCAAAACCTTGGATAGGTTACATTGTGATCCTTCTTGAATTTATTAGCTCTGGTAGTCCATTTTTCTTGTAAATTGAAGGGTAACCTTGACACTATCGGGGAGATACCTACAGAGGAATCAAAGTATGACAGCATCATGTCATACTTGGGGTCCCCTTTTAAGGCTTCAACCTCTCCGAGAATGTCAGAAAGTTGGAACAATTTCTCATTTTCTTTAGGCCCAATTTTAGGGAATTCGTTCAGCTTTTTCAACACTGTCGAATAAACCATTTCTGGAGCACCATACCGGTCTTCGAGGCGTTCCCACACTTTCTCTAGGGCTTTCTGAGGATTGTAACTATAACATGACCTTATGCTTAATGCCTGCTTTTTTGATTCAGGACCTAACCACTTAATGAGAAGATCAACTTCTTCAGACGGTGTGACACCTAACTCTTTCACCACTTCATTGAAACTGCATTTCCACACCCTAAACGACTCGGGCTTGTCATTAAACTGATATAGCCTAGATAATGTGAGATCTTTTCTCAATAGAAATTTGGTGAAATCTGCAGCACAAGACTCAGAAAACTCATTTCTAGGTTTCACAACTTGATTTTCACTTTTAACTACCGGGGTAGGAACATCTTTATAATTCTCTTCCTTCACTGTTATATAGGACGTGGAGCTTTCTGTGGAGGTTATTTCAATGACTTCGTTTTTCAGAGCATTCTGTTTCTCAACGAACTGTTCTACTCTTTCAAGAGGGTCATCTACGGGTAGACTTTTGATTCCCTGCGAAACTGATTTATTAGATCTGGTCTCCAAAGCTTGTGTCTCAGCAGCACAAGCCGCTAACTCTTTTTCCTGATTAAGAAAGTCGATATCGGCTTCTAACTCCTCCTTTCTACGAATACGAGCAGCTTCGGCGATTGCTTGTTGTTCTATAATTTGAGCTTTTTCTTTCTTAAGGGCATTTTCACGAGCAGCATACTCAGTTCGTACCTTGGCTGCCTCTAATGCTGCCTGTTTAACAGCTAAAACACTGCTTATTCTAGATGAAGTAGTATGGGAACCAGATGAAGCATGAGAAGTTTCTTTATGCATGCCTTTCAGGTCTTTCAATCTATTGTTAAAGTCTGTGTACACCTTCAATGAATTAATGAACTGTGATTGAAACTTTTGACTGACTAACAAACTGTCTTGAGTTGACACTCTTAATAAATAAGCTATATACTCTTGTATGAGTTTCTTATATGTTGAGAACAGCTTATTTAATTCTTTTTCAAGTTCATTTAGGGTTTCAAGGCTACTTGGGGAAGGAAGGACTAAATTGTCACTCAAAAATTGTGCAACAGGATCCCAAGCCTTTTGGATTTTCAATTCATATTCAGATTTCCTGGCCTCGTAAATCTCAGCACCCTTTTCTGTCAATGTTCGAGTTCTTTTCTCTGTTTCAGTCTCAGTCTGAGAGTTTGTATCACCTGCTTTACTCATGATGATGATTGTTTTTTGACAGTCAAGTTCTGTGAGGGGGTGGGTGCATGTCAAAGGCCCCAGGAGAATAAACACAACAACATATAAAAGTTTATTCATCACAGTCTGGTATTTCAATTGAAGGAGAAAATGTTATTTGGGGTGTTTCGATGGACCTGTTTGGGGTGTTTCGACGGACCTGTTTCACAAAATGTTATTTGGGGTGTTGTGATGGACCCCCACACTGATGTGATGCCGTTAACACGGGGTGTTTAGCTCGAACCAGCTGTAGCGAAACCACGGGGTGGTGACAATCCAGGAATTCTATCGTCTAGATTCTTTACTATGCCGCCTTAGATCTGCGGAGACTGTTACGGCTAGTTTACCCCTTGCACTTGGTTTACCTGTAGAACCTGTAGAATCGTTGACGGGCTCGGTTGTAAGGACAAAGTCCTTTTTTAGCCCTCCATCTTTCAGACTTCTTTTAGTACAGCTTTATATATTTCTCTTGTATCTTGTAGAGTGATTTGGTGACTGATACGAGTTATTTATGGTAACAGCAACTACTATGGTTATAGTAGTACAATTTATGTTTAATACTCATACACCATGTTTCCTTGCCAGTGTTTATCTAACCGCGCTTTAAAACTGTTTAATGTTTCAGCATCCACGACATGTTGAGGTAAGCTGTTCCAGACATTTATCACACGATAAGAAAACTGATTGAGAGTGAATGTCAGTGAGCATCGAGGTTTTTCCAGTTTATGAGAATGGCCTCTCTTGTTATAATGTGCAATAGTAAAGAAATTCTCCAATGGACAATCGTCAAGTCCTTTAACAAGTTTGAATGTTTGTATCATGTCTCCTCGAAGTCTCCTATGTGCTAGTGTTGGTAATTTAAGTTCCTTAAGTCTGGCTTCATATGATAAATCCTTCAGAGCCGGCACAAGCTTCGTAGCCCTCATTTGTACTCGTTCAATGCTTTCAATGTCCTTCCGCAGATACGGATGCCATACAACGTTGGCGAATTCCAGATGACTTCTGACTAAGGCAGTGTAAAGCCTCAGAAAAGAATATTTATCTAGGTGTTCAAATGTTCCTCTAATTAGAGCTAATATACTGTTAGCCTTGTTTATCTTCTTTGCTATGTGCTGACTAAATTTTAAGTCTCTGGTGAAAGATACACCAAGATCACATTCTTCATCCACTGACTCTAGTTTTTTGTTATTCATTACATAGTCACTTTCGGGGTTGTTTTGACCATAATGTATTACTTTACACTTGATCACATTAAACGTCAATTCCCATAATTCGGCCCATTTCATAAGGTTATTCAG
Source organism: Rugalucina vietnamica (assembly GCA_964017185.1). NCBI lineage: Eukaryota > Metazoa > Mollusca > Bivalvia > Lucinida > Lucinidae > Rugalucina > Rugalucina vietnamica. Next base: position 3,500,119 of record OZ024882.1, on the reverse strand, counting down.
ATCTTCTTGCAGTGTCTCAGCTTGATCAGATGTCTCGAAGAGCTTGGTGTCATCCGCGAAAATCCAAATGTGGCTTTTTACGATTTCCGGAATCTCATTAACGTAAATGATAAACAATATAGGCCCCAAGACACTGCCCTGGGGCACACCACTTTCTACAGGTCTCCATGTAGATGTACTACCTTTGATTGATACACATTGTCGACGGTTTGTTAAAAAGCTAGTAATCCATGACAGTAAGGCACCTTTTATTCCGTATGAGGAAAGTCTTCTCAACAATCTTTGGTGAGCCACTTTATCAAAGGCTTTCGCCAGGTCCAAGTAAACGGTGTCCCAACTCTGGTGATTTTCAATGTATTGTGTCCATCGTTCCATGACATTTAAAAGTTGGAGCGAACATGATCTACCACTTCGAAACCCATATTGTTTGTCTGATAACAAATGATTCTCAGTTAAGTGTGTTAATATTGCCTTTCTGACTATCTTTTCAAGAGTCTTGCAAACAATGGATGTAAGGCTCACCGGCCTGTAATTACTTGGTTCAGCTTTACTTCCTTTTTTAAATATTGGTGTAATCCTCGCCTCCTTCCATGCAGACGGAACTATGCCAGACGACACTGATTTTTGGAAAATTAAAGTTAATGGTTTCACAAACACTTCTGCCATACTTTTAATCAAAAATGGATTTATATTGTCTGGTCCCATTGATTTACTAGAGTCAAGTTCCTTTAAAAGCTTTAATACTTCTGTTTCAGATACATGAATATCCTGTAGGTCCTCTAAAACTTCTTTTTCTGTCACTTCAGGTAAAGTTTCTAAGTTCTCTTTTGTGAAAACAGTGGAGAAAAAACCATTTAACAGTTCTGCTTTCTCCTTATCTGACTTTGTGAATGTTCCATCTTCACTTTTCAAATTGAAAACCCCATCTACAGATTTAGTCTTACTTTTCACATATCTCCAAAACTGTTTTGGCTCAGTTTTAACTTTTTGTGATATGTTTTTTTCATAGTCCCGTTTGGTAGTTTTGACATATTCATTTGTTATGTTTCTTACACGTTTATATTGCTCAAAATCTTCAGTTCTTCTCGTAGCTAAATACTTATTCCATGCATGTCTTTTTCTTTTAATATGCAACAATGTCTCACTTGTCATCCATAGAGGCTTTGGCTTACAACCCTTTTTTGGTCTACTCTTAGGTACATGTTTCGTAACACACTCATCATATTTTTGTGAAAACACAGTCCACATTTCTTCAACATCACAATGATCAAAACTGTCAGTCCAATCAACGTTTTCCCACTCCGATGTAAATTCAGCTAAGTTACATTTTCTGTACAGATACCTAGGGTTTCCACTGTGTGTAATCTTACAATCGCAGATGAAGTCAAATAATAGTGTCACATGGTCACTACATCCTAATGAAGGACCAATTTCAATATTTTCAATGTTATGCTCATCCTTGGTAATGATTAAATCTAAAGTATTTCTTGCTTGCTCATTTCTACATCTTGTAAAGTGTCTCACATGCTGGAAAAGATAATTGTCTCTTAAACATTCAATAAACCTGTACTCTGGATGTGTTTCATTATGTATAGTAGTAAGATCCTCCCAGTTTATGTCTTTGTAATTAAAGTCTCCTGTAATTAATACATTTTCACTGAGTTCTGATACTTCGTTCAGCAATTGTAATATTGTTTCACATGACTGATTGTCAGAAGGACTCCTGTATATACAGCCAAGAATTACAGTCTTGTTATCTAAAGTCCAGTCACACCATGTAGCATCATGATACAAAGAGTTCAAATATTGATTTGGGGAAATGTTATATGTGTCTTTAGCGTAAATAAGAACACCTCTTCCATTGTCTGTACTATGAAAAGCATTGTAACCATCTATATGATATATCATTGAAGAACAAGATATGCTGTCTGGATTATATTTCGGCAAAACTTCCGTAACAAAAACAAAGTCAACATCTAATGTAACACATTGAACTCGCAATTCATCAAGTTTATTTTGCAGTTGATCAGCATTTGTATAGATACACTTACACTTATTAACTACTGTTTCAAAAATGTTTTCATCCTTAGTAGATTCAGAAGAAGTCTTTTCATGGCTTGTCTGACTATTACTACTTCCATTTAACTCGTGATGTCTGTTTGTATTTTGACTTGGTGTCAAACGCTCCCTGCTCTGACTAGAATTAAAGTTATGACTAGTTTCAGTTTTATTGCTATTAATAGTCTGACTAGATTCAAAAACTTCAGTAATCCCATCCGAACTTGATTTCTGAGTAACAGCTTCACAACTGTCTTCAAAATTTTCAACACTTAAACTTTTAAAAGAACTGTCAACAAAAAAACTCTGAGAAACTTCAATATTAACTGGAACATTAACAATATTTACAGTTTGTGGATTTGACTTTTTAGGCTTGAAAACTCCCTCCAGGCACAGGTGTACCTGCTGGGTCAACCGTGCCACCTGATTTATTTACTGTACTGGCAATCGACCTCTTTTCTACGATTTCACCTCTGAAAATTATCAGTTTGTCATTTTTCTCATCCTTCTTGCGCCTTTCTAATTCCTTCTTAAGATTCATACTCTTAATTCTTTCTTCTTTTGTTTGGTCTGGGGTTATAAATACTTTGCAATATTCATGGGCATAATCTTCTCCAACCTTAGTTCTAAGATGCTTTGTTCCCCCAAGAATCTTGTGCTTCTCTGAAACAGCCCGAAGCTGTACCTTTATAAGCCTATCTTTACCTGCTGCTGGCCTCCCCAACCTTGTAAATTCAACCATGTTCACCTCTCCACTCTTGGTAATATCAAAAATCTGCTTGAGAGAATTTTCATCATCTGCCTTCTTATCTAGGCTTCCTGGATTTGGCTCAGGCACATTGTGAATAATTAAGTTACATTTACGGTCCTCTCTCTCTTTATATTCAGTAATGGCCTTTTCAACTTGTTTTTCTACTGTACTCTGCAAAGACTCCTTGAGGTCATCCACTTTTTTCTCACAGGATTCAATTCTCAATTGTTGGGAATTTACAGATTTGGCTAATTCTGTTAACTTGGGCAGAACCCTCGAGCACCCATCACAATTGAAGGGCAAATTTTTCACATTTGGTTCATTCTTTAGTACATCATATATCTTGGTAGAGATGTGACTACAGTCCAAGCAAAACCAGTGGCTACATATACTACAATTCATGCTCTTTGTATTCTTCCCTTTGAACGCCGCTTCGCATTGTGCACATGCTTTATTATTTACTTGGATTGACATCTTGCTTTTGGAATTCTCATATAGGCCTTAAGATAGATGAATGTTTTGTTAGTCACCAACACCTAATCAGACCAAAAATCAAATCGTATTTCACAAGGATTCTGATGGATTTTTAAAAATTTTCAGGCCCTGATATTTTTTCCATCTTGTCGCCACCGGAACCGGAAGTTAAAAACGAGAGGTGGATTAACTTCAACTTTAATTCTGTCAGTCGTATGTGCAAATCAGATGATGATATAAGCTGATGAGTGAGGTAAAGACTGAAAATACAGCAAATAAGAAAATACAGGTTTACAACAAAAATGACAGACATGACTATCAAACGGACTGAGCGACTGCAAGACTTACTTAAAAAGATTGCCAGAAAGTAATCATAAAATAATTCTACAACACCTAAATTGTAGACAGAAATACTGGAAAAACGTTTATAACAACTTTCATGAGGTACGAAACATCTAGAGGCGAAATCTGTTTTAGGTACGAATCAGAAAAACATCGAAAAATACCTTAAATTTTGTAAAAATGATATGTCAATAGCATACAATAATGGATGGAACACTACAGAATTACAGTACTTACATCTAGGTGGATATACAAAGGATTTTAGACCAGAAAACAGCTTCAAAAATGAGTTGGTAACTTTGACAACTTTGGCGCGTGCAAAGAAGGAAACAAGTATAACGACAACCCGAAAACTAAGTTTTGATAACTGGCGGACTCGCACACCCGGTACAAAATAGGACAACTCGCTCTGACATACAAACTCACAAACTCGTGACACCACAACATGTATGTCTTGTTCAATTTGATATAAGAATATTTATTTTATTTTATTTTATTTTATTTTATTTTATTTTATTTTATTTTATTTTATTTATTTATTTATTTATGCAATAGCAGGATGCAGCGGAATTTAATACGTTCGGATTAATGTTAATTCAAATTAAAACCAGTTATTTTTTCACGATTAAATACTTTTATGGGTCTTGTTAATTTTCAAATGTACCTTTCTTGTTAATTTTCAAATGTACCTTTACACGTTCATGAAGAAATACAAGCCTGTCCCTCATCATGTAGTATTGTATTGTTTTTCATTAGAAAAGATCCTCATTATTGACATTCCCGGGAATGATCTTTGGAGGGGTGGGGGGGGGGCGGGGGCTTGTGGGTGGCTTCTAGCATGGATTTTTACCACAAATATGATCTGCAGTGACGAAGTTTTAGCGGTGCCTTAAAATGTCATGTGTTATTCCCCAGCCCGAAAGGGGCCGTGGATTCAAATGACCGGTGCATAGTTTGTATTTGAAACTTAAGTCCCAGTCCCAGTCGCCTTACCATTGTCTTAATAAATATTAATTTTGGGGTCATTTCTGTGACCCCGATATGCAAATTAAGAAAGGAGAGACACGCTGGAAACTATTTTACAATTTTTGCATACGCAGTCTTATCAATAAACTTACATGTATGATTAGACAATTGCTTACGATTCAGTGGGGCCGGCACTTTACGCGACAGATTTCTGTAAGTCGTTCGAACAATACCAATTGCAATACTGTTGAATTAAAACGTTGTACATATGTATCTATCTGTACAATACGGACATTTCAAGATGTGGACTGCTCCATGTATATTATGGTTGTTACGTTGTATATGAAAGCAAAATGCACAATATCGTAAGTATTATAGTTCTTTCTTTCTTTCTTTCTTTCTTTCTTTCTTTCTTTCTTTCTTCATCTAACTATCAAGGGAAGTGCAGAGAGGTATATTACACTTCTCCGATCTATCTATCTATCTATCTATCTATCTATCTATCTATCTATCTATCTATCTATCTATCTATCTACATGTATCTTTCTTTTTTTCTTTCTTTCTCTCTTTCTTTCTTTCATGGCAAAAGCGATACTTTGTCGGTGTATTTTCGCGCAAACGTATTGTGAAAGTGACTTAAATTTTTGAAACGTACATATATGCATACAAAATTCGCGCAAAGCTTTGTGCAAACGTTTCGGTCGCAAAAACGTGCTGTGCCCATTTAAATGAAAACACGATAAACATTGAAAACTTTATTTGAAAATATTTTGAATTTGTTTTTCTAAACATATATCTCGTGGGTACACATGAGAGCCGAATCATTGAGGCAAGTCTAAAGATTTTACTTTATGTTTTGGTGCAAAATGCTAAAAAGGAACAAACATGAATATCTCTGACACCCAGTTTTACTATGTACAAGCTCGAAGGAAGATCATATTGCATAAGCCTTATTGGCTTAGTTGGGTGGTTATTTATGAATCGCATTTTGTGTTATGCTGATGCAAGTTCAGGCATTGAGAATAACTTAAACACAGCATTTGCTTAATTTGCAAAAAATACACCGCAAAAAACGGATTAATAATTAAATACAGATACCTGACGAAATCTTTCTCATCTGTGCCTAAATCATATTTTCTCTCGAGGCGACAATTGACTTTAATAACTTTCTGCTCGATTAGTGATCGAATAATCGAGTTATTTCGACACGGGACAATAATCGGATATAACCACCTAATAATTTGAAAGGAGAAAGGCTACGAAAAAGATGTGACAAACTCGGACATGAAACTAATCTAGGATGACGTATTTAACCACGAAATCACAATTACAAGCTTCCAGCCATCTTCTGTAGCTGCACAGGCAGGTTTGTGTCGGACGTCGGAAATTCCAAAGACCGGTTTTCTCGCGTCGAGGCTCAATACCAAGCAGTATAGTATTTATGTCCCCTCTCCGAAGGAGTTGGGGGACATATTGTTTTTGGTGTGGATCCCGTCGGTGTCGGCGTCGGCGTCAGCGTCGGCGGCGTCGGCGGCGTAGCTTTTTGTCTGCACAATATCTCCTGAACCACTGGATGGATTTAGACCAAACTGGCACAGAAACTTCATTAGGACAGCCGAATGGAGTGATTAGATTTTGGTGACCTTGACCTAATTTTCAAGGTCACAAAGGTCAATTAACTGTTTGAAAATCCAGCTGTCTCCATTCGTTTCCGCTCTCTAACTTGAGTAGTTTTTGACCGATTTTCTTCAAACTTTGTATATGAGTTGATACCGGCAAGTAGTGGTTTGGGATTGTAGATGGGTAAATTTCGTCAAACAACCTTAGAGTTTTGGCCCTTGATTGAAGTTAAAAATTGCATTTTGTTCGTTTCCGCTCTCTAACTTGAGTAGATTTTGACCGATTTTCTTTAAACTTTGCATATGAGTTGATACCAGCAAGGAGTGGTTTGGGATTGTAGCTGGGTAAATTTCGTCAAATGACCTTAGAGTTATGGCCCTTGATTGAGGTTAAAAATTGCATTTTTTTCGTTTCCGCTCTCTAACTTGAGTTGTTTTTGACCGATTTTCTTCAAACTTTGCATATGAGTTGATACCAACAAGGAGTGGTTTGGGATTGTAGATGGGTTAAGTTCGTCAAACGACCTCAGAATTATGGCCCTTGATTGATGCTAAAAATTGCATTTTGTTCGTTTCCGCTCTCTAACTTGAGTAGTTTTTGACCGATTTTTTTCAAACTTTGCATATGAGTTGATACCAGCAAGGAGTGGTTTGGGATTGTAGATGGGTAAATTTCGTCAAATGACCTTAGAGTTATGGCCCTTGATTGAGGTTAAAAATTGCATTTTCTTCGTTTCCGCTCTCTAACTTGAGTAGTTTTTTACCGATTTTCTTCAAACTTTGCATATGAGTTGATACCGACAAGGAGTGGTTTGGGATTGTAGATGGGTAAAGTTCGTCAAACGACCTCAGAGTTATGGCCCTTGATTGTTGTTAAAAATTGCATTTTGTTCGTTCCCGCTCTCTAACTTGAGTAGTTTTTGACCGATTTTCTTCAAACTTTGCATATGAATTGATACCAGCAAGGAGTGGTTTGGGATTGTAGATGGGTAAATTTCGTCAAATGACCTTAGAGTTATGGCCCTTGATTGAGGTTAAAAATTGCATTTTTTTCGTTTCCGCTCTCTAACTTGAGTATTTTTTTTACCGATTTTCTTCAAACTTTGCATATTACTTGATACCGGCAAGGATTGGTTTGGGATTGTAGATGGGTAAATTCCGTGAAATTTCAAACTTTATAAATATGGAAAGCTGAAACATGTGATATTTTAAAATGTCTGTTGGTATATATTGGTTTTAATTTAAAATGTCTGTTGGTATATATTTTTCAGGGTTATATGTAAAAATTTACAAAATTAAAAGTGGGTTGGGGCAGAGAGGGGGGACATATGTTTTCCTCTGAAAACTCCTTCTAGTTAAGTATTTAAATATGAAACATTGCCCTCTCCAAAATAAAGATTTTGTTTCCTGCAACTGATTTGAGTCGATGTTTTATTTTCTCATGTCGTGGCTAAATTTGAGTGTAATAGATGCTGCCCCTTATATTTTACATAATTTAAAGTGAGTAGGCGTGGCTTGTGACATTTTTAACCAATGGATAAGTCGCAAGTAAACAAAACGGCATTTAGGAGGGGCTAGTACGCCCGCTCGGTGAGACGGTTCTAACGTGTGTTTTGAGCAAACCAAATCAGAAATATTAAAAGATTTGAATGAAATTTTAAATTTTTACAGCAGAAAAAAGTATCTGTATATAGCATGGGCATGTTTTCGTAATGCCACGGACGTCGGAACAAACGTATGTTAAGGCATTTGTGTGGTGTTCATGTATGTAGCTTTTTGGTTTGCAACCGCTTTCAAAAATGAGCTTTTCCGACCATGTTAAAATTCGTGCATTATAAGTGAAAAGTTGTCCTCTCTCTCTCTCTCTCTCTCTCTCTCTCTCTCTCTCTCTCAATTTAGGAAACTACCATCAGAATAACATGTCCATGAAAAGTCTACTCCGTCATACCCCACTTTTATAAAGTAAAACTGTGATGTTTAGGGGTATGAAAATGTTCTTATTTATGATGCAAAACATAAATTTTCGTTACTCGTTATAACCACCTTACGCGCTAGGCCCACAATAAATGTTTTGAGCAAAATCAGAAATATCATTTTTTTTTCTCTCAATTTTTACAGCAGAAAAACGTATCTGTGTATTTCTGTATATAGCATGGGCATGCTTTCGTATAGCCACGGACGTCGGAACAAACTATGTTCAAACGCATTTGCGGGTATATGTAGCTTCTGGAAGCTTTCCTATGCGATTAAAATTCATGCATTATTAAAAAAAAAAAAAAAAAAAAAAAAAAAAAAAAAAAAAAAAAACTATAAAAAGGATAAATGAAATTTTAGTTTTTAAAGCAGAAAAACGTATCTGTGTATATCTGTATATAGCATGGGCATGCTTTCGTATAGCCACGGACGTCGGAACAAACAATGTTCAAACGCATAAATTTGCGTGTATATGTAGCTTCTGGAAGCTTTCCTATCCGATTAAAATTCATGCATTATTTTCAGTTTTTAAAGCAGAAAAACGTATCTGTATATCTGTATATAGCATGGGCATGCTTTCGTATAGTCACAGACGTCGGAACAAACAATGTTCAAACGCATTTGCGGGTATATCTAGCTTCTGGGTTTCCAACCGCTTTCAAAAAATGAAAAAGCTTTAAAAGAAGCTTTCCTACCCGATTAAATTCATGTTTTATAGTGAAAGTAGTCTCTCTCTCTCTCTCTCTCTCTCTCTCTCTCTCTCTCTCTCTCTCTCTCTCTCTCTCTCATTTCATCATACTGTCTTTATACTTTCTGAAGGTTTTAATGAGCACATATTCATCACATACTGTGCCTTGAATCCCATCTGTCTAATGAAATGACTGAGAAAGATGCAGACTGGAGATGAGGGCTTGGCTTGTCTATACAGTCTTGTGAACGGCCTCGGTAGCTCAGTAGGTAGAGTGTCCGCTCCGAGATCGCGAGGTACCGGGTTCGATCCCGGGCCGCGTTCCGGCGAAAACAAGATCGAGTGCCGAAGGCACGAGAGGGGGAGAGCACGAGAGCCCCCCCCCCCCTCCCTCATTTCTGTAGATACGTTTGCTGAATGCTCGAATCCTTCTTCATCGTTTGTCAATGTCAAAGTTTCGGGGAAAATGAATTCGAAAAGACTTTTGCAACATGGTGCTAAGGCACATAAGTTAATCGTTTGGAAAGCAACGTACGCAGAGGGATTCACTTAATTGTAAAATATGTTAATATATCAATTGAGTGCCGAGATATAAAGCAAAATCACTGAATTGTAAAATTAGGTCACAATGACATAGGACTACATTAGGTTCAAAGGTTTATCATACGCAAACATAGTGTGAAAGAAGTATGTTCATAAACCACCCAATCTTACCGTCATAACACAAGTCAGTGTCACAAAGTTGAATGATGAATTACCAACCATCTTCCTGCGATGTTTCTCTTCAGCGAGTTCCACATTTTGATCTCTAGTCCCATCCCCTTACTCCGATGCCATGGAACTTAAAAGTGTGTGAAGTATGAATGCCTTATGATCAGTTGTCAAGATATGGACTCTTTGTAACAATTACACAACAGTACATACATTTTACAGAGTTATTGCTTTTAACCTATAGCCCCGACCTCAGGGATACGATGCCATGAAATGAAATTCAACCCTACAGCGTACCTATGGTCCGCGTATGAAAACCCTCTGATATAAGGTTTTCAAGACATAGACTTCTATAATACTATATCACAAAACGTCAATATCAATTTTGTTCTGGCATGGCTCCGGGGATCCGAAAGCCAACGCTAAGGGGTATTAATGGCCCACGCGCACGGGAACGTAGACGACCGCTCTATGCATTTCGTGCAGTCGAGGTAAAAATGAGTGGGAAAACATAAATTACAATTAGGTATTTACACTAAGAAAACATATCGAAAGTCGGGTGAGCAGCTATTTTTCCCAATAGAAACATCTTAATGAGCCAGTCCTAAAATGGAAAGACATATTATTTTGATTAGAAATGAGTAAAACCGGCAAGTGTCTTAAATGGCTAAATGCAACATTCAACATTTTCTACGAGACACAATCTATCTCATAATAATACGATGCAGTTTCAGTAGAATCTCTTCATTATAAACGATGTTCATGCCATGTAAATCTAGAATGACAGTCTATCCAACTGGTACCGTTGTAACCGGCGTTGTTTTTTCTTTTTGCCATAAAATTATTCCTGTGCATTGTTTGGAGAAAAAAATACAAGAGCGATGAAAACGTCCCACAATCTTGCCTATAAGTCATTGCAAAATGCTCGTTTGCTTATATCTTGTGTGTATTATAGAAAATACGAACCGTTTCTGGAGAAAATGGCCGAATAGGCTTTGGCCGAACATTGTTTACCAACTTCGGACTGAATGTTTGGAGAAATTATAAAATGTCAACTTTTCATTCAAGCAGAAATGATAAGTCAAGTTAATTCTCCATTAGATGCGTTTTTCACTTCATCGCAAACTTTAATATAACAGCGAAGAAATAAAGAAATTCTTACCGAGTGTGTTCGCATTCATCGAAATTTTGTAGCGAAAGCACCGTACACCGGTGTTAGGGTAACAATTTACCGATGTTGGGACCGTTTCACCGTTGTCAACGTTGAAAAGGGTGCGATTTCATATGTGCTTATAAATTTCTTTAGTATTTGTGACGCATTATATAACAATAGTCCTGCAGATATCTAGCTTGACCCGGAAATGCGGTTCAAACTTTTTTCTTGGCTGATTCTTGTTGCTTAGATGTTACCATTAAAGAATCTGACTGATGCCACCTTGGCATCATTGAGCATTTTGAGAAAAACAAGATGGCGTCCAATATGGCGGCTCAATATATGGGCTGGTCATAATAAAGCTTCTATTTGCACTCAGGGCATATTTAATTTACAAATATTTGACATAATTTTATAGAATGAATGTCAAAGACCATTTCCTGCTAGCATGGTTATATATTTCAAGAATGTTTCAAAGATGGCTGCCATAATGCAATACTGAATGACAATTATCGGCATTATCTCAATTTGGTTTACTTTAAATACTGCAAATATTACATTTATCTGTATATTAGGTGATTTTGATTAAAATTATGTTTCCTTTTTATATTTTTGAATACAAGATGGTGTCTAAGATGGTGTCAAAGATGGCTGTCAACTTTAAATTTGTCGCAAAGATGTTACTGAAGTTGATTTCTTAGTCATTTCCTTTGCTAAGCCTTTAGTCCAGTTGCCATCAGCATAACATTGAAGACGGTGCCACATGAAATTTTATTGTGGTTTCCAGTTCACTAGACCATGCTTGTTCAGAAACTGCATGATGCCACCCTGGCATCATTGAACGTTTTGGAAAACATCAGATTGTCGCCATAAGCAAGAATATAAAACCCCAGAGTTGAATAACCCCATTGCTTTATGTTTAAATGCTTATTTTATGTTGTAAACATCATAATAAAAATTGTTCTAAGTTCTTATACCCACATAATAACAATAATGCAAGATGGTGGCCAAAATGGCTGCAATAATCATACTAAAAAGAGGTACTCTCTTATTAAAACGACATTCATATGTTTCATATAATCAGTGTCGTGTGTTTTGAAATGTCTATTTCTTGTTGTTCACACAATAGTGATGTCATTTGGTTTCAGCCATGACTCCATATCATATAAACGAAGAAAGATTTTGACCAAATTTGTCGCCATAATTTTAATTCAAACGAACATATTCTTTGATTAAAACACCATTCGTGTGCTCCATATACCAAATGTCATGTGTCTGAAATGCTCATTTAACCTTGTGAACAGCATGATTTAGTGTTTCTTCTAGCATGATGATAATGAGCCAACATGATGGTCAAGATGGCCACCATAATCATACTATATCAGGACACAAGTACATGTATTAGCTTTTACAAAAGCTTGCGTTCATTTAGCCCTAGTTATGGGGTAAAAGCTGTTACCCTACAGGGTATCTGGTCGCAGCACAACAGAGGGCACCCTTCTTTGAACTTGATCCAGATCAATGGATACGCCTTGAGCACAGCAGCATGGGTGTAAAAGAACCCTTCTTTGGGCAAAGCGTCCCAACACTTTATGTTCGAAGGATAGATAGACATACCTTAACCTGGACAATCTAGTGGTCTCATTACATCCACTCTGTCCTCGGGAGACTCTGCCGATAGAGGGTGTTTCAATCGCGTTAGACCTGCCTTTGCGTTTTATATCAAATGGCAATAAGCTCTTAATGATCTTCTCTCCGTTAATGCAGTAATGGTTCCTGGGGACATGAGCCCGGGAGGTCCACAATTTCAACATTTGTTCACGATCTTACTTTTTCTTAGCATGCAGAAGCAGTCGGTACATGCTGTCAACAGACTTACATGCGGTTCTCTATTAGGATTGTTTCGCTCTTTATCCACCAGCTAATGACTGCTGATGATGCAGGTGCAACAACCGGTTCAGACTTAATCCGAATAAACATGTGTCAAGCATAGCTCCTATATATGAGGTCGTTTGTAAACTACAACAGGTACCAAAGAGGAGACTACTTTACAAAGTACACTACATGTATTATGGGATTAGAGGATCTACTCTCAAGTGGATCGCTTCATGGCCCTTTGAGCACTATCAAAAACGGATGGCCAAGCCTCAGTCCCAGTCCCGGTCTTATCTCGTGTCCCTCAAGGATCGGTCTTGGGACCAGTCCTGTTCTTGATTTCCATTAATGATCTTCCGGACAATATCAGGTCACATGGTGATTGGGTTTTGTTGATGCATAGGAAAGGGGTCAGTCTGAAAACACTTTCAAAGGGCTTCATACCTGACAAGCTTGGTGAACTTAGTTAGCCTTTACCAGATAATATCAAGGAAATTACCACATTTGGAGAATGTTATGGCAGCAACGTAGAAACATCTACGTCAGATTTATGGCTTGATGTGAAATCGGCAAACAAAGGCTAAATTTCCCACGCTTAAGGAAAACTATCACCAAAAGTAGCATTACCTGTAAGAATGAGAAGATTGTGTCGAGAAATGGCTAACATCTACAATGAAACATGAAACTTTAAAAGATTTTCAATAAAACTGATAACAAATATGCATTTGCAATATGCTAGGCTAGACTTTGGTTGGACATATTGGCTATTAATGTTATAACTTAAGTTATTTTAGCCTCACTATGTTGAACATAGCTTGTCTATATTAGAGAAGTATGAATACCACTGCCATAGGTAAATACGTATCATTTTGTATTTGGTGGTTGATTTTTTTTTTGTTTTATGCCCAAATCAACAGCTAAGGTCATGTGGAGCCGAAACCTCAGTATCAAGTCTCATTCAAAAGACTAGAAAGAGCCAAGGCTTGAGCCCAAGAACCTTGGCATACAGGTTGATGGCTTAACCACTACACCAGACAAACTTATGGCGCTGTGGGTCCTGTATTTGATACGGTCTAGAAATAACTTTAATAAATAGCAAATGCGTATGCCAGCCAAGCTAATAAGGCTGTTGTCATATAGAAACAGCCATCTTGGATGCCATCTTAGGTTCAGAGTGTTCTAATAATGGTCTTAAGTCATATACGCACATGGCAATACAATATAAGATTACCTTACAGGATAAAAGGAAGACAAAACACACACCTTTACTGCAAATTATTCTTTTCTGTGCAAAAAATCTATTTGGCGGCCATCTTTGATGCCATGTTTATTTTTTTAGAAATCATTTTAGGTGTATGATTTATCAGGCAACTTCAAATGTATGTTTTTACAGCCAAATGTAGCAAATAGAAACAAGTATTCAAGTCCTAGACATAGCAAAACAAGTGATAACATATATTTGACGACCATTCTGGACGCCATCTTGTTTATCTCAAAATGCTCAATGATGCCAAGGTGGCATCATTTAGATTCTTGAAGGGCAAGGTCTTGGCTACAAGAATCAGTCAAGAAAAAAAGTTTGAACCCTATTTCCGGGTCCCGATAAAATACCCCATAAATCTGCAGGACTACAAGCATGAAAAGTGGGAATAAAATCTCGGGGTCAGTGCATTCAAACAGTTTATCGTTACGTTTCACTTCACTTTCTAAAATTGACATCTCATGATGATCTTTTGGGATTATTCCCCAAACTTGAAAATAGAATGAAAATTCTTGTTTGCTAGTGATATGGATTTTCTATTTCTAAAACTGGCATACATTGAGCATTATTCTCGAGGTTTTGATGACAGAACAGAAAGATAATGCTTTCAGATAGCCATATACCTTTGCATAGAAAAGTTTAGGTATGAAAACAGTTTATCAAATTGAAACATTTATATGCTGCATTTGACATAAAATGAGTCCTTTTGAATATAAAAGTGCATACAATTAATACCACTTGCATGGACAGTCTAGTCACATTCTTTGTATACTGACATACCCAATTCACATATTGCAAATGGGAAAAATAAATGAACTGAACATAAGTGATGATTGTGACTTATAAACCAGTAGTGATGGGAACAGTGGCTGAACCAGAAAGCCTCTGTGATAATGAGAAAATATTTTGACAATATCTTTTCTATTGAGATCTGAGCTCTGAAAAGGACTTAGTCTATAGACTGTTTAAGTAATGTGCAGTTTTCATTTCTTAAAGTTACAGCCACTGGGGATTGTGCCCCAACACGAATGTTAAAAGGAAAGGTACTATAATTTTGATGTTATGTTGAGCTGTTCGTTGTGGTTTTATACATTTCTAAAATTGACAGTGACTGGGGATTAATCCCCAGTAGAAAGTAGAAAAATAAGGATATCGAACATCATCTTCAAAGGTCATAATGAGATCGTGTTTTTTATTCACAGCGAATTGGGATTATTCCGCAGTTTCTGTCCTGTTTTTGTGGGTCTGTTCTCTAAAACTAACAACAAGTGGGGATTAATCCCCAGTTGATAGTTGAAAAAGGGATACCGAAATGTGTCTGTTCAGGTTATAATACGATCTGCGTTTTAATCGAAAACCAGCGGGGATTGTTCCCCAATTTATGTTCGGTTGTGGACTTGATTTCTAAAAATGGCAATCAGTGGGGATTAATCCCCAATCATGAATTGATAAATATGGGTGCTAAAGTTCATCTTCAAGTTTTAATAAGATAACTTACCACCAGTTTGGATTGTTCCCCACACGAGATATAAACTAAAATAGCATATTGCAAGGTTATCGCGAGATCTTGTTTGAAAGTTATGCGGGGTTTTGCTGACATTGACGACCACTGGGGATTATTCCCCAGTAGACATATGGGTATCCTATATCACTTTACCAGCTTATGATGAATTTTTGTTTTCGGGAAATGAGAGTTGCTGTGAGTGGGGAATGTTCCCCACAAGAAAGCAAAAGAAAGCAAAATATGGGTTCAATATTGCATCTTCCTTAGTTATTCTGTGTTCCAAATAAGCTGGTGTTAAGTTACATTCCTAACTTTTAACAAACAGTGGGGATTATTCCCCAATAGGTATCGCACATCATCTTCTCAACTGATAATGAAATCAGCACCTCGATTAAGGTCTCTGTTTTCCTGAAAGAAAAATTGACACTCATTGAGGATTGTTCCCCACAACGAGATAAAATAGCGTTTCCATATTTCATATTCTCAGGTAATTTTGTATTAGTATATGTTATTCCAAAAATGATTGTCGGTGGGGATTATTCCCCAAAAGAAAGTTAAAAAATGGTACCGTTGATACGTTCATGGTCGGAGGTTATGTGGAGGTTTTATCTTGAAAACGGCAACCAGTGGGGATTAATCCTCACAACATTTTTGTTGTGTTCTTGTTCAGCTGACATAATGTTTTATTAAAAAACTGACAGCTAGTAGAAACATATTGATACAAGGTGGGGATTGTTCCCCAGAAGAAAGTTAAATCCAGGGGTATCTCATCTTATATATTCAGTGTAAATTTTTTCATGATTGGACGTCATATGGGGATTAATCCCCACAAGCAAGTCGTAAATAGGGGTACTCTAGTTCACGTTTTGTGAAAAGTTAAACGGTAAGCCCCCTAAAATGTAAGAATTAGACCCCCTAAAAGCCCACTTTTATGCGGGAAAAGAGGATTTTAATGTCAAATCCTCTTTTATTTTGTCATTCGTTTTTAGTACTTGGACAATTCAATATGGCATCCAAGATGATTGCCATCTGTTAAGACCTGACAGTACTAGGCCCATAAAGGGCAATTTATTTTATTTCCTGATCAGAAAAAACTCCACAACCATTGTGTAAATCATGATTTTCCTTCATCCTACATGTAGCTTGGAGTGATATTTTCTGAATACTGAAATGATCTGAAATACACTGGTGATCGACAATCTGAAATTGGCTTTCACGAACTGAGTCAATGGAAATATCAACACCGTATTGCGTAAATGCGGCCTTATTGTAAATTCTATATTGAATTGTTTCATAGAAACACAGAATGATTATGCAACATCAACTAATACATCTTCGCACCTATGTTAAATGAAAAATCCGGGCTTGCGCGGGCTCTTTTCTAGTAATACTTATTTCTATGGCCTTATTTAGCTTATTTTATGGTCACTTTGACATGTCTAGACGCAATGATTAAAGTTTACAGCAATGCGCAATACATCGAGGACATTTATAGTCATTTTGGCAGTATATTGGAACGCATAATGTTGTTCATTTCCGATCAAAGAAAATGAAAATGCGTCTGGACTATTATGTTGTTTACGCGGAATGCTTTTGAATAGGTCAGCTTTCTGCAGAGTCTAAATTCAAGCGTTACGACATAGCCAAATATATAGAGTCTGCATTTGCTAACCTGCTTTTTGGGCCAAAGCAACAAGTTTATCGTTTGCTTTTGGTTTTTAATACATTGTAGTATTATTTTGTGACAGAGTTGCTTTACAACTATCGATGGAGATCCCTGGGCGTGAAAAACAAAACTTACTAGCTCCGGAGCAAAAGCAGAACACCAGTTGAGCCCCGGTGGTCCAAGCAACAGACAAGAAGCTCCGGCCCTAACCCAACTAAAATGAATAACTTTAAGTGGGGCCATCAAGGAGTCTGACTCCTGACCCATAGACGTGCAATTAAGAAAGGCAGCATAGTTATCAACCATGATTGGGTTAAAAACTAAGCGAACAGACTGTCGCATAACATTTAAGTTATATTCAGCGTGTCTGTAACGTGTTATCATTCCTTCCTATAAGTTTCTTAAATTTGTAAACCAAGTCACCATAGAATTCTGGTCCCGATAGTGTCTGCGATAAAATTTAGAAACTGTCTTTTGAAATTTATGATACCGATACCGATAACCCTGCTGAAGAAGTTTGGCTGTTAAACATTTATTTCGCACATTGAAGCCCGCAACATGATTGCAGACTCTAGCAAACCTAATAAGTTACGAAATATATACACCACAAGGAGCACGGCGAGGAACGTCACCATGCAAAAACGGAATGTTCACTATATCAAAATCAAAGTCATCGCGTTTATCATAAATTTTAGAGGAAACAAATCCCTTTGCACTTTAAAAATGTTAGTCTTAAAAGGGGTGTTTGCTTTATTCAACTGTAGTTCAGGGGAATAAATTTGTTTGACCATGCTTTCAAAATAAGGATTGTCAATGTTCAAAATGTCATCGAGGTACCTAGAAGTCGAATTAAAAGCCTCACCACGAGGACCGAAGAACTTACTAAATGTTATGAACCACTGCAGAAGCTGAGGGTGAGGTTAGGATCCTGTAAAACCGGTTTAAGCCCGCCAGTAACTTTGTGTTACTGATCGTTCCAAGGCGATACTTCTGTGGTGGTTCTTTTTGTTTTATGTATTGGTGTTAAAATTTTTTTGTGCTGTTGGCGCCTTATGTATGTTTTCATATTTTTAATTAAGTTAAGGTAACTGAGTGGCCACCTATTGGGAAAAAAGCTGCTCATTCGGCTTACGATATGTTTCATGGTATAAGTGCCTGATTGTTAGTTTGGTTTTTTCCCACCTCGGTTTTTGGAGTGGGAATCTCTTTCTGATTGCGCCTTTTCCTGATCTTTGCCTACTTGTACCTTTCGATAACATCAGCTTGATTGCCAATGTTAAGAGTATCCATGAAATCTCTATGGTAGCAGTATAAATATATAGAAGTCTGATTTCGACCCAAAATTTTCCGAGAGCTGATTTATACTTGCGCATATTTGCGTCCTGCACGAGACATGACTGCGACATTATTTTTATACCAGAACGTGCTTTGTAATGTAACACTTGGCATGCCTTATAACGTTTTGAACAAAAATAGCGAAACTACGTTTTTGTCATACAAGTGCTAGTACCGTCCATAAAATGGACGTATCCTTATCCTACCGACCTAATATCGGACTATAGATTAGACTGCGTGATTAAAGCAAAATGCAACACATTCTTCAATCAAATTATCTGCTTCAAGGCTTATTAAAAAAAAAACAAAAAAAAAAACGAAAAACATTGGAGCTATAAAGTGCCTTCTTTGTCAGTTTATTTTCCTTAGGTATGATGGTTTCAAATTTTTGGGTGATTACTGTGAAAAAAGGTACAAGTAGGCAAAGATCGGGAAAAGGCGCAATCAGAAAAAAGATTCCCACTCCAAAAACCGAGGTGGGGAAAAAGCTTAATCAAAAATCAGGAACTTATACCATAAAAACACATCGTTAGCCGAATGAGCAGCTATTTTCCCAATAGATGGCCACTCAGTTACCTTAACTTAAATTAAAATATGAAACACACATAAGGCGTTAACAGAACAAAAATTTAAATACAAAGACATAAAACAAAAAGAACCACCACAGAAGTATCGCCTTGGAACAATCAGTAACACAAAATTACTGGCGGGCTTAAACCGGTTTTACATGGTCATAACCTCACCCTCAGCTTCTGTAGTGGCTTATAACATTTTAAATTAGTTATTTCTTCGGTCCTCGTGGTGAATCTCTAACTAGTCAATGAATCATCAAGTACAAACAAATTAGTCATGATAGACATCCGGATGAATCAAAAACCAGGACTCACAAATTGAGTAAGCTACCCTACGACGGAGATCCATGCGGTTCTCAGAAATTAAGCAGCTGAAAAACAGTCAAAATTAAAATATGGTGATTTTGTGTTGTTTCTCTCTTATATGCACACTATGTAATAGTATAAGAGCAATGTGGTCAAGTTCTATACTAAAAATGGAAAAAAACAAGAACAAAATCTACAAAATAAATTTGTATTTGACACATTTATATGTGCATTTGACACATATAAAAAATCTCATTTTCACAGACTTAACAAGTGGTATAAGGAGGATAAATGTTTGGTAACATTTTGTTATCCGCTTTAAGATGAAACGTTTTGTATATATGCTCTTCGGGGAATCAAATATCTTATATCTGACAAGCAATTTATTTTATATTCGAATCAATCGGATCATAAAAGTTATATCGATTTGTATGTGATTAATACACTTGATTTCGAATTGTTAAGAAAATATTTGAACAATATTTTCGCATTTTGTTTTTACTGATTATTATCATTTGTCTATGTTAGGTGTTTAGATTTTCAGTCAGGTCAGGTCAGTTTAACTGCTACTGTAACATGTAATCAGTACTACCTGTTGTCATGCGGTGCAGATGGGGCTCGTTAGCCTTGGAAGGCAACTCATCTAGGAGTTAAGCTAGTTCTCTACACAAAATCTAGCTGGGCAGGGGGAACTCATTAGTCTTGGTTGACAGCCCTCCTAGGAGTTTGCAGGTCTCTAAACAAAACCTTAGAAAGGGTAGATGGAGCTCTTCAGCTGTGGCCAGCAATTCATCTAGGAGAAGGAAACTCCAAAATCAAACCTGTGTGTCTGGATATGCCTAGTCCAGATATGCAAAGACTGTTTCGGTAGATGGAGCGGAAGAAATCATCTGATTCAACGGTTCAGAAAGCGATACAGCAACATGTTGTGGAACATGCAGAGCGTGACAAGGCACTAAAGATGTTACGGTCATCCACTGCATCCAAACCCAACTCCAGACGTCTTGACCTGTGTCTTGCCTCTGGGCGCAGCTGGGCGAGGACTAGAGAGTGAGGTTGACGTTGCGCACCTCTTCCTCACTATAATCCAATTTCATAGCGCATGTCATCTTATTTCTCAACACACAAGCACTTGCATACACAACAATTTCATCACACTTGCACCCACATACCTACAAAGTCCTGTGGCGATGGGCGAGTGGCGAAGCAGCAGGTGTAGGACACACTGGGAGCTGTAGTTGCAGACCTGCACACAGGCGGCTCAGTTCTAATGGTCGTTTTCTGTTGGGAGAAGCAGTAAGCAGAATTCGGCAGTCGGCTGAGTGACTGAGCAGACCTATTTAGGACCGCACTGCACACCCCCGTAGCATGGGGAAGGGGCTAGAAAAGGTGCCCTAAACAATTGCCTGCTTCAAACCCCCTGGCTGGTTAACCGCGATCAGCGGGGATCCCCTTAAGCGGTCGAAATACAAAGAAAAAAGCTAGAGTAATCCCCTTACGGATTGGCGCATGGAATGTGCGCACTTTAATGGATAGTGCTGGGTCAGATAGACCACAGCGTAGAACGGCCCTTGTGGGCAGAGAACTTGGGAGGTATGATATACAGATAGCTGCATTGAGTGAGACTCGGTTCGCAGATGTTGGGGAGATCAAAAAAGTTGGTGCTGGATACACCTTCTTCTGGAGTGGTCGCAAAAGTGAAGAGAGGCGTGAAGCAGGAGTTGGCTTTGCCATCAAAACAGAACTTGTTGGTAAGCTGTCAGGATTGCCAAAAGGCATTAATGACCGTCTAATGACATTGAGACTTCCTCTGTCAGGCAATAAACATGCAACTATTGTCAGTGCTTATGCACCCACAATGACCAATCCAGATGAGGTCAAGGACAAGTTCTATGATGACCTAGACAATGTTATTTCTGCAACACCCCGCACAGACAAGCTTATCCTTCTTGGCGACTTTAATGCCAGAGTGGGTACAGACCACCAGACCTGGGAAGGAGTTATAGGTCCAGAAGGGGTTGGAAAGTGTAACAGCAATGGTCTCTTGCTTCTCAGGAAGTGTGCTGAACATGATCTTCTAATCACCAACACAGTCTTCCGTCTACCTAATAGGAACAAAACATCCTGGATGCATCCCCGTTCCAAACACTGGCATCTCATAGACTATGTCATAGTGCGGAGAACAGACAGGCAGGATGTTAAAGTGACAAAGACTATGTGTGGTGCAGACTGCTGGACAGATCATAGACTGGTTGTCAGCAAACTCAACCTAAGAATACAGCCTGCGAGGCGACCTCAAGGCAAGAAAGCTCCTAAGAGACTGGATGTCTCAAAGCTGAATAAAGACAGCATGAGACAAAATTTCTTAACAGACATTTGCAACCAACTTGATGCAATAATTCTCAGTTCAGAGGACCCCGAAGAAAACTGGACAGTTTTCCATAAAACAGTTCTTTCTTCAGCTGCAAGCACCTTAGGCCATCCATCTCGCAAACATCAAGACTGGTTTGATGAGAATGATGATGAAATTCAGAGGCTTCTTGAAGAAAAGCACCGTTTGCTCAAGGCACATCAAGATGATACTAGCTCAGTATCCAAGAAAGCAGCCTACAGCAACATTTGTAAGACAGTCCAGACCAAGCTTAGGGACATGCAAGATTCCTGGCTGAGGAAGAAAACAGAAGAAATTCAGTCTTTTGCGGATAGAAAGGACATGAAGAAATTTCATGATGCACTGAAAACCATTTATGGTCCAAAGAGTTCTGGAGCCACCACATTGCTCAGTGCAGATGGAAACACTCTTCTCACAGATAAAGAGGCTATCTTGGAAAGGTGGGCGGAACACTTCAATAGTGTGCTTAATCGACCATCAAGCATCAATCAGGATGCAATCGACAGACTTCCACAGATAGAGTGCAATGTTCTGTTAGATGAATTTCCTACCGTTACGGAAACAAGAAAAGCAGTTCAACAACTATCATCTGGCAAAGCCCCAGGTGCAGATGCAATTCCTGCCGAAGTTTACAAGGCTGGGGGCTACCCATGGCAGAGAAACTGACAGAGTTGTTTCACTGTATGTGGAGGAAGGAGGCTATCCCACAAGAATTTAAGGATGCATCCATAATCCACCTATACAAGCGGAAAGGAAATCCTCAAGTCTGTGACAATCACAGAGGCATCTCCCTCCTATCAATTGCTGGGAAGATACTTGCAAAAATTCTGTTGAATCGTCTGAATGCTCATCTTGATCAGACGGGACTTATCCCAGAAAGTCAATGTGGATTCAGAAAAGACAGAGGGACAATAGACATGATCTTCACAGCAAGACAGCTTCAGGAGAAATGCCAAGAACAGAATGTAGATCTATACATGACGTTTGTTGACCTCACCAAAGCTTTTGACACTGTTAGTCGTGATGGACTCTGGAAAATCATGGCCAAGTTTGGCTGTCCACCCAGATTCATAGCTATGGTGCGGCAGTTTCATGATGGCATGCAGGCACGTGTGCAGAATGATGGAGAGTTCTCTGAACCATTTGAAGTAACAAATGGGGTCAAACAAGGCTGTGTTCTGGCACCAGCACTGTTCAGCATGATGTTTTCTGCCATGCTTATGGATGCTTTTCAGGACAGTGACACTGGTTTTCCAATCAGGTACCGTTTTGATGGCAACATATTCAACCTCAGAAGGTTGCAAGCCAAAACTAAGGTCCAGACTGATGTGCTAGATGAGCTCCTCTATGCAGATGATATGGATAAGAATGCCAACACAGAGGCAAAAATGCAAAGAGCCATGGATCAAGTCTCACAGTCATGTGATAACTATGATCTCACAATCAGCACAAAAAAGACAGAGGTTGTACACCAACCAGCCCCCGGAAAACCATATAATGAACCAACCATCACTGTGAATGGGCAAAAACTGAAAGTTGTTGACAAGTTCACCTACCTGGGAAGCACTCTCTCCAGAGCAGTGCATATTGATGATGAGATCACTGCCAGAATTGCAAAAGCTAGTGTGGCATTCGGAAGACTCCGTGCAAATGTCTGGGAGCGAAATGGAATCAAGCTTGACACCAAGCTGAAAGTCTACAAGGCTGTGGTACTGCCAACCCTCTTGTATGCATGTGAGACCTGGACAGTATACCAACGCCATGCAAAGAGACTTAACCATTTCCACTTAAGCTGTTTGAGAAAGTTGTTAAAAATCAAGTGGCAGGACAAGATTCCAGACACAGAGGTCCTGAGGAAAGCAGGGATGCAAAGCATGCATACAGTCTTAAAGCTAGCACAGCTAAGATGGACTGGCCATGTTATAAGAATGCCTGATGCGCGACTTCCAAAGAAAGTTTTCTATGGAGAACTACAGGAGGGAAAGCGCTCTCAAGGTGGCCAGAAGAAACGCTACAAAGACACCCTGAAAGCCTCTCTGAAGGATTTCAAAATACCAATGGGGTCCTGGGAACAGACTGCACAGGAGCGATCAAAGTGGCGAGGTCTCATCAACAAAGGAGCAGCTCTCTATGAAAAGAAAAGAATCTGTGAAGCTGAAAGAAAGCGAAGAGAGCGCAAAGCCAAAACAAATGTGCCACCAGCAGACTCTATGACATTGACTTGCTCTACTTGCAACCGACAGTTTAGAGCCAGAATTGGCCTAGTCAGCCATCAAAGAACTCACCAACACACATCAGCACTATTCAAGAAATAATGATGGTCTTTCTCATTAGTGAGAGACGAACTATCAGATTTTCAGTGACGTTGTTTCAGTGTCTCTGTAAACTACAGACAGGTGAGCCGCGTCATAAGAAAACAAAAAGAAAACAAAGATAAGCTTCGCAGTAACTGCGAAGCTGATCAGCGCCTTTGTTTACGCTAAACGGATGGTAAATTTCCCCCACTTTCTAAATCGCAAATTTTCAGCCTCTAGCCATCTTTTGTGCATCTCGGTTTGTGTCGAACATCTACAAAAACCACATTGATGGTGTCTCAGACAGGTAGTGTGATCCTCTATCTATATGAAACTATGCAATTCCATCAAAGCTTTTTGTGATGAAACAAAAATGTTTTGCCTATTCACAAAATGTCGGAAGCAACTTTGGCATTTATTTGTCGAGGCATCGACTTAACTGCACTAAGTCAAAACAAAAGTTCAGAACCAAAATTGGAGATAAAAACAGCAGACATGTCATAAGATTCTGTAATCCATTTAAAATCATGCAATTTCGCAAAAGCTATTGGAGATAAAACAAAATTAGTCTGTCTATTTTTAAGACATCAAAGGCGATTTAAATATATGATCTATTTGTTGGGGCATTGAGCATAACGAGCTTAGTTTAACTAAAGCAGCCTCACTTCACAACCAAACATCAGGAAAACATGTCCGTGCATTGTATACCCCCTTATACCCCACTTTTATAAAGCAAAACTGGTGTACGCTAAGATATACCTATTGTTTTATTTTTGCTCAAAAACATAGATTTTGGGTACTCGTTAGAACCGCCTCGCTGAGGCGGTTCTAACGTGTACCCACAATCTATGTTTTGAGCAAAAATAAGAAAAATATCAATTTTTTCTACTGAAAATTTTCATTTTTTACAACTTTAAAAATCTCTGTATAATGCATGGGCAAGTTTTGGTAATGACTGAATAGATTTTAGATTTAGTTACAATAAATTTACAAGTTCATAAACGTATACAATTACAGAATTCTATACATAAAACGTTCTGAATCCCATATATTGATACAACATCAGAAAAAATCTATCTGTGTTATGTATACCCGTTTTCACCCTACCTTCATATCAATTTATCAAACCTGGTGGTACCATGTATACTAACTCCTTAACTTAAGCTAGTATCTCACTGGCATGCGAATTTCTCGCGACTGTTTTGCGAATTTTGTCGCGGACTTTCGCACGACATTCGTGCGAGTGTGGCACGAGTGTCGTGAGAATTTTCTTGTGTCGCGAACTCGTCGCGAAGTTTTTCAACATGTTGAAAAATTTTATGCTAATTTTTTCTCCAAAATGTTTCGCAAGACTGTCGCGCAACTGTCGTGCGACGGTCGCGTGACTGTCGTGCGACGGTCGCGCGACGTTCGTGCGTGTGTCGCGAACATGTCGCCGCGAAATTTGGGCGAATTTACAATGCGAAATTTTTGCGACACTCGTACGAATGTCACGCTAGTGTCGCACGGCGGTCGCGCGACATTCTTGCGAAAACCTCGCGACTATCTGGCGAGAAAATAAAACTAAGCAACATCCGTTCGAATGTCAAGCGACACTCGCACGAATGTCGCGCGACTGTCGTACGAATTTAAATGAAAATAAGTAACATTCGCGGGAAAGTCGTAAGACACTCTCTCGAATGTCGCGCGACTGTCGCGCGACAGTCGCGCGATATATTTTCAAAATTAGGCCGAAAATCGCGAATTTGTCGCATAAATGTATATTCAATGAAACTGCAACGTGAAAGTTACTTTAACTGATTATTATCATTTGTTTAAGTGAGGTGATTAGATTTACCATGACATTGTTTCAGTGTCTCTGTAAATTACAGACAGGTGAGCCGCGTCATAAGAAAACAAAAAGAAAAACAAAGATAAGCTTCGCAGAAATGCGAAGCTGATCAGCGCCTTTGTTTACGCTAAACGAATAGTAAATTTCCCCCACTTTCTAAATCACAAATTTTCAGCCTCTAGCCATCTTTTGTGCATCTCGGCTTGTTGCGAACATCTACAAAAACCACATTGATGGTGTCTCAGACAGGTAGTGTGATCCTCAATCTATATGAAATTCCATCAAAGCTTTTTTGTGATAAAACAAAAATGTTTTGTCTATTCACAAAATGTCGGCAGCAACTTTGGTATTTATTTGTCGAGGCGTCGACTTAACTGCACTAAGTCAAAACAAAAGTTCAGAATCAAAATTGGAGATAAAAACAGCAGACATGTCATAAGATTCTGTAATCCATTTAAAATCATGCAATTTCGCAAAAGCTATTGGAGATAAAACAAAATTAGTCTGTCTATTTTTAAGACATCAAAGGCGATTAAATATATGATCTATTTGTTGGGGCATTGAGCATAACGAACTTAGTTTAAATAAAGCAGCCTCACTTCACAACCAAACATCAGGAAAACATGTCCGTGCATTGTATACCCCCTTATACCCCACTTTTATAAAGCAAAACTGGTGTACGCAGAGGTATACCTATTTTTTTTATTTTTGCTCCAAAACATAGATTGTGGGTACTCGTTAGAACCGCCTAGCGAGGCGGTTCTAACGTGTACCCACAATCTATGTTTTGAGCAAAAATAAGAAAAATATCAATTTTTTTCTACTGAAAATTTTCATTTTTTACAATTTTAAAAATCTCTGTATAATGCATGGGCAAGTTTTCGTAATGACTGAATAGATTTTAGATTTAGTTACAATAAATGTACAGGTTCATAAACGTATACAATTACAGAATTCTATACATTAAACGTTCTGAATCCCATATATTGATACAGCATCAGAAACATCTTTCTTACATACCTCTATCATAAAGATAGAAAAATTCCGGTATTTTAGTGGTGGTAGATAAATCGATCTTACACTGCTGGTTTGGTTGCTCATGCAAGATAAGAAAAGCACGCGATATAATTCGATCGTTTCTACTGCTTGCAGCAATGGCGTTCCCCAAAACTAGACAAAAGTGATGGTTTTCACAGCGAGTATTCTTGAATCACGCTCGTTTTAAAATAAAAACAAATAAAAACTACATCACTATTGCATGTATTGACTTTGACAACGATTTATTTACATTTGACGTCACATCCATAATATACACAACGTCACAAGGGTTAAAGCACGGTACCAGGTTACGTTACCGGTAAAAGGATAAAATCGGAGTATGTAAGAAAAAGAATCGATCATGGGTGCCCAGTGGAGAATGGAAAATCCCAACCCTCGGGTCCACCGTTCCAGTGGGAAACTCGGCGAGCCTCGTTTCCCACTGGAACGGTGGACCCTCGGGTTGGGATTTTCCTATCTCCACTGGACACTCATGATGGATTCTATTTATCTGTGTTTTGTATACCCGTTTTCACCCTACCTTCATATCAATTTATCAAACCTTGGAAACCTTGGTGGTATCCTGCATGCTTACGATATGTTTCATGGTATAAGTGCCTGATTGTTAGTTTGGTTTTTTCCCACCTCGGTTTTTGGAGTGGGAATCTCTTTCTGATTGCGCCTTTTCCTGATCTTTGCCTACTTGTACCTTTCTCCTTTACTTACTTCCAAACTTAGATGGGTTCATAATATGAACTCAACGTCCAGGCAGCGATTACATCTACCCATAATCCATGTTTTGAACAACAGATAATAAGATATTTACAGATGAAAAATATAATTTCCAACAATTACAGAATGCAATTCTTTTGTAATGGAGTTCTTCATATCTTCATAATATATAGACCGTGCCGTCTTGCAAGCTCGTGCAACCATATGAACCCGACTTAATAAAAAAGTACGATTAGGAAACTATCAATAAGTATTTATACTGTATGTTATTTTTGTTTCGTAGTTGTGTGCCTCAGTTATATAAAATGTGGAAATTTGTCCAGTAAAGTCCAATAAAGTCCAGTAAAGTCCAATCTTAGAAAATGCACATGTATAATGCAGAATCAGACAAAATCTAATAATGAATCGACTGGTAACGGCCATTTTATATGCAACTCGGTTTGTTGTCATTTTAATGAAAATTGCTGCAATAAAACCGATTATTCATATTATCAGAATGTATACGACGCCTTATCGTATCTCCTGGATGATATTTATATTAGATGCGGAACCAAGTTATACACACAAATTGTTGGAATCCCGATGGGTACAAATTTCGCCCCTCTCACAGCTGATTTAATTTGATACTGCTACGAAAGAGATTTCATGGATTCTCCTAACCATGACAGTCAAGCTGATGTTATCGAAGCTTTTAATTCGACTTCTAGGTACCTCGAAGATCTTTTAATATTGACAACCTTTATTTTGAAGGCATGGTCAATCATATTTATCCACCTGAACTACAGTTGAATAAAGCCAACACCACAGATAACGAAGCCCCTTTTTGGATTACTTCTTTCTATTGCAAATTTATTTCTTCTAAACGTTTTGATAAACACGACGACTTTGAATTTTCCGTTTTTGGATAGTGACGTTCCTCGCCGTGCTTCTTATGATGTATACATTTCGCAACTTATTAGGTTTGCTAGAGTCTGCAATCATGTAGCGCACTTCAACGCGCGAAATAAATGATTAACAGCCAAACTTCTCCAGCAGGGCTATCGGTATCATAAACTCCAAAAACATTTTCTAAATTTCATCGCAGACGCTATGAGTTGATTTCCGAATTTTGGCTAAATACGCTTTAACGTGAGGGCCTTTCGGAACCAGAATTTTAGGGTGATTTACGAAACTTATAGGAACGAATATTTTTTTTTCAGTTCAGACAAAAATCATATCACGTTACATACGTATACATATAGGTTATAACTTGAATGTTATGCGACAGTTTACATGCTTAGTTTTTACCCAATCGTGGTTGATTACTATGCTGCCTTCTTTAATTGCACGCCGGAGGGTCAGGCAGCTTACTGAATTTGTGTGCTTGTTTTTTATTCATGATGGTGGTTATCATGATACATTGATATATTTGTTTGTCCTTGGTGAGTCATTGACTAGTAAGAGATTCACAACGAGGACCGAACAACCGTAAAAAAATGGTTGCACTGCAGAAGATAAGGGTACGTTAAGGCGCTTGTAAAATCGATTTAAGCCCCCCCCCCCCCCCCGCAGTAATTTTATATTACAGATCGTTCCAAGGCGATACTTCTGTTGTGGTTTTATTTATAAATGTTTTGGAGTCAATTTTTGTGCTGTTTGAACCTTATGTACGTTTTCATATTTTTTATTTAAGGTCAGGTAAGTGGCCGGCTATTGTGCAATAGTTGCTCAATCGGTTTCTAATGTGTTTAAGTACCTAATTGTCAATTAGTTTTTCCCACCTAGGTTTTTGGAGTGGGAATTTCTTTCTGATTGCGCCTTTTCCTGACCATTGCATGCCTGTACCTTTTTCCCAAATTATAAAAAAATAAATGTAAACAAAAAGGACAAGTCTATTACCGGTTGATTGGCAGCTGGGGTTTTACGTTAAATGGCTGCTCCCAGTCAACTTGCACTAGCCCTGTTTTATTAATGTATTAGTTAATTTATTTATTTATTGTCTGGCATTGCCAAAATAAAATCAAAAATATATCCGTGATAAAGATAAATTGAAATGTAGTTCCGTTAAAGTTCAAAACAACTTTCCATTGCTGTTTGGGGAAATAACTGTGTATAAATTTATTTTGTTCATTGTTAGGAAAACCAATTCATTTTATCACAGAATATATCGAATCGTCTATATGAAATTGTATAGATCTCAGACATTTGACTCCAATTTGTTTACACGATCCATTGTTGTATTGTAATGTTACCAATCTGTTAAAAGTGTGGATGTTTACTATTATCGCGTACAAATGATATTTTTTTTTGTTAATGCTCGTGTATGACAATTATACGACTAAACTGCAGCTGAAACCTTTATTGTTAGCACCTTGATGGCCACTTGCTCGCCTATTCTAATCGGGCGATTAGCCTTCGATAAAACTGACCCAAAGGTCATCAAGTTGCATACCGATCACTTCTCAAATACCGTTAGAAAGTTTGGTCAAGAGGTGGTTGACTTGCGCAGTTGATCCGTTGTATTGGTGATCCGCTTTGAGCGCTCTCACTCAAACCTACTCAACAGCAGGTTTATCGGTTACTCAAGCCCAATTTTAACAGATTTTTATTGCTATTTGTCATTTTTGTTGGATTTATTTGTTTGTTTAACG
The DNA here is from genome assembly GCA_964017185.1 of Rugalucina vietnamica. NCBI lineage: Eukaryota > Metazoa > Mollusca > Bivalvia > Lucinida > Lucinidae > Rugalucina > Rugalucina vietnamica. The sequence continues at coordinate 3,469,947 of OZ024882.1, read as the reverse complement.
TGTCAGTCAACAGTTCTTAAGTCATACCGGGACGGAGCCACTGCTTTTTGGATAAACCAGTATTATTAGGGGTAAATGTGTCTAGCTAAAGGACACAACAATGCGCCTGTAAGAATCGAACCCTTGACATCTCCGTACTAATACCTAGGCTACCGCGTCGTTACCATTGTGACGGGATAGCCTCCCTTGGAAATATTTCAAACTCGAGACTTTGCGAAACGAGTAAGTGTTGGGAAAAAAAAGCGCAGTAAGCCACCTTTGGTGGGTGAGTATGCTTTTCCACCGATGGGGTTTATGTGGCTTTGTCTCGGCTGCACGTCACATTTGGTGGCAGCAGTGGGATAATGACAACTGCCGGACCGGAGTTGCTTTACCCATGTAGTTCCCAGGCCAAGACTCTGGGCGAGTCTTCTCGGAGGGGGAAGTATATGACGGGATAGCCTCCCTTGGAAATATGCAAATTTCAAACTCGAGACTTTGTGAAACGAATAAGTGTTGGGTATATAGCGCAGTTAACCACCCTTGGTGGGTGAGCATGCTTTTCCACCGACGGGGTTTATGTGGCTTTATCGCGGCTGCACGTCACACCATCAAATTTAAAGGATGACAAAACAAAAGGAACAAATGGTAAGGGAGATGATAAATATACTTTCCGTATGCGATGATTGGGACTTTGGAGCGAGATTTCGTTGTTGCTTTAACCGAAATGATGGACGGTCATCTGGCTAACATACAAATGAAGAAGCAGCGCTCCCCTCAAATATGCGAGAATTCGTGACCCTATGAATCTTTTAACTTCGTGCATTGTGCCATTGATCGTAAATATGTGTTTGGATGCATTGTCATACATGTAGCAACAGAGTTAACGTTTGCGGACCCCTCAGTCACCTCTGTTTAAGATTCTTTCTTTAATATGTTTGACATTATTTTGCTCCTTTTCTACAATTAATTATTGGCCTCCAGCAGCATCTTCCTTACATGTCACATGAAGATGGCACCCTATCGCACCCTCGTCCTTTACAAATGATACCTATTTTTTGCAGTGATTCGTCAAATACACTGTAACGCGTAATGATTTTATTGAATTGAAAAGAAAAATTATTCCTTCCAATAAGTTGCTAAAATTTGTAAACCAAGTCATCATAAAATTCTGGTTCCGATCGATTCGCAGTAAATGCGAAATTGATCGGCGCCTTCTTTTTCGTTACATGGATAGTACAATTCCTCTACTTTCTAAATCCAAACCTTCCAGTCTCTAGCTATCTTCTGTGCTTGCACAGCTCGGTTTTTGTCGGACCTGGTCGGAGACCTAGATTGTTGTTTTTCTCATGTCGCGGCTCATATAGTCTTATATTATTAATCTATCAGAGATAAGAAACTAGTAATACGTGATTTACAATAGGCACAGATTTTGTCATTCGTGTAGTGTTAAGAAAACAAAGATATGCTCTACTTGCAGCGTGATTGGTGATACTTCTTATCTTTTCTTCAAGCAAGCTTTTGCGAAATTCAGATTATTTGTAGTTTTCCACCAAAGAAAATCACTTCCTTTAAATCAAAATGTATGCGGCTGAGCACAATCTGTCTAATCATGGTCACATGTGTCATTTGTTTGCTTTTGTCACTCTTAACTGCGGAAATCGATTTTCTAAGCGAAAAATTAAATTTCTGTCTGGTGATGATGCCTTTCAACTACATATTAGCCGCTTCTAAAAAATCATGTCCTCTGGTTTGACACAAAACAGCCTAGACAGTCACAGAAGAAAGCTATAAGCGTGAACACATGGATTTGTACGATCCGTGATGCGAGCTTTTAGGCGCTTACCAGCCAAGTTATATCTGAACTGTGTGTTTGTTTCAGCATGTGTAAACAGCAGGTTTTCCCATGATATGGATCAGTGTGTTGATTTCATGAGTAACTCTGCCTTTTGCTTGCTCGAAGGCAAGGGCACAGCTTACATGCGTGACATGTTTACTGCATAAAGTACAATTCCGTTGCAAACCTTATACATAATTTTGCTTTGCTTGCCATTTTCTGAAACAGACTCACTGCTCTTAAAGGATTTCATTTTTTATCTATTTTTATTTGTTCGACAAACGCGAACGCAATGTTTGTCGTACAAATACATAGTCTACTATGTATTATCTGCCCGGAGGGGGTACTCCCATATTAAAGCAGTACGGGTATGTAACGTGGTAAAACCCTCCTTTTATCAGTTTTTATTTTTAGCTCTGAATGCTCCTACTTTTTCAGTTCGATTAGCTCTAAAAGCACCCACCTTTTCTGAATGAACCCATTTTTCCCAGTTCGATCAGCTCTAAAGGTACAACTTTTACAGATTTTTAGCTCTGAAAGCACCCACCTGTTCAGTTTTAATCCTAGGGCGGCACATACATACCCATTTTATATGTGAGTACCCCCTCCCCCACCCCCGGGATAATCTGATTTCAAGATTCGGGGAAAGTCTCAGGCCTAACAATATTCTGTTCTACTCGTTTCTTAAGGTTTTTGCTTGGCCCACTGGGGTTTCGCAGGTGCTCTAGATTTTCAGTAATGTTGCTTTGCGCCCAGGGCTCTCCATCGCCGGGCAGCTTATTGTATCTGTGACTTCTCGTTCTTGATTGATCATGGACTTTAGCATAATTTATTTGTTTGTCATTGATGATTCATTTACGAGTTAGAGATTCACCACGATGACCGAACAACTAGCTTAGATTAACTTATCAATACTTAAACGTATCTTAAAGTTTTGTTCATATGTCCGTCCAATAAAACAATTTTCTCACGAAGGGTACATATTAAAGAAGATGGAATCACACTTATACTGATTCATCTTGAAATTATTAATCAGAGGTTTTTGAGAGGCTTCTGGTGCCTTGACCATCACAGTATATGGACAATAATTAGCTTCGAATAAGATGTAAAGTCTCGAACAGTTCCGTGTTTTTCAAGGCGACATGTTGAATATGTCAGTTTTGCTTTATCGTCGCATAGCGGTCATAAGACGAATAAGAGTACAAACCAATGGTATATAGTCAGATTTTTTTCTGGCAATGGAAAGTGATTTCTGCTCAAAGAAGACCCTTATTTTTTTACATAATTATACGTATATTTGATCTATTCATACGTATATTTGATCTATTCAGACGTTTACGCTATATTCCATCTAACAATTTAAGCCCCCCCCCCAGTTATTTATAACTGACCGTTCCAAGGTGGTACTACTGTTGTGGTTCACACTTATCAAAGTTATTCCGATTACGAGTTTCATGTTGCATGGCTTTGTGGCCACCCGATTATAATTTGGCTGTTCACTTAGCCCTCTGCATGTTACTTGTTCTGTCCAAGCTAGCACTGTGACCACCTAATACCTTCAATAGCTGCTCACCCTGCTTTCCGTTATTCATGTTAGTATCTATTTTTAGTATTTTCTTAATATGATTTTTTCTTATTTCTTGTATATCACTGAACCACTGCGGAAGCTGAGGGTGAGGTTATTTCCATGTAAAATCGGTTAGAGCCCGCCAGTAACTTTGTGTTACTGATCGCTCCAAGGCGATACTTCTGTGGTGGTTCTTTTTGTTTTATGTTTAAAATATTTTGTGCTGTTGGGGCCTTAAGTGTGTTTTCATATTCTAAGTTAAGTTTAGGTAACTGAGTGACCACCTATTGGGAATATAGCTGCTCATTCGGCTTACGATATGTTTCCATGGTATGAGTATCTGATTGTTAGTTTGTTTTTTCCCACCTCGGTTTTTGGAGTGGGAATCTTTTTCTGATTGCGCCTTTTCCTGATGTTTGCCTACTTGTACCTTTTTCCATCTAAACCTTACACCAAAATCTTTTACATAAAATTTTATAGACTAAGTGATATACTTTATCCTGAAGGTCACTGACTTGGGTTGGGATGAAACAGCATAAAATTTCAGAATGATGTCGAAAAGCAGGCATAAAAACAACTGGATCCATTTACTTGTTGAAGAAATATGGACTTTAAACACTTTAACCAAACACGTATAATTCTGCATTCCAAGTCATGAAAAACGATGAATAAGAACGCTCATCACACGTAGACTGACTTATTTCATGAGCGGAAACAATAGAGCGTTCGTTCCCCCAAAATGTTAATTTTGTCGTGCTTAGAACATTACGCGACTAATGTGTCATTGTCTTTCCAAAAAAGTATTCATCTATTTCCCGAAGGGCAAGACAGTAATTTATATTCATCACTTGAACCCACTGATGTCGTAAACATGTTAAAACGTGAAACAAGTTCATGGCCTTTACTTAACAAGATGAGTTCAAGTGGAATATTGTTGGATAAGCGATATATGAGCCCCCGCATCAGAAAACAAGCGATCTGCATATGCATAATAAAGGAGCAAATCAACTGTGCAGTAACAGCTAGTTTTATCTCCATAGGAAGTACATTTCATCTTCTTTCCAAATCTGAAACTTCCTAGTTTCTAGCCATCTTCTGTGGCTATACAGTCTGGTTTGTGTCGAACCTGGTCAGACACGCATATTGGTGTTTTCCGACGTGTCAATGGTTTGTCAAGTATTACAATTTACTCGGCGTTGCAAATGACAACTGCCAAAATGTCAGACCTGTCTTTGTTAACTGTAATAAGACAGCACAGGAGCTTTGCTTCTGTACATATTACTAGTTTACTACTGAAAGACTCATTATGTTATAATGTTCACTTATCTCCAACAGTTTTGACGCGCTTGATCAGACGTTGCAACAGAAGATAAAATCTTGCATTATTGAATATTTTCTTAGATGTTCAACTTCAAGGTTTTTCAGACAAACATTTCAACACATAATTGAGGGGTTACAATTCATTATATTAAGCTCATATGAACAGAAAGCTTTTTGTGATCTTGTAGAAAGTGTTATTTTTAGTAGTATTATTCCGCCTGTCTTACCGTCTGTTTGCCCTTTGTCTACTCTAATGCCATGATTATTATGTAAAAATCTCTACTGATAAGATGAGAAAAATACCTACAAGCCTAATTCTTAAAACACACGTTTTAACTGTATTGTTGGGTTTATTATACCGTATTTGTTCTAATTAGTGCACATGTTCCAATAAGCACACACACTCGTCGTTTTTAAAATGTATGTGTATAAGCACTCAATGCTCGACTAGCATATTGATATTTTATACCACATTTTGCACATTTATATCACATTTAAACTTACCCTTATGGATAAAACAATATTTTGCGACGATAGGAACACTTATATGACATCACCATTGGTATTTTTACATGGTAATTTCAGCAGTATTTAGGTTGTTGTCATTCGTACTGTGTTTTAATTAAAACGGTATTGTGTTACCTTAACGTTAAAATATTTTGCGCTAACTAGAACGAATATGGTATGTCGATTGTATAAAATGGATTTGACGGCGGTTTTCAATGCAAAAGGGTGGGAATAAGTCTTGGGTTTTGTGCTTACCCAAATATTTACAACAATTTCTTACACTGTTATGGTTCAGAGTGCAAAACATTGTTAATTTTATATTACTGATCGTTCCAAGGCGATACTTCTGTTGTGGTTCTAATTGGTTTGGGTTTTGGAGTAGAAATTTGTGCTGTTTAAGCCTTATGTACGTTTTCGTAGTTTAGTTAAGTCCGGGAAATAGCTGCTCACTCAGCTAACGATATGTTTTCTTGGTATAAGTACCTAAGTTTTATTTTAGTGTTTTTTTTCCCCATTCCTTGGAGTAGGAATTTCTTTCTGATTGCGCCATTTCATGATCATGGCCTAATTGTACCTTTTCCTATGTAGAAATGTAGCGCAAAGGTTTACTGCATAAATGAACAAGCCCCTTACAATCCTACTTCCTAAGTTCACATAGCTTGCCATTTTCTGAAACCGTACAGTTCAATTTGTGTCTTACTTATTCACTATCACAAGGTGTGTCGTGCCAACGTGTCATCATGTTTTTTTTTACCTTATGATGTTTAAATTGGCCTGCTCAGTCACATTTCAGTAGTAGCTGCTGAGTTTACTCTGATTTTACGATTCGGGGAAAGTTTCAGGCCTGAAACTGTTCTGTTCTACTCTGTTTAAGGTTCTTGAACAGACTAACCTATCAATACTTCAAAGTATCCATTAGGTTTTGTTCCAATATACAATCAGCCGATTTTCTCACAAAAAGGCCCATATTAAAAGAAGATGGAATCACAGTTGTTCTGATTCATCTTGAAATTATAAATCAGGGGTCTTTGAAAGGCCTCTGGTGCCTTGACCGTCACAATAATTAGCTATATTGAATATGACAGTTTTACTTTATCGTCGCATAGCGGTCATAAGACCAATGAGAAGACAAACATATGATATATAGTCAGATTCATTTTTTTTTCAGCAATGGAAAGTACGTGCTTTGTTTAAATGCTCAAAGAAGACGCTTAGTTTTGACATAATTCGTAAACTTAATCTATTCAGAAGTTTAAGCTATATCACATCTAAACCTTACACAAAAAAACATTTAAATAAAATTTAAAGACATATCTTGATATCTTAACCTAAAGGTCACTCAAGTGGTTGGGAATGGTACAGCATAAAACTTGAGAACAATACCGCAAAGCAGGCATAGTACCAACTGGAACATGTATACATGTTTATCATATGACGTCGCTGTTTTCCAGTGGATAACGTCATGTCATAAAAATCGTATGACCACACGTGTAATAACACTTTTGCGGGAATACGTAACGTCATTGACGACGTCCGTAACAACAATGTAAATTTTCATTGAAAATATGTCCACTTTGGAGGCGATAAAATACTATTCTAAAAGTCATATGATAAAACGAATCTTACACTCGTGGTCATTTCATATGAAATTTATTAAACTCGCCGAAGGCTCGTTTAATAAATTTCATATGAAATGACCACTCGTGTAAGATCCTCTATATACATTAGGCGATATACATGTAGACTTTTAAAACCTTAACTGAAAACTTAAGATTCCGCTTTCCAAGTCATTAAAAACGGACAATAAGAACGCTATTACAGTATCATTCGCATTTACAAAATGAATTATTTCATGAGAAAACATTAGAGCGTTCGTTTCCTTAAAACATTTGTCTTGCTAAGAAAATTACGCGAATAATGTGCCATTGTCTTTCCGAAAATGTATTCATCTATTTCCCGAAGAGCAAGAAAATAATTTATATTCATCACTTGAACCAACTGATGTCGTAAACATGTTTAAACATGAAACAAGTTCATGGCATTTACTTAGCAAGATGCGTTAAAGTGGAATTTCGTTGCATAAAACGATACATGAGCCGCTGCATCAGAAAACAAGCATTCTGCATATGCATATATATAAACTATGCAGTAATTTTTTGTTGTCACTCCATAGAAAGTACACACCTTTTCTTTCTAAATCTGAAGGTTTCTAGTTTCTAGCCATCTTCTGTGGCTGTACAGCCTGGTTCGTGGCGAATCTGGTCAGAAACGCAGATCACTGGTTTTCCGATGTGACATGCGTGATACGGCCTGCAGATCAGCAACAAGGTCAACAATAAAATGAGCGGCATGATTGTTATCGCAGTGTATAACTTCGGTTTCCCCCTTCTCTTTAATATTTTCATTGCTCTTACATTACTCTTACAGGATGTCAGTTTATTTTTATTCATCATGATAACTTTTCCATGCAATGTTAACTCTCTTATACACTGCTCAAAATATTTAAAGGGACATTGCATTTCTTTCCATATACCGTAATGTAAGCCACCCCGACTCGGGCCTGCATTTTGGGATAATAAGCAAAGAAATAGAATATCGGTTTCGTTTGGAAACGTTTTTGTAGTGACTACACGAATCAGGATACAGTAAATGCTCTGTCGTTTTTGTAATAAACTGGCCAAAATATATAAGTTAAGCCCATGTTATTTATTCTCCATAGACATAATGTTAAATTGCCGAAGTTTTTAATTGTTTATTTCAAAAATTCCAAAAGCGATCGAAAACGCCTACCAAATTCAAGTTAGACATCAACATCTAAAGCATGCTATGATTGCACAAAATTTCAAGTTAAAATACACATTGTCTTTCGATATATGCTTCAAAATCTGAGAATGTCAAGATTTTTGCCAATTTTACTATAGGAATAATAGGAAGCTTTTCCTGACATCTTCTAAAACATGTGTCACTGCTGAACATTGCATGCATAAATTTCTATTCAAAACGTTAGATAAGAAACCTAATATAGTATAATCCACAGTTGGCCTTTAAACGATGATAGTTGAATCAAAGGAATATTGGTTGGTTAATTGGGGTTTAACGTCCCACCAACAGCTAAGGTCATAAGGAGACGGGACCTCGGTTTATAGTCCCACCCGACGGACTGGAGAAGCCCGGAAGGGAATATTGGTTCAGCCATAATTTCATTCTTCGTTCAACTTTGGAGCAGGTGTTAAATGTCACTTGTGCAATAAGCACCATCTACTCGCTTTTGTAAAGTTAACTGACGATCGTTTGTAATGTTTATATAACATATCGCAAAGACCATCGTTAACTTCTGCCAGACGAGTGCAGATGATATAAACAGCTAGCCTTCAAGCAATTTAATTAAGAATTAAATGCAAACGTTTTGAGAACGTCTTTAAATTCTCATGACAGTTGATTAAGAAGGATTGTTGTGTTGCATTTGTACTTTAACATTTAGAAAACGGTTTGTTGTCATTGTTATCCTATTTGTACCGCATCCTCTATGAAAAAAATGTGCTTGGTTTATCTAAAGACTGCTGTTGCATTAATTACGAAAACACGCCTGTATAATATACATTTTTTTTCAGCTGTAAAGTTTGAAAATTTCACTCGAAAAATTTTGATATTTTTAACATCTTTTCTCAAAACATACATTGTGGGTACACATTAGAACCGCCCCGCCGAGGCGGTTCTAACGAGTACCCACAATGTATGTTTTGGATCAAAAATAAGAAAATTAAGTATACCCCTGAAACCCCAGTTTTTTCTATATAAAAGTGGGATTTACGGGGTATACATTACACGGACATGTTTTCCTGATGATGACCATAACAATATGTCAAAGATAGTACGCCTTAGATATTAAGTTTTAAAAGTTTCGTAGTATTTCAATAAAACATAATTACTCCATCTTTCAATAATACCGATAAAGGCACAATTTTCGATATGACATAGTTGCTGTATCGTATTGAACAAAGGCAGGACAGACGACTTGAATAAAGATTCATCCAATATCTTTTCTGGCAAAATTTGTTTTTATGCTCAACGAAATATAACACATGAACACCAAGTAACTGCTATATATGTGGTATATGTACAACTTAAACTATAGTGTGACAGCATTTTTGACACTTTTGTTTGAAATTGTTATAACACACATGTGAAGCGACCACAAGGATAGCAAAGTCTAAATTTAGTCTTTTGGATTTGAGGCAATAAAATAAATGTCATTATAAAGTCACGACAAACTGATGATAAAAATGTTTTATCATTCGCATATTATTCTGGGCAAAATTATATATTTCACGAGGAACAATAAAGCATTCGTTTCCCTCAGAAGCGTTTATGTTTGTCATGATAACAACATTACGCGCCTAATGGGTCATTGTCTTTCCAAAAATGTATGAATCTATTTCGAGAAGGACAAGTATTTAATATATATTCATTACTAGAAACTATTGCTGTCGCAAACATGTTAAAATTTGATACAAGTCCATAGCCTTTACTTAACAATTCGAGCTTGGTTGAAAATGTGTTGCATATTCAATACGTTGGCTTGCAACAAAGCAGCAAGGCAACGACCTGCCTATGTGGTATTATAACGTCTTCCTATTACAAGCGCCGTGTTATCATTTACGAACGAGTTGCAGAATTATTTTCCGCTTACAGTAGGTCAACTGAATTTGTATAAACGTTTTTTGTTTCAGATATTATGAATCATCGTTTATAGTCTAACAATAGCGAGTGCACAGTTCCAAACATTTTCTAACTAACATGGCGATACCCTGAAATACTTGAAGGCTACCAAACAACCATCAGGAAAAATGTCGATGAATAGTATACCCCCTTGAACCCCATTTTTATATATTAAAACTGGGTAAAGAGGAATATACATTTTTTTTTCTTATTTTTGATCCAAAACATAGACTGTGGGTTCTAACATTTCCCACAAATAATGTTTCGACCAAAAGTAAGTTAGTTACATGTATGTATTCTAAATGACATTTTTTCAGATCAAATAAAATTAAAAAGGGACAAGTAGGCAATGACCAGGAAAAGGCGCAATCACAAAGAAATTCCCACTCCAAAAACCGCGGTGGGAAAAACTAAATTAGGTACTTCTACTTAGAAAATATATCGTAAGCCGAGTGAGCAGCTATTTCCCAATAGGCGGCCACTCACCCGAACAAAAATAAAAATATGAAAACGTACAAAACATAAAACAAATGGAACCACAACAGAAGTACTGGGGGCTTAAATCTATTTTACAGGCGCCTAACCTCACCCTCATCCCTCATCTTCTGCAGTGGTTCAAAACATTTAGTTCACAACATTTAGTTAGTTGTTTGGTCCTCGGGGTGAATTTCTAACTAGTCAACGAATCATCAAGGGCGAACAAATAAATCATATTAACCACCCTGATGAATCAAAAACGAACACAACAGATTCAGTCAGCTGCCCGACGATGGAGAGCCCTGCGCGCCGAATAACTTACTGAAATTCACCAAAAGAAAAACACCAGTTGAACCCCGATTGGACAAGCAACATACAAGAAGCTCCGGTCCCAACAAACTAAAATGAATAGCTTTATGTCGGGGCCATCATAGAGTATTACATCAGGCCTACCGGCGTGCAATTAAAGAAATCAGCACTGTTATCAACCATGACTGGGTTAAAACCTAAGCACGCAGACTGCCGCATAACATTCAAGTTATAAACTATACGTTTGTAACGTGTTATGATTTTTCTGTACTGAAAAGAAAAATCATTCCTTCCTATAAAATATTTGAATTTGTAAACCAAGCCGCCATAAAATTCTGGTTCCGAAAGGCCCTCGCGTAAAAGGGTCTTTAGCCCAACATTAAATTTGGATATCAGTTCATAGTTTCCGCGATAAAATTTAGAACAGGTTTTTCAAAGTTTATGATACCGATAACCCTGCTGAAGACATTTCGCTGTCTAACATTTATTTCGCGCGTTGAAGTCCGCAACATGATTGCAGACTCTAGCAAACCTAAAAAGTTACGAAATGTATACGCCATAAGAAGCACGGCGAGGAACGTCACCATCCAAAAACGGAAAGTTTTCTATATCAAAATCAAAGTCATCGCGTTTATCATAAACTTTAGAAGAAACGAATCCATTTGCAATAGAAAGATTAAAGTGTAAAATGGGGCTTCGGTAATAATAAGTATCTTAATATAGATTTAAGCGTCAGAAAATAATACGCGAAGTTTAGAGACAATTGTCAGAAAAAAAGTAAAAAGGGACAATAATCAGAAAAAGGGCCAATCAGAAAGAAATTCCCTCTCAAAAATCCGAGAATTCTCTTTAGTTAAACTCGAGATCAAGTTCAGTCGAAGCTATTTGGAAAATGGTAATCAAGATGATACATTTTGTAAAACAATGAATCTAAAATGTCATGCAGCATTGATTGAGCCTGCAGTGTATAAATTACATCATGGAAACAGCTAGACAGTTGAGCTGCGACGTGAGAAAACCGGTCTTCGAGGTTTCCGAACAGGTCTGACACAAACCGGACTATGCAGTCACAGAAGATGGTTAGAATCTTAAAATTTCGGATTTAAGAAAAATTAAAGGGGATTTGTTCAATCCGTGAAGCGGAATCAAATGCTCTGATCAGCTGTGCAGTTACTGCACAGTTGATCTGCGTCCTTTAATCGCATTGACAAAAATCCGGTTTTCCCATGGCGTGGCTCATATGAGGCGTGCCAAAAAGAAACCCTAGCGTTGGAATCTTTTTAAAAGGTTCAATTTAAATCGAGTTTTGCAATCACAGAAGACGGCCAGAGGCTTGCAACTTCCGGCTTAAAAAGAACATCGAATTATAGTGTTTAATAGATGCGCTACGGATCTGTGTGATTATTTTATCGCGAAGCTGAACAAAATCACGAAAAATTGAAAGCAATATGGTTGCTATTGCTATTAAAATCATCCGGATACGACTTTTTTCATTTGATATAATACTGTGAAATTTCACTTGACTTGATCGCTGCTTTTTGGTTGAAGCCTTGCCTTCTTTAAACTTAGGATTAAGAAACAAATTCTAGATGACTATAGCCTGAAAATTTATGTATGTATAACAGCATGTGTTTTGGTCATATTATGAGAAAGGTCCCATTTTCTTTCCATCAACGCCAGCCTGTCTAGCGAAGCCAATGTGATTATTTCTCGGGAAAGGAAACCAATCACGATATGAGCCGCTGCAACAAAAAAAAAAAAAAAAAAAAAACACTAATCTGCCTATGCGGAAACAGATCCGTAGATCAGCTTTGCAGTGACTGCAGAGCTGATCAGTTTTCACTACACGGATAGTACAATTCCTCTTCTTAATACATCTGAAATTATAGGCTTCTACCATGCTTCTGGGGTTGTACAGGTCGAGTCGTGTCGCACCTGGTCGGAACCCAAGATTAATGGTTTTCTCATGCCAAAGCCGATTTTAAAGATGTAGTGATTCTAGGAAAGATGTGTTGACTTTATGAAGCTAATATCCATGAACTACAGTGAATATAAAAGATTAGCCTCAGTGCGGTAAAATTGGACCTTCATTTGTTTCAAGATTAAAAACCTACATTTTATTCAATTCTGTGATAACAGTTTATGGTTCAACAGCATAACAGCATAGTTAGACGTTGACAAAGTCACTGATCAGATCTACCATAGTTCGAGAACGCGAACGCTTAATCCTATATCCGCCATTTAGGGCATCCAAATATGATCAGCAGGACTATTATGCCAAGTAATTCTGCTCGATAATAACATTCTGTTTCTTATAAAGACAAAAATGTTATTTGAGTGTTATTTGTGACTTAGTTACATATTTGAGGACATTTTCTGACAGTGCAAAGAAGGAAAATGGGGAACAGCAAGGTATGTAAGCTATTGTTATCTTTTTCTTTGTAGCATAAATGTATCTTCAACTTACTTTCACTCATTTATACTTCAACAAAGTCCGAGCAAACTTACATATATGAATTAATAGCTCTTTATTAAAAAAAATATCAGTATAGCAGATGTCCATTCATTTTAATAGTGATTCTAAGTGTGACTATTTTGCCTTCGTCTGATGAGACTTAGCAGTCAAACTAGTCCAATTCAATGCCTATTGACTATTTTCTAGATAAAATCAGTCCTAATTCGAGTCTACATTATTACATAATTCTGTTCATATATAACCTGCTTAATTTAGCTCACTTTGATATGCGCCGCGATGACTTCGTGATCAGTGTGTAATGATAATATTGACTCTGAACCCTCAACTTGAGGACGGTATATGAGCTTTCTACGTTATATACTGCCAGGTCAGTTATTTAAAGAAATATTTTCTCAGCATGACCAAACATGATATAATTCCCGGTTACAACTCACTGTAGCACGTACGTATACAGACCTCTACGCCATATTTCCGATATGTCAACGGTTCGTCAATTATTGCATTTTACCCAGTGTTGCAAATGGCAGCTGCCAAATTGTCAAGCTTGTCTTCGTTGACTGTAATTAGACAGCACAGGAAATATGCGTCTGTTATCATAGTAACTAATTAACTACATTTTCGACGTTCTTTATCAGACGTTGCAACAACAAATTAAATCTAGAATTTTTGATAGTTTCTTCAGTGTTCATCGTAATTGTTTTCTGTCAAAATATAATTGAGAGGGTACAGTTCATTCAGCTCATATCAACACAAACCTAATTTTGATTTTGTAGTATTTTATTTATTATTATTTCAGCCGCCCGTCTTTCCGTCCGTTTGTCCGTTGTCTACCCTAATATACTCAAGGACTTTGAAAACGCCTCACTTGTTTTCCTGCTCCTTACTCTCAGAATACATGATATATCAGTAAAAATATTTTTGAACTAGAAAGTACATCCAGTCTGCTTAACTTCGATACAAAAACCGAAGCGTCAACGCCAGTCATTAACGTCACACACGATGAATTTAAGCGTTACCCTGAATTCAACAAAACCAAACTATGGGGACGGCAAATATTCATCAGATACAACATGATTTCTGGAAAGAAACACCAAAGGCCAAGCAAATGCTGTTGGTTTGCATTCATTTGCACTAAAACCGCGGTAGTTACTTCACTTTTACGTTTATTAAGAAAACTTTATTTTTTGCGTGTAAAATGAAACGAATTCAAAAGATTTTGTTCACAATGAATAGGCAAGGACTTACGTAAAAATTACAATTACTTTCGACGTTGTAATCGAATGGCTAGGGTATTTTGAACACTTACGCTTGACATCATCAAATAACGTTAGCGCCTCAAATCACATTGAAAAAATCCCCCATTTTGATTTTGTTTTTTCTTATGCTTAAGGTGGTGAGTTATCACTAGGGACGGTTTGTTTTTACAAAATCCGTTTATTGTAGCCGTTTTAAGGTTTTCGTGCGTCTCGATGACGTCTGTGAAAACAGCTGTAGCAAACAAACGAGCGAACAATTTTTATGGATCTTTATGGATAAATATTGTTTATCGTGTTGGCGTACGCGATACTATGTTTATTTTGTACATCCGCTCAACTTTAAGGAAGTTTTTAAGCAAAATATAACCGATGTACAGTGAGGCGTTTTCAAAGTCCTCTAGTATACTATGTCAATCGTGACATTTTTTACATAGCACAAATAAGATGAGGGCAATAATTACCTTGCTTTTTGTAGTCTGGTAGAATTATTCTTGCTATAACAACCTTCAGATGTCAGTATCTTAAAACCCGAGAAAAAGTAAATTAGCAAATTTTGCTGTTTTGTTCAAGACACATTGATTTTTTGGTATAAAAATGTTTACGACACTGTTGAGCAGCTATTTCCCAATAGGCGGCCACTCAGTTACCCGAACTTAAATAAAAATATGAAAACGTACATAAGGTTCAAACAGCACAAAAATCTACTCCCAAATATAAAACAAATGGAACCTAAATATGGCCTTGGAACGATCAGTAATATAAAATTACTAGGGGGGGGGAAGGGGGCTTAGAAAACACTTAGTTACTTGTTCGGTCCTTGTGGTGAATCTCTAACTAGTCAATAAATCACCATTGAGTCGTCTTTGAATGGTCAGGAAAGAAAGGCATTAATAAAGCTTAAATCTACTTACGGGCCCCTAGTCCTCTAATTAAGTCTACTGTTATCTAACAGCAATCATTTTGGAATACCTGCAATCTTTGATAACCTTTTGATAATAGCAGGTATGTTTTATGTCCGATGCAATAGCCAATCGGAATTACCTATTGATATGTGGGTTATAAATATTGACGGGTTGATGTCTCAGCAAAAATTGATACCGAATTTGGCTTTAAATTGCAATGTACATCAGGAAAATATAACCATGAAATATTAACCCCCTTTAACCTTACTTTTGTATTGTAAAACTGAGGTATAACGGGATTTACCTGTTTTACCTGTTCCAAAACAAAGACTATGGGTACCCGATAGAACCACATCGGCGAGGCGGTTCTAACGCGTACTCACAATCTATGTTTTGCACAAAATTTGTATTAAAAATCATTTTTTAAATGAAATTATTAATTTTAAAGCTGAAAAAAAAAACCTCTGTATTTGCCTGTTTTCGTAATGACTGGATCAGAATAACATTGATTCTGTTACAACTCTAATTTCATTTAACTTTGAAGCACTCGTTTAATGTCACTAATGCAGTTAGCATCATAATTACCTCGATTAGGGGAAGATTACTGACGAACGTTTTTAATGATATAATGAAAAATGTTCCATAATCTATCATAACGACCATCTTTACTTGCATTCAAATGACTGCAAATGGAAAATGCCTCTAATTTACAGTAGTTACAAATAAAGCACACAATGAAAAAAATATGCTTTTTAGAATATGCGGCTTTCTTTTTCAATATGCAGATAGTCAAACACTTAAAAGTCGAGAAATAATGGGAAATAAAATATAAACTGAGATCATTTTACAGCAGTGAGCATATTAATGAGATGGGCCATAACTCTGTTTTGGCCATTTAAGTTTCGTCAGTGACCCTTTGGATTTGGCAACATGGCGCCAAAGAGAATCACTATAATTTTAAAACTTTCAACAAGGCAGTCGATACAAAGACCTGTTTTACTCAAAAGGGGCCAAATACATTAAACGGTTGTTAGAAAATGAAACTAAACCGATAATAAGTGAGTTCTCAGAATTTTCTTGATGATCTAAAACGACTAAAAGAAAAAAATAATCTATGGATGTTGTACGGGGAGACTTTTAGGGCCGCCACACGACACAACACCAGCTGCGGTAATATCAAATAAAATGGAGATCCTTTTAGAGCAGAACAACATTTTGAAACATTTTCAATCCAATAAATGTGTTATATGTAATCTATGTAGCCCCAAGGAAAATTGACTCTACCATTTTGACAACGCTCATAAAGAAACCACTCAATCACTCAGTCACTCATTCCCTCACTTAAGCCTTGTTATGTAATTTACACTTGTTCGATACGCCTGACTGTGGTTGAGCCCATGCTGTACACGTAAACACCGGAAAGTGAGACTCATGTTGCCATAATACCAGGCAAAGGCTAGAACCACGTGACCTTCTCTTTGGCTTAAACTCAAGATCTCAAGGTCTAAACTCAAGGTCTAAGCTCTTTGCAAATTATACCATGTGTGGTCAGGTCAATTTATTGTGTACAATGCAAAATGTTTGAAAGAAGAAAAAATACGCGGAACAAGGCGCCAAGTGACAGCATTCTCTGCGTAAGTTGAAGATCAAGTTCAGGTCAAAGTTATTAGCAGAATAGTAATCAAGATGATGCATTTGTAAAACAATGAATCTGAATTTCATGCAGCATTGATCTAGCCTGCAGCTATAGTTTGCGTGAAAATTACATTAGGGCATATCTAGACACTATGAGATAGCCCAAGATGAAAGATGCCTTCGATTTGCTTTAAGAGTTGTTTGACTCAAGCCGAGATGTGCAATCAAAGAACACGAATAGAGGCTTGCAAATGTTTACTTAAAATAACGAATTATGATAATTAAGAAGCAAACTTAAACATTGTACTTGTACCTTTTTATACATTGTATGCCTTTAATATAAATACACTTCCCTGTGCTCACGCCTATTGCAAAGCTAAGCAAAGGAAAAACACAAAAATAAAAAAAACAACGGTCGCAATTGCTTAAAGCAAATAATTCGGGTACGAACTTTTTCATGCGACAGAAACGTGACATTTCAAATGAGTTGAACGCTGTATTCTATGAAACCTTAATCAAGCATTTAGAAGCCAATGAATTGCAAAGAGGACACTAATGTATCGATTACTGCATGTGTTTTGACCATATCTGAGAAATGTCCTATTTTCCTCCCCTCATCCGTAGCCTGGTAAACAAAGCCAATGTGATTTTTCTCGGAACAAATTATGATTTGAAATTAAGATAAATGGGATTTATTAATTTTGTGGAGACATGTTGACTTTTCGTGGAACATATCCTTAAAGTATGTGAATGTATTTAATTAGCATCATTGCGTTAAAATGGATCGTCATTGGTTTAAACCAGGACAGGAAAATCACCTTTTTCGCGATTATGAAAACGTGTGTCAACAGTTGAACATGCATGCAATTCGTGAACGCTGAAGCCAATTTCTGTTATAATGGAACGTGAAATATGACCAGCTGGGCTTCTGTATTATATACGGTTATCCTGCTCAACAACCATGTTTTGCTTATAAAATAACGATATTCGATGACATTTTGTGACTTAGTAAGTTGGTTAGTTGGTTGTAGCTAAGCCCTAATTGGCCGTAGTTTTCTCTCGGTGAAGTGACTCATTGTATTTTGTCTACGTATAACTGTCACACAAGTAATCCTGTGTAGGTAGTGCGCTAATGCCTTGGTGAGATAGAAGTAAAGTCTATATTTTCCAATCAATGCCACTCTTCGAACGTTAACCAGAGCCCCTTTTATCTGAAATTGTCAAGCAGTCCACAGTAACCTCTTGTAATTGTATCAGCCTTCTAACTAAGACACCCATTTGCAGCTCACTATGCAGAGTTCAATTCCGAATGCTCCTTGTATAAACACTGAACACTGGTGTTGACTCAGACTTAAAATGTACCTTAAGATATTCAGTCCCAAGGTAGGAAGTACATGTAGTCTGGTAAGCCCGCCAGTAACTTTGTGTAACTGATCGTTCCAAGGCGATACTTCTGTGGTGGTTCTTTTTGTTTTATGTCTTGGTGTTTAAAAATTGTTTTGTGCTCTTGGCGCCTTATGTGTGTTTTCATAGTTTTAGTTAAGTTAAGGTAACTGAGTGGCCACCTATTGGGAATATAGCTGCTCATTCGGCTTACGATATGTTTCATGGTATAAGTACCTGATTGTTAGTTTGGTTTTTTCCCACCTCGGTTTTTGGAGAGGGAATCTTTTTCTGATTGCGCCTTTTCCTGATCTTTGCCTACTTGTACCTTTTTTTTATCACAATTGATTTAAGGATGTTCGCTGCTAACATCTGACATTTCGGAACTTCCGTTTTTTCTTTTGTTGAATATCTCGTTAATGGTTGCAGATATTTTCCTAATATTTATATTCAGATACATATTGATGATATGCATTGAATTAGCCTTGAAAATTATCAATCTAAGAAACTTCATTTTTTCACCCCATTTTCTGCAACTTTTCAGAAAATTTTAGTTGTCAGTAAAATTTAGGGGGTAGGGCAGATTACACTTGAATATTACACATCTTCAAATTAATTGCACTAGTTCCATGTTTATTTTAGCATCAGTATATGTGTACATGGTCTTCTAAGTCAGTCGGTGTGCCTTTGGTGTGCTGGTTTTAAAATTTGAGGTGGTTTTATGAAATGGGCTTTACGAAACAAAACAGCCGAAAAAAGGATGAAAATAGAGATTTTCAAGTTGTAGGTTCTCTCTTATATGCACACTACCCTATATATTTCTTTCTTTTATTTGAACAATATTACCAAGTTCTTTGTTGTGTGAAAATACAAGAAAAAATTTGAATCAACAAATGTGGGTTTGGCACATTTCAAAATATTGATTTTTCCGACTTTTCAAGTATGGGGGTAGGGTTGGAAAAAGAATCGTAAAATTTTGTCATCCACTTCAAGTTGCAATTTTTTCTATGCTTTTGGTCTAAAATAATCTGCGTTATGTAATTATTATGACTTTTGAAAGCATTCTAGGTGTATTTTTTAGGGATGTCATTCAGATTCAGATTTAAGGTTCGGATGTTCGAAAACAAACATCCGGATGGTTCGAACGTTCGCATTTTTATTCGGATCTGGTCAATATTATATGTACATTTACATGTATGTCCTCGGAAGAACATTCATAATCAAGAGTCACTGAGCTTGGCGTTGTTTCCGTTGATGCTACGCAGAAACGAAACGCCGTGCAATTTAGGAAAATTCATTTACATTCACAAAAGTAACAAAAATCACGCTAAAACAGCATTACTCATATGCCATTATCAAAAATTCACGAACATTCACCGAGTTCCCATTTTGTCGAACTGGCGTGTCAGAAAACAAATTTAATTTAGTCAAAGGATTATGGTATTCTGAATTTGATTCTTCTTTGCATAAACGGGTCAGCTTAAGAATCCACCTATTTAATTTTACTTGTTTTGTCTAATCCCAAAACATAATCTGTTAAATCATCTGACATGTTGTTTTGATGTGCGACGGTCTGTATAATTATATTATTTTTAAAACTCGATAAGGCAACAAAAGATGGCCAATTATCATCTTTAATCCTTTCTTTGTTTATTGTCGCTTCACCGTGATCTGCATTGTCCCGTTAACCTGTTACACCTTAGTGACCTTTGACACTTCATGTTTAGAAATTCGTATTAGATACATTGTTTCCTATTCTGCTATTAAAGAAGATATTGTACATGTATATTTTTGTTATAAAAATTAATGGCAATTTACCTAAATATTGGACATATTGATTTTTAGCGAACGTCCGGATGCTAAAATTTGGATCCGAACTTCGGTACAGGATCCGAAGTCCGAACGTTCGGACTCCGGTTGACAACCCTAGTATTTTTGTTTCAGGCAGGTATGTTTAAAAGAATTGAAACTTAAATTAATTTTACTAAATATAAAACATGATGCTCAGAGGTCTCCTTCAGAGGCCTGTAGCTTGAAAAAATGCTCACTACCCTATATTTATTTTGTTTTCAAATGTCTTGTGTTGTATTTTGAAATAAAAAAAGAGTCACTGTGGTTAGAAAAAAAGTTTGAATACTTTTTCATTGGCAGCGAACATCCTTAAAGTTATAGAATGCAGAAAACAACAAAGATAACAAGGAGATGAATATCACAATATTTGCTCTGTATCACAGAATTTCTGTATCACAGAACTATGCTTATAGCCTGCTTATATGCTTATATAAAAAAAATGTGAAAAACCTTTTGACTAGACTTATATTGAGAAATACTAACAATTAATTGTTGATCTTGCTATACATACAATGTATTCACACAACCATTAACTATATATGTGAAAAACTTAAAATGAAAATGTGTGATGGCTGATGGAAGATACATATTTCTTTCTTCTTCTTATCTTTTTTTTTCTTCTTTATTTTATTTTTTTTCTTTTTTCATATTTTTTTTATAGCAATGATAAATGCATGGCCATGAGACTGATGACTTATGTTGATGAAAGCTAAAATCTATAACTCATTTTGAAAGACAGCACCTACTTATATTATCAATTATTGAAATGCTCAAACATACCTTAAACAGCATTTCTAAAGTCAGTCAAGCAACAAAATTCACAGGCACCCAAAAAAACAGTCACCATGACAATGAAAGATTTGGCTATTAACCAAAAATGAGATTATCTAACTCAAAGATAAATTACCCACAGCGGATGGTGCTTCTTTATCAACAGTGATAGTTAAAATAATAACAATAATATTTAAATATTAAACAGTAGTGATTAATGTGTAGGAGCTGGTGGCCATACAAATAATGAATTAAGTATACAGCTAACCACACACACACACATACACACCATCAGATTCAGTACAGGGAACGAATAGTGGATGGAGGAAGGGGCATGGACTGGCGGGGATATGTGAGAGGCACTATTTTTTGAGAAACCTCTTTGTGCTTGTGATGTTCTCACTAAGTAACATTAAGAGTGATTCTCTGTGCTCTTTGAATATTTCTTCTTTCAACCGAAGGAAGATTGCTGCACTAATAACTTGTGCTCCAGTAGGATAGAACATCTGGGTTTTTAATTATTGTCTTTTCTCTTCGTATTCTTCGCAGTCACAAATGAAGTGGACTACAGTCTCGAACCAACCGCATGTGCAGCTCGGAGATTCTTCCAGTATAATCATTTAGAGTATATCCTAATCTAAGCTGTGAAATAACCTTTTTTTTCTTCTATGAAAGGCATAAACATATACTGTTGGTCTTTTCAAAGAGACCTTTGACTTGTATTCATAAAAATGCCTGCCCGTATCTGAAGCATCCCATAAGAGGCATAAAGGTAAGAATGAATGCGATTGTTGGATTTTTATAACATTATTTTATCCAGAATGAGTTTCACTCATTCACACCCAAACGAAATCAGAGTCATTTCCCGACAAAAAGGGGCAGCCCTGGATTCATATATGTTTAACGAATGTCCTACGAAGACAATCGAACGTTCAACGTATTGCTCTTTGAACGCTTTGTACTGATATGAGCCTGTGCATGACAAAACCAACAATTTGGGTTTCCGACCAGGCCTGACACAAACCGGCCTGTGCAGTTACAGAAGCAGGCTAGAAACTTAAAATTTCGGATTTAAGAAGAAGAGGGATTGTACTATCCGTGTAGCGAAAACAAAGGCGCTGATCAGCTTCGCGGTTACCGCGAAGCTGGTCTGCGCCTTTGTTTTCGCATATGCAAATTGTTGGTTTTCTCATGCGAAGGCTCATATGTTCTTCTTCATGTGTCGTTTTTGCCTTCATTAGGTGCTTACTACTAACGGTAAAGTTTGTTCTGAATCACATGGACTATTATATAAGCTATTTCCAACAATTACCGGTTAAAGATAGCACACAAATCTAAATACGGAGCATTTTCCCAGTCGAATGAGTCGTTATTCGAGTGCCCAGCTGTACTTTATATACGGTTATGACTGTCAAATTATGTATCAATATTGCTGCTTGGTCAAAAGTTATAGCCAGAAATACTAGAATGACCTCTTGTTCACCGCGACACATAAATGTGAACTGCACATTACGAAAACTTGCCCATGCAATATACAGAGATTTTTTCACCTGTAAAAATTGAAAATTTCATGAGGAAACCGCTGAGGCGGTTCTAACGAGTACCCACAATCTATGTTTTGGAGCAAAAAAAAAAGAAAAATAGGTATACCCTTGTAAACCCAGTTTTGCTATATAAAAGTGGGGTTTAAGGGGGTATATATTGCACGGACATGTTTTCCTGATAGAAGGAGCCATGCTATATCATATAGACATACAGAAAGTGAGTATATCAACTTCCCATTTGATTCGACGTGCGTTGATATTCGCAACAACGGTTTCTTGTTTGTTGAGTCAAAAGCAACACATGAGCAAATGCTCATTTTCTTTTAAAGCCAATGGTTCACATAAAGATGTACAAGTAGGCAAAGATCAGGAAAAGGCGCAATCAGAAAAAGATTCCCACTCCAAAAACCAAAGTGGGAAAAAACCAAACTAACAATCAGGTACTTATACCATGAAACATATCGTTAGCCGAATAAGCAGCTATTTTCCCAATTGGTGGACACTCAGTTACCTAAACTTAACTAAAAATATGAACACATACATAAGGCGCCAACAGAACAAAAATTTTTAAACCCAAAGACATAAAACAAAAGGAACCACCACAGAAGTATAGCCTTGGAACGATCAGTAACACAAAGATTCTGGCGGGCTTAAACCGGTTTTACATGGTCATAACCTCACCCTCAGCTTCTGCATTGGTTCATAACATTTAGTTAGTTCTTCGGTCCTCGTGGTGAATCACTAACTAGTCAGTGAATCATCAAGAACAAACAAATAAATCACGATAAACATCCTGATGAATCAAAAACCAGGACTCACAGATTCAGTAAGCTGCCCGACGAGCGAGATCCCTGGGCGCCGAATAACCTACTAACTCCAGAGCAAAAGAAAAACACCAGTTGGACCCCGGTGGGCCAAGCAACAGACAAGAAGCTCCGGCCCCAACCAACTAAAATGAATAGCTTTAAGTCGGGGCCATCATAGAGTCTGACGCCCGACACACCGGCGTGCAATTAAAGAAGGCAGCATAGTTATCAACCATGATTTGGTTAAAAACTAAGCATGCAGACTGTCGCATAACATTCAAGTTATAACCTATACGTCTGTAACGTGTTATGATTTTTCCGAACTGAAAAGAAAAATCATTACTTCCTATAAGTTTCTTAAATTTGTAAACCAAGTCACCATAAAATTCAGGTTCCGAAAGGCCCTCACTTAAAAGCGTCTTAACCCAACATTATATTTGAAATCAATTCATAGTGTCTGCGATGAAATGTAGATTTTTTTTTTCGAAAGTTATGGTACCGATAGCCCTGTTGGAGAAGTTTGGCCGTTAAACATTTATTTCGAGCGTTGAAGTCTGTAACATGATTGCAGACTCTAGCAAACCATAAGAAGCACGACGAGGAACGTCACCATCCAAAAACGGAAAATTTACTATATCAAAATTAAAGCCATCGCGCTTATCATAAATTTTAGAAGAAACAAATCCATTTGAAACAGAAAGATGTAGATGTAAAAAGGGGGATTCGGTATCTGAGATATTGGCTTTGTTCAACTGAAGTTCGGATGGATAAATTTGATTGACCATACCTTCAAAGTAAGGGTTGTCAATGTTCAAAAGATCATAGATGTACCTGGAAATGGAATTGAAAAAGGTACAAGTAGGCAAAGATCAGGAAAAGGCGCAACCAGAAAAAGATTCCCACTCCAAAAACCGAGGTGGGAAAAAACCAAACTAACAATCATGTACTTATACCATGAAACATATCGTAAGCCGAATGAGCAGCTATTTTCCCAATAGGTGGCCACTCAGTTACCTTAACTTAACTAAAATATGAAAACATACATAAGGCGCCAACAGCACAAAAAATGTTATACACCAAGACATAAAACAAAAAGAACCACCACAGAAGTATCGACTTGGAACGATCAGTAACACAAAGTTACTGGCGGGCTTAAACCGGTTTTACATGGCCATAACCTCACCCTCAGCTTCTGCAGTGGTTCATAACATTTAGTTAGTTATTCGGTCCTCGTGGTGAATCTCTAACTAGTCAATGAATCATCAAGAACAAACAAATAAATCATGATAAACATCCTGATGAATCAAAAACCAGGACTCACAGACTGAGTAAGCTGCCCGACGATGGAGAACCCTGGGCGCCGAATAACCTACTAACTCCGGAGCAAAAGAAAAACACCAGTTGGACCCCGGTGAAAGCCTCGATAACATCAGCTTGATAATCATGGTTGATAGAATCCAGTACGAGAGGTGCGCAATGTGTACCCATCGGAATTCCAACAATTTGTCTGTATAACTTGGTCCCAAATCTAATATAAATATTATTCAGGAGATAGGATAAGGCGTCGCACACATTCTGACATGACCAAAGAGTATACCAACTTTGGTCAGAGGAAGAGAAAAAAACTTTCTGTCATTACATGCCAAATAAAGTGAACCACAGTTTTTAATGCCGTTTTGAAGGTCCACTCTATCAAATTCAGAAGTTAGAATTTGGGGTCCATCTGATGTTTTTCTTTTGCTCCGGAGTTAGTAAGTTATTCGGCGCCCAGGGATCTCCATCGTCGGGCAGCTTACTGAATCTGTGAGTCCTGGTTTTTGATTCATCAGGATGTTTATCTCGGTTTAAGCCCCCCAGTTAATTATAACTGACTGTTCCAAACTGGGAACTGCTGCTGTGGTTCAATTTATCCAAGTCATTCCAATAATGAGTTTTTGTTGCATGACTTTGTGGCCACCCGATTATCATTTGGCTGTTCACTTAGCCCTCTGCATTTTATTTGATGAATCCAAGCTAGCACTGTGACAACCTTACCTTCAATAGCCGCTCACCCTGCTTTCCGTTATACTTGTTCTAGTTTGGTAACTATATTTTATATCTCATAACATGATTTCCTTATTGCGTGTTTATATGTGTGTATATCAGAGCCACTGCAGAAGATGAGGGTGAGGTTATGACCATGTAAAATCGGTTTAAGCCCGCCAGTAACTGTGTGTTACTGATCGTTCCAAGTCGATACTTCTGTGGTGGTTCTTTTTGTTTTATGTCTTGGTGTTTGAAATTTTTGTGCTGTTGGCTCCTTCTGTGTGTTTTCATATTTTTAGTTAAGCTAAGGTAACTGAGTGGCCACCTATTGGGAAAATAGCTGCTCATTCGGCTTACGAAATTTTTCTTGGTATCAGTACCTGATTGTTGGTTTGGTTTTTTCCCACCTCGGTTTTTGGAGTGGGAATCTTTTTCTGATTGCACTTTTTCCTGATCTTTGCCTACTTGTACTTTTCTTTAATTAGATTATGTGGTAATGTTGTATACAGAGTAGAAAAATCATTTGTGGACAAGCTCGTCGCACGGAACCCTCTCACTTCAATTAAATGAGCACCTCGCCAGAAAACACTGATTTCATCTGGAATATATTACCTTCGTTGTTACGTCTGTCCATTAATAATAAATGGAATATCATATGAGCTCGAACAGCGCCCATGTACACAGAAGAGACATTTTAGCTCTGAATACGATCAATTCAGTCAACATTACAATCATGGCTGATATCATCCCACACTATGGAGGAACTGTCCCTTAATAGATTGACTTCAAACACACAAGGGTCCAAATACCGTTCATATTCAATTCGATTGCGGCATAATCTAGATTTTAATGAAATTAATTTTGCAAATAAGTATTCCTAACAGTACTAAGGCCACCTAATGGTCGCCTGCAGGTTCAAGGTCCGTCAGTGAGCAGGCTCTGCTAGCTATGAATGGTAAATAATGCGATAGGAAGTATCGCTCCAATATGTATTATATCATATTTTTTGCTCAGTATATATCAAATCCAATTGCTCAATACCATTTATAGGCAGGCTGTTTTTACTCCGGTGTGGTCAGTTATTTAAAGAAATAAATTCTCAGCATGACCAGACGTGAAGTAATTTCCTGTCACCGCACACTTAATCACGTCTAGAGACGTGTTCACCTTATTTCCGAGATGTCAACGGATTGCCAACTATTGCATTGTGTTCTGTGTTGCAAATGACAGCTGCCAAATCGTTAAACTGTTTTTGTTTGAGATTACTGATATAATACAGCCCAAGAAAGGTGCGTCTGTACTTATTGCCAGTTTAGGCTCAGTCTGTAATACAGCGCATGCTACTTTAAAAGTACAGGCGCCGTTGCAACTTTTGGCGACGACAGGGCATCTGTTTACCGCCGGTAAGAAAAAACTTTTTTGCTCAACTCGTTCAGCTGGTTACAAGACTTGCAAAGTAAGTTATTCATTATGCCTCAATTTATAATTCTTTCTAGCGGATTCACTAAAAAATATAGCAGACTCATGAAATATTTTACCTACGTGACGTCAAAGAAAGTAAGAATAGCAGGCATAAAGGTTGTACAATCAAATTAACAATCCCACCCCAGACAGCAGGCGGGAAATAATGTATAACGAAATACCAGACCAAAAGAAAGCTTATATATAATCAAACCCCGGTAGACCTGACTTTGTTAGACAATAGGTCAACAGAGCGTAGTCTGCTAAGAATTATGATTATTTCACATGAGCGTTTAATATTTACTTATTCGTGCCAGACAACACCGTTTCTTCGCTCGATGCCAGTCTGATAACCTAATAACGGAAAGTATTTGCTCTTTTAAATTATTGTTATACAGATGTAAGGTTAAAATACTTATTTTGATTGTGCAATTCCTGATTTTCATTTTTTTTTTCAATTTGCAAGTCAGTTAGTCAAAAACGTATCGTTTGTGATTATAAAACATTGGGCGCCCAATAACTTACTAACTCCGGCGTAAACGAAAACCATCAGTTACGCCCCGGTGGGTGGGCCAAGCAACAGACAAGAAGCTCCCACCCCAACCAACCAAAATGAAAAGCTTTATGTCGGGGCCATTAAATGACCGAAGGAGCAGTATTTTCCCAATAGGTGGCCACTCAGTTACCAAAACTTAACTAAAACCATGAAAACACACATAAGGCGCCAACAGAAAAAAAAAATTTACACCAAGACACAAAACAATAAGAACCAAAGTTCATTTTGGTTCGGTGTTACCTAAACAGTTCAAACGGGACCATGCTGGTCACGGGGTGACAATGACAAATGCGGCGCGGCCACTTGTCTTCATATAGAAAGGTTTGGGAACCATAAACTTGAATCACAAATTGAATTGAAGTTTTAGCTTAATTGTTTGCCACATTGCTTAAATCGGTGTTTCGAAAAAAGTACAGTTTCGACTCAAGAAAATAGATTATAAAATTACTAAAAAATAGATATATCACTGTAAAATCCATTTTTGGTATATCAGTATGGTGTATAATGAGGTGTTTATTTCATGAACATGTTTGCATGTGGGGAAAAGCATATGGCTATTGTGGCCTATAACGAGCTCACGGAAATGTTATTTCAATCGTTTGTATCCTAGTTTGGCCATTCAAGGTGCTGGTTACTGAATCATAGTGTAAGTGTACAATTGTAATTGTAGGAGCCAAATGTCAGTATTCTCAATGTAAATCCAACATCAATTTCAGATCGAAGCTATTTACAAATGGTAATCAAGATAATACATTTGTAAAACAATGAATCTAAAAAGCATGCAGCATTGATTTAGCCTGCAGTTTTGATGTGCGAAAATTACATCAAGGAAGCATCTAGACACTATGAGATGCGCAAAAACGAAACATGCCATGGATGTTTTGGCAGGTTTGATTCAAAGCAAGTTGTGCAGTCACCGAAGACCGCTAGGGGCTTGCAACGTCTGAGTCATCGTTTTTTAATCGTCGCTCCGGATTTCAGTAAGTTATATTACGGGATAGCCTCCCTTGGAAAAATACGTTGGTGTAACGTATTAGCGGCATATTGAGTGCTTGTAATATGCAAATTTCAAACTCAAAACTTTGTAAGTCGAGTAAGTGTTGAGTATATAGCGCAGTAAACCAACTTTGGTGGATAAGTATAGTTTTCCACCGAACAGGGGTTTGCTGTGGCTTGGCTCGGCTGTTCGTTACATTTGGTGGCAGTGGTGGGATAATGACAACTGTCAGACCGGAGTTGCCTTACCCATGTACGAGGAAAAATCCATAATAACGTAAACTTTAACTGAAGCTTCAACATACGTAGATAAATTTTAGAAAAATGTATATTGCGATAAATGAGAACACCCGATATACAAGATAAGATAAAGCAAATACACTTTTCATAAGTATCTGAAACACACCGCGCCATTTTATAACCATGGTGACACGTAGGCAGCGCACGCGAGATTTCGGTCTGTCATGTGTCATAAATGTCTCGATAAAATCTAGAATAGGCATGTGAATCGTGCCAAACTTAGTTCAGTAAAAGCTTGTCGTTTAGATAATGCTGTGTATAAGTTTCAACAAATTTGAGTAGTGCGATATCAATTGTGCGCTACTTCGGTGCATTTAACGTTAAAAACGTCGTCACCAGACACAGCTTACATATATGCTATTACTAAACTTGCCGCGCATTTTGAAAGCGCCACCACAAAGACCGAAAATAACTAAATGTATACAAAACGGGAATATTCAATGAATAAATCAGTTGTGTAAAATTATTCCCATTGTGATTCTGACGATAAAATAGCATTAACAAGATGGAAAAAGAAACCAAAATCACGCGCGTCACAAATGCGTAATGCGCTGACCGCATGCAGACGGCTGATGATGAGGCGATTTTGCCTATTGGGAAATACTTGCTCGCCCGGCTCACGATATTTTTTTTTCTTTTTTTAGAATAAGTACCTAATTGCCCATTTTTGGTTAAATTACCACCTCGGTTTTTGTAGTGGGAATTTCTTTCTGATTGTGCCTTTCTTGAGTATTGCCTCTTTTTTCCTTCTTTAAACTAACGAATGTTTTTAAGAAGGAAACTTGAACGTCATACATTTATGTAAACACTGCTGACCTTTTATCGTTGTTTCTGCACACGCCCATTGCAAAACAGCTAAACAAAAGAGACGAAAATAAAAAAAATGGTCCTACATGATTAAAGAAACTAGATCGACTTTTTCATGCGACAGAAAAGTGTGACAATTGAACTGAGTTGATTGCTGTATTGTATGAAACCTTAATAGGACTTACTTAGCATTTAGAAGCCAAAGGATTGCAAAGACATGGACACTAATGTATCGACTCATACATGTGTTTTGACCATATATGAAAAAGGCTCTGTTTTTCTCGCCTCATCGGCAGCTTGTCTATCAAAAAGCAAACGTGATTATTCTCGGAATAGCAAACCAATCATTGTTTAAAGAATGACTGTGAAATATTAATTCTTAGAAATACGTGTTGACCTTTGGTGGCACATATCTATAAAGAAGATGTATATACATTTGGTTCATTTCGTTTAAATGGCCCGTCGTTCTTTCTAAACATGACAGAATTCTTTTTTTTGTGATTAGGAAAGATTGTGTCAATTAGTTGAACATTCAACAGAATTTTGAGTGAGAACTTGTCAAAACCAACAATCAGAACTACTGCAGTTCGTGGGCGCTTAAGTGAATTCCTGTCGTATTGGGGCGCGAAATATGATCAGCAGGACTATAATACTCTTTCTTCTGCTTGACAATAACTTAAGTTTCCCTGATAAAGACGATAACGATTTTCAAAGACAGTTTGTGACTAAGTTACATAGTGCAAAGAGGAAAACATGAGGGACATAAAGGTAAGAAGGATTTTTTTTATTTTACTTCACCGCGGCATGATTTTATTCAAAATTATTAATTTCTAATTTATTAAGTATTCCTAACGGTAGGCCACTAGTAGGTCGCCTGCGGAAGACAGTTCAGTCAGTGAGCAGGGCTCGCCAGCTATGACTGGTCAATAACAGACTTTAGGCGATTAGAAGCGTCGCGTCAATTTAAAAATATCATAACTTTGTTTCCGTATACACTTTAAATACAATCGCTCAATGCCATATATGGGCAGGCCGCTTTTACTCCGGCTTGGTCAATTATTTAAAGAAATATTTTATCAGCATGACCAGACGTGAAGAAATTTCCTGTTACCGCTCACTGCAGCACGTAGTCTACAGACTTACTCACCATATTTCCGAGATGTCAATTTGTTGCCAAATATTGCATTGTTCTCTGTGTTGCAAGTGACAGCTGCCAAATTGTCAAACTGTTTTTGTATATTACTGTTGTAAGACAGTACAGAAAATGTGCATCTGCACTTATCGCCACCAGTTAAGGCTCAGTCTATAAAGAAATGCATGCTATAATAACACTACGGGCGCCGGTGGTGACACGTTTGGCGATGACAGGGTAGTATCAGTTTACCACCGGTAAAGATAAAACATGTACTGATTTGCTAAATGCGGTAAGAGAACCTTTTACGGAAGCGTCCCGTGTTGTTTGTTGAGACCAGACTGTGACCAGCCAATTAATAGATATGTCGTTATTTTCCAAATAGAATAAACATCTCAAGCATTTAATAGTATGTGGTCCTAATGGATTCTATCTCTTGTTGCAGTTAATAGCTTTCATATAATAACTGTGTTCTTTCTAGCGTTAAATCATATTTATCCTGAGTCTCAAATTGTTTGTCATGTTTTGTAATTGAAATAAACGTTTACGGAATGTCTTTAAGCACGATTGCTTATGTATGATATGACACGTTTCTTTATGCGCGTTATCCACAATGTATATTGTTGTCTTACAACCTGCCTATTCCGCCCTAATTGGTTTAGATCAGATACTTGGTGTACTTACACCGTGCAATTCGCTCAACGAGGGAAACAAAGAAAGAATAAACAATACAAATGTGCAATGTTAAGTGTACACACTTCATTTATGTAAATTTCCATACAATAACCCGCTTCGCACACTGATACATTAGTGTACAGATTATGGCTAGCTGATGATCTGATATACATCTGAATGTACCTGAAAAAAAGTACAAATAGGTAATGATCACGAAATGGCGCAATCAGAAAGAAATTTCCACTCCATAAACCGAGGGTCGAGAAAAAATTAAAATGACACATAACTAAGTACTTATACCATAAAAACATGTCGTAAGCAGAGTGAGCATGATTTCCCAAATAGGCGGCCTCTCAGTTACCCGAACTGAACTTAAAATATGAAAACGTACATAAGGCTCAAACAGCACAAAAATCGACTCAAAAACACAACACAATTAGAACCACAACAGAAGTATCGCCTTGGAACGATCAGTAATATAAAATTACAGGGGGGGGGGGGCTGCTTAAACCGGTTTTACGCCTAACCTAACACTCATCGTCTGCAGTGGTTCACAACATTTCGTTAGTTTAGTTAGTTGTTCGGTCCTCGTGGTGAATCTCTAACTAGTCAATGATTCATCAAAGACAAACGACTAAATCACATTGATGAATCAAAAAACGAGGACTCAACAGACTCAGTAAGCTGCTCGAATCCCTGGGCGCCTAATAACTTACTTAAACCTGTAGCAAAAGAAAAACAACCAGCTGAGTAGGTCAATTCCGCTTCTTCCCACATTTTCATGTCAATTATTATGGTTTATGGTTTCATGTCGAGACCAGTCGTATAATATATCAACGTTTATTTTTTTTTCTCCAAGAGAAAGTAAATGTAATATAATTACTGATACTTCGCCTTAACACGTTCGAAGAGATTTCTAAGCCAAAAAGTTGTTGTAAAGGATTGGCCTGGGATTCTACATTTAATACATGCTTCTGTCATTACTCCTCCGGTAAGAGGACTATAGATACGTATTTGTCCTTATAATTTGGACTGAATCTATGCTTGCATCAATAACGGACTGGCTATCGACTGAAATTGAACACTTCTGAGAACATTTGATCTTATCACAAGACAATGTGCATAAAGAGACAAAAACAAATTATGAATGTAATGTTTAGATATTGATTTAAATAATATCACGTCGGTAGCGCCATCTAAAGCATATTGCATATTAATTGTAACTTGTAGTATATTAATTTTGATATCGATGCATTTGCAAACGTAACATAACACATAAAATTAGAGAAAGAATCTGATTAGCGCTATGTATCTTAGATATTCTTACTAATGATATAAAGATTTGGTCTATGGTTTTGGAATCTATTTCATGTGTACTCATTCAAGGTTTATCATCACAGTAATTTGTATCGTCCTATATACCATGTTCCGCTCTAGTATGTTTATTAGCTTATAAAATCTTATTTAATTAACTTAAAAATCCCTAATGAGATATGCAATGTTTATTTGAGCCACCGCACGAGAAAGCCACTAATTTTGATTCCTGAGTAGGTCAGACACAAACTGGCCACTACAGTCACAGAAACGGGTTGATTTTTTTTTATTTTAATAGAAGACGGATTTAACTATCCTAGTGAAATGGATACAAAGGCAGTGATCAAATGTGCAGTTACTGCACAGATGATCTGTGTCTTTAATTGCGCCTAATTTCTTATGTGGTAGCTCAATTATAGAAACAAACGAAATTATAATGCACAGTATGCAGTAGTGCATATTTGGGTGAAGTGATATTTGTTTTCACGTGGAACAAAGTTGGAAACAACAAACTTGAATCACAAAATGAATTGAAAGGTATAAGTAAATGGCGCAATCAGAAAGAAATTCTTACTCCATTAACCGAGGGGTGGGAAAAAAACTAAAAATAACACTAAGGTACTATACCAAGAAAACATATCGTAAGCCTAGTTGAATTGAAGTGTAAGACTAATAGTTTGCCATTTTTTGCTTAAATGGGTTTTTAGGCAGTTTCAGGAACTGTGTTGATTAGTTTGATAAGGTCCGGAAATCATTTCACCTGTTTTCTGCCTGTTGCAGAGTCCGATTCCATTACGAAATGTTGCCAATGTAATATACAAAGATTTATTTAAGCTGCAAAAAAAATAAATAAAAATAAATAAAAAATTAGGAGGAAAACCTGTTTATATTGTTTGTTCAAAACATTGATTGTGGGTACGTGTTAGATCCGCCCCGCGAAGCCAAGGCGTTACTACCGAGTAGCAGAGTCTATCTTTTTGTATCAAAACTAAGAGAAATACATGTAGGTATACCAATGTACAAACAATTTATACTATATGAAAATGGGGTAAAATGGGTATTCGTCGCATGGACATATTGGTATGATACATGTTATTGCATTCATTTTATATCCATTCAAGGTGTCGGTTACTGAATTATAGTATAATTGATTCTGCTGAAGCTCTTTAACAACCATTAAACCGTGAAGAAGGTAACTATGTAATGACGTTTGGTATGTTGGTAGTGCAGTTAGAACCAATTACCTCACTTACTAGAAGTTTGTAGCTGACAACAGTTTTTAATGTTAAATGATAGCCATTTCTAATGATAAGCCTAAGGTTCAAGACACTATAAAATGGATTTAAATAAAAATGAAAGTATTTATAGGTATGGTCCACCCCTTTTATCATTAATGTCGCTCTTAAGGGATCTCAGTTTAATTTGTATTCTCAACCGGCTAAATTAAAAGGTACAAGTAGGCAAAGATCAGGAAAAGGCGCAATCAGAAAAAGATTCCCACTCCAAAAACCGAGGTGGGAAAAAACCAAACTAACAATCAGGTACTTATACCATGAAACATATCGTAAGCCGAAAGTCCAGCCAAGGCAGGGCTAATACATATAGACTATAAGGCTATTCCAAGCGTTTGTATGCAGATAATACTACACGTAGACAGGAGCCAAAAGTCAGTAAAATTCAGTAATTCTCTTTGGCTCCATTTTGCCAAATCTTAAGGGTCACTGAAGAGGCTTTAGTAGCCGAAACCATGGTATGGCCCACCCCTTTTCTCATTCATATGCTCACTGCTCTTAAAGGATCTCTGTTTTATTTTTATTCTCAATGTAAATCTAAGATCGATTTCAGGACAAAGCTATTTACAAAATGGTAATCAAGATAATACATTTGTAAAACAATGAATCTAAATGGCATGCAGCTCTGATTTAGCCTGCAGCTTTGATGTACATCAAGGAAACATCTAGACACTATGAGATGCGTGAAAAGGAAACCTGCTTTCGGTGTCTTGGTAGGTTTGACTCAAAGCAAGTCGTGCAGTCATCGGAGACGGCTAGAGGTTTGCAACGTCTGAGTCCTTGTTTTTGATTCACCATTGTGATTATCATGTTTTTTTTTTGTTTGTTTGGCCTTGTTGATATGTAAGTTGCTTGGCCCACCTGGGTTCAACACTGGTATTTTTCTTTTGCTCCGAATTCCAGTAAGTTATTCGGCGCCCAGGGATCTTCGTTGTCGGGCAGCTTACTGAACCTCTGAGACTTCTTTTTTTGATTCATCATGGTGGTTATCATGATTTGTTTGTTTGTCCTGGATGATTCATTGACGATATAGAGATTCAACATGAGGGCCGAACAACAAACTCAATGTTGTAAACCACTGCAGAAGATAAGGGTGAAGTTGGGGCCCTGTAAAATAAATTTAAGCTCCCCAGTAATTTTATATTACTGGTCGTTCCAAGGCGATACTTTTGTTGAGAATTTATTTGTTTATGTTTTGGTGTCGCATTTTGTGCTGTTTGAAATTTATGCACGTTTTCATAGTATAAAAACCTAATTGTCAATTCAGTTTTTTTACCACCTCGGTGTTTGGATAGGGGATTTCCGACTGCCCCTTTTCCTGATCAGTGCCTAACTGTACCTTTTTAAAAATAACGAATGTTCTTTAAGAAACAGTTTTAAATGTCATACATTCATATAAACGCTACTGACCTTTGCCATTGTTTCTGCACACGCCCATCGCAAAGTTAAACAAAGGAAACAAAAATAAAAAAGTATGGTCGCAGTTGCTTAAAGAAACCACATATAGTTCGAATTGTTTATGCGATAGAAAAGTGTGACATTTCAACTGTTGATCGCTGTATTTTATGAAACCTTAATATAACTTAATATGACTTAGCATTCAGGAGCCAATGGATTGCAAAGACATGGGCACTAATGTATCGACTCATGTGTTTTGACCATATATGAGAAAGGTTCTGTTTTCCTCGCCACATCGACAGCTTGTCTAAAAGCAAAGGTGATTATTCTCGGAATAGCAAACCAATCACGGTTTGAACTATGACTGAGATTAACTAATTTTTGGAAAGACGTGTTGTTTTTGGTGGCACATGTCTATAAAGTAGGTGAATATTATACATTTGCTTCATTTCGTTAAAATGGCCCGCCATTCGTTCTAAACATGACAGAAAAATCTTTTTATTTTTTGCAATTAGGAAAGATTGTGTCACTTAATTGAATATTCAACAGAATATAGAGTGAGACATTGTCAAAGCCAACGATAAGAATTATTGCAATTCGTGAGCGCTTAAGCCAATTCCTGTCGTAATGGGGTGCGAAATATGATCAGCAGGACTATAATTCTCTGTTATTCTGTTTGACGATAACTATAGCTTTCAATATTAAGACAAAAACGATTTTCGAAGACAGTTTGTGACTACGTTACATAGTGAAAAGAGGCAAACATGAGGGGCATAAAGGTAAGAAGGAATTTTTTTTTATTTCATTTTTCAGCGGTATGATTTATTCAAAAATATTGTTTTCGTTATTAAGTATTTCTAACAGTAGGCCACCAGTAGGTCGCCAGCTATGGATGGTCAATAACAAACTTTATTTTAGTTGGTTGGGGCCGGAGCTTCTTGCCTGTTGCTTGGCCCACCGGGGTCCAACTGGTGTTTTTCTTTTGCTCCGGAGTTAGTAGGTTATTCGGTGCCCAGGGATCTCCATCGTCGGGCAGCTTACTCAATTTGTGAGTCCTTGTTTTTGATTCATCAGGATGTTTATCATGATTTATCTGTTTGTTCTTGATGATTCATTGACTAGTTAGAGATTCACCACGAGGACCGAAGAACTTACTTAATGTTATGAACCATTGCAGAAGCTGAGGGTGGGGTTAGGATCCTGTTAAACCGGTTTAAGCCCGCCAGTAACTTTGTATTACTCATCGTTCTGTGGTGGTTCTTTTTGTTTTATGTCTTGGTGTTAAAATTTTTTTGTGCTGTTGGCGCCTTATGTATGTTTTCATATTTTTAATTAAGTTTTTAAGGTAACTGAGTGGCCACCTATTAGGAAAATAGCTGCTCATTCGGTTTACGATATGTTTCATGGTATAAGTGCCTGATTGTTAGTTTGGTTTTTTCCCACCTCGGTTTTTGGAGTGGGAATCTCTTTCTGATTGCGCCTTTTCCTGATCTTTGCCTACTTGTACCTTTTTAGGCGATTAGAAGCGTCGCATCAATTTATAATTGTCATAATTTTGGTTCAGTGTATACGAGGGTGGTCCCGAAACATCGAATACTTTCTTCGTAAAATTGCACATAAGCATGTTGGAGATAAAAGGCTATAGGAAATAACAAACACCTATCTTGTGATTGTCGGTGCAAAGTTTCAATGTTCTGCCTTGATAAATAACTGAAATAGAGAATTTTATGCATGCCGGTTGGATGACACCGGCGCACGTCAGAGTAACATTAACGACGTCATGTTAGCGTCGCGTTATTCTTTCTCGAAATATTCTCCGTTATGATCAACACACTTGCGGTGACGCTCAACCCACTTGTCAAATACACTTGAAAACCAGCTTGAATTTAGTCCCCGGAACAGATTTAAGGTTTCCTGTTGAAGCTCACGAAGGTCGTTAAATTTTCGTCCTCGTAATTGAGATTTCAGATACGGAAATACAGCAAAGTCTAATGGGGCGAGATCAGGACTGTACGGAGCGTGTTCTAATCTTTGGAATACAAGTACACCAAGTTCCAATAACGTGTTCTGGGATTTGTGGCACGGGGCATTGTCCTGGTGGAATATTACGTTTTCTACGAGCTCCGGTCGTTTCTTTCTTATTGCGTTCATGAGATCCCTCCTGATTACCTGAAACGAAATAGCGAAAACACATTGCAGGTGCGGACATGACATTTACGTAATTGGTGTAGAGGATGAACTCAATATTAATTTACAAAATGAATATCAAATATTATGAATACAACTATTATATAGTTTTATTGAAGTAAATAAGTCCGTGGATAATTGTCACAATTTGTTACCTTAGTATAATATGCTGAGTTCACCGTATGATCTGGTAACACTGCATGACTGAGGAGAAATACGATAAACATGTTCTTGCCCATATTTCACCACTTTGGCTTTCTAAGGGGGTAGCGAATCAGAATGTTTCCATTGACTTGACTGCTGCTTGCTCTCTGGATCGTAGTAGTGGAAAGGTACAAGTAGGCAAAGATCAGGAAAAGGCGCAATCAGAAAAAGATTCCCACTCCAAAAACCGAGGTGGGAAAAAACCAAACTAACAATCAGGTACTTATACCATGAAACAATCGTAAGCCGAATGGGCAGCTATTTTCCCAATAGGTGGCCACTCAGTTACCTTAACTTAACTAAAAATATGAAAAGGTACAAGTAGGCAAAGATCAGGTAAAGGCGCAATCAGAAAAAGATTCCCACTCCAAAAACCGAGGTGGGAAAAAACCAAACTAACAATCAGGTACTTATACCATGAAACATATCGTAAGCCGAATGAGCAGCTATTTTCCCAATAGGTGGCCACTCAGTTTAACTAAAAATATGAAAACATACATAAGGCGCCAACAGCACAAAAAATTTTAAACACCAAGACATAAAACAAAAAGAACCACTACAGAAGTATCGACTTGGAACGATCAGTAACACAAAGTTACTGGCGGGCTTAAACCGGTTTTACAGGTACCTAACCTCACCCTCAGCTTCTGCAGTGGTTCACAACATTTAGTTAGTTCTTCGGTCCTCGTGGTGAATCTCTAACTAGTCAATGAATCATCAAGAACAAACAAATAAATCATGATAAACATCCTGATGAATCAAAAACCAGGACTCACAGATTCAGTAAGCTGCCCGACGATGGAGATCCCTGGGCGCCGAATAACCTACTAACTCCGGAGCAAAAGAAAAACACCAGTTGGACCCCGGTGGGCCAAGCAACAGACAAGAAGCTCCGGCCCCAACCAACTAAAATGAATAGCTTTAAGTCGGGGCCATCATAGAGTCTGACGCCCGACCCACCGGCGTGCAATTAAAGAAGGCAGCATAGTTATCAACCATGAAAACATACATAAGGCGCCAACAGCACAAAAATTTTTTAAACACCAAGACATAAAACAAAAAGAACCACCACAGAAGTATCGACTTGGAACGATCAGTAACACAAAGTTACTGGCGGGCTTAAACCGGTTTTACATGGCCATAACCTCGCCCTTATCTTCAGCAGTGGCTCTGATATACACACATATAAACAAGCAATAAGGAAATCATGTTTAGAGATATAAAATATAGGTACCAACGTATAACATGTATAACGGAAAGCAGGGTGAGCAGCTATTGAAGGTAAGGTGGTCACAGAGCCAGGTTTCATCCACGGAGATGATTTTGTCAAGAAAGTCAGGATCTCTAGCATATCGCCGCAAGAAGATTTTTGAGAGCTGTACCCGTTTTGCCTTCTCATCTTCCGTAAGACGCCGTGGGACCCACCTTGCACAAACTCTCGACATTCCCAAAGTCTCACGTAGAATCCAGTGCACAGAAGTTTTACTGATTCCGATGTCCTCCGAAATTTCCCGCACTGTCAATCTTCGATCAGTGTCGATGACGTCTCTAACGTGATTTACGATCTGGCTATTTATTTCAGTTGGTCTACCCAGCTTGCTGTCACTCTCACCGGTCCATCCCTCGGCAAATCGCTTATGCCACTTAAATACGAGCGCACGAGACATATTTTTATATTTTTCTGTGATTTGTAATTGTTTAAATGTTTGTGCCGGAGTCATTTTCAGCTGAACACAATACTCAATGACATTTCGCTGCGCCGCCTTTTCAGCTGACGTCGCCATTTTTCTCGATTGTCAAATGCAGCTCTATTCGAGTTTGCACAAGCGATCGTTCTAAAAATGACGTCAAATTCCCGATATTTTACAAAATGACGTCAGACATATTAACGTCAATGCATAAGTTGCGATTTCGCGCAAAAATATCCCTAACGCGAACAATAGAAGCCTGAATTAAAATCATTGTTAAAATATTGACTAAACGTTTTACGTGCGCCGCCTTAATGAACTCGCAATTAGTATTTGCAGAAAACAGGGCTTTAAAGTTTTGCATTCGACTTTTGTTTTGTATTGTCGTATGTGAAAATAGTTGAAATATAATATATAAAGCAAACATGGGAATATTACGTCGAATTCCTGAAATTCAGGGGTTGTCTACGCTATTTTGGGACAACCTACGTACATTAATGCAATCGCTTAATACCGCTTTTACTCCGGCTTGGTCAGTTATTTAAAGAAATATTTTCTCAGCATAACCAGACGTGAAGAAATTTCCTGTCACCGCTCACTGCAGCACGTACGTCTACAGACTTATTCACCATATTTCCGAGATGTCATTTGATTGCCAAATATTGCATTTTTCTCTGTGTTGCAAATGACAACCGCCAAATTGTCAAACTGTTTTTGCTTGCGATTACTGTTGTACGACAGCACAAAAAAAATGTGCGTCTGCACTTATTGCCATTTTAGGCTCAGTCTATAAACAATGCATGTCACTGGTTTTGGTTTGAGATAACTGTTATAAGACAGCAAAGAAAAGGTGCGCCGCACTTATTGCCAGTTTAGGCTCAGTCTATAAACTATGCATGTTACATTAAAACTACAGGCGCCTGTGGTGTCACTCTTTGCTATGACTGGGCAGTATCAGTTTACCGCTGGTTAAGATAAAACATACACTGAGTCGCTAAACTCGGTAAGAGAAGTGTTCCCGAGCTATTTGTTGAGGCCAGACTGTGGCCAGCCAATTAATAGA
The DNA here is from genome assembly GCA_964017185.1 of Rugalucina vietnamica. NCBI lineage: Eukaryota > Metazoa > Mollusca > Bivalvia > Lucinida > Lucinidae > Rugalucina > Rugalucina vietnamica. Next base: position 3,429,510 of record OZ024882.1, on the reverse strand, counting down.
AATGTCGTTTTTTTCCAAAAAGAATAAATATCTCAAGCGTTTAATAGTATGTGGTCCTAATGGATTTATCTCCTATTGCAGTTAATAGCTTTCATATAATAACTGTGTTCTTTCTAGCGTTTAATCATATTTATCCTGCGTCTCGAATTGTTTGTCATGTTTTGTAATTGAATGAATTGTTTGCGGAATGTCTTTGTAGCACGATTCCTTATCAATGATATGACGCGTTTCTTTATGCGCTTCATCCGCGATGTATATTGTTTTCTTACAACCTTCCTATTCCGTCCTAATTGGTTAAGATCAGATACTTGGCGTACTTGCACCGTGCAGTTCGCTCGACGAGGGAAACAAAGAAAGAATAAACAATACAAATGTGCGATGTTAAGTGTATACACTTCATTTATGTAAATTTCCATACAATAACCCGCTTCGCACACTGATGCATTAGTATACAGATTATGGCTAGCTGATGATTCGATATACATCTGAAAGTACATGAGTAGGTCAATTCCGCTTCTTCACGCAATTTCATGTCAATTATCATGGTTTATGGTTTCATGTCGAGACCAGTCGAATAATATATCAACGTTTATTTTTTTTTCTCCAAGAGAAAGTAAATGTAATATAATTACTGTTGCGTCGTCTTAACACGTTCGAAGACATTTCTAAGCCAAAAGGTTATCGTAAAGGATTGGCCAGGGATTCTTTCTGTACGTTATTACATTTAATAGATGCGTTGGTCATTTATCCTTCGGTACGAGGACTATAGATACGTTCATTTTCTTGTAATTTGGACTGAATCTTTGCTTGCATGAATAACGGACTGGCTGTCGATCCATAGACTGAAATTGAACACTTCTGAGAACATTTGATCTTATCACAGGACAATGTGCATAAAGAGACAAAAACACATTATAAATGTAATGTTTAGTTATTGATGTACAGTGGCTGATGATAGTTGGTACGATTTGTAAATAATATCACGTCGGTAGCGCCATCTAAAGCATATAAATTGTAACTTGCAGTTTATTGATTTAGATAACGATGCATTTGCAAATGTAACATGACATTTAAAATTAGTGAAAGAATCTGATTAGCGCTATGTATCCTAGATATTCTTACTAATGAAATAAAGATTTGGTCTATGGTTTGGAATCTATTTCATGTGTACTCATTCAAGGTTTATTATCACAGTAATTTGTATCGTCCTATATACCATGTTCCGCTCTAGTATTATTTATTAGCTTATAAAATCTTATTTCATAAACTTAAAAATCCCTAATGAGATATGCAATGCTTATTTGAGCCACCGCACGAGAAAGCCACTAATTTTGATTTCTGAGTAGGAGAGACACAAACTGGCCACTACAGTCACAGAAGTGGGTTGATTGTTTTTTATTTTAGAAGAAGACGGATTAAACTATCCTAGTGAAATGGATACAAAGGCAGTGATCAAATGTGCAGTTACTGCACAGATGATCTATGTCTTTAATTGCGCCTAATTTCTTATGTGGTAGCTCAATTATAGAAACAAACGAAATTATAATGTACAGTTTGCAGTAGTGCAGAGTGAAGATATATTTGTTTTCACGTGGAACAAAGTTGGAAACAACAAACTTGAATCACAAAATAAATTGAAAGGTATAAAAAGGTACAAGTAGGCAAAGATCAGGAAAAGGCGCAATCAGAAAGAGATTCCCACTCCAAAAACCGAGGTGGGAAAAAACCAAACTAACAATCAGGCACTTATACCATGAAACATATCGTAAGCCGAATGAGCAGCTATTTTCCCAATAGGTGGCCACTCAGTTACCTTAACTTAATTAAAAATATGAAAACATACATAAGGCGCCAACAGCACAAAAAAAAAATTTAAACACCAAGACATAAAACAAAAAGAACCACCACAGAAGTATCGCCTTGGAACGATCAGTAACACAAAGTTACTGGCGGGCTTAAACCGGTTTTATAAGTAGGCAATGATCAGAAAATGGCGCAATCAGAAAACCAAGGGATGGGAGAAAAACTAAAATAACACTAAGGTACTATACCAAGAAAACAAATCGTAAGCCGAGATGAATTGAAGTGTAAGATTAATAGTTTGCCATTGTGCTTAAATGGAATTTTAGACAGTTTCAGGAACTTTGTTCATTATTTTGATAAGATCCGGAAATCATATCACATATTTTTCTGTCTGTTGCAGAGTCCGATTCCATTACGAAATGTTGCCAAATTAATACAACGATTTATTTAAGCTGCAAAAAAAAAAAAATAAAAATAAATAAAAATTTACAAGGAAAACGTGTTTATATTGTTTGTTCAATACATTGATTGTGGGTACATGTTAGATGGGCCACGTGGAGCCAAGGCGTTACTACCGAGTAGCAGAGTCTATCGTTTTGTATCAAAACTAAGAGAAATACATGTAGGATACCAATGTACAAACTATTTTTACTATATGAAAATGGGGTAAAATAGGTATTCATCGCATGGACATATTGGTATGATACGAAAGGCATCTGTGAGTTACTCCGAGATTTCAGACATGTTATTGCACTCATTTTATATCCATTCAAGGTGTCGGTTACTGAATTATAGTATAAATGATTCTTCTGAAGCTCTATAACAACCATTAAACCGTGAAGAAGGTATGTAATGACGTTTGGTATGTTGGTAGTGCAGTTAGAACCAATTACCTCACTTACTAGAAGTTTGTAGCTGACAACAGTTTTTTATGTTAAATGATAGACGTTACTGATGATAAGTCTAAGGTTCACGACACTACAAAATGGATTTAAATAAAAAATGAAAGATATTATTGGTATGGTCCACCCATTTTATCATTAATACCGCTCTTAAAGGATCTCAGTTTAATTTTTATTCTCAACCGGCTAAATTAAAGTCCAACCAACGCAGGGCTAATACATATAGACTATAAGGCTATTCCAAGCGTTTGAATGCAGATAATACTACACGTAGACAGGAGCCAAAAATCAGTATTCTCAATGTAAATCTAAGACCGATTTCAGGACAAAGCTATTAACAAAATTGTAATCAAGATAGTTCATTTGTAAAACAATGAATCTAAATGACATGCAGCATTGATTTAGCCTGCAGCTTTGATGTGTGTAAATTACATCAAGGAAACATCTAGACACTATGAGATGCGCAAAAACGAAACCGTGTCTTGGTAGGTTTGACTCAAAGCAAGTCGTGCAGTCACATGAGACGGCTGGAGGCTTGCAATGTCTGAGTCCTTGTTTTTGATTAACCATTGTGATAAATATCATGATTTGTTTGTTTGTCCCTGTGGATATGTCAGTTGCTTGTCCCACCGGGGTTCAACACTGGTATTTTACTTTTGCTTCGAATTCCAGTAAGTTATTCGGCGCCCAGGTATCTTCGTTGTCGGGCAGATTACTGAATCTGTGAGACTTCGTTTTTGATTCATCATGGTGGTTATCATGATTTGTTTGTTTGTCCTGGATGATTCATTGACGATTTGGAGAATCAACATGAGGGCCGAACAACAAACACAATGTTGTAAACCACTGCAGAAGATGAGTGTGAAGTTAGGGCCCTGTAAAATGAATTTAAGCTCCCCAGTAATTGTATATTACTGGTCGTTCCAAGGCGATACTTCTGTTGTGAATCTATTTGTTTATGTTTTGGTTTTGAATTTTGGTGCTGTCTGAAATTTATGCACGTTTTCATGCAATAAAAAAACCTAATTGTCAATTCAGTTTTTTTACCACCTTGGTGTTGGAGTGGGAATTTCTTTCCCATTGCCCCTTTTCCTGATCAGTGCCTACTTGTACCTTTTTAAAACTAACGAATGTTCTTTAAGAAACAGTTTTAAATATCATACATATATATAAACGCTACTGACCATTGTTTTTCAAAAATAAAAAATTATGGTCGCAGTTGCTTAAAGAAAAAAGGTACAAGTAGGCAAAGATCAGGAAAAGATCAAGAAACTACATGTAGTTCGAATTTTCTATGCGATAGAAAAGTGTGACATTTCAATTGAGTTGATCGCTGTATTGTATGAAACATTAATATGACTTAGCATTCAGAAGCTAATGGATTGCAAAGACATGGGCACTAATGTATCGACTCATACATGTGTTTTGACCATAAATGAAAAAGGTTCTGTTTTCCTCGCCTCATCGGCAGCTTGCCTAACAAAAAGCAAACGTGATTATTCTCAGAATAGCAAACCAATCACGGTTTAAAGAATGACTGGGATTTACTAATTTCTGGAAAGACGTGTTGACTTTTGGTGGCACATATCTTTAAAGTAGGTGAATATAATACATTACCTTCATTCCGTTAAAATGGCCCGCCTTTCGTTCTAAACATGACAGGTTTTTTTTCGATTAGGAAAGATTGTGTCAATTAATTGAATATTCAACAGAATAAAGAGTGAGACATTGACAAAGCCAACGATCAGAATTACTGCAATTCGTGAGCGCTTAAGCCAATTCCTGTCGTAATGGGACGCGAAATATGATCAGCAGGACAATAATACTCTGTTATTCTGTTTGACAATAACTATAGCTTTCAATAAGACGATAACGATTTTCAAAGACAGTTTGTGACTACGTTACAAAGTGAAAAGAGGCAAACATGAGGGACATAAAGGTAAGAAGGATTTTTTTTTTTATTTCATTTTTCAGCGGTATGATTAATTCAAAAATATTGTTTTCGTTATTAAGTATTCCTAACAGTAGGCCACCAGTAGGTCGCCTGCATTATCCAGTTCATTCATTGAGCAAGGCTCGCCAGCTATGGATGGTCAATAACAAACTTTAGGCGATAAGAAGCTTCGCGTCAATTTATAAATATCATAATTTTGATAAATAAAATCGCTCAGTACCATATATGGACAGGCCACTTTTACTCCGGCCTGGTCAGTTATTTAAAGAAATATTTTGTCAGCATGACCAGACGTGATGTAATTTCCTGTCACCGCTCACTGCAGCACGTAAGTCTACAGATTCAATCACCATATTTCCGAGATGTTAATTGATTGCCAAATATCGCATTGTGCTCTGTGTTGCAAATGACAGCTGCCAAATTGTCAAACTGGATTTTGTTTGAGATTACTGTTATAAGACAGCACAGAAAAGATGCACTTATTGCCAGTTTAGGCTCAGTCTATAAAACAATGCATGTTACATTAAAACTACAGGCGCCAGTGGTGTCACTCTTTGCTATGACAGGGCAGTATCAGTTTACCGCCGGTTAAGATAAAACATATACTGAGTCGCTAAAGAGAACCATGTACGGAAGCGTTCCCGTGCTATTTGTTGAGGCCAGACTGTTGCCAGTCAATTAATAGAATTGTCGTTATTTTCCAAAATGAATAAATATCTTAAGCATTTAATAGTATGTGGCCCTAATGGATTCTATCTCTTGTTGCATTTAATAGCTTTCTTATAATAATTGTGTTCTTTGTAGCGTTAAATCATATTTATCCTGAGTCTCAATTTGTTTGTCATGTTTTGTAATTGAAATGAAACGTTTGCGGAATGTCTTTGTAGCACGATTGCTTATCAGTGATATGACACGCTTCTTGATGCACAATATCCGTGATGTATTTTGTTTTCTTACAACATGCATGTTCCGTCATGTCAAACTTATTGGTTAAGGGGATGCCAATTGTTAAAATCTAATACTTGTATAATTTTACCTGTATAAAGAAAAATGACAATTTTTCCAAGGAGACTGGATATTCTTGAAACATTCTTGTATGAGTCATTCAAACATCGAATACAGATTATTTTATGCCCAAAAACTCAGCTCTAGAGGGCTCAGCAGCACGCTTATCAGCATTGGTCAAGTTACTTCCTGGTTTGATTCCGTTGTCATCTGTCCGGCATGCTGGATAAGTTTTACTAAAAGCTACCACCATAAACATGAGCTCCAAAAGCCAGACTACAATCTGTGAAAGTTTGTCCACTCGGAGATGATTTCTTCTCGGGGAAAACATGGTATTTATCATATATGCTGAAAACCTTATACAGCAGATACAGTAAATAGTATGATTTCTCCCAAAATATTGACTTTTTGTTCAAAATACTTTCACAGATTGTAGTCAAGACATTGGAGATAATGTTTACGGTGAAAGCTTTTAGTAAAATTTATCCGGCATGCCAGACGGATGACACTGGAATCAAACCAGGAAGTGACTTGAACAATGCTGATAAGCGTGCTGCTGAGCCCTCTAGAGCTGAGGTTTGGGGCATAAAAGAATATGTATTCGATGTTTGAATGACTCATACAAGAATGTGTCAAAAAGGCCCAGTCTCCTTAGAAAAATTGTCATTTTTCTTTATACAGGTAAAATTATACAAGTATTAGTTTTTGACAATTGGCATCCCCTTAAGGACAGATACTTGGTGTACTTGCACCATGCAGTTCGCTCAAGGAGGTAAGCAAGGAAAGAATAAAGAATACTGATGTGCGATGTTAAGTGTATTATACACTTTATTTATTTTTACTTCCATACAATAACCCGTTTCACAGGCTGGTGCATTTGTCGATAGTCTATGACTAGCTGGTGGTCCGATATACGAAAATACATATGAAAGAAGGTCAATTCCGCTTCTTCGCACAATTTCATGGCAATTATCATGGTTTCTGGTTTCATGTCGAGACCAGTCGTATAATATATCAACGCTTATTTTATTTTTCTCCAAGAGGAAGTACATGTCGCATAATTACTATTACGTCGTCTTAACACTTTCCAAGACATCCTAAGCCAAAACTGCTTTTGTAAAGGAATGGCCATGGACTAGTTCCGAAAGTTATTACGGTTAGATGCGTTGGTCATTAATCCTTAGGTACGAGGAATATTGATACGTACATGTACTTGTAATTCGGAATGAATATATGTTTGCAGGAATAACGGACTGGCTGTCGATCCATATTCTGAAATTGAAAGTAAAATTAGGCAACCATCAAGAAATGGCACAATCAGAAAGAAATTCCCACTCCAAAAACCGAGGTGGAAAAAAAACTAAATTTACAATCAGGTACTGATACTAAGAAAACATACTGTAAGCCGAATGGGCAGCCATTTTCCCAGAATACTTCTGAGAATATTTGACCTTATCATAGAGCAATGTGCATAAAGAGGCAAAATCATAAAATGTAGCGTTTAGATATTGATGTACAGTGGCTGATGAGAGTTGCTACGATTTGTAAATATTTTCACATCTGTGGCGCCATCTAAAATATATTGTACATTAATTGTGTTTTGCAGTATAATAATTTTGATAACGATGCATTTACAAATGTAACATGACACATAAAATTAGTGAAAGAATATGTTAAGTGCTATGTATCTTAGATATTCTTACAAATGATATAAAGATTTGGTCTTTGGTTGTGGAATCTATTTCACGTGTACCCATTCCAAGGTTCATCAGCACAGTAATTTGTATCATCCAATTTACCATGTTCCGTTCTAGTATTATTTATTAGCTTACATAGAGGATCTTACTCGAGTGGTCATTTCATATGAAATTTATTAAAAGAGCCTTTGGCGAGTTTAATAAATTTCATGTGAAATGACCACGAGTGTAAGATTCGTTTTATCATATGACTTTTAGAATTATAGGATTTTATCGCCTTCGAAGTGGACATATCTTCAATGAAAATTTACATTGTTGTTACGGACCTCGTCAATGATGTTAGGTATTCCCGCAAAAGTGTTATTACACGTGTGTTCATACGATTTTTATGACATGACGTTATCCACTGGAAAACAGCGACGTCATATGATAAAAAAAACTTATTTCATAAACTTAGAAATTCTTAATGAGATATGAAATTGTTAGAGAAATGCATGAAGGTATACCACTGTACAAACTAATTTTTCTGTATGGAAATTTGGTATAAGGGGGTAATCATTGCATGGACATATTGGTATGATGCGAAAGGCATCTGTGAGTAACTCCGAGCTTTCAGAAAATGTTATTTCACTCTTTTTCTACCCTAGTTTGATCATTCAATGTGGCGCTTACTGAAAAATAGTGTAATTGATTCTGCTGAATGAACTGTGAAGAAGGTATTTAATGACGTTTGATATGTTGGTAGTGCAGTTAAAATCAATTACCTCGCTTAGTAGAAGTTTGTTGCTGGAGACAGTTTCAACCCATTTAAGCCTGGCGTCATTTTTATGGGACATGGGAAAACAGTACAGCCCCAGATGTGACGCCCCATCTGGAGATTTTCTGATTGCTTAGATGATATTCATCTGATGTACCTAAAACTGAAAGTAGACTTACCCAAGTGACAATGATGTGCAAGTCCATTCGTCATTAATGGGTTTATAGCGAATGATTGCCGCTACTGATGGGTAATTAAAACTGATTTTGGTCAATACAAATTATGGCGAAATGGTGAAGAGGGTTCCGCGCGATAAGCTTGTATAGATATGATTTTTCTATATACATGTACAACATTAACACATAATCCGATTAAAGAAACATGTCTGGATTTGATAGAGTGGACCAACAAAAGGGCTACAAAAAGTATGGTTCATTTTATTCGGCCTATAATTACAGAAAGGCTTATTTTTCACTTCATCTGACCAAAGTCGATATACACTTTCCGTCATGTCATATAAATGTATGTGCCGCATATCATATTTTCTGGATAATGTATTAGATTTGGAACTAAGTTATTCAGACAAATTGTTGGAATTCTTATGGGTACAAATTGCGCCTCTCTCGTAGCTGATTTCATCAGATAAACATGTCCGTAAACGATTTATCCCCTGATACCCCACTTTTATATTGAAACACTGGAGTATACAGGGGTATACCTATGTGTTTTATTATTGATTCAAAACATACATTTTTGGTACTCGTTAGAACCGCCTTGGCTCAAACGTGTACCCCAAACCTATTTTTTTAGCGTAAATATTAAAAAATAAAAAAAATATCCCATGAAATTTTCTGTTTTAAAAAGTCAAGGGCAAGATTTCGTAATGTCTTTTTAACAGCCACGAACGAGATTTCATGGATTTTTAACCACAGAAATCAAGCTTTTTCGAGTCTTTTAATTCGACTTCCGGGTACTAGTACCTAGATGAACTTTTGAACAGTGACAACCCTTATTTTGAAGGTATGGTGAATCAAATGTATCCACCTGAACTACAGGTGAACAAAGAAAATACCGCCGATACCGAAGCCCTTTTTTTAGATTTACATATTTCCATCAAAACTTGATTTGTTTCTTCTAAAATTTATGGTACGCGCAATGACTTTGATTTTGAAATAGCAATTTTTCCGTTTCTGGGTGGTGAAGTTCCTCGCCGTGCTTCTTATGGCGTATACATTTCGCAACTTATTAGGTTTGCTAGAGTCACGGACTTCAACGAGCGAAATAAATATTTTTTTTTAAAACAGCCAAACTTATCCAGCAACGCTTTCGATAATGCTATAATACTATCTCTATCTTCTTTAATTGCACGCCGGTGGGCCGGGCGTCAGACTCTATGATGGTTCTGACTTCACTTTACAATGTAGTCATTACGAAAACACGCCCATGCAATATACAGAGATTTTTTAAGTTGTAAAAATTGAAAAAAAATCAGTAGAAAATCTTTGATATTTTTCTTATTTTTGCTCAAAACATAGATTGTGGGTACACGTTAGAACCGCCTCGGGGAGGCGGTTCTAACGAGTACCCACAATCTATGTTTTGGAGCAAAAATAAGAAAAATAGGTATACCCCTGCAAACCCCAGTTTTGCTATATAAAAGTGGGGTTCAAGGGGGTAAACATTACAATAACATGTTTTCCTGATGTGGTTAGGGCCGTAGCTTCTTTTCCTGATCATTTCCTACTTGTACCTTGTTCTGTTGCTTGGCCTACCGGAGCTCAACTATTGTTTTTTTTTCTTTTGCTCCGATGTCAATAAGTTGTTTGGCGCCCAGGGATCTCCATCGCTAGGCAGTTTTTTTTGTGACTGTGAGTCCTTGCTTTTTAATTTCATCTTTGGGGTTATCATGATTAAATTGTTTCTCCATGACGATTCATCGACTTGTTAGAGATTCACCACGAGGACTGAACAGCTAACTAAATGTTGTGAACAACTACATAAACTGAGGGTGAGGCTAGGCGTCTGTAAAACTACATTAAGTCCCCAGTCATTTATAACTGACCGCTCCAAGGCGGGACTACTGCTGTGGTTTACGTTTTGCAAAGTTATTCCAATAATGAGTTTTATGTTGTATGACTTTGGCTATTCAAATAGTTCTCTGCATTTTTCTTGTTCTGTCCACCATCTCGCTTCGGTAACTGCTATCCCAGCTTTTCATAGTACATGTTATACGTTGGTACCTAGGCGTAAAAAATAATAGCTGTGTTTCCGCTAACCCGACCGACCCTGTCTCAACCCGCCGACTCTGCTATTTTTTATGGTTAAAATAAAAAAATAAAAATTACGACATCCGACCCAGCATTTTCTGTAGCCCGACCCAAGCATTTCGTGTCGCGGGTTTTGTTGGTTTTTCTGACAAGTCTCTGATAGTTTAAGCGTCTATTCTGTTGTATCGTAGAGTTCCCCCGATTATTTAGCGAAGCTCCATCGAAATGACGTAGAATTTGGTGTCATTTAGAAGCCTCCGAGGCGCTGTGATTAAGCCATTTGCCTTGTAAACCAGGGGTCGCATATACGATCACGGGTTTCTCCAGTCATTCGCATTGAGACTATTAACCGAGGCCCCATGACAATTTTCCAGGATTAATTGCTCACAAGGACCATGACGAGGCTGGAAACGGTGCTGTGAATAGTCTTCAGACATGACTAACGGACAAAATCTGTACACACACGCACACACGCTGACTTCTTGCGTCTTCAACTGGCATACGAGTTAACTGAGCTATTGATCGGGAGTTTATCTTTTTTCTAAAATTTATGGTACGCGCAATGACTTTGATTTTGAAATAGCACATTCCACGGTTTTGGATGATGAAGTTCCTTGCCGTGCTTCTTATGGCGTATACATTTCGCAACCTATTAGGTTTGCTAGAGTCTGCAATCATCATGTCACGGACTTCAAAGTGCGAAATAAATATTTTTTTTAAAACAGCCAAACTTATCCAGCAGGGCTTTCGATAATGCTATAATACTATGGCTATCTTCTTTAATTGCAGGCCGGTGGGTCGGGCGTCAGGCTCTATGATGGTTCCGACTTCACTTTACAATGTAGTCATTACGAAAACACGCCCATGCAATATACAGAGATTTTTTAAGTTGTAAAAATTGAAAAAAAAAAATCAGTAGAAAATCTTTGATATTTTTCTTATTTTTGCTCAAAACATAGATTGTGGGGAGGCGGTTCTAACGAGTACCCACAATCTATGTTTTGGAGCAAAAATAAGAAAAATAGGTATACCCCTGCAAACCCCAGTTTTGCTATATAAAAGTGGGGTTCAAGGGGGTAAACATTACAATAACATGTTTTCCTGATGTGGTTAGGGCCGTAGCTTCTTTTCCTGATCATTTCCTACTTGAAAAAAAATCAGTAGAAAATCTTTGATATTTTTCTTATTTTTGCTCAAAACATAGATTGTGGGTACACGTTAGAACCGCCTCGGGGAGGCGGTTCTAACGAGTACCCACAATCTATGTTTTGGAGCAAAAATAAGAAAAATAGGTATACCCCTGCAAACCCCAGTTTTGCTATATAAAAGTGGGGTTCAAGGGGGTAAACATTACAATAACATGTTTTCCTGATGTGGTTAGGGCCGTAGCTTCTTTTCCTGATCATTTCCTACTTGTACCTTGTTCTGTTGCTTGGCCTACCGGAGCTCAACTATTGTTTTTTTTTTTCTTTTGCTCCGATTTCAATAAGTTGTTTGGCGCCCAGGGATCTCCATCGCTAGGCAGCTTTTTGTGACTGTGAGTCCTTGCTTTTTAATTTCATCTATGGGGTTATCATGATTAAATTGTTTCTCTATGACGATTCATCGACTTGTTAGAGATTCAACAGGAGGACTGAACAACTCACTAAATTTTGTGAACCACTGCAGAAACTGAGGGTGAGTCTAGGCGCCTGTAAGACTTCATTTAGTCCCCAGTCATTTATAACTGACCGTTCCAAGGCGGGACTGCTGCTGTGGTTCACATTTTGCAAAGTTATTCCAATAATGAGTTTTATGTTGTATGACTTTGGTTGTTCAAATAGATCTCTGCATTTTTCTTGTTCTGTCCAAGCAAGCATTGTGACCACCTCGCTTCGGCAGCTACTTATCCAGCTTTCTGTAGCACATGTTATACGTTGGTACCTGTATTTATATTCTAAACATGATTTTCCTTGTTGCTTGTTTATATTTGTGTGTATTGGAGCCGCAGCAGAAGCTAAAGGGGAGGATAGGCGCTTGTGAAACTGGTTAGTGTTATATTACTGATCGTTCCAATGTTATATCTCTGTATTGGTTCTTACTGCGTTATGTTTTGGTGTTGAAATTTTATGGTATTTGCACCTGATGTATGTTCTCATATGATTTTTGCTACGTTTAAGTAACTGAGTGTCTGCCTTTTGGGAAATAGCTGCTCACTCGGCTTACGATACGTTTTCTTAGTATAAGTGCTTGACCGTTGATTTAGTTTTTTCCACCTCAGTTTTTGGAGTGGAAATTTCTTTCTGATTGCGCCGTTTCCTGATCATTTCCTGCTTTTACCCTTTAGGTGGAAATCAAAATCGACAACACTCCTATAAATGTAGCTCCGAACACGCCATTCTGTGTTAGAATCCCCCAGGGCCGAACAGAAAACTGCTCTGTCAAAAGGACACACGTTATCTAAATATGAAAATACACGTGTCTAACTGTACAGCTGTATTCCTTATTTTCATTTAATGTGTCTATGCATTCTTACACAGCCAGCAGGAGTGCAAAACATTAATTTTGCGAGTTCAAAGACGGCTGTTTTATTATAAAACAGACATAAAGGTTTGATCCTTTGGAAGCAGTGGAAACGTTCAATGGGGGACAGTATGAGTCATTGCACCAGTGACCCTTTATAAACCGGCGACGATAGCCAGAATTATATTATTTCTTTCCGTCCTTTGAGATCAGCTAGAATATTCAGAGTACTAAAATTGTACGTTTAGAGCCTTCTTCCGGCCCGTTATCTGAACATTCGTGTCCACCTGATCACGGCCACATTTGTCCCTGTCACGTCTCCATAACATTTCCGTTTGAAAAGGATGTAAACCACGAATTTAACTACCAAACATTCGTCTGAAATATCATCGCAACGACCGCCGTTAATTGCTGTCCACAAAGTGCTAATGTGTCAAAAATTTATCCCTCCGGCATTTTAATTAAGAATAAAAAGCAAAATGTGGGAGAACGTCTTGTAATTCTCATGACAGTTGACTAATGACAAATATTGTGTTACAAGCGTACTGTAGCTTAAGTGAACACTTTGGTGCAGCTTAACGAAGGAATAGGTGGCACATGAATCAATACAATAACATTTTAAAAATCTCAAAAGCACAAATCATTACAAAACATAAGTTATATTAAACAAGATTTAACGATTCCTGACAATTTCCCAACAAGGTAGCCATCCTGCTAACTAGAATCAACCAAACAGAAAGGTATCGAGGTAGGCGGAATTAACAGAAAACATTAAGATGCAGTCACATATTAAATTAAATTATTATAGTTTAAGATTAATTTTAACATGGGATATGAATGTTTTTATACTCGTAAAGGTTTACCTTCATTTTATCTTGATTTTTACTGTTGTTGTTTCTCTATCTGTCTCTCTGTTGCGGTTGGTTGTGGCTGACCGGGTGTGTGGCTTGTTCTTTTCATACGTGTTGTAAGCAAATGTTATATTTGCTATATTTGTTATATTATTATTTAAATTGGTGGCTGGGGATGTTTAATCGACTTGTGCCAATTCCTGGACTTTCTATTCTTACCTGATAAAGGGAATGGCACATACGTACTATACGTATAACGGACATGACGGTTCACATAGATAACATAGAAAGGTACAAGTAGGTAACGATCAGGAAAAGATTCAAGTTATAACCAATACGTTTGTAACGTGTTATGATTTTTTCTGATTAAAAGAAAAGAATCATTTTGTTTTGAAATCATTTAGATTTTGTTTTGCTTTACAAACCAAGGAGGCTATCGATCCAAAGACCTCGGAGGAGAAGGGAACAAACAAACACACACATGTGCAAACGTTGCTCAACTTATAGTATTATGAGCAGTTATCCCCGCTGTTTTACGTATTCGTGAGGATTCAAATGTATGAATTTATATGTAGAAAAGAGCACAAGTAGGCAAAGATCAGGAAAAGGCGCAATCAGAAAAAGATTCCCACTCCAAAAACCGAGGTGGAAAAAAACCAAACTAACAATAAGGTACTTACACCATGAAAACATATCGTAAGCCGAATGAGCAGCTATTTTCCCAATAGGTGGCCACTCAGTTACCTTAACTAAAATATGAAAACATACATATAAGGCGCCAACAGCACAAACATTTTAAACACCAAGACATAAAACAAAAGGAACCAACACAGAAGTATCGCCTTGGAAATGATTTATCAAAACACTACAACAGAAATTCAGAGACGCATAAGCAGTTGTCACCCACTACATGCTACGGGAAAATGGTACATGTACGATTCCCACTTTGCTATACATTACGAAAACTTGCCCATGCAATAAACAGAGATTTTAGCTTAAAAAATAAAAATTTTTAACGGAAAAATGTTGATATTTTTCTTACTTTTGCTCAAAACATAGATTGTGGGTACACGTTAGAACCGCCTCGGCGAGGCGGTTCTAACGAGTACCCACAATCTATGTTTTGGAGCAAAAATAAGAAAAATAGGTACAGCTCTCCAAACCCCAGTTTTGCTATATAAAAGTGGGGTTCAAGGGGGTATACATTACACGGACATGTTATCGTGATGTACGGTTCCCACTTTGATATACTACACGGACTTACAGCTACAGTTACAGCGGCGTGTCAAACATAACGAAATACAAACGAAACAAAACCAGAACGCGAGTACAACGAAACGAAAACGTTTCGTAAACAAGAGACAAACGGGTTTTAGGACAGAACTAATCTACGTTGTTACTGTACCAATACGCGCTGTACGACCTATTCGAAAACTGCCCTCGTATGTGACTCGGTATAAGGAAATCTTTGTGTGCGATTTCCATTATTCGCGTGCCCTCAAAAACGTGCACCATATACCCGAATAGTCTACCCCTACATGTTTGTTGACGCAGTCTTATGTTTTAACATGATTCCGTAGTGGCTCAAAATGTTCGATGACATACTAAGAATTGAAACTCACGCGTATTGACGTCAGTTTTGCAAAGATTTGGACAAACTTTTCTGATAAAACTTTTTCTTAGAACGCTTTAGCAGCAATGTTACTGGTACACATGTCCTCAAACACAGAACTCCTACCGCACACTGATAAAGCAAAACCATCACAGTATGAACAGTTTTAATGATCCTGTAATGATGATTCGAACAAAAATCATGTCAACAAAAAGTCACGTAATATATTTCTTGGAATCGAATATCATCTTAAATTAAGTTTTTACATTGTAAAAACGTGCTTTACACAAAAACTTAAATGCTGTATATGTACGTAAATGTCAGTAAATATCAGTTCTCCTAGCGAACAATGACAAAACTTTCAAATGGTATACGAGAATATGAGAATCGATTGTTTTCAGCTCGACAGAAATCGGGCAACAGTTGTGAGTGTAAATTAGCCAATTTTTGCGCCAAACGCGTTTCCTACCTTCAGCTTACGACGTAAAACGCTATGCACCAATCGATTGTAAAGGGGATCTATCCGTTTCACTTTGAAGACAACAACGCCCATGCAAAATACAAATAAAATGATTTTGCAATTGTAGAAACAAAAAAAGCACATTCAGAAAATTTATTTTCCCCGTCTTAATTGTTTAGCTTTAGAAATATAATATATGAATATTGTACGTAGGGTGATCGGAAAATACGTATAAAAATGTTGTTATTTCTATAGCGTTTTATATTTCCTTATGAAATTTCGACACATAATGCAGCAATATACATGCAGTTATTTTATTGTAATAACGCATGCATAACATCCACACGTGCGTTGAAGCTGTCGTTATGGAAACACCACCTAACGTTATGCGGCGCAACGTGAAAGCTTAATTATTATTCAAAATGCATCTTAATTCCAAGTCTTGTAGCATCCGTTTTGATTGTCTTAGCCCATATTTTATTTGATACTCATTAACTACAACCAACCTTTACGCCCCATGTCTGTAAATTCACGAGGATTTTTATCGAACGGATTTATCTCTAATGTCTTGCAAATGCGGATACTGTCAAATAGAAAAAGCTGTTAAGATTTTCGACAATGTTGCATTTTCGCGAAGTCATTTTTAAAGTACATAATTATTGCAAGCTCGAAAAAATTTTATTTTTGACATTGTCTCTACAAGTAATAGTGTATCCATTATTTTTATGATTTTTTAAACATCGGCCAGAAAACAAGGGATTGAATTTAAGTTTACAAAAAGTAATCGACGTTTGGCATATTTTATGCTAGCCTCTTCAATTCAATTTACTGTATTGGTAGATATAGCATTACAATGCCGTATAATTTCGGGAAATGGTCATTTAAAGTTAGAAAAATATCTTTCATTAAAAAACTGTCGGCTACTTTCACAATCCACGGATTACACTAACAAAGTCAATCCAGGGGTACAGGTGCGCCATGTTCCCAAAGGGGCCAAATAATCAAAATACTGTTAAGAAGATGATTCTTAACGTACAAAATATTTTAAATACTCCAAGTATATTCACTGATCCCCAAGGATCAAAAGGAAAATATAATCTGCACTATGGATGATGTACGGGGAGACTTTTTAGGGCCGCCACACGGCACAACACCAGCTGCAGTAATAGCGAATATTCACGGCTGATAACTATGCTGCCTTCTTTAATTGCACGCCGGTGGGTCGGGCGTCAGACTCTATGATGGCCCCGACTTAAAGCTATTCATTTTAGTTGGTTGGGGCAGGAGCTTCTTGTCTGTTGCTTGGCCCACCGGGGTCCAACTGATGTTTTTCTTTAGCTCCGGAGTTAGTAAGTTATTTGGCGCCCTGGGATCTCCATCGTCGGGCAGCTTACTTAATCTGTGAGTCCTGGTTTTTGATTCATCAGGATGTTTATCATGATTTATTTGTTTGTTCTTGATGATTCATTTACTAGTTAGAGATTCACCACGAGGACCGAAGAATTAACTTAATGTTATGAACCACTGCAGAAGCTCAGGGTGAGGTTACGGCCGTGTAAAATCGATTTAAACCCACCAGTAACTTTGTGTTACTGATCGTTCCAAGTCGATACTTCTGTGGTGGTTCTTTTTGTTTTATGTTTTGGTGTTTAAAATATTTTTGTGATGTTGGCGCCTTATGTATGTTTGCATATTTTTAGTTAAGTTAAGGTAACTGAGTGGCCACCTATTGGGAAAATAGCTGCTCATTCGGCTTACGAAATGTTTTCATGGTATAAGTACCTGATTGTTAGTTTGGTTTTTTCCCACCTTGGATTTTGGAGTGGGAGTCTTTTTCTGATTGCGCCTTTTCCTGATCTTTGCCTACTTGTACTTTTTTAATAATAATTGTTAGATCCTTTGGAAGCAGTAAAACATTTAAATCAGAAGATGGGCCATATTGTACAATTTCGGGTAATGACCCTTTACAAAACTGGCAGCGAAAGCCAGACATTATTGCTGCAATTTCAAGAATTTACATCTGTGTAGGAGGAGATGCGCACAAAAGGTCCATACCTCTTTAAGGGGATGGGCATATGGAAGGACGGAAAGCCAAAAACTATGCCCCTCCGCTTTTCTTCGAAAAGGCTCGGGTCAAAAAATACAGTTGATTTTATTCATTATTTCTAAAACCAAAAATTGTTGATCAGAACCTCCTCGCTTGAACCTTCTTTTTTGCTGTTTTATCATTTGTTTTAACTATATTTACTTGGGGTGTTATGTGTAAGCATATTACGGACATGTAACATGTCATGGTGTTTTGTGCTGCATGTCTACTTTCATTTTGGCCCAGTGTCTTTTTTGGGATTTTGGATTAGAATGGTTGGGGATAAATAAGATGTGCCCCAAAAACGCTTTAAGTAGTAATTACCCGCTGAGCGACAAGTGGGTATGATATTTTCCTGACCTGTCCAGCCAAATGCATGCATCGAGAGCCCGGATGGACAGGTCAGGAAAATATCATGCCCGCCTGTCGCGAAGTGGGTAATTAACCTACCTTATGACCCCACTAAGTGAAATAACAGTGTGTATGACCTACACAACGCTAATGAACACCGGTAAAGTGATTTTCTGGCGGCGTAACTATTGGCCGAACACTGCACGTGCAAAACGAGGAAGCTTGTACCGCTTCGCTATTGTCAAAAATAGATCATAAGGGAGTATTTTCCCTTGTGCGTTTATAAATTATTGAGACATTATTTTTCTCTCAAAGTTATTAATCAACAATAGGCATTATCTTTTATCGGAACAGTTAACAGATTGGGTGGTCAATATAAATGATCTCTTATATATGCAAAAAGCAAACTACCACCTCGTTATGGTTTTCAGATAGGTATATATTGTGTGTGTAAGTTTGTATAGCAGGTTTGAAACTCAGGTTGAAACCCTTGGACCTAACTTTCCGAAGTCCACATGGTCAGTTAGGGGACCGCAGTACAAAATGCCCGGCTGTATTTAAGGGATAGAGTTGGTCGTTTCTAACGATCATAATCGCAATGCAAAAATATGTGAAATTGGTTTCTGATTCATTGTTCTTGCACAACATAACCCGCTAACCATAATCTACGAATCTGAAACCAATTTCCAACGAGAGAAAACTCTCAGCTTTACGTAACTGCTCAGTAAGATCAGATATTCATCCGCAGTGGACAATTATTTACTTGATAGCTTTAACTTTTGCCTCAGTTCTCAAACAAGAAGTTAAAATCTTTATATTGCAATCGTTGTACAACGAATTTTCATCACCTGTCTGGAGGTAAGATAAAATAGGACAAGTAGGCAAAGATCAGGAAAAGGCGCAATCAGAAAAAGACTCCCACTCAAAAAACCAAGGTGGGAAAAAACCAAACTAACAATCAGATACTTATACCATGAAAACATTTCGTAAGCCGAATGAGCAGCTATTTTCCCAATAGGTGGCCACTCAGTTACCTTAACTTAATTAAAAATATGCAAACATACATAAGGCGCCAACAGCACAAAAATATTTTAAACACCAAGACATAAAACAAAAAGAACCACCACAGAAGTATCGACTTGGAACGATCAGTAACACAAAGTTACACAAAGTCACTTTCACCACCTGTCTGGAGGTAAGGAAAGTCACTTTCACCACCTGTCTTCGGGTAAGGAAAGTGACTTTCCTCACCTCCAAACAGGTGTGAAAGAACTTTCACCACCTGGATAGCTGACCATAACATCGCACTTGCAATACAGTATGAAAAATAATTTCCTATAAAATACATTGAAGTCATAAGGTAAGAAAACTTACCCATTCAATATACAGAGATTTTTTTCAGATGTAAACATTAAACATATCAATAGAAAACTTGTGATATTTTTCTTATTTTTGCTCAAAACAGATTGTGTGTACAAGTTAGAACCGCCTCCGAGTCAGTTCTAACGAGTACCCACAATCTATGTTTTACAGCAAAAAATAAGAAAAAAATATATACCCCTCAATACCCCAGTTTTGCTATATAAAAGTGAGATTCAAGGGGGTATACTTTTCATGGACATGTTTTCCTGATGGACAATACCCTTTCCGAACTCTTGCCCAGTTAGAGCAGCTCCTCATCAAAATACTGCGTAGTGGTCCTCTCACAATTGTTAAGCTTTACATTCTGTCATATAACAACGCAGATGCACCTGTAATAATTACGGCATAGGGTGACCACACTAGATACTGTTCGGCTAACTCATTTTCAGCACCCCTGCAATTCCTCAGGAACCATATACCATGTATAGTAGAAGTGAATTGAGGCTGTCATAGTGTTGACAAAAGATTCATGAAAGAGACTTTTTTTATTTTTAAAAGCATATTTGGTTGAAAAGAAAATTAACTTTTTACCGACGTGTTGCGTTATAAGCCTGGCTAAGTATAGTTTTCTATCGTGGATAAACGTATTAAGTTTTATTCACAAAATAATAATCTTTTACCTCCTAAACCCAAATTGTCATTTAGGCATTTGAAGCAGGGTATCCAAGAATTTCATAGAAAGTATGTCTTGGTTCCGGCAGATAAAGCCGCAAACAATGTTGTTGTCGTTTGTAGGCTTCACTACGTTAACACCTTAAAACAGGAGCTTGATGGTACCAGGGCTTATCTGGAGACAGATACTGATGAGGTGTCTGTAGTTAATGCCCACTTAAACGATTTACCTGTTAAGTTTTCTGTTTGTGTCAATGAAGGCCAAGACAAACTTCCTACGATGTATTGGTTACCTAAGCTTCACAAAAGACCATACAAAGCTAGATTTATTGCAAATTCTAGCTCTTGTACTACCACTGAACTTTCTAAATTATTAACTTCCTGTCTTACTGCTATCAAATCTCATGTTATAAGATACTGTGAGACAGTGTATGAAACTTCAAATAAAAATTGGTTTGGGTCAATTAAAAATTCTGATGAGGTGCTCAGTAAATTGAAGTGTAGAGGGTTCCGTGCGACAAGCTTGTCCACATATGATTTTTCTACTCTGTATACAACATAACCACATAATCTAATTAAAGAAAAACTGATAGAGTGGACCTTCAAAAGGGCATTAAAAAACTATGGTTCACTTTATTTGGCATGTAATGACAGAAAGGCTTTTTTCACTTCCTCTGACCAAAGTCGGTATACACTTTGGTCATGTCAGAATGTATGCGACGCCTTATCCTATCTCCTTGATAATATTTATATTAGATTTGGGACCAAGTTATACAGACAAATTGTTGGAATTACCCTGGGTACAAATTGCGCACCTCTCGTAGCTGATTTATTTTTATACTGCTACGAAAGAGATTTCATGGATTCTCTTAACCATGATAATCAAGCTGATGTTATCGAGGCTTTTAATTCCACATCTAGGCACCTCGATGACCTTTTGAACATTGACAACCCTTATTTTGAAGGTATGGTCAATCAAATTTATCCACCTGAACTTCAGTTGAACAAAGCCAATATCTCAGATACTGAAGCCAACTTTTTAGATCTACATCTTTCTGTTGCAAATGGATTTGTTTCTTCTAAAATTTATGATAAGCGAGATGACTTTGATTTTGATATAGTAAATTTTCCTTTTTTGGATGGTGACGTTCCTCGTCGTGCTTCTCATGGTGTATGCATTTCGCAACTTATTAGGTTTCCTAGAGTCTGCAATCATGTTACAGACTTCAACGCTCGAAATAAATGTTTAACGGCAAAACTTCTCCAACAGGGCTATCGGTATCATAAACTTCGAAAAACATTTTCTAAATTTTATCGTAGACACTATGAATTGATTTCCAAATATAATGTTGGGTTAAAGACGCTTTTAAGTGAGGGCCTTTCGGAACCTGAATTTTATGGTGACTTGGTTTACAAATTTAAGAAACTTAAAGGAATTAATGATTTTTCTTTTCAGTTCAGAAAAATCATAACGCGTTACATACGTATAGGTTATAACTTGAATGTTATGCGACAGTCTGCATGCTTAGTTTTTAACCCAATCATGGTTGATAACTATGCTGCCTTCTTTAATTGCACGCCGGTGGGTCGGGCGTCAGACTCTATGATGGCCCCGACATAAAGCTATTCATTTTAGTTGGTTGGGACCGGAGCTTCTTTTCTGTTGCTTGGCCCACCGGGGTCCAACTGGTGTTTTTCTTTTGCTCCGGAGTTAGTAGGTTATGCGGCGCCCAGGGATCTCCATCGTCGGGCAGCTTACTCAGTCTGTGAGTCCTGGTTTTTGATTCATCAGGATGTTTATCATGATTTATTTGTTTGTTCTTGATGATTCATTGACTAGTTAGAGATTCACCACGAGAACCGAATAACTAACTAAATGTTATGAACCACTGCAGAAGCTGAGGGTGAGGTTATGGCCATGTAAAACCGGTTTAAGCCCGCCAGTAACTTTGTGTTACTGATCGTTCCAAGTCGATACTTCTGTGGTGGTTCTTTTTGTTTTATGTCTTGGTGTTTAAATTTTTTTTGTGCTGTTGGCGCCTTATGTATGTTTTCATATTTTTAGTTAAGTTAAGGTAACTGAGTGGTCACCTATTGGGAAAATAGCTGCTCATTCGGCTTACGATATGTTTTATGGTATAAGTACCTGATTGTTAGTTTGGTTTTTTCCCACCTCGGTTTTTGGAGTGGGAATCTTTTTCTGATTGCGCCTTTTCCTGATCTTTGCCTACTTGTACCTTTTTCTAGCATGTTCGAACAAAAGGAATCCCTTCAAGTAGTCCATCCTCAGCTAGGATAGTCATTATACTTTCAAATTATTTTATTTTTCGAGACAGCCATTGTTCCGTCTGGTATGAGCACTTTTTTCCGTTTTCATTACGAAAACTTGTCCATGCAGTACACAGAGAGTTTTAAGCTGTAAAAACTGAAAACTTCATTTTAAAAATCGAATATTTTAAATGTTTGTGCTCAAAACATAGATTGTGAATACACGTTAGAACCGCCTCGACAAAGCGATTAGAACAACCACGACAAAGCGATTCTAAAGGGCACCCACAATTTATGCTTTGGATCAAACAAAACACAAATAGGAATGCTCTCTAAACCCCACTTTTGCTTTATAGGGGTTAGATATTACATAGACATATTATCCTGATAGCTTGAGAAATTAATATCTATTTTGGGATATTAATCATCGCTTTTGTCAGGCTGCTGTGCACGGCGTCTGTGATCTTATATCTTATTAGATTTCAGAAGATGAAATTATTGGATTGAAATAAAATAAA
This sequence comes from Rugalucina vietnamica, assembly GCA_964017185.1. NCBI lineage: Eukaryota > Metazoa > Mollusca > Bivalvia > Lucinida > Lucinidae > Rugalucina > Rugalucina vietnamica. The sequence continues at coordinate 3,406,443 of OZ024882.1, read as the reverse complement.
AAAAAAATTTAAAAAAAAAAACAAACGTGCGAACAAGTATTATAACGTTTTATTTCAAGTTTTGTTATTGAAAAATTATTTCAACTCTCAAGTGGAATATGTATATCGTCACCTTAGCGCCTTAACAGCATGTGAAGCGACCTTTTCACCAATACCACTTATTTGCATTAAAAACGAGGCATTTTGTTTTCTTATGAATTAACATTTAACACTGCTTATTAAACAATGGCGAAAGGCTAAACTATGATACGTTCTGCACTGTTATTAATTAACTGTTAAATTTTTCAAAATTGGTCCGTATATTATTGAACTTGCACAATTGACTGTGTGCATTTTAAGTGCTTTATACAAAGAAAGATATGAACTCTACAGTCGATTCATAGATGCATGGTATTAACTAATAAGGCTATGCCAATTTTCGCTCAAACAGGTTGATAACGGTAACCATCTGTAATCTATACCGATGCATTCTAGCACCTTGGCAGAGTTGCATGTTGAAATAAACAGTAATATTTAAAGCTTTGCGGTAAATACGTCATACCTGTACACCCTTAAACGCGGATGAGTCGATGTGCTTTGTTACTAACGGTTTCCATCAATCTACGTAAGATTTACGTACTTGTAAACAAAAATGAAACAAATTTGCAGTAATGGATTCAACGGGTACACCTTTTTAAGATTTACCTACTTACACATTTGTTTTAAAGATTAGCATACAGCTGATTTCAAGATGCATGGTAGCAAGGCTATGTCATGTTTCTCACGGACAGATAAATAACGGTAAATAAATCAGTGCCGACACACTCAGGCACGGCGTTGACCATTGAAATTAGGAAAGTGTTAAATTAGTCGCAGATGAGTCGATTTTATTTATAACGGTTTTCATTAGACTGTTCAAGATCTACACCTGCATTACAACGCTAAAACTGTGTTGTTAGAGTCAAACCGTAAGTTAAGAATTTGTCAGTTAAAAGTTCTATATTGACAGATACTCAGTCTGTATTCGCATATATCTACATGTGAAAGGTTTGGATAAAGTTCCAATCACGTCCTTTCTGCTAGGTGAAGTGTGTCCTGGTTTGTTATAGGTGAACTTGACACCACCCCATAATGAACATGATGGTAGGTCTCGTAAGCCAAATAATTAAAACATACTTGCATTGACACTAATTATATATCATTGCATCACACAGCTCTTGTCTTCAAATGCATTCCAAAGAAACTTAAATATCAAGTAGAGACATTCACCTGTAGTTGAATCTATACGTTTCCGAAAAAAAGTTTAATAACTTCCTCGACTTCAATATATTTGAGCCATCGCGTGAGAAAAACAACAATTTTGGTTTCTGACCAGGTCCGACACAGACCGGTCTGTATTGTCACAGAAGAATGATAGAAGCTTGAAACTTTGTGCATTAGTAGCAGATAATTGGTACTATCCGTGTAGCAAAAACAAAGACGATGATCAGCTGTGCAGCTGATCTGCGCCTTGGTTTTCGCATATGTTAATTGTTTGTTTTCAGGTGCGGCGGCTCATTTTAGAAATAAATTTGAATAGTGTGTTTTTGGTGTGTCGATTTTAAAACGTCCGTAGCTCGATCGTAGAACTCAATAACAATGCAATCACTTCTAAGAATCTTCTAAATGCATTTTATGGACCCAATTTATGATCTAACTGAATTGTTCACTATTATATACTTTAGATAATCACATCTAAAGGATGAAAGTCACGGAATCAAGATTAAAATCATCGATCGCTTTGAATGAATGAGCCGCATCACGAGAGAGCCTGCTTCGCGGTTTTCGACCAGGCCTAGAAGAAACGCGCTCTGCATTGTCACATAGAAGAATTTACATCACGAAAACTTGCCCATGCAATGCACAGAGATTTTTCTTCTATTTGAAAATTTTATTGGAATTTTTTCGATGCTTTTCATATTTTTTTTCTCAAAACATTGACTGTGGGTACACGTTAGAACCACCTCGGCGAGGCGGTTCTAACGAGTATTTACAATCTATGTTTTGGATAAAAGATAAGAAAACCAGGTATACACGTGTAAATCCCAGTTTTACTATATAAAAGTGGGGTTTAAGAAGGTATTCGACACGCGGGCATGTTTTTATGATGAATCTTGAAATTCCAGACCTTAGGAGAAGAGGAATTGTGCTTTCTCTATCCATGAAACGAAATTGAACAGATGATCAGCTACTTTATTTACATATGTAAAACGGGGTTTATCATATTATTCTGGAAGTGTTAGTATATGCCGACATGGGCAAACAATATTGAACATCCAAATATGACCCATGCATCAATATATAGCCATGATCACTTTAGTCGTTTTCAATTGAAATCATTATTTGAATATTCTGAGGGGTACAAAAAGGTACATCAGAATTCAAGGTTTAACATCTGCATCAAAATCCTCTAAACATACAAATTGAGATCGAAACTTAATGACTTTCAAACGGCTGAAAGACGGTTAATGTCTCAGGCAAAGCTGCTTTTGGAATTTTATTATCGCAAACGCGTTTTATGTTCAAATCCATTGCATTCCTATTCAAAACATTAAAGCTTCAGTTGGGAAAACACTAACTAATGCACAATTAAAGCAAGCCAGGAAAAGTCCTGACTTCTATTAGGTTACTTGAAATGGATTTACGGAAAGGCTGTCATGAGTACGCTATACAATTTGTTCATCTCCCATATACCAAGTTTCATGGAAATCAGCCATGATTTTCTTTTCGGTTCTGGAAAAGAAAATTGTTGAAGGGTTCATATATGGTTGTAGTGGCCATCTTGATCATGTGACCAAGATATCGCGAAAAATATTTCAATGCCACTACCCAAGGGGGCACCACAAAAAATCAACTTAATCTGCCGAGTGGTTTCAGAGAAGAAGATCTTTGAAATTATGATTTAATTTGGATATTTCAATTACTTTGGGTCAAATTGTGCATTTTGGTAGCTGAGATATAAGCCATTTTGTTGGTATACCCCTTCATTTTTCGTTGATTTTTCACTTATTTATTAAAATCTCATTAATACCCATATATCAAAAATCAGTGATAATTAACACATCAGGTTATATGGTTATAGAACATAGTCGTAGCAATCAGTTGATACCTTTTATAGCCCACTAGGTCCATTAGGAGCCAAGATACACTTATTTTCTATGTATACCTTCTTAATTTTTCAGCAATTTTCCTCTAAATTCGAAAGGATTTGTTAAAATTCAAAAAACAAAAAAAAAAAATTAAATGACATATATTGTAGTACAGGATGGTATAATATTTTCCTAGTAATCATTTGATGGCATTTTCAGCATGTTAGGGCTTTTGGTTGTCGTGAAACAGGTCATTTTGTAGGTTTACCCGTTTAATTTTTCATATTGTTCATTCCTTTCTATGAAGTTTTAATTAGAATTCATGAAATTGAAAATCAGATTATTGTTATATCAGACTTTATGGTCATAGTACATTGCCATAGCATTCATTTGATACTTATTCCAGCATCCTGAGTTTCGTGGCTCAAGTACAAAATAAGACTAAGTAGGTCTAGAAAGAAAATGTATTAATGTGCATTTAAACACCAATACCGGGTAAGCCTACACCTAATCTAATGATTCACATCTAATATAATGTGAATCAACATGATCAAAGGCTTTCTAATACACTTATAAACATGAATACACATACTTAACTAAACAGAAATGCAGAGACAGGTGGACAGGCGGAAAGGGGTACAGGTACAAATGAGAACGAACGCGGGGAGAAGAAGACAAGTAAACAGGTAGAAAAAGAGACAGGTGGGAGTGTAGGATAAAGAGACGGATAATCGGCCACAAGAAAAAAAGTGGACAGGTGGACATGTGGACAGGCAGAGGAAGACATGAAGACAAGTGGACAAGTATGCAGGTGAACAGGTAGACGAAGTGGACAAGTAGACAGATGGACAGGTAGACAGGTGGACGGTAAGGCAGGTGGACAGGTAGACAGATTGACAGGTGTACTTTCGACAGATGGAAAAAGACACTGGGAGACATGAAGACAAGTGGATGAGTAGATACATGTAGGTGGACACACAGACGTGGACATGTAGACAGGAGACAGATAGAAATGGACACTGGAAGACAAGTGTAGACAAGTGAAAAATAGACAGGTGGACAGGTGGACAGGAAAGAGATGGAAAAGGGACACTGGAAGACACGAAGGCAAATGGACGGGTAGACAGGTAGACGGTTAGACAGAAGGACAGGTATACAGGTGGACAGGTAGACAGATAGAAAGTGACACTGGAGGACAAGTGAACCAGCGGACAGATGGACAGGTAGACAAGTGGACAGGTAGACAGTAGAAAGGTGGACAGGTGGACAGTAGATAGATATAAAGGGACACTTGAGGACATGAAGATAAGTGGACAAGTATACAGGCGGACAGTAGACAGATAGAAAAGGACACTGGGAGACATGAATTAAAGTGGACAAGTAGACAGGTGTCCCTTTCTATCTGTCTACTGTCCACCTGTCTACCTGTTTACTTCTCGACCTGTCTACCTGTCCACCTGTCTAACTGTCCACCTGTCTATATGTACAACTCAACAAGGTTCTGAAAAAAATGACAAATAACACAGTCAACTTCCACATAGAACTATTTAGGCATGATTTCATACTTGATCCGGTTTAATAACAGCTCTGGTACAAGTCATTTTGTATGTAAACGCCCTATTTTTCCAAGATTTTTCTCCGATTTCTTGTGTGTTTTATTAGTTTTCATGAATTAACACATTCAACGACTTGAATAATAGTATTAATATTATACGGGTAGATCCATGCATCACTATAAGACCAATTATAGTATTCTAGAGCATGCAGTTGTTGGTATATGAATATTGTTGGGAGTTGACCCTATTCTTTAGAATCTTACTGGGGGTGGGGTGGAGACTATGTTATTTTACATCATGCAAAGAGGTTCATTGTCGAGAACAATATTTCATAACATAAAGGTGGCCCTCTGACCACACTGGAAGCCATGAGAATTGCTTTCAGGGATACAAGGTAGATCTTATAACCCATCCAATACATTACAATGACTTTTCTCTTGTTTTTCCTTAATTTGCGACATTTTTATTAATATTCATGAATATGCAAATGAAATAATGGTTCATCAATAAATCTGTGATAGGATAGTATTGGTTCAATAACAAAGTGTCACAATGATCGTTTGGGCCTGATATTAATTTATTTATGGATTTTTAACGATTTTTCTGTCATTTTTAAGGTTTTCATTAAAATTTATGAATACGAAAATTATATAATTAGCATTACTTACCACAGATAAAAGGATTATGTATGAACTTTAAAATGAGACCAAGGTCAGTGGTCTAGGGTTAGTAACAACGGAGATATGACCAAGTTTGTATGTACACCCCATGCTCAAGATTCACAGTAACGGTTCCCATGGAAACCATGTAATTTTTCATTGTGCAAAAGAGTTTATCTTGAAAGACAAACATTTTTTTTTGCATTTCTGGGGTCCCAATGAACGATTAAGCACCCATGAAAACTTGTCCTTTGGGTGCAAGTTAGGTCAAAAAAGCGTTCGGGGTAATCTATAAAACGATATGTTTATATCTTCAAATTACCTAAATGTACACATATATAGGTACAATGAAGCAATGACCAGAAAAAAGGCGCAATCAGAAGGAAATTCTCAATCCGAAAAACGAGAAGGCAAAAACTTAATTGACAATTAGGTACGTATACTTAGAAAACACATCGTAAGCCGAGTGAGCAGCTATTTCCCAATAGGCGGCTACTCATTTACCCGAACTTAAGTTAAACTATGAAAACGTACACAAGGTTCAAACAGCACAAAGATTCGACTCCAAAACATAAAACAAATGTAACCAGAATAGAAGTATCACCTTGGAACGATCAACGGAAATAGTGGTAGCCCGTTAAATTTACATTTCAAATAAACGGATTGATAAACAAAACTTGAAACGAAATATTTCTAATGAAGTGTATGTGCATGTATATAACAAATTATATTTCAAAGGCATGTAACGTAAAGTGTCGCACGTGCACCGAGACCACTTCGAGTCGTTTATACATGTATATTGCGCTTTGTAAGTGCAATATGAGAAGACAAACAAACACTATGAGAAAATCTATTTTGCAATCTAAATTCAATCATTTTCCCCTGTTAACATAAATTGTAGAATTCCTAGTAAGTAATCGCAAAACAATAACTACATATTCAAGTTTATGGTTCAACGCTAAAAATCAGTTGTTTCCATTGAAAATAATTCAGAAACATTTTACATTTTATAGAGATGATAATAAAAGCAGCGTTTTAGTGATATAAAACGATAGGAAGAAATTAAGTGATAAAATGTTTAATATCAATAATACATCCACTATTATTTATTGGGTTACATAGAACTCACCGCAAACTGCTGATAGTGTAAGCTAGTGCAGTTTTAACTGAATCACGAAGTTTTAGAAAAAGCTTCACTCAAGCATTGAGAACAATCCTGACTTTATGATGCGCAGAGGAAAAATGCAAAAAAAAACATATATCATGACAGATTGCATTCTCCGTAACCCAAAGACAAAACAGTGTGATCTTCAATAATTTATGATGTAGCTATATAAGATTAACAGTGCTAAACGTTTCATGAAGGAATATTTTGGGCGTAAATTTTAGTTTTGGATATTAATGGAGAAACTTAGTTAAAAATGCACTATAACTGTGTATTAGTTCTTAGATTCCAAACAAACTAATGTGTCCTGAATGGGCGTATACTCGTCCCTGACATTGAATTCCTACATCACTGAAAATGTTGTGTGTGTGTTCAAAGGGAAAATAGCTGCTCATTCGGCTTACGACATGTTTTCATGGTATAAGTACCTGATTGTTAGTTTGTTATTTTCCCACCTTGGTTTTCGGAGTGGGAGTCTTTTTCTGATTGCGCCTTTTCCTGATCTTTGCCTACTTGTACTTTTTCAACAATATTAGGTTTACTCGTATGTGCAATTACTAAACCATACATGATACATGTATTTATAACGTGTTTTCTTTAAAATGCTAGGTACCATCATCGGCTTTATTGATAGTTAAAATTCCAAACGGTCCACGAGTTTGAAAGCTTTTGCAGTTATTTAAAGCCTCAGTGGAATTTTATTTGCATTTTCACTAACTAATTATTTGCCTTTGGGCATATATTGCACTGTGATAAGTGTGATATTATGGTAGAAAATAAAACAGAAGCGCGGTATCTTTGTTAAAATCTAAATTCAATCATTTTCCTCTGTTAACGTAATTTGTAGAATTCCTAACTTTAAGTAAAAGCAAATACAACAAATGGAAAATTCAAGCTTAGAATCAGTTGTTACCACTGGTTATAATTCAAACACATAAAGCATGGAATTAGTAATGACAAAACTAGCGTTTCAATGGTATAAATACACTAGGAAATGATTAGAAAATGACACGTTGAAGCTTAAGGACAATACTTTAACAAATGTCACTAAGTTTCAAAACAGATTCTAAAGTAAGGAAACCAAACAACCAATCTGGTCTTGATTTTTTTTTTTTTTTTTTTTTTTTTTTTTTTTTTTTTTTTTTTTTTTTTTTGCGAATTGTTTGTATTATGGTAACTAGCAGGTTTAAAACTGGAATCTGAATGATTACCAGTCCTATAATAAAGTCTACTGCTACTCAGATACTGATATATCACAACAATTTTAACCTTTTTTTAATTATTTTCTTTTTATTATGAATTTCTTGTCTGTTGCTTGGCCAACCGGGGTCCAACTGGTGTTTTTCTTTTGCTCCGGAGTTAGTAGGTTATTCGGCGCCCAGGGATCTCCATCGTCGGGCAGCTTACTCAGTCTGTGAGTCCTGGTTTTTGATTCATCAGGATGTTTATCATGATTTATTTGTTTGTTCTTGATGATTCATTGACTAGTTAGAGATTCACCACGAGGGCCGAATAAGTAACTAAATGTTATGAACCACTGCAGAAGCTGAGGGTGAGGTTATGGCCATGTAAAACCGGTTTAAGCCCGCCAGTAACTTTGTGTTACTGATCGTTCCAAGTCGATACTTCTGTGGTGGATTTTTTGTTTTATGTCTTGGTGTTTGGATTTTTTTGTGCTGTTGGCGCCTTATATATGTTTTCATATTTTTAGTTAAGTTAAGGTAACTGAGTGGCCACCTATTGGGAAAATAGATGCTCATTCGGCTTACGATATGTTTCATGGTATAAGTACCTGACTGTTAGTTTGGTTTTTTCCCACCTCGGTTTTTGGAGTGGGAATCTTTTTCTGATTGCGCCTTTTCCTGATCTTTGCCTACTTGTTACTTTCAATAAGAACGCTTATTGGGTTTTTAGTCAAAATGGTTATGCTTTTTTTATTTTTTACACATGTTTTTCTCAGCAGAATAAGAGAGCTTTTTGTAATTTTTATTTCCAATTGTTTTTTGTATTTTTATTTCGCATTCTGTACATTTTGCTAGTCTTGAATTGTACGTGTTTACTTTAAGGCTCGTGTAAGTGGTCATCAGAGTATGCAACTTCATGACTTCGCTCCGCTTCCGTGTGGAGAGGTATCACGCAATACCAACGGGACATCTTGTCTATGGAGTCTGGAAATACTCCAAGTTTCGGTACTTATTCCCATTGCCTTATGACAATTTCCGTACAATTCTATTCTGGCAAACATCGAATGTTGTAGCCTATGTAGTTTAAAACTGACTTGTGCGTGCTGACTTTAATTGCAGGTGGGCAGAATACCCACATTGTACATGACTGATTCTGTGAAAACTCTACAAATATTTAATAAACAATATGCAAACTACGCTGTAATTTAACACTTACAGTCTAACTAGTTTTGATGAGGATACGTTGGCGTTAATATAGGTTTGTGGATTCCTGTTTCATTTTTATAGTCTTGCGCTATTCATTACTTCAACAAGTCGGAACTATACACTCAACTCTGCTCCGTTGTAGTATTAATTGGGCCGCTACATGAAAATAAGATAATTTGGGGTTCCGACCAGGTCCGAAACAAACAAACCAGGCTGTCTCGGAAAGAGGCTACAAGCTTAAAGTTTCAGATTTAAGAAGAAGAGAGATTTTTTCTATCCGCGCAGCGAAAACAAAGGCGCTGATTAGCTGTGCAATTACTGAACAACTGGTCTGCGTCTTAGTTTCCGCATATGCAGACTGTTGGTGCGGTGGCTAAATTATTATTTTATAGACCCGTAAAAATAGCATTCTTTAACGAGCAATATAAAATCGTCGTACTTTTAAATTGATTTTTTGTCATCTAGATTCCAAAAACGTGCACGAACTCAAACATCACCTTGGTGTTGGTGCAGTCAAACCTACACTGTTTTGTGATAGTAAACTTTAAGTTGGTCTTTTGAATAGTACCATCAAAAGAATGTGCAGACATGTTTATCTACTTTATTTTTATTATCATCAGTATTATTATTACTTTAACTTTTATTATTATTATTATTATTATTAGTAGTAGTAGTAGTAGTAATAGTAGTACTAGTATAAAATATATATTTTACCCAGAACATAATTAATTTGTCGGTACTTAATAGACAAAAAATAAATGCTAAAGGCTCTAAGTCGAGTATCCATAATCTAGCGAAATGAGTATCAATCTATATATAATTTATTTGAAGTTTAAGTATGGGTCTGTCATCTGGTGTTCTGTCATACTACAATTTATTTAAAGACCTCGCAGAACAAATAATTAAATGCAGCTCGTCTTCAATTCGTTATATTTTACATATTTATGTATAACAAAGCGATATAAGCATATAAAGCACTTAATTATTTGAACTCGTCACATATTATTAACTTGTTAAAACCGATTTCACAAACGCATTCACGGTCCTTAAGATCATCAGAAAAAGGCCTTTTGCCAACCCCTAGGTCACGGTCTGCGCTATTTGATCGCTCATTTTCTTATTCTACTTTAAAACAGTTACTACTTTGGAACACGTTACCACTGATTTTGAGAACAGCAGACTACTTAAATGAGTTCAAGAGTTACATCAGAAGCTACCTTTGATATTATCAGTCCATTATATCAAGATTTTAGACGTTTTGATTTTAAAAACATGTTTAAAAATGATAAACTTAAAAATGTTCAAAAAATTATTACATGAATTGTTGAGTCGAACGAATAAATCATGACAACCACCCCGATGAATCAAAACGAGGACTCAACAGAAGTTTTTCATACACAATCTTTTAATTCCCGATCATTACATTCGTCGCTTATGGAAATATGGGAATAATTACCACGACAACTTATGCAAATTCTTGCCATTTTTAAAATTGATGAAACCTGTGTTTAGCAACGCCTACCTGGGGCAGTTATGCTAGCTGTAACGTGGAAACCTTTACGGATGTGTTGCTTTATTTACTGAAACAAAAAAGCACCTATAATGGTCTTGTCTTCGACGAAAAACACAAAACAATTGATTGCCGTTTAGAACATTTTACTAGTATATTATCTTGAAAATGTGCGTTTCCGGATTTTTTGTTTGAATCATCATTATCATCCAAATTGTTTGTTTTTTTGTTTTGTTTTTTGTTTTTTTGAAATATATTCTGGGAGATCCAACACTAAATTGTGTAAGCAAATCTGTGTTCTGTTTGATGCACAATGAAACATTAGACGAATTTACGTCAAAGTAACGTAGCCTCTCACATGTGCCGCAAGAAAAATAGTGCGTAACAGATAACTCGGCTTACGAAATGTTCCCTTAGTATAAGTACCTTATTGCCAATTAGATTTTTCCCACGTCGATTTTTTGCGTGTTTTTTTTTTTTTTTTTTTTTGTTGTTTTTTTTTTTTTTTTTTTTTTTTTTTTTTTTTTTTTTTTTTTTTTTTTTCTGATTGCGCCATTTCCTGTTCTTCACCTACTTGTACATTCTATGAATAACCATAAGATGATTATTTTAAGTTTGCTCGAATGTAATGTTTGAGTAAACTTATAAGAATATTTTATCTTGAATGTCTTCCTAATAAATACAAAGTATTTTGATTTCATAACTAGCCCACGAATACAATAAGCTTTATGTTCAGTATATATTGTATTGGTGCATGAAGATGACATTTTCTGGGGAATTATTCCTCTGACGCAGGCGTGTCATAATAACTCAATTTAAAACCGCTAATAGTTAAGTCGATCTAAACATTTTATCATAATATTACTTGGAAGGCTCACATTTAATATCAGATCACTTGCAACTTACACTCGACATCTAAGAAACCAGAACTAATGTAAACAATGACTAGAGTAACTAATTTGATTACTACGATATTGTAGTTCAAGACCTTATTCCAACCAAACTTTCAAACAGCTTGCAATTATCCTATGAAAAGGTACAAGTAGGCAAAGATCAGCAAAAGGCGCAATCAGAAAAAGATTCCCCATCCAAAAACCGAGGTGGGAAAAACTATATTAACAATCAGATACTAAATTAACAATCAGATACTTTTATTTTTTTTTTTAATTTTCTTTCTTTATGAATTCGAGAACGTCCCCAGTGGAAGTGGTTTTCGGCGTTGTGCCCGGTAAAAACATTAAGGTCTGTCCCAGATAGTGTGATTTGTCTTCATTATGCTTGCCCCCAGTTAAAACGATAATCGGTGTCCCAGGAAAAGTGGTTTATCTTCATTATACTTCTGTTTATTGTGCATACTTCTCAGTCGTGCTCGTTCCCTTTCGTTCCTGTTGAATCTTAGCCGGATGGCTACTTTTTAGGAAAGAGCTAGTCATTCTGTTCTTCGAGTGTGTTGTCGGAAAATGTTTTGTTGTGTTTTGTGTGTTTTCTTTCCCACCAGCTGTCTATGTTGAGACTTTAAATTTAATTGCATCGATTCCTAGTCCCTGTATTCTTACTTATACCATGAAAACATTTCTTAAGGCGAATAAGCAGCTATTTCCCAATAGGAGGCCATCAGTTACCTAAACTTAACAAAAAATACGAAAACATACATAAGGCACCAACAGCACAAAACTTTTAAATACCAAGACATAAAACAAAAATAACCACCACAGACGTATCGCTTTGGAACGATCTGTAATATAAAATTACTGGCGGGCTTAAATCGATTGAGTTGTACATTTTACACCTTTTATAATGGGCCAATTATGAGGGCTCAGTACCTGAAATTGCGCAGTATGGTCCATACTACTTCCCTTTGAACGTTTTCACTGCTTCCAAAGGATCAATCTTATATTTTATACAGGTTAAGAAAATAATCTTGGTAGATGTCCTTTTATAACTGTCTCAAATCTTGCAATTTTCTCAAGAACGATGTTTAATACCTAACTGTCAATTTAGATTTTTCCCTCCTTGGATTTTAGAATAGCAGAAAACGAAACTGATATTCACGGCGTTTGTGAATGTCAAGAGCGTTTAAAAGTGTGCGACCATTTCTTACACAGAGCATCAGTACTTATTATTTCTGAATATTTTAAATCCTAAAGAACGCACAAAGGCTTCCGTAGACATCACGAAAACATATCTGCGTATTGAAAAAGGTACAAGTAGGCAAAGATCAGGAAAAGGCGCAATCAGAAAGAGATTCCCACTCCAAAAACCGAGGTGGGAAAAAAACCAAACTAACAATCAGGCACTTATACCATGAAACATATCGTAAGCCGAATGAGCAGCTATTTTCCCAATAGGTGGCCACTCAGTTACCTTAACTTAATTAAAAATATGAAAACATACATAAGGCGCCAACAGCACAAAAAAAATTTAAACACCAAGGCATAAAACAAAAAGAACCACCACAGAAGTATCGCCTTGGAACGATCAGTAACACAAAGTTACTGGCGGGCTTAAACCGGTTTTACAGGATCCTAACCTCACCCTCAGCTTCTGCAGTGGTTCATAACATTTAGTTAGTTCTTCGGTCCTCGTGGTGAATCTCTAACTAGTCAATGAATCATCAAGAACAAACAAATAAATCATGATAAACATCCTGATGAATCAAAAACAAGGACTCACAGATTGAGTAAGCTGCTCGACGATGGAGATCCCTGGGCGCCGAATAACCTACTAACTCCGGAGCAAAAGAAAAACACCAGTTGAACCCCGGTGGGCCAAGCAACAGACAAGAAGCTCCGGCCCCAACCAACTAAAATGAATAGCTTTAAGTCGGGGCCATCATAGAGTCTGACGCCCGATCCACAGGCGTGCAATTAAAGAAGGCAGCATAGTTATCAACCATGATTGGGTTAAAAACTAAGCATGCAGACTGTCGCATAACATTCAAGTTATAACCTATACGTCTGAAACGTGTTATGATTTTTCTGAACTGAAAAGAAAAATCATTAATTCCTATAAGTTTCTTAAATTTGTAAACTAAGTCACCATAAAATTCAGGTTCCGAAAGGCCCTCACTTACAAGCGTCTTTAATCCAACATTATATTTGGAAATCAATTCATAGTGTCTACGATAAAATTTAGAAAAGGTTTTTCGAAGTTTATGATACCGATAGCCCTGTTGGAGAAGTTTTGCCGTTAAACATTTATTTCGAGCGTTGAAGTCTGTAACATGATTGCAGACTCTAGCAAACCTAATAAGTTGCGAAATGTAAACACCATAAGAAGCACGACGAGGAACGTCACCATCCAAGAAAGGAAAATTTACTATATAAAAATCAAAGTCATCGCGCTTATCATAAATTTTAGAAGAAACAAATCCATTTGCAACAGAAAGATGTAGATCTAAAAAGGGGGCTTCGGTATCTGAGATATTGGCTTTGTTCAACTTAAGTTCAGGTGGATAAATTTGATTGACCATACCTTCAAAATAAGGGTTGTCGATGTTCAAAAGGTCATCGAGGTACCTAGATGTGGAATTAAAAGCCTCGATAACATCAGCTTGATTATCTTGGTTAAGAGAATCCATGAAATCTCTTTCGTAGCAGTATAAAAATAAATCACCTACGAGAGGTGCGCAATTTGTACCCATCGGAATTCCAACAATTTGTCTTTATAACTTGGTCCCAAATCTAATATAAATATTATCAAGGAGATAGGACAAGGCGTCGCACACATTCTGACATGACCAAAGTGTATACCGACTTTGGTCAGAGGAAGTGAAAAAAGCCTTTCTGTCATTACATGCCAAATAAAGTGAACCATAGTTTTTTAATGCTCTTTTGAAGGTCCACTCTATCAAATCCAGAAGTTTTTCTTTTATCAGATTATGTGGTAATGTTGTATACAGAGTAGGAAAATCATACGTGGACAATCTTGTCGCACGGTCCCCTCTACACTTCAATTTACTGAGCACCTCACCAGAATTTTTTATTGACCAAAACCAATTTTTATTTGAAGTTTCATACACTGTCTCACAGTATCTTATAACATGAGATTTGATAGCAGTAAGACAGGAAGTTAATAATTTAGAAAGTTCAGTGGTAGTACAAGAGCTAGAATTTGCAATAAATCTAGCTTTGTATGGTCTTTTGTGAAGCTTAGGTAACCAATACATCGTAGGAAGTTTGTCTTGGCCTTCATTGACACAAACAGAAAACTTAACAGGTAAATCGTTTAAGTGGGCATTAACTACAGACACTTCATCAGTATCTGTCTCCAGATAAGCCCTGGTACCATCAAGCTCCTGTTTTAAGGTGTTAACGTAGTGAAGCCTACCAACGACAACAACATTGTCATTGTTTGCGGCTTTGCTGCCGGAACCAAGACATACTTTCTATGAAATTCTTGGATACCCTGCTTCAAATGCCTAAATGACGATTTGGGTTTAGGAGGTAAAAGATTAGTATTTTGTGAATAAAACTTAATACGTTTATCCACGATAGTGAAGATACTTCTTTTCCATTCTTTAAGAGCATTATCCTCAACACCCTCTCGTTTACACCATCGATTACCGAAATCATTTAATGCAGATGCAATCTCCTCTCTACATTTGTCGAAATTAATGTATGAAGGGAATCTATATTTCGGACCTTTAGAAACAATTTTGCGAATTCTAGAATCCGAAATTATTTTTAAATTTCCAGTAACTATATGTCCGGCTGGTTGATAAACATATTTTGAATCTTTACAATCTCAAGACTTGGGAGTATTAGCATGGATATCAAGATCAGAAACAAGATTATTGAAATTTAAAATAGTATTTCTGATTGGTTTGTTATATTTGTAACAAATAATAGGAGGTTCTGAATTATGGAAGTAGGTAGGTATAGACTGTATCACTGATTTATCTTGGAATATGCTTGGTAAATCAATAAAGTCAATTACTTTATTAACATTATTAAAGGAATTTTTATAAAACTTCTAATGTGATTAGATTCGGAATCGATAAATGGACGAAGAGCATGCTGGGTATAACATCTTGTTAACAGTGCAGCGTCATACATTTGATGATTTCTATCGTAAAATCAATCTATTAGCCTCTGTGTCCAAGGAACGTAATGCATACTCCCAAAAAACCACATTTTAATATATAGCTAAACTGGGATGTGAAGGGGTAAACATTTTTTCTTATTTTTGATCAAAAGCAAAGAGTGTGCGTACTCGTTAGAATCGCCTCGGCGAGACGCACCTAAAGAGTACTAACAATCTATTTGAGCGAAAATATTTAAAATATCTTCCTTTTTCTAATTTGTACAGCTCTAAAATATGTTATTTTTATGGGCGTGTTTTCATGATCAAAGACAATGCAAATGTCCGCTCTATCACTTTTATTTCTTAGTACTGCGGAGGCTCTTTTATTGTTTTATGTCTAGGTGTTTAAATTTTTGTGTTATTTGCGCCTTATGTATCTGTTTTCATATTTTAGTTAAGTTTTGGTAACTGATTGTCAACCTATTGGAAAATAGCTGCTCATTCGGCTTACGATGTGTTTTCATGGTATAAGTACCTGATTGTTAATTTAGATATTTTCTGATCGTTGCCTACTTGTACCCTTTCCTCAATATGAAGTGACATTAGACCTCAGTCACTTGCATTACGTAAACCTCAACGTTGTGTCCCCTTTACGTTTGTGACTGGTTGTACATCCAGGAGACTGATTTTATCGTTATACAGATAATATGTTCCAGTTGGAGATTCAGGTTTGTCAAAATTGTCATATACAACGACAAATATTGCTCATTCCAGACGAGGCTCTGCAACATTTGTTCCATAGGGCATAATAACTTTTCTAATTATGTCGTATTTGATCTTTTTAGCTGATGCAAAGACTCGATAATACCAACAGCTTCAATAAAATTCTCTCGAAAAGACAATACGAGTCCCACTGATCAAATTTATTGGTGGTAATCACATTTCAAGAACATATCTTCTCTCAAAAGGTTTAACAGTAGATCAAATTATGAGATAGATGTAAAATTGTTATTTAATGATCTGAAACGTTGGTGATCTGCTTCATGATCAAAGTTGTGCAGTTAGGATAACTAATCGTCCTAATATGACCTAAGCTGTTGACCGTCAATTTAAAAAAATAGTAAGAAAGTTTATGAAGGTTGACTACATAGCGTACACATCTTTTATAAAAAAACTGTGCATTTTTTCTTCCCTGAACCATGAAGTTGGCATATGGTTTCAACTATAAAACTGAGCAATAAAGTGATGGTGATGCTGAAGCTAACTGCAGGGGGTGTGTAATTAGCTTATAATATCAGATAAAAAGCTACTTTCATCATGTTGCAAAATCGTTAATATTCCACGTAGAAAACGGATTGAAAATGCAATATTATTCACAAGATTCTGATAATTATGATTTTTGACTTTGTCTTTGTCTAAAATGTGCAATTAAATATTTTGATTTTTATAGAGATATATCAATTTTCAACAGATAATTAATCGCAAGATAACCAAACCAAAATGTGCATAATGACCGCAGTAGCACTGGGGGAGTTAATTATTTTATTACCCGGTAATTCGCACCATCTATATCCGAGTTACCTTTCATCTCAGGCAGAGTGAAAGGTATCTCGGGGTCGAAAACAATAGGACATGTGTACGGCATGAGAAAAACAAGTTTAAGCCCGCCAGTAATTTTATATGTTGCGTGGTATACTTTATCAAATGTATTATTTTGTGGCTTATTTAATGCAAGAGAATCAATTTATTAGCTCAGGTGAGCTTATAGTATAGTAGTCGAGCCGGCGTCTATGCGTCCGTCCGTCCGTCCGTGCGTTCGTTTACATTTTCAAACTTGAATATCTCTAAGACAACAAGACCAATTGCAATCAAATTTTATCTAAAGCATCATTGAGGAGGGGGAAAGGTTGCATTAGGTTTTGGGCCAGGTCGGATCAGACCTCTGGTTTACATGGCAACAGATAGCCCCCATTGAGTTATAATAGGGAAAATGTTGTGGCCACTCTAGCAACTTCATTTTTAAATGGTCCTCTTCATTCTTGGGAATAACAAGGACAACCATAACATCTAGGATGAGTTTGAATTTCGGTTAGGTTCGACCTCAGATTGCGGAGTTAGCTGCCCTTGAGCGTCTGGAAAAATCCCCATAGACTTATAATGGGAAAAATGTTGTGGCCACTCTTGCGCCATTTTTTTCAGTGGCTCTTCTTCATTCTTGCAGGTAACAAGGACAACTATAATATCTCGGATGGGATCAAATTTCAGCTAGATCCGATCCCTGACTGTGGAGTTAGCTGCCCTTGAGTGTTTGAAAAATCATCATTTTGTGTTGTGGCCACTCTAGCGCCTTCAATTTTGATTGAATCTTCTTCATACTTGGAAGTAACAAGGATATCTATAACATCTCGAATGAGTTTGAATTTCAGCCAGATCGGACCCTTTACTGCAGAGTTATCTGCCCTTGACTGTGTGAAAAATCAATATTTAGTGTTGTGGTCACTCTAGCGCCTTCATTTTTATTTGGATATTCTTTATTCTTGAAAGTAACAAGGACATCCATAACATCTCGGATGAGTTCGAATTTCGACAAGATCCGATCTCTGACCGGATTTATCTGCCCTTGAGTGTTTGAAAAATCAATATTTTGTGTTGTGGCCACTCTAGCGCCTTCAATTTTGATCCGATCTTCTTCATACTTTGAAGTAACAAGGATAACCATAACATCTCGGGTGAGTTCGAATTTCAGCCAGATCCTACCCTTGTCTGCAGAGTTGTCTGCCCTTGACTTGGTGAAAAATCAATATTCAGTGTTGTGGCCACTCTAGCGCCTTCATTTTTTTTTCGGATCTTCTTTATTCTTGGAAGTAACAAAAGGCATCTATAATATCTCGGATGAGTTCGAATGTCGACGAGATCCGACCTCTGACTGTTATCTGCCCTTGAGTGTTAGAAAAATCAATATTTTCTGTTGTGGCCACTCAAGCATCTTTGTTTTTCAGTGGATCTTCTTCATTCTTGCAGGTAAAAAGGATAACTATAATGTCTCGGATGAGTTCGAATTTCGACCAGATCCGACCACTGACTGCGGAGTTATCTACCCTTGAGAGTTTGAAAAAATCAATATTTTCTACTGTATATAAAAGTGGATATTTTTCACGGACTTGTCATCCTCAGTGACGAATCTTAGCTTTGGCCAGCCCATGCAGCTTTTTCTGTTTTCTTCAAACTTCTGAGAACTTGTCCTTTGTCGATATTGACTTAGTTTAGAACTGATATTGACATTAAAAGCATTTTTCTGTTTTTCCTATTTCACTGATCAGTCAAGGGCAATGTTGTTTTGATGTTAGCTTGACGCATTAGGGCGTTGATAAAAGCACGTACAAACATGTAATACTTTCATTCCGTTTTAACCAGCATTATATCATTTTAAGGCAACATCTGATGTCACAATCTGAATTGTCATTTAATGGAATAATAGTAATAGCAACCTTTTCGTTCGAAGTCGGTATTGATAGTGTGATTCTCTTCTCTTTTTGTGTACAATGTAGTATCCGTTCCGTTAACGGACCTTTCTGGGTTCGATACCCACAGGTGTCACCGTGTTGTGTCCTTGAGCAAGACACATTACAATACAACTGGTTACAATACTGGTTAAACCCAGGAACGGTTGGCTCCGTCCTGACATGACTGAAAAATGGTTGACTGTTACGTGAAGACTCAACCCAAACAAAACAAACGTACCTATCTTATACCCATACATTACGTGTATATCAAAGTGAGTTTTGGTAGCTAAGTGGTAACATTTTGGGAAAAGAGCTACATATTCGGATTTACCGATTATTTGTTTGCGTCAGTATTTTAAAAAATGTGTAATTTTGTTTTCCCTACTTGGTAAGTGTCTGTTCCTTGTCGTTGTTTTCATTTTTATGCTCAGAAGCGAACGTTGGGTCAGTGAAAATGCATGTTAGATCATATTGGGACTACTTCAACCGCTGTAGATCCGAAAATCCGTGATAAGTTACATTTCCGAGACAAACGATATGAATATCGTTCGTGGTTTTGTGACAGTACATACACAAATCGTCGTTCATATCTTAATCAAAAAAGGGATATTATCCTAATTCTGAACCTTTAACCTGCTATTTCATGAGAACGCGGCTGGATTTTGTTAAGATGTTTTTTTATTGTTTGTCACTGCAACCCTTTGACAACGCTATGAATCAAAACCCCAATTTATCCACATATCGTATAGTTAGCAAAATGCTGGCTTGCAAAAAGACCAGTAACTGTTTTAAAGTGTGCAAATGAAGCGGTTTAACATCCAACTTAGCAGTAATTGGCCATTGAAAATTGAGGCTTTTAATTCCACTTCTAGGTACCTCGATGACCTTTTGAACATTGACAACCCTTATTTTGAAGGTATGGTTAATCAAATTTATCCATCTGAACTACAGTTGAACAAAGCCAATATATCGGATACCGAAGCCCCCTTTTTAGATCTACATCTTTCTGTTGAAAATGGATTTGTTTCTTCTAAACTTTATGATAAGCGCGATGACTTTGGTTTTGATATAGTAAAGTTTCCGTTTTTGGATGGTGACGTTCCTCGTCGTGCTTCTTATGGTGTATACATTTCCAACTTATTAGGTTTGCTAGAGTCTGCAATTGTGTTACAGACTTCAACGCTCGAAATAAATGTTTAACGGCCAAACGTCTCCAACAGGGCTATCGGTATCATAAACTTCGAAAAACTTTTTTCTAAATTTTATCGTAGACACTATAAATTGATCTCCAAATATAATGTTGGGTTAAAGACGCTTTTAAGTGAGGGCATTTCGGAACCAGAGTTTTATGGTGACTTGGTTTACAAATTTAAGAAACTTATAGGAAGTAATGATTTTTCTTTCCAGTTTAGAAAAATCATTACACGTTACAGACGTATAGGTTATAACTTGAATGTTATGCGACAGTCTGCATGCTTAGTTTTTAACCCAATCACTGTTGTTAACTATGCTGCCTTCTTTAATTGCACGCCCGTGGGTCGGGCGTTAGACTATGATGACCTTTCATTTTAGTTGGTTGGGGCCGGAGCTTCTTGTCTGTTGCTTGGCCCACCGGGGTCCAACTGATATTTTACTTTTGCTCCGGAGTTAGTAAGTTATTCGGCGCCCAGGAATCTCCATCGTCGGGCAGCTTACTGAATCTGTGAGTCCTGGTTTTTGATTCATCACGATGTTTATCATGATTTATTTGTTTTTTCTTGATGATTCATTGACTAGTTAGAGATTCACCATGAGGACCGAAGAACTAACTAGATGTTATGAACCACTGCAGAAGCTGAGGGTGAGGTTATGGCCATGTAAAATCGATTTAAACCCGCCAGTACCTTTGTGTTACTGATCGTTCCAAGTCGATACTTCTGTGGTGGTTCTTTTTGTTTTATGTCTTGGTGTTTAAAATATTTTGTGCTGTTGGCGCCATATGTATGTTTGCATATTTTTAGTTAAGTTAAGGTAACTGAGTGGCCACCTATTGGGAAAATAACTGCTCATTCGGCTTACGAAATGTTTTCATGGTATAAGTGCCTGATTATTAGTTTGTTTTTTTTTCCCACCTCGGTTTTTGGAGTGGGAATCTTTGCTGATTGCGCCTTTTCCTGATCTTTGCCTACTTGTACCTTTTCATAATGTTTACAAAGAATGATGTATACAGTCCCAAAGTTGGTAGTCGCATTATTACAGGTGTTCCCTAACTTATTTCCATGTGTATATATTAATGGCACTGTGATCAAATTGTTAGCTTGTGACACTGCTACTTTTACAGCGACAAAACTTGCTTAATCCAGTTTTGTAGCAACATCACTTGTCCCATAGGTCATACTTAAATTTCTAAGTGTCATAGTTGACCAGTGCAAAGACCTGACAAGAAAGCACATTCAAACAAATCCCCTTGAAAGATAATATGAGTCCCACTTGAATATAAATTGGTTATATTTATATAACGAGAACAGTTCTTCTCTCAAAGGGTTCTACAGTACATGTATATACTCAGTGCATAAAGAAATGCAAAACGTAGATTCTCTGTTATTTCTTAAACAATTTGATAGATAACTATTTCCAATTTACAGGAAACAAAGAATGGCACGTCTTCTATCCGCAGACTGAAGTCCATATTTTTACAATCAAGAGTACCCGTAAACAAAAAAGTCGCAATAATTTATCGTAATGAATACTCTTTTAAATTACTTTAGAAACACTTATGATCACTTGTTTTTTTTTTTTTTTTTTTTTTTTTTTTTTTTCTTAAAATGATATTTCTATACTTTTTGATTGATTCTCGTCAGTCAGAACTGAGTCTGTGAGTCACTCAGACTAACTTGGGCTGATATAGTCAACAACATGAATAATAAGACAAAATGCTCAGAACGATGGTCAATCTGGCACAGTTTAAAACTTTCTGTCATAAGTAAAACATCGGGCTTGGTTGTAAAAGATACAACTGCTTCAGAAGAATAATGCTGTCTAAAACACAGCTGTATACTGTCCATAAAATGTGACGCACCTTACATTTTACCAAAATTTGCAAAACTTTAAGAACGAATAAAGATTGAGTTCGGGGGAACAGCAAATTGTAAAATACGTTCAAATCCACCTCGGATACTGTAGTAAAGTTCCATGTTGTCAAATTCTTAATCCTTGCATTAACCTTGATTTTATCACCAATAGAAACGGTTTTCAATAATCGGGAAGTTCTGAAAAACGACACAAAATTTTAACTGAGGGAAACCATTAAGAGAGTCACATTTATACTAAATAACATTGTTTAATCGAAATAGGGACATGATTTACCGAAAACGAGACCAAAATGCCGAATCTCCAAAAAGCTTGTAATTTACACTAAAAACACATTTTTAAAAGTCCCAGCAAAATTTTCCTGTAAATTAAATTCAAAGAATTTTGAGATTTTATTATTGGTTGGACCACAGTGATCATACTCAAGGCAAATTTAAATTAATCATTGTCTTTTTTTCTTTTTTTTTTTTTTTTTTTTTTTATTTCAGAAAAATATTGATTTCCCAAGTTTTCGCCTAAAATTGTCCCCACTGTCACATCGCAACGAAACTCATTTGTAAAACTCTAATGTGAATGGCGAATCCTTAGAATCACCTAGATTTTGAAAATAAATTTAACTCACGCGAAAAAATAAAAATGAAAAATTTGCAATTCTTCTTTTACTGAGTATATATATATATATATATATATATATATATATATATATATATATATATATATATATATATATATATATATATATATATATATATATATATATATATATATATATATATATATATATTATTAGAGTTTATATTGTACATTGATATGTTGCATGTATGTTGCTTGTTGATAGCAAAATATATGCACACTATATACTGGTAATCTGCCTCATGGAAGCTTGACCAGCAACAGTGTAGCTAAGGTAACTTATCGTTTACATATGATCTTAAATGCTGTCTTTATATGTAAATCGTCAGTTGAAATTAGCAAACAGTTCAAAACATGTTCATGTTATCTGTAACCCAACCCCTTACTAAAAAGGTACAAGTAAGCAATGATCAGGAAAAGGCGAAATCAGAAAGAAATTCCCACTCCAAAAACCGAGGTGGAAAAACTAAATTGACTATTCGGTACATAGACCTAGAAAACATATAATTTGTAAGCCGAGTGAGCAGCTATGTCCCAACAGGCGGCCTCTCAGTTACTCGAACTTGAATAAAAATATAAAAAAAAAAACGTACATAAGGTTCAAACAGCACAAAATTCGACTCCAAAACATAAAGGCCCACCTTATCTCTTTACACTACTCATTTTGGTGAACATGATTTCATGTACTTCTGTGGTGTCATATTTCGGGCTATGCTGCTCGTATTCACTTAATATAATTCAAGTTCACACCCACTTGCAAGCACTGAAAAGCAACACATCGTCTTCAGTTTATCTCGTAAAAAGAAGTGATTAGTCCCACTGACTCCAGTTTCTATATGTATTGTATACAAACTACTTAAAGACGCTTTTAAGTGAGGGCCTTTCGGAACCTGAATTTTATGGTGACTTGGTTTACAAATTTAAGAAAATTAAAGGAATTAATGATTTTTCTTTTCAGTTCAGAAAGATCATAACACGTTACAAACGTATAGGTTATAACTTGAATGTTATGCGACAGTCTGCATGCTTAGTTTTTAACCCAATCATGGTTGATAACTATGCTGCCTTCTTTAATTGCACGCCGGTGGGTCGGGCGTCAGACTCTATGATGGCCCCGACATAAAGCTATTCATTTTAGTTGGTTGGGGCCGGAGCTTCTTGTCTGTTGCTTGGCCCACCGGGGTCCAACTGGTGTTTTTCTTTTGCTCCGGAGTTAGTAGGTTATTCGGCGCCCAGGGATCTCCATCGTCGGGCAGCTTACTCAGTCTGTGAGTCCTGGTTTTTGATTCATCAGGATGTTTATCATGATTTATTTGTTTGTTCTTGATGATTCATTGACTAGTTAGAGATTCACCACGAGGACCGAATAACTAACTAAATGTTATGAACCACTGCAGAAGCTGAGGGTGAGGTTATGGCCATGTAAAACCGGTTTAAGCCCGCCAGTAACTTTGTGTTACTGATCGTTCCAAGTCGATACTTCTGTGGTGGTTCTTTTTGTTTTATGTCTTGGTGTTTAAAAAAAATTTTTGTGCTGTTGGCGCCTTATGTATGTTTTCATATTTTTAGTTAAGTTAAGGTAACTGAGTGGCCGCCTATTGGGAAAATAGCTGCCCATTCGGCTTACGAATGTTTCATGGTATAAGTACCTGATTGTTAGTTTGGTTTTTTTTCCCACCTCGGTTTTTGGAGTGGGAATCTTTTTCTGATTGCGCCTTTTCCTGATCTTTGCCTACTTGTACCTTTTTATGACTGGTGTAGTTTCTGTGTGGTAGTTTTCAGTCATTTAATTTAAATTATCTGAAATAACGCCACGACAAATTTGAGTAACTGTGTGTGACGTGGGTGTTTCGTTTAGCAATTGCCGTTTTACATGTTACTTTGCATTTTGGGGGCAGATTATTGTTAAAACCAATACCGCATTTGAGGGAAAATAGCATAAAAAATAACGATCTGCAGAGGTATGTCATTTATTAACCCATATATGACGAATGCAAGATTCCTGGCTGAGGAAGAAAACAGAAGAAATTCAGTCTTTTGCGGATAGAAAGGACATGAAGAAATTTCATGATGCACTGAAAACCATTTATGGTCCAAAGAGTTCTGGAGCCACCACATTGCTCAGTGCAGATGGAAACACTCTTTTCACAGATAAAGAAGCTATCTTGGAAAGGTGGGCAGAACACTTCAATAGTGTGCTTAATCGACCATCAAGCATCAATCAGGATGCAATCGACAGACTTCCACAGATAGAGTGCAGTGTTCTGTTAGATGAATTTCCTACCGTTACGGAAACACGAAAAGCAGTTCAACAACTATCATCTGGCAAGCCCCAGGTGCAGATGCAATTCCTGCCGAAGTTTACAAGGCTGGGGGGCTACCCATGGCAGAGAGACTGACAGAGTTGTTTCACTGTATGTGGAGGAAGGAGGCTATCCCACAAGAATTTAAGGATGCATCCATAATCCACCTATACAAGCGGAAAGGAAATCCTCAAGTCTGTGACAATCACAGAGGCATCTCCCTCCTATCAATTGCTGGGAAGATACTTGCAAAAATTCTGTTGAATCGTCTGAATGCTCATCTTGATCAGACGGGACTTATCCCAGAAAGTCAATGTGGATTCAGAAAAGACAGAGGGACAATAGACATGATCTTCACAGCAAGACAGCTTCAGGAGAAATGCCAAGAACAGAATGTAGATCTATACATGACGTTTGTTGACCTCACCAAAGCTTTTGACACTGTTAGTCGTGATGGACTCTGGAAAATCATGGCCAAGTTTGGCTGTCCACCCAGATTCATAGCTATGGTGCGGCAGTTGTATGATGGCATGCAGGCACGTGTGCAAAATGATGGAGAGTTCTCTGAACCATTTGAAGTAACAAATGGGGTCAAACAAGGCTGTGTTCTGGCACCAACACTGTTCAGCATGATGTTTTCTGCCATGCTTATGGATGCTTTTCAGGACAGTGACACTGGTTTACCAATCAGGTACCGTTTTGATGGCAACATATTCAACCTCAGAAGGTTGCAAGCCAAAACTAAGGTCCAGACTGATGTGCTAGATGAGCTCCTCTATGCAGATGATATGGATAAGAATGCCAACACAGAGGCAAAAATGCAAAGAGCATGGATCAAGTCTCACAGTCATGTGATAACTATGATCTCACAATCAGCACAAAAAAGACTGAGGTTGTACACCAACCAGCCCCCGGAAAACCATATAATGAACCAACCATCACTGTGAATGGGCAAACACTGAAAGTTGTTGACAAGTTCACCTACCTGGGAAGCACTCTCTCCAGAGCAGTGCATATTGATGATGAGATCACTGCCAGAATTGCAAAAGCTAGTGTGGCATTCGGAAGACTCCGTGCAAATGTCTGGGAGCGAAATGGAATCAAGCTTGACACCAAGCTGAAAGTCTACAAGGCTGTGGTACTGCCAACCCTCTTGTATGCATGTGAGACCTGGACAGTATACCAACGCCATGCAAAGAGACTTAACCATTTCCACTTAAGTTGTTTGAGGAAGTTGTTAAAAATCAAGTGGCAGGACAAGATTCCAGACACAGAGGTCCTGAGGAAAGCAGGGATGCAAAGCATGCATACAGTCTTAAAGCTAGCACAGCTAAGATGGACTGGCCATGTTATAAGAATGCCTGATGCGCGACTTCCAAAGAAAGTTTTCTATGGAGAACTACAGGAGGGAAAGCGCTCTCAAGGTGGCCAGAAGAAACGCTACAAAGACACCCTCAAAGCCTCTCTGAAGGATTTCGAAATACCAATGGGGTCCTGGGAACAGACTGCACAGGAGCGATCAAAGTGGCGAGGTCTCATCAACAAAGGAGCAGCTCTCTATGAAAAGAAGAGAATCTGTGAAGCTGAAAGAAAGCGAAGAGAGCGCAAAGCCAAAACAAATGTGCCACCAGCAGACCCTATGACATTGACTTGCTCTACTTGCAACCGACAGTTTAGAGCCAGAATTGGCCTAGTCAGCCATCAAAGAACTCACCAACACACATCAGCACTATTCAAAAAATAATGATGGTCTTTCTCATTAGTGAGAGACGAACTATCATGACGAATGTACTTTCCTATTGTTATCATTTGGGCGAGTCCACTTCGGATTCAACTTTTAAGGGCGTAAGAAGTTATAGCCTCAGATGGGACGCCGCGTTTGTTCGTTATGTCCCATAAAAAGGACGCCAGACATGTGAGTTTAATAATACTGGGAAACCAGTTCAAGACGAAAACGTACATTCGTGGCTCTACGCTTAAATAAATACAAATGTTTTACATTTGTATCATCGCTTCAACTATAAAACGTATCCCTTCATGCAGCTTCATTAATGCGAATACAAGTAAATGACTTTTAAGCGGCTGAACGACTAGAGCGTTTTCAGAATGCTTGTAAGTTTTCATTGGCGGCATGTTTGATCTTCCGCTGGTCATTTTGCCTTAATCCAATCTGGCATATGGCTGAATATTAATTGAGCCTTTGTGCGAGAAAACCAACAATTGGGGTTCGGACCAGGTCTGACACAAACTGCCCTGTACAGTCACAGAAGCAGGCTAGAAGCTTGAAATTTAGTA
This sequence comes from Rugalucina vietnamica, assembly GCA_964017185.1. Classification (NCBI taxonomy): domain Eukaryota; kingdom Metazoa; phylum Mollusca; class Bivalvia; order Lucinida; family Lucinidae; genus Rugalucina; species Rugalucina vietnamica. The sequence goes on along the minus strand of OZ024882.1, from coordinate 3,379,228 downwards.
TTTAAGTAGAAGAGGGATTTTACTATACGTGTAGCGAAATCAAAGGCGCTGATCAGCTTCGCGGTTACCGCGAAGCTGATCTGCGCCTTTGTTTTTGCCCAAGCATTTTGTTGGTTTTCCCAGGCGGTGGCTCAATTGATAGGATTTTTAATTCCATATTCTTTTTTACCATGCGGCGAATAAGCATCTCTCACGAAACTCGTATCAACTGAAAAAGTTATCTAATGATAGAAATAATTATCTTGGTGTTGGCGTTGGATATCGAAGAATAAACTTTGATTGAATAATGATGCCCTGATTTACATTGTAGGCGTTTCTTGTGCCATACATAGCATTCCAATTCTAGAGGTGATCTGCTTCTTGGGAAATCGACAACGAGTGTAGTTTCTATCGTTCGACTAAACATAGGGAGAATTCAATCTGGTCTGACTAACTGCACAATCTTCTTCGTTTTGAAACTCCGTAATATTGGGCTAATTTAAAAGACGCTTGTACGTGAGGATCTTTCGGAATCAGAATGGCGACTTGATTTACAAATTGAAGAGACTTATAGGGAGGAAGGATTTTTCTTTTTAGTTAAGAAAAATCATTACACGTTACAGACGTATAGGATATAACTTCAGCGTTATTCGACAGTCTGTATGCTAAGTTTTTAACCCAATCATGGTTGATAACTATGCTGCCTTCTTTAATTGAACGTCGATGCGTCTGCGGTCAGACTTTATCATGGCCCCGACTTAAAGCTATTCATTTTAGTTCGTTGGGACCGGAGCTTCTTGTCTGTTGCTTGGCCCACTGGATTCAACTGGTGCTTTTTCATTTGCTCTGGAGTTCAGTAAATTATTTGGCGTCCTGGAATCGCCATCGTCGGACAGCTTTAAGTTACTGAGTCTGTGAGTCCTCTGTTTTGATACATCATGGCGGTTTATATAATGATTTGTTTGTCCTTGAAAATTCATTGACTAGTTATTGATTCACCAGGAGGACCGAACAACTGACTAAATGTTGTGGACCACTGTGGTAGATGAGGGTGAGGTTATGCGCCTGTAAATGATATATAAAAGTTTGATCCTTTTGAAGCAGTGATAACGTTCAAAGGGAGGTAGTATGGGCCATATTGCGCAATTTTGGGTACTGAACCCTCATCAGTGACCCTTTAATATTCGGCAACCATAGCCAGATAAATATACTGCAATATAAAAAAAATACACAACGTAAGTCTAAATCAAATGCACGTGTCTATGTGGGGTCAAATAACTAACACAATGTTTAAAAGATGGCTCTAAATATACGATTTTAGCACCCTGAATATTTTAAATGAGCTCAAGGGACCGAAAGAAATGATATTATCTGCACTACGGATGATGTACGGGGAGACTTTTTAGAGCCGCCACACGTCACAACGCCAGCTGCAGAAATAGCAAATAAACTTAACTAATTTATATAACTAATCGTTCCAAGGCGATACTTTTGTTGTGGTTCTATTTGTTTTATGTTTTGGAGTCGACTTGTTGTGTTGTGTGAGCCTTATGTACGTTAAGCCAATTCAGGAGTCGTTTCTGGTTGTTTTACCTTAAGTTTCCAAGAACGTACGTTGACTTAACGAGAATTGCTCTTGACTTAAAAGGCAAGTTTGCAGAAACAATAGGATTCTGACCTGCTTTTCTGATCAGATAACTACAATGTTGTTTTGATGTTAATTTGCCACATTAGTTCATTGATAAAAGCACGCACAACATGTAATACTTTCATTCCGTTTTAACCAGTTTTATATCTTTTCAGAGAACATCTGATGTCGCAATCGGAATTGCCATTGATCCACCTCGTGGGAAAACCAACAATGCGGCTTACGAACAGGTTCGACACAAACCGAGTTGCACAAATACAGGGGATGGCTAGAAGCTTGAAATGTCGGATGTAAAAAGAAGAGGAGGTGTACTATCCGTGTAGAGAAAACAAAGGTGCTGATTAGCTTCGAGGTTACCGGGAAGCTGATCTGCGTCTTTGTTTTCGCATATGCAAATTGTTGTTTTTCTCATAAGCCGGCACATTTATTGAAGGTATTTTTGTTACATTACACAATCACAGAATAGTTTGTTTCAGTACTTTAGCAATGTTTTAGTTCCAATGTGACATTGGTTAGTGTGGCGCTCTTCGTGGCTTGCTTTATAACATAACGTATACTGTGTGTCCGTTTCAGGATCGTGTCTTTCTTATGCCTAGCAACATTTAAGTTCCAATGTGATATTAATAATATGGTGCTTTGTGGTGTCTTGCTTTATAATGCACATGTATATATTCTGGCCGTTTCAGGACTGTTTCTTGCTTATGCCTATACACATATGATACACGTATATCAGATTAAGTTTTAATAGCTGAATGAGCACATTTTGTGTAAAAGAACTACTTACCCGAATGACCGTTTATTCCTTTGGCATTGGATATGTTACATTTGTATATGTGTTATTTGGGTTTTTTCCCATTTGTTAGGTAGGTCAGGACTTTGTCTCTGCTTGCGCATGTTTCTGGTTGTTGCTTTCATTTGAGCCGCATCATGAGAAAACCAACAATGTGGTTTCCGAACAGGCCTGGTAAAATCCGGCATGCACAGTCACAGAAGAAGGCTAGAAGCTTGAAAGTTTGGACTTAAAAAAGTAAAGGAATTGTGCTATCCGTGTAGCGGAAACAAAGTTTGCAGTTACCGCTAGGTAAAGAGTTGTCCATGTCGCTACAAAACATTCGACTTGTACCATAAACTAGGATAAGTGTGTTGTAAACATTTAACCTGTGACATTCTCCCCTATTAATATTGGCTTCGTCCTGGAAGTCCCAGGTCAATGAGTTTGATGTTGAAAGGTACAAGTAGGCAAAGATCAGGAAAAGGCGCAATCAGAGAAAGATTCCCACTCCAAAAACCGAGGTGGGAAAAAAACAAACTAATAATCAGGTACTTATACCATGTAAACATTTCGTAAGTCGAATGTGCAGCTATTTTCCCAATAGGTGGCCTCTCAGTTACCTTAACTTAACTAAAAATATGAAAACATACATAAGGCGCCAACAGCACAAAAATATTTAAAACACCAAGACATAAAACAAAAAGAACCACCACAGAAGTATCGACTTGGAACGATCAGTAACACAAAGTTACTGGCGGGTTTAAATCGATTTGACATGGCCATAACCTCACCCTCAGCTTCTGCAGTGGTTCATAACATTTAGTTAGTTCTTCGGTCCTCGTGGTGAATCTCTAACTAGTCAATGAATCATCAAGAACAAACAAATAAATCATGATAAACATCCTGATGAATCAAAAACCAGGACTCACAGATTCAGTAAGCTGCCCGACGATGGAGATCCCTGGGCGCCGAATAACTTACTAACTCCGGAGCAAAAGAAAAACATCAGTTGGACCCCGGTGGGCCAAGCAACAGACAAGAAGCTCCGGCCCCAACCGACTAAAATGAATAGCTTTAAGTCGGGGCCATCATGGAGTCTGACGCCCGTTATCAACCGTGATTGGGTTAAAAACTAAGCATTCTGACTGTCTCATAACATTCAATTTATAACCTATACGTCTGTAACGTGTTATGATTTTTCTAAACTGAAAATAAAAATCATTACTTCCTATAAGTTTCTAAAATTTTCTAAACGACTTTAGGGAATTACTGCACGAGTCACAGGATCAATGCATGTTTGCACCAAATGTGTAACAGGCTATGTACCTACATCCTGCGACATCTGCCCTTCAACTATAATATATTTAATGCATATCAAGTTTTCGCCTAACATTATCCTTTAGTTTTGTAATGACCGTCAACGGCAGTGATACTTATCATTTCCCGTACTGTTACACACCCATTTTGAAATTTGTGTGATTATAAGAATTATATATGGTGCCGTATATTGTTAGTTTCTTCAAACGTGTTCTCTTAATGCGACGAATCTTGCTCACGTCAGACATAAACATGCAACATTTATCCCATAGAAAGGTACAAGTAGGCAAAGATCATTTAGAGCATTCTAAAATATCTAATTGCCACATGTGATCCCTAAACTCGACAAGAACGCAGCCTTCATAAAATCATCTTTAAAAGACAATATGAGTCCCACTTGAATATATAACTCGGTGGTAATTACCTTACGAGAATATCTTTTCTCTCAAAAGGCTTAAAGTATATTCGGGATATATTACTTTGGTAGGTTTAGCTGAAGAAATACGCATTAGAGAGCATATAATGATAAACATTTCTTTTATAGGTTTATTACGATTGTTCCAAGGCGACACTTCTGTGGTGGTTCTTATTGTCTTATGCCTTGGTGTTGCATTTTGTGCTGTTTGCACCTTATGTACGTTTTAAGATTTTTAAGTTAAGTTAACTGAGTGGCCACAGACTCGTATTTGGAAAATAGATGCTCACTCAGCTTACGATATGTTTTCTAAGTGTGGGTACCTAATTGTCAATTTAGTTTTTCCCACCACGGTTTTTGGAGTGGGAATTTCTTTCTGATTGCGCCTTTTCCTGATCATTGCCTACTTGATCCTTTTTGTAATCGATACTGCCATCATTTGCCAGAATGCATTAATTTTACTTTGAATTTTTCTGGAAGGTAGCGTTTATGGTAAATGGCAAGTCTCTGGACATTAAGGAAAATGTCCAAACTAATCACAATTTTCAGAAAATGCTAAAGCCGACCTAGATATTAGATATTGCATGTGCTGTCACACAAAATAGTGCATTGGTGGGATTGATTATTGACTTATAGTCTATTTCTTCTTTCATACAGTGTTTTTATTATTTTTCCTGTAATAAGAAACTCTAAGTCGCCACCAAGTTGTGCAAAACAAGCAAACAAACGGCGATTTTCTAAAATTCGTCTAATCTGGACAAAACTGGTGTTTTTACACTGCGATGCATGGACAATAGTATGGTTCGTTTTAGATATGTCGTGCACTGTGGAGTTGCCTAATCTTTTAGACTTCGAGTCGTCTCATCTGGGGCTATACTGATTGCCTTTTGTCTGAGAAATAAGGCAGCAGGTTTATGTGTAATAAATTGATATTGATTTTACAGGCGTTTGCGGCCTCTATGTAGGACTATTCTATGAGTTTTCGTCAGCAAAATAGATCAGTAGGCTCACGTTGGTTAGATCCAAGTTTGAAACATTGTGCTCTAATTTAGTTGTTTTCGTTATGATATTAATTTAATGTCAGCTAACATAATACCCCAATACATGTTCAAATACTTGGACTAGACACAATGTCATATACACCCATTCAAGTTCACACCCGCCTACAAGCACCGGAAAACAATGCGTCTTCATTTTCTTTCTCGTAACTAGTGATGATTAGTCTTACAGACTCTAAGCGACATCATTTACGGACTTACCAGTATTGCATTGTGCGAGGAGACTTACGCTTTAATATATAGACCCCGTTTGAAAATAGGAATTGCGTTGTTTCATTGAACATTTTATTATGAAAGCTCCAATTCCATTTTCTTTTATATCATACAAAGTTTATATATAAGCATCTTTCTAGAAAATTTTTTACTCCGTCGTTTTTATTACGCTTCGAAATGCGTCTTGCATAAGACCTACTTTTATATGTTCAAACGTTATATGCATAATTTCAAATTAACGCATTCAAGTTCAACACCCCTACAAGCACCGGAAAGCAACGCGTCATCAGTTCATTTCTCGTAAGAAGAAATGATAAGTTCTTCAGAATCTTTAAACTCCTTATGACCATATAGCGTGTAGCATTTTGAATGGTAGTATACAGTCTTTCTTTACATTCGTTTCAACCAATCTGAAATCACGCTACGACCCCACTGATTAGTGGGAACTTGGGCGTTTGGTTAAACATACCCTTTGATTTGTCATTGTTTGTCTTTTAGTTATGCCTTGACTTTCAACGGGGCAGTCAATAGTCACTGTGTCTTCAGGTTATATTTTGGAACTTCGCCCATGCACATTTCATAGCTTTTCTTCCGCTTTGAAAATGATAAAATTCTGTTGATTTTTTATAATATTTCCCTTTTTTTCTTAATACATTGAGTGTGGATACACGTTAGAACCGCCTCACGAGGCGATCCTAAGGAGTACCCACAATCTTTGTTTTGGATCAAAAATAAGAAAAAAATGTATACCCTGTACACTTCCGCTTGCGTAAATATACTCATTGATTATGCGTAACGTACGCGCGTATTACGCACGTAATACGCACCTTATTTATTCGCGTATGTTTCAATAGCCAATCATAATTCAATTCCTCTTACACGTATGATGCGCGTAACGTGCATACATTACGCGTAATGAGTTTAACCAATAAGCTGGCAATTCATAAAGCCAGTCATTACGCATATTTAAGTATATACGCGTATTTTTGTAACCAATCGGGAGTGAAACAGTCTTACGCAAAGAATACGCGTAACATACGCGTAATGAATCAGCCAATAATGTTGAACTTGTATGGTTAAAGCAAAAAAACGGATTTTGCTTTAGACTAAAACAATAGATCCATCTAATCTTTTCTCAAACTAAGTCCTGCGGTATAAATTAATTGCCTCGAACGAATAACATGTCCGTGATCGCCCCCATGAGAAATATTTTCAGTGCATCTGTTCATCCCTTGATCGGTTTCTGATCTGACACCGAGTTTCTGTAGTGTTCGCAAGTATAAAACCTTACACCGTATAGTGGTGCTTCTACAAAATAGAGGAGAAACTCTACGACTAATGTCTGACTTATCTGTCCACTTGTTTTCCCGAGACGCTTCAAATCTAAAATAATATTCCTCACTTCGATGTTCATTTTTGTTCTTTTCGCCATCTTGGTTACAATGAAATTTCGATTTATTTTGAACGAAGTCTTAACTCATTCAGAAACTAGTTATAATCTGATATTAGGGTCAGAGACACATAAAAGGATTTCACAATATACTTGAATATATTCACGCCATTAATTTTCATCAATAAAATCCATCATACTTGCACATTCTTTATTTTCGATGTTATAATAAAATCAATCGTTAGGTTCTTAAGATTTTGTATCCCTTATGATATGCGTAAATACGCGTAAACGTATTGACAATCTGATTGGCCGATCATTTATACGCGTAATGTCTGAACCTTACGCGTATGGACGCTTTAATTACTGCTTATGAATATTAATTAAATACGTTACGCGTAGATGCGCGTTTGTTACGCGTGAATGCGCGTAAATAGCATTACGTGCGTAATACGCGCGTTATACGGGAGTCTATATCCCATTTTTACTTTATAAAATGGGGTACTACGGGATATTTGTTACACGCACATATTTTCCTGGTAAAGTTAACAAAAGCATTGCACACCACATCACTAAATGTGAAAGTAATGTAAACGTTAGGAAAATGACATTTTTTGTTTGTATTGGGTTTGTGTTAGTCTTGGCCATTTGGTTCAGTCGAAAATAATGTAAACATGTGAACTTAATATATTTAAGAAATAAAAAACGCAACACAAGTTTGGGTCGCTGTAAGCAGGCTTTGTAAGGCAAGCATGTGGTGTTACTGAACTCATTATATGAAAACAGTATCTAAGCGTCACATTGCAGCAAAGGCCTTGGGCGTTTAACGCTGATTTTGCAAAAAAAATTTTTTGGAATTTAGGTGAGAAAACTATTCCTAAAAACAGCAATATGTCTCCTCTTTTAAAAACCAGAACAAGTACTTCATTCATCCTACAAGCGTTGCCATGGCAACGTGCAGAAGAACCATAGATAGAGCACATTTTGCACTTTTTGGTCTACGTTTTACCATTTTCTGAGCATATTTTTGAATTTTAAACGCCGGTCCACACGACGAACAAAATGATACTTTGCATACAATATCTTTGGGTGATACTTCATAATTATTTCATAAGAAATTGCTTGTCAAGTGGGCCGCTAGTTGAAATTGATGTCAAATGGTGAAAAATAGACATAAAATTGCAAAAAGTGGTATTTCTATGAATTTACTGAGCGTTGTCATGGCAACATGTGTAATTTGATTGTAATAGCTGTCCTAGAATTTATAAGCTGGGACCTATACCTGCTATTTGCAGTACTTTTATAGTGCCTAAAATCCCCTAGGGGTTTATCCACTATGTCGATTACGTATGCATAATGAAGTGGGCGTTACCGCACTGACCTACAGTAGCACACCCTGTAAATGATCAATAATCGTCAAGTTTGAAGCAAAATTTATTATTTTGTTTCCAAAACCCTTAAACATGATTTCAGATTGCAGGTTATCATTTGGGACGTTTAACGTCACCAACATCGATGGACAAAATACGTTAAAAGCCAGTAAACTTTTAAATTTATTCAATAAAATGATTATTTCTGTAAAAGTATGATATTTGAACTTCAGGCGTTAATAAAACGTCCATCATAACGTCAAAATTCAACATCCTTCAGTCAAGAGAACGCCATTATTGCCTTCATTTTTTTCTGATTTGAAAATAATCGACTGGCAATCTTTCGATTACAGAACGCAAATCGAGTTTTTACGCAACGCAAATTATCCGTTTTTCCACAGTTTACATAACGTCATGTTCTGTTTAACAAACGTCAAACAACCCTCCAGTGACCAATTGTCACGGTACCTATGACGTCAATGTTGTTTTAAAAGCATGTCGGGACGTATATTGGTTAGATTTACACCATTTAAGTACAAATGGTCCTCATCGATTAATTTAAATGGCGGTAACTGCTCATTCTTCATTTATTTTGTAACTTCAGCATTCCGTTGAGCAGTTTGAACGCAACATGGGATAGCACCTAAGTAATCAATGATGCTAGTCTTTATTGCAAATTATCAGGTCGACGTCTGGTAACCCAGTATGCAATGGGTTTGATATTTTCATCTTTTTTCTTCCCGACGTTTACGTAACAATTTACGTTTTTCATGTAATTTGACTTTTTATCGTTAATTTTATCAATACAATGACTTTAATCACTTGCATAACGCATTTAGTAAGTCATTTCTAAAAAGGATTTGATCAAAGCATCAAATACTTATAAAATAGAATCAAATTTCATGAGTTGCGCAATTTAATTTCCAAATATAAGTATATTATGCGGTTATGATATTCCCTGATTTATGTCAGACGATCCATGCGGCTTTTCTAAATGTTTGCCTTTAACTAAAGTGATATTGACTTAGGAAGACACATTGTAAGAAAAGACAGGACTTTGACCTATCCTACTGATATCAGTCAAGAGCAATTGTTTTGATGTTAACTTGCCTCATTAGCCATTGATGAAAACACGTACAACATGTAATACTTCCATTCCGTTTTAACCAGTTCTATATCCTTTTGAGGCAACATCTGATGTCACAAACGGAATTGTCATTTATTTGAGGTATTATTGTAACATTACACAATCACAGAATAGTTTGTCATGTATTCAAGATAATAACAAGACATTGTCCTGGTCTAGTTACGACAACCTTTAATTCCAAATCGGTATTTATATTTTGTCTTCTTTTTGTGACTTGTTTTAAAATGTAAAATCTGTTCCATTAACGTGCATGTACATATTTTTTGCCTACAGATTAAATGTATTTTAAAAAGGTACAAGTACACTGTAGGCAATGATCAGAAAATGGCGAAATCAGAAATGTATTCCCACTCCTCAAACCGATGTGTGGGGAAAAATGACGCTTAGGTACTTTTACCAAGACAACATGTCGTAAGCCGAAGGAGCAGCTATTCCACAATAGGCGGCCACTTAATTAAAGTACGTTTTGGTAGCTAAATGGCGACGTATGATGGAAAAAGCTACCCCAGTAATTTTATATTACTGGTCCTTCTGTTGTATTTCTATTTGTTTTATGTTTTGAGTCGAATTTCAGTGCTGTTTGAATTTTATGTACGTTTACATAGTTTTGGTTTAGATCGGGTAACAGAGTGACCGCCTATTGGGAAATGGCTGCTCACAAGGCTTATGACATGTTTTCTTAATATAAGTACTAAATTGTCAATTAAGTTTTCCCCATCTCGTGTTTGGAGTTTCTTTCTTATTGCGCCTTATCCTGATTATTGTCTACTTGTACCCTTTCATTCAGATGGCCGGTATTTACTTAACATGTGTTATTTTGGATATTTCCCTATTTGGTTAGTTGGTCGGAATGTGTCTATTCTTGCGTCTCTTCCTTGTTTTGCGCTCCCTTTTCCCGTTCCTTTAAGTTTACACCCACCTAAAAGCACTGGGAAGCAACACGTCTCCAGTTTGTCTCATGAAACGAGGTAATTAGTTCCACTTCACTACATCATTTCCGGACTTATTTTGAAGCGGTTACAGTAACTATGCGTTGTGTACAAACTGTTTTATGTCATAAGCTTAGTGTGAAGTGTATTCATTGACTAGTTAGAGATTCACCACGAGGACCGAACAACTAACAGAATGTTGTGAACCACTGCAGAAGCTAAGGGCGAGGTCATGGCCACGTAAAATCGATTTAAGCCCGTTAATGATTTTATACTGATTGTTTCAAGTCGATACCTCTGTTGTGGTTCTAATGGTTTTATGTTTTAGTATTGAATTTATTTGCTGTTTGCACTTTATGTACGCCTCATTATCTAGTTACGTTTGGGTAACTGAGTTGCCACCTACTAGGAAAATAGCTGCTCACTCGCCTTAGGATATGTTCTCGTATTTTGCCACCACTGCAGAATCTAATGGTGAGGTTATGGCCATGTAAAACCAGTTTAAGCCCGCCAGTAATTTTAAATTACTGTTCGTTCCAATGCGATACTGAGTGTCCACCTATTGGGAAAATAGCTGCTCATTCGGCTTACCATATGTTTTATGGTATTAAGTGCCTGATTGTTGATTTGTTTTCCCCACCTCGGTTTTTTGGAGTGGGAATCTCTTTCTGATTAAGCATTTTCCTGATCGTTGCCCACTTGTACCTCTTTATTCACCTACACCCTTCTTAACATTACGAAAACTTGCCCATGCAATATACAGAGATTTTTTCAGCTGTAAAAATTGAACATTTCATCAGCAAATTATTGAGATTTTTTGGCGAGGCGGTTCTAACGTGTACCCACAATCTATGTTTTGAGCAAAAATAAGAAAAGCATGAAATTTTTCCCACTGAAAATTTTCATATTTTACATTTTTAAAATCTCTGCTTTTTGCATGGGCAAGTTTTCATAATGTTGAGAGTGTGAGAGATGATAACAATTATGTATGGTGCCGTTCTGAAATTGTTAGTTTGTCACACTTTTTTTCTTAAGAACACATGCTCAGTCCAGACAAAAAGCTTCATCATTTATTCCACAGAGATTGCTGAAATTTCTAATTGTCATATTTGATCCTTTAAACCCAGTGCAAAGACTCGACAATGTAGCCGCTTCAATAAAAGGTACAAGTAGGCAAAGATCAGGAAAAGGCGCAATCAGAAAAAGATTCCCACTCCAAAAACCGAGGTGGGAAAAAACCAAACTAACAATCAGGTACTTATACCATGAAACATATCGTAAGCCGAATGAGCAGCTATTTTCCCAATAGGTGGCCACTCAGTTACCTTAACTTAACTAAAAATATGAAAACATACATAAGGCGCCAACAGCACAAAAAATTTTATACACCAAGACATAAAACAAAAAGAACCACCACAGAAGTATCGACTTGGAACGATCAGTAACACAAAGTTACTGGCGGGCTTAAACCGGTTTTACATGGCCATAACCTCACCCTCAGCTTCTGCAGTGGTTCATAACATTTAGTTAGTTATTTGGTCCTCGTGGTGAATCTCTAACTAGTCAATGAATCATCAAGAACAAACAAATAAATCATGATAAACATCCTGATGAATCAAAAACCAGGACTCACAGACTGAGTAAGCTGCCCGACGATGGAGATCCCTGGGCGCCGAATAACCTACTAACTCCGGAGCAAAAGAAAAACACCAGTTGGACCCCGGTGGGCCAAGCAACAGACAAGAAGCTCCGGCCCCAACCAACTGAAATGAATAGCTTTATGTCGGGGCCATCATAGAGTCTGACGCCCGACCCACCGGCGTGCAATTAAAGAAGGCAGCATAGCTATCAACCATGATTGGGTTAAAAACTAAGCATGCAGACTGTCGCATAACATTTAAGTTATAACCTATACGTCTGTAACGTGTTATGATTTTTCTGAACTGAAAAGAAAAATCATTAATTCCTTTAAGTTTCTTAAATTTGTAAACCAAGTCACCATAAAATTCAGGTTCCGAAAGGCCCTCACTTAAAAGCGTCTTTAACCCAACATTATATTTGGAAATCAATTCATAGTGTCTACGATAAAATTTAGAAAATGTTTTTCGAAGTTTATGATACCGATAGCCCTGTTGGAGAAGTTTTGCCGTTAAACATTTATTTCGAGCGTTGAAGTCTGCAATATGATTGCAGACTCTAGCAAACCTAATAAGTTGCGAAATGTATACACCATAAGAAGCACGACGAGGAACGTCACCATCCAAAAAAGGAAAATTTACTATATCAAAATCAAAGTCATCGCGCTTATCATAAATTTTAGAAGAAACAAATCCATTTGCAACAGAAAGATGTAGATCTAAAAAGGGGGCTTCAGTATCTGTGATATTGGCTTTGTTCAACTGAAGTTCAGGTGGGTAAATTTGATTGACCATACCTTCAAAATAAGGGTTGTCAATGTTCAAAAGGTCATCGAGGTACCTAGATGTGGAATTAAAAGCCTCGATAACATCAGCTTGATTATCATGGTTAAGAGAATCCATGAAATCTCTTTCGTAGCAGTATAAAAATAAATCAGCTACGAGAGGTGCGCAATTTGTACCCATCGGAATTCCAACAATTTGTCTGTATAACTTGGTCCCAAATCTAATATAAATATTATCAAGGAGATAGGATAAGGCATCACATACATTCTGACATGACCAAAGTGTATACCGACTTTGGTCAGAGGAAGTGAAAAAAGCCTTTCTGTCATTACATGCCAAATAAAGTGAACCATAGTTTTTTAATGCCCTTTTGAAGGTCCACTCTATCAAATCCAGAAGTTTTTCTTTTATTAGATTATGTGGTAATGTTGTATACAGAGTAGAAAAATCATATGTGGACAAGCTTGTCGCACGGAACCCTCTACACTTCAATTTACTGAGCACCTCACCAGAATTTTTAATTGACCAAAACCAATTTTTATTTGAAGTTTCATACACTGTCTCACAGTATCTTATAACATGAGATTTGATAGCAGTAAGACAGGAAGTTAATAATTTAGAAAGTTCAGTGGTAGTACAAGAGCTAGAATTTGCAATAAATCTAGCTTTGTATGGTCTTTTGTGAAGCTTAGGTAACCAATACATCGTAGGAAGTTTGTCTTGGCCTTCATTGACACAAACAGAAAACTTAACAGGTAAATCGTTTAAGTGGGCATTAACTACAGACACCTCATCAGTATCTGTCTCCAGATAAGCCCTGGTACCATCAAGCTCCTGTTTTAAGGTGTTAATGTAGTGAAGCCTACAAACGACAACAACATTGTTTGCGGCTTTATCTGCCGGAACCAAGACATACTTTCTATGAAATTCTTGGATACCCTGCTTCAAATGCCTAAATGACGATTTGGGTTTAGGAGGTAAAAGATTAGTATTTTGTGAATAAAACTTAATACGTTTATCCACGATAGTGAAGATACTTCTTTTCCATTCTTTAAGAGCATTATCCTCAACACCCTCTCGTTTACACCATCGATTACCGAAATCATTTAATGCAGATGAAATCTCCTCTCTACATTTGTCGAAATTAATGTAGGAAGGGAATCTATATTTCGGACCTTTAGAAACAATTTTGCGAATTCTAGAATCCGAAATTATTTTTAAATTTCCAGTAACAATATGTCCAGCGGGTTGATAAACAAATTTTGAATCTTTACAATCTCAAGACTTAGGAGTATTAGCATGGATATCAAGATCAGAAACAAGTTTATTGAAATTAAAAATTGTATTTCTGATTGGTTTGTTATATTTGTAACAAATAATAGGAGGTTCTGAATTTTGGAAGTAGGTAGGTATAGAAATCCTCTTGAAAAGACAAAATGGGTCCCACTTGAATATAAATCGGTGGTAATAACATTACGAGAACATCTTTTCTCTCAAAAGGCTTTACAGTAGATTAAAATATACATGCCCATGAAACATTGATATATATTTAGTGTTGAAATGTCTATACGTATAACTGATGCCGATATTTACTTCTCGTGGCTTTAACCACATAGATGGCTTTTGTTCACACACAGTGTCATAACAGATCTAAATTTGGATGGTGTTTTTATTCCGTCGTTTTCAATGCGTTTCAAAGGACAATTTGCACAAGACCTACTTTCAACCGTTATAGGTATATGCATACTTAAAGGAATTAATGATTTTTCTTTTCAGTTCAGAAAAATCATAACACGTTACAGACGTATAGGTTATAACTTGAATGTTATGCGACAGTCTGCATGCTTAGTTTTTAACCCAATCATGGTTGATAACTATGCTGCCTTCTTTAATTGCACGCCGGTGGGTCGGGCGTCAGATTCTATGATGGCCCCGACATAAAGCTATTCATTTTAGTTGGTTGGGGCCGGAGCTTCTTGTCTGTTGCTTGGCCCACCGGGGTCCAACTGGTGTTTTTCTTTTGCTCCGGAGTTAGTAGGTTATTCGGCGCCCAGGGATCTCCATCGTCGGGCAGCTTACTCAGTCTGTGAGTCCTGGTTTTTGATTCATCAGGATGTTTATCATGATTTATTTGTTTGTTCTTGATGATTCATTGACTAGTTAGAGATTCACCACGAGGACCGAATAACTAACTAAATGTTATGAACCACTGCAGAAGCTGAGGGTGAGGTTATGGCCATGTAAAACCGGTTTAAGCCCCCCAGTTATTTATAACTGACCGTTCCAAGGCGGCACTACTGTAGTGGTTCACACTTATCAAAGTTATCCCGATTACGAGTTTGTGGCCACCCGATTATAATTTGGCTGTTAACTTAGCCCTCTGCATTTTACTTGTTCTGTCCAAGCTAGCACTGTGACCACCTAATACCTTCAATAGCTGCTCACCCTGCTTTCCGTTATTCATGTTAAACGTTGGTATCTATGTTTATTATTTTCTTAATATGATTTTTCTTATTTCTTGTATATCACTGAACCACTGCGGAAGCTGAGGGTGAGGTTATGGCCATGTAAAATCGGTTTAAGCCCGCCAGTAACTTTGTGTTACTGATCGTTCCAAGTCGATACTTCTGTGGTGGTTCTTTTTGTTTTATGTCTTGGTGTATATATATATATATATATATATATATATATATATATATATATATATATATATATATATATATATATATATATTGTGCTGTTGGCGCCTTATGTAATTATGTTTCCATATTTTAGTTAAGTTAAGGTAACTGAGTGGCCACCTATTGGGAAAATAGCTGCTCATTCGGCTTACGATTTGTTTCATGGTATGAGTACCTGATTGTTAGTTTGGTTTTTTCCCCCACCTCGGTTTTTGGAGTGGGAATCTTTTTCTGATTGCGCCTTTTCCTGATCTTTGCCTACTTGTACCTTTTTACTCATTTAAGTTCATATTACCTACAAGCACCGGAATGCAACGCGTCACTAGTTTATTTCTCGTATGAAGAAATAATAAGTCCTTCAGAATCCTTAGGCGCCATTTCCGGACTTGGACTTTTAAAATATATATTGTGTAAAAACTATTTTATAGCTGTATAGCGTGTATCATTTTAATGGTAGTATATAGTCTTTCTTTAGATTCGTTTCAATCCATCTGAAATCACGCTAAGACCCCGCCGACTAGCGGGTATTCTTGCGTTTGGCTAAGCTAGTAGTTCACTGGCATGCGAATTCCTCGCGACTGTTTTGCGAATTAAGTCGCGAACCAGATGTACGATTTTCTTACGAATCTCGCCCGAAATTTTATGTGTCGCGAAGTAGTCTCCAACCATTCGGCGTCGCGTAAAAATTCTATATTCGAGAACGTTGTGAGACACTCTCAACTGTCGTACGAGTGACTCGCGACTATAGCGCGACAATCCTGAGACATAAATGCAACATTATGCCAAAGTTCGCGAAATTGTCACATAAATGTCTATTCAATGGCAATGTTGCGTTTTAATCGTTATATCTTTGTCGCGAAATAGGTGCGAAATAGTCCGCATTTGTCGCATTGAAGTGAGATGGGGCTTTAACTAGAACCTATAATTTGCTTCTGTTGGTCTGTTGCTTTAATTTAGTCTTGGCTAACGTTTCATTGATAAGTTTTTCAACCCCTTATTTTTTCAATATTAGTATGCAACGTTTATGAATTTTTTTTTTTTTTTTTTTTTTGAAAATTCGTAGAAAGAAAGTCTGCTAATAATAGGAAAGTTGTCATTTGGGTTTGCGTCAGATATCAAAGAATAACCTTTGATTGAATAATTATGCCTTCAGTGACATTGTAGGCATTTCTTTTACCATGGCATTGAATTTCTATATATGATCCGCACCTCGAGAAAAGGCTTTCACTATATACAAAATAAAACCCATACAAGAAATAGTTTCGATTAGTAAACCTATAAATAATGGGTAAAAATGATTTTGAAACACATGGCTAGTCCATCTATTGAAGTAGGGAGATTATAAAAGAGCCGAACTCAGTCAGCCTGGACCGCTGTCACATATTTACCGTTAGCAATTAGCTACCTGTATTTTGTTATTTCATTCTAATTCTCTAACGGAAAACAAGCGAATTGAATCTTTTAACTGTATACATTTAGCTTTTAACGAAGCAAAAAGTAGACCATACCCAATAATGTATTCATAAGCCCATTCAGGGACCTATTTGCCAAATTATATGATTGACTGGTTGGGGTTTAACGTCCAACCAACAGCTAAGGTCATATGGAGACGGGACCTTGGTTTATAGTCCCATCCGACGGGCTGGAGAAGCCTGGGATCAAACCTACGACCCCTGGTTTACAAGGCTAGTGTTGCACCACGGAGGCTTCGACCAAATTATATGAAACGAGACTCAGTTTAAAGTATCATTCGAAAGGCTGGAGCCAGAGACCGACCCACGGCCTTTGATTTTCAAGGAGAGTCGCTTAAAACCACTAGGCACAGATGTTTCTAATGGTTGAATTAAGCACTTCGTTGCTCGCCTTGTACTTGTCTATATTGCACTCGATGGATTAGCACACAATTTTATCTTTAAATCCTGTCTGTCTCAGATATGAGACCCAGTCTGAAGGCATGGTTTTGTATACTTTTAATGAACTAATCACAAAGGTATAGTGAGACGAATATCTTTAAGGCGGCCCCCGTGGCCGTACGGTTAAGAGCGCTGTTTCTTAATCACTCGATCATCTCACCGCTGTGACTGGTGTGGGTTCGAGCCCCGCTCTGGCCACATGTGAGACAAGCCAAGTTTTGCTTGCGGAAAGGGACGTAAAACTGAATTTAAAAAAAAAGAATATCTTTAAACGCATTTGATTAAATATCTTAATTTACCAGGCGAATAACATGGCTCTGCAATAATTTAATATACAGCTGTATAGTAACATATTTTGATAAGTAGGTAAAAGAAGGCAATGATCAGGAAAAGGCACAATTAGAAAGAAATTACCAATCCAAAAACAGCATACTAAACTTACCTGCATTTTTACCGGAAAACACCGATGATATACTGGATTTCCGTAGGCTATGACAGGTAGACCTTACCTGTCCTCTTTGGGTTTCAGTGAACATTACATTGCTATGGAAATCGGGTTTTATAAGTTTTATTATTTTTCTTTAAACAGTCAGAAAAAGGATGCTGTTATATCCATTTTCTACATTTGGTCAGCTTTCCGATGATATATTTTTTTTAAACTTGAGTTTGATCTTTTTGCCTCCACAATCGCCTGAAGTTTACATCATGCTATCCTATAGTAAGCTAATGTAACAAAAAGAGTTAAAACGCGTGTTTCTTCATTTTCACGTCTAATTTACTAAAAAGCTATTGTAAGAAAATTTAGGATGCTGTTATATTTGTTATCTTCACATTCCATACTTTGCATACATAAAAGTTTCACGAATCTAGCAACAGTCCATTTTGCTCCCCGTATATAAGATTATAACAGTTTTAACTTTTTCTGGAAGTTGTTTTTTGTTTATACAAAATTTGGTCCCCCTTCCTAAGGATGCTCCCCATGAAATTTGAATTTGATCGGCCAAGCGGTTTCAGAGAAGATGATTGAAAAGTGTGAACAACGACGACGACAACGACCACGACGACGACGGACGACGGAGCGTGGGTATACTAAAAGCTCACCTTGTGAGCCTAACGGCTCAGGTGAGCTGAAATAGGTATACCCCTGTAAACCCCAGTTTTAATATATAAAAGTGGGATTCCATGGGGTATACATTTCACGGATATGTTTTCTTGATGTAAAGCCCGCGGCTAGCCTAATTTTACACCGTTTTGCGCAATAAACAAACACAATATTTCTTGGCGAACGTATCTGAATATGTCATCGCTCTTTTTATTGTGAAGGCAGTCCACAACAAAAGTTCACTGTGTGATTAAAGTTATTGTTTTCGAGCTAGATAAACCTCTGTCCATCTCTTGCCATCAAAAAGTACAAATAGGCAATGATCAGGAAATGACGCAATCAGAAAGATATTCCCACTCCAAAAACCGAGGGGTGGAGAAAAACTAAAATGACACTTAAGTATTTATACCATGAAAACATGTCGTAAGCCGAGTGAGCAGCTATTCTCCAATAGGCGGCCACTCAGTTACCTGAACTGAACTAAAATATGAAAACGTACATAAGGCCCAAACAGCACAAAAATTCGACTCCAAAACACAAAACAATTAGAACCATAACATAAGTATCGGCTTGGAACGATTGAATAAAGTAGACAGTAATTCCAACTACATAAAGTTTTAAGTAGGCAATGATCAGAAGGGACATACACTATGTTTGTAGTGAGTACGTCCCAAAAAGGCAGCCGCCCAGCGTATGAAACATGAAAAGGCACAAGTAGGCACAGATCAGGAAAAGGCGCAGTCAGAAAAAGACCCCCACTCCAAAAACCGAGGTTGGAAAAAACCAAACCAACAACCAGGCACTTATACCATGAAACATATCGTAAGCCGAACGAGCAGCTATTTTCCCAATAGGTGGCCACTCAGTTATACTTAACTAAAAATATGAAAACATACATAAGGCGCCAACAGCACAAAAAAATTTTAAACACCAAGACATAAAACAAAAAGAACCACCACAGAAGTATCGACTTGGAACGATCAGTAACACAAAGTTACTGGCGGGCTTAAACCGGTTTTACATGGCCATAACCTCACCCTCAGCTTCTGCGGTGGTTCATAACATTTAGCTAGTTATTCGGTCCTCGTGGTGAATCTCTAACTAGTCAATGAATCATCAAGAACAAACAAATAAATCATGATAAACATGAACTGACTCACTCTGTCCAGAGCAGTGCACACTGTTGATGAGGTCACCTTTGAAACTTCAAAAGTTATTGTGACATTTTGAGTGCGCCGAACACATATCTAAGAACAAATTGGATTCAAGCTGAAAGTTAACATGGTTATGGTGCTGTCAACCATTGTGTACGCATGTGAGACCAGATCCTGATGTTATAAAACTTCAGCTGAGCATAAACATTATCCTGCTAATAAATGTTCAAATGCCAACAACTGTTGGCATTTTAACATTTATGAGGAAGATAAATTACCAGTTTTTGAAGTTTGAACCTGAATTTTCCACTAATATTGACTATTTCAGCATTGTTATGCATTTGGAATTTCATGCTCTGCTAAGCTGAGCTGAGGTTGATAGAAGGTTTTATAACTTCGGGGCCAGGACAGTATAAAGTAAGTATAACGTCAGATACTAGATAGACTTTTTATTTAAACTTCTTAAGAAAAAGATAAAAGTAGGTAATGATCAGGAAATGGCGCAATCAGAAAGAAATTCACACTCCATAAATTGAGGTGGGACAACTAAATTGACAATTAACTACTTATTATTAGAACACATACCGTAAGCCGAGTGAATAACTATTTCCCAATAGGCGGCCACTCAGTTTCCCGAACTTAAGTACGAAACGTACATAATATGCATACAGCACAAACGATTAGTACCACAACAGAAGTATCGGATCGGAACGATTAGTAATATAAGATTACAAAAAGACTTTAACCGGTTTTATAGGCGCCAAACCTCACCCGCATCACAGCATCAGGAAAACATGTCCGTGCAATGAATACCCCCTTAAACCCCACTTTTATATAGTAAATCTGGGGTATGCAGGGGTATACCTATTTTTCTTATTTTTGCTCCAAAACATAGATTGTGGGTACTCGTTAGAACCGCCTCGCCGAGCAAAAAAAAGCAAAAAAAAAAAAAAAAAAAGAAAAATATCAAATTTTTTCAGCTGAAAATTTTCAATTTTTAAAGCTAAAAAAATCTCTGTGTATTGCATGGGCATATTTTCGTAATGGCATTAGTTAGTTTATCGGTCCTAGTGGTGAGAATCTAAAACTGTTGAAATCAAGTTGCAAGACAACATTTCAGACACAGATGCTGAATAATGCATTTGGTCTTAAACCTAGCAAACATGTACAATCGAGATGGAATTGCCATGTTCAGCGGGCCTGATGGGAGACTCCTAACATAGTTTCACTAAAAGCTCTGAAACAGAGAACACAAAGTCAGAGTCAATGAAAGTATCACCATTGCTCCAATGCAACAGTCATTTAATAAGAAAAAATTGTATATCCCTATATACTCCGCTTTTACTACAGTGTACACACATGGAAATAAATTAGGGAACACTTTGAGCTCTTCTGAAAAGTTTGAAAAAATCCATTTCCTTTTTTTTTTCTGGCGATATTTCATACCTTGGCTTAACTACAGGCCAATTTGTGGAAATTCACAACATTTTGTCCTTAAGCTACGGACGATACAATATGTCATATATGAAAAAAATCAACTTTTACAGAATCCGAGTTTGCCTTTTTGCTTCTGCACTCCGCAAAACTCAATTTATGTAAGCGAAACAGGAATAAAATGTTGAATCTGGTCGTTTTCAATGAAGAAACGACTTCTGATCTAAAACTTCACGTTACATCTCAAAACCAACTAGTCAAACAATATCTACAGTTTGCATTGATTTCTATGGAAAATGCAAAATTTTTGGATTGTTTGCAAAAACAAGCCGCAAAAGAATTATTGCGCTATGACGCATTGACCAGAACGTGCATATTTGAATTCCAAGGCGATACTTCTGTGGTGGTTATTTTTGTTTTATGTCTTGGTGTTTAAAATTTTTGTGCTGTTGGCTTCTTTAGTATGTTTTCATATCTTTAGTTAAGTTCAGGTAACTGAGTGGCCATCTATTGGGAAAATAGCTGCTCATTCGGTTTACGATATGTTTTCATGGTATAAGTGTCTGATTGTTAATTTAGTTTTTCCCCACCTCGGTTTTTGGAATGGGAATCTTTTTCTGATTGCGCCTTTTCCTGATCTTTGCCTAATTGTACCTGATATCGAAAAGCTGGCCCATCATTTACAACCTGCAAAAATGTATAGCCAAAGAACAAAACATGACCATGAAACCTACACCCGGAAACGTATAGATCTACTGCCGACAGTCGGCCAGGAAATTATGAGTTCATGATCAAAGTTCAACAAGCAATGTCTCGGCTTGATGCTTACGAAAAACTACGACAATGCGAGTTCAGAGAATGAAGTTATCGCAACGAATATCAGCGCGTTTCTTAAATCTTGCAAAACGTTTCTGAATCAAAGATGGCCGCTGCCGCCGCATTTATGTTTGATGCTAACCATTTTCAAATAAAAGAATCAACTTTTGATACTGCAGATTCTGGCAAAGAAGGATATATACAGTCCAAAGTTGGTAGTCACATTATCACTGGTGTTCCCTAACTTATTTCAATGTGTATGTATAAAAATGGGGTACTAGGGGTATTCATTACACGGGCACGTTTTCCTGATGAGTTTAATATCGCGATAACATGTCCGTGCAATTTATACCTCTTATATAGTAAAACTTGGCTATGCAAGGATATACCTATCTGTCTTATTTTGATCCAAAACATATATTGTTGGTACTGGTAAGAACGGTTCTAACGTGTACCTACAATCTATGTTTTGAGCAAAATTAAGAAAAAATATCAAAAACTAATATACTAAAACATTAAAAGAAATATCTATATATTACACAGGCATGATTTTGTAATGACAAACACATTGTACACACGTATTTAAATGTGCCAGTTATGTTTAATCGATTATAACGTTAGGTAAAGAGAAAGGTACACGTAGGCAAAGATCAGGAAAAGGCGCAATCAGAAAGAGATTCCCACTCCAAAAACCGAGGTGGGAAAAAAACAAACTAACAATCAGGCACTTATACCATGAAACATATCGTAAGCCGAATGAGCAGCTATTTTCCCAATAGGTGGCCACTCAGTTACCTTAACTTGATTAAAAATATGAAAAGGTACAAGTAGGCAAAGATCAGGAAAAGGCGCAATCAGAAAAAGATTCCCACTCCAAAAACCGAGGTGGGAAAAAACCAAACTAACAATCAGGTACTTATACCATGAAACATATCGTAAGCCGAATGAGCAGCTATTTTCCCAATAGGTGGCCACTCAGTTACCTTAACTTAACTAAAAATATGAAAACATACATAAGGCGCCAACAGCACAAAAAATTTTTAAAACACCAAGACATAAAACAAAAAGAACCACTACAGAAGTATCGACTTGGAACGATCAGTAACACAAAGTTACTGGCGGGCTTAAACCGGTTTTACAGGTACCTAACCTCACCCTCAGCTTCTGTAGTGGTTCAGTGATAAACAAGAAATAAGAAATCATATTAAGAAAATACTAAACATAGATACCAACGTTTAACATGAATAACGGAAAGCAGAGTGAGCAGCTATTGAAGGTATTAGGTGGTCACAGTGCTAGCTTGGACAAAACAAGTAAATGCAGAGGGCTAAGTGAACAGCCATTATATTCGGGTGGTCACAAAGCCATGCAACATGAAACTCGTAATTGGAATAACTTTGATAAGTGTGAACCAGAACAGCAGTACCGCCTTGGTACGGTCAGTTATAAAATAACTGGGGGGCTTAAACCGGTTTCACAGGCACCTAACCTCACCCTCAGCTTCCGCAGTGGTTCACAACATTTAGTTAGTTCTTCGGTCCTCGTGGTGAATCTCTAACTAGTCAATGAATCATCAAGAACAAACAAATAAATCATGATAAACATCCTGATGAATCAAAAACCAGGACTCACAGATTGAGTAAGCTGCCCGACGATGGAGATCCCTGGGCGCCGAATAACCTACTAACTCCGGAGCAAAAGAAAAACACCAGTTGGACCCCGGTGGGCCAAGCAACAGACAAGAAGCTCCGGCTCCAACCAACTAAAATGAATAGCTTTAAGTCGGGGCCATCATAGAGTCTGACGCCCGACCCACCGGCGTGCAATTAAAGAAGGCAGCATAGTTATCAACCATGATTGGGTTAAAAACTAAGCATGCAGACTGTCGCATAACATTCAAGTTATAACCTATACGTCTGTAACGTGATATGATTTTTCCGAACTGAAGAGAAAAATCATTTATTCCTTTAAGTTTCTTTAATTTGTAAACCAAGTCACCATAAAATTCAGGTTCCGAAAGGCCCTCACTTAAAAGTGTCTTTAACCCAACATTATATTTGGAAATCAATTCATAGTGTCTACGATAAAATTTAGAAAAGGTTTTTCGAAGTTTATGATACCGATAGCCCTGTTGGAGAAGTTTTGCCGTTAAACATTTATTTCGAGCGTTGAAGTCTGTAACATGATTGCAGACTCTAGCAAACCTAATAAGTTGCGAAATGTATACACCATAAGAAGCACGACGAGGAACGTCACCATCCAAAAAAGGAAAATTTACTATATCAAAATCAAAGTCATCGCGCTTATCATAAATTTTAGAAGAAACAAATCCATTTGCAACAGAAAGATGTAGATCTAAAAAGGGGGCTTCGGTATCTGAGATATTAGCTTTGTTCAACTGAAGTTCAGGTGGATAAATTTGATTGACCATACCTTCAAAATAAGGGTTGTCAATGTTCAAAAGGTCATCGAGGTACCTAGATGTGGAATTAAAAGCCTCGATAACATCAGCTTGATTATCATGGTTAAGAGAATCCATGAAATCTCTTTCGTAGCAGTATAAAAATAAATCAGCTACGAGAGGTGCGCAATTTGTACCCATCGGAATTCCAACAATTTGTCTGTATAACTTGGTCCCAAATCTAATATAAATATTATCAAGGAGATAGGATAAGGCGTCGCACACATTCTGACATGACCAAAGGGTATACCGACTTTGGTCAGAGGAAGTGAAAAAAGCCTTTCTGTCATTACATGCCAAATAAAGTGAACCATAGTTTTTTAATGCCCTTTTGAAGGTCCACTCTATCAAATCCAGAAGTTTTTCTTTAATTAGATTATGTGGTAATGTTGTATACAGAGTAGAAAAATCATATGTGGACAAGCTTGTCGCACGGAACCCTCTACACTTCAATTTACTGAGCACCTCACCAGAATTTTTTATTGACCAAAACCAATTTTTATTTGAAGTTTCATACACTGTCTCACAGTATCTTATAACATGAGATTTGATAGCAGTAAGACAAGAAGTTAATAATTTAGAAAGTTCAGTGGTAGTACAAGAGCTAGAATTTGCAATAAATCTAGCTTTGTATGGTCTTTTGTGAAGCTTAGGTAACCAATACATCGTAGGAAGTTTGTCTTGGCCTTCATTGACACAAACAGAAAACTTAACAGGTAAATCGTTTAAGTGGGCATTTACTACAGACACCTCATCAGTATCTGTCTCCAGATAAGCCCTGGTACCATCAAGCTCCTGTTTTAAGGTGTTAACGTAGTGAAGTCTACAAACGACAACAACATTGTTTGCGGCTTTATCTGCCGGAACCAAGACATACTTTCTATGAAATTCTTGGATACCCTGCTTCAAATGCCTAAATGACGATTTGGGTTTAGGAGGTAAAAGATTAGTATTTTGTGAATAAAACTTAATACGTTTATCCACGATAGTGAAGATACTTCTTTTCCATTCTTTAAGAGCATTATCCTCAACACCCTCTCGTTTACACCATCGATTACCGAAATCATTTAATGCAGATGCAATCTCCTCTCTACATTTGTCGAAATTAATGTAGGAAGGGAATCTATATTTCGGACCTTTAGAAACAATTTTGCGAATTCTAGAATCCGAAATTATTTTTAAATTTCCAGTAACTATATGTCCAGCTGGTTGATAAACATATTTTGAATCTTTACAATCTCAAGACTTAGGAGTATTAGCATGGATATCAAGATCAGAAGCAAGTTTATTGAAATTAAAAATAGTATTTCTGATTGGTTTGTTATATTTGTAACAAATAATAGGAGGTTCTGAATTTTGGAAGTAGGTAGGTATAGACTGTATCACTGATTTATCCTGGAATATGCTTGGTAAATCAATAAAGTCAATTCCTTTATTGATGAAAGGAATTTTAATAAAACTTCTAATGTGATTAGATTCGGAATCGATAAATGGACGAAGAGCATGCTGAGTATAACATCTTGTTAACAGAGCAGCGTCATACATTTGATGATTTCTATCGTAAAATCTATTAGCCTCAGTGTCCAGGGAACGTAATGCAGCAATAGGTAGAGAACTAAGATAAGACAGCATTGGATGTCGACCGTGAATCCTTAGTTTAACAGCTAAATCATTAAGGGAAATGTTCAATTTCAATGCAGCGCACCGTTTACGTTTGTCATTACCCCTTTTCCGTATACCATGAGATCTAGATTTACGTTTACGAGACTCTGAAAGTGTAAGTACATCAAAATCGGGCATTTTGGAAATATTGCCTTCATGGTAAATGTTGTCGTTAAATCCCAGTGGAAAGGGTGTTTGCAGTAATTTTATCCATTTAAGTTCAGTTTCAAATCGTTTGATATTTTTGAATCTAACTGAAGAATTTTCATCATATGAGATTTTCTCCACTGGTTGAACTTTAACATCATTGGGAGAATGACCAGTGCGCTTAAAATGCTGGTACAGAAAGGTATCATTATTTTTGGGCTTTCTGATTCTACGATAGTGCTCACCAAATCGTTTTTGCAAAGTTCGACAAGTTTGTCCAACATATTGCATCCTACAATTGTTTGTATTTCAAGTAAGAACATATACAAGATCCATTGATTTTCAGTCTAAATCAGAATCATTAACCACTGAAAATGTCCTACCATTCACAGATGAAGTGATAGTAGTCTTAGAGCATAAATGATTGCAACAGTTGCACTTCTTGGCATTGCACTTAGAAATACTAGGGTACATTCCAGGTCTCTTGAACGGATTAATATATTTACGTAAAATTGGTGATTTGAGTGGAGATAACCTAATCTGAAGATTATTACGAAACATATTAGAATTAGAAGCTCCGTGTAGATTAACAGTAGATGCCGAAAATAAATTAAGAGGTGTCACCCTAATAGTAGGTAATAAATTTTGAAAATTGTTAGTTGAATGAGGAATCCGTACAGTAGACGCGGCATGCAACCTAAGGGGAGTTAATGTAATTCCTAATCTTTTTGTGATAGTCATAGTTGGGAGTATTGTGTTGATACTGCCAAAAGGAGCGCGACACTCATACCGGTTATAGAATAAATAATGCACTTAATCGTAATGCAAAATCTTTCGAATGAAAGAAAAAAGGTATAACCGAAACCCACATCTCAGGTCCATGTCTAATACAAGTCCATGGATAGAAACGTAAGAATCGCTTATACAACGAGATACGAGTGACGGTCAACTAATGACCTTCAATACGGTATCGAAGAGTTGTGGTAGTTAGAGATAGGAAAATACAAACTGATTGCAAGCAATCCCTGAGGATTGGAAAAATAAGAGCATTAAATGGATGTACGGGGAGACTTTTTAGGGCCGCCACACGGCACAACCACAAGAACTCTGATATAAAAAGGTACAAGTAGGCAAAGATCAGGAAAAGGCGCAATCAGAAAAAGATTCCCACTCCAAAAACCGAGGTGGGAAAAAACCAAACTAACAATCAGGTACTTATACCATGAAACATATCGTAAGCCGAATGAGCAGCTATTTTCCCAATAGGTGGCCACTCAGTTACCTTAACTTAACTAAAAATATGAAAACATACATAAGGCGCCAACAGCACAAAAAATTTTTAAAACACCAAGACATAAAACAAAAAGAACCACTACAGAAGTATCGACTTGGAACGATCAGTAACACAAAGTTACTGGCGGGCTTAAACCGGTTTTACAGGTACCTAACCTCACCCTCAGCTTCTGTAGTGGTTCAGTGATAAACAAGAAATAAGAAATCATATTAAGAAAATACTAAACATAGATACCAACGTTTAACATGAATAACGGAAAGCAGAGTGAGCAGCTATTGAAGGTATTAGGTGGTCACAGTGCTAGCTTGGACAAAACAAGTAAATGCAGAGGGCTAAGTGAACAGCCATTATATTCGGGTGGTCACAAAGCCATGCAACATGAAACTCGTAATTGGAATAACTTTGATAAGTGTGAACCAGAACAGCAGTACCGCCTTGGTACGGTCAGTTATAAAATAACTGGGGGGCTTAAACCGGTTTCACAGGCACCTAACCTCACCCTCAGCTTCCGCAGTGGTTCACAACATTTAGTTAGTTCTTCGGTCCTCGTGGTGAATCTCTAACTAGTCAATGAATCATCAAGAACAAACAAATAAATCATGATAAACATCCTGATGAATCAAAAACCAGGACTCACAGATTGAGTAAGCTGCCCGACGATGGAGATCCCTGGGCGCCGAATAACCTACTAACTCCGGAGCAAAAGAAAAACACCAGTTGGACCCCGGTGGGCCAAGCAACAGACAAGAAGCTCCGGCTCCAACCAACTAAAATGAATAGCTTTAAGTCGGGGCCATCATAGAGTCTGACGCCCGACCCACCGGCGTGCAATTAAAGAAGGCAGCATAGTTATCAACCATGATTGGGTTAAAAACTAAGCATGCAGACTGTCGCATAACATTCAAGTTATAACCTATACGTCTGTAACGTGATATGATTTTTCCAAACTGAAGAGAAAAATCATTTATTCCTTTAAGTTTCTTTAATTTGTAAACCAAGTCACCATAAAATTCAGGTTCCGAAAGGCCCTCACTTAAAAGTGTCTTTAACCCAACATTATATTTGGAAATCAATTCATAGTGTCTACGATAAAATTTAGAAAAGGTTTTTCGAAGTTTATGATACCGATAGCCCTGTTGGAGAAGTTTTGCCGTTAAACATTTATTTCGAGCGTTGAAGTCTGTAACATGATTGCAGACTCTAGCAAACCTAATAAGTTGCGAAATGTATACACCATAAGAAGCACGACGAGGAACGTCACCATCCAAAAAAGGAAAATTTACTATATCAAAATCAAAGTCATCGCGCTTATCATAAATTTTAGAAGAAACAAATCCATTTGCAACAGAAAGATGTAGATCTAAAAAGGGGGCTTCGGTATCTGAGATATTAGCTTTGTTCAACTGAAGTTCAGGTGGATAAATTTGATTGACCATACCTTCAAAATAAGGGTTGTCAATGTTCAAAAGGTCATCGAGGTACCTAGATGTGGAATTAAAAGCCTCGATAACATCAGCTTGATTATCATGGTTAAGAGAATCCATGAAATCTCTTTCGTAGCAGTATAAAAATAAATCAGCTACGAGAGGTGCGCAATTTGTACCCATCGGAATTCCAACAATTTGTCTGTATAACTTGGTCCCAAATCTAATATAAATATTATCAAGGAGATAGGATAAGGCGTCGCACACATTCTGACATGACCAAAGGGTATACCGACTTTGGTCAGAGGAAGTGAAAAAAGCCTTTCTGTCATTACATGCCAAATAAAGTGAACCATAGTTTTTTAATGCCCTTTTGAAGGTCCACTCTATCAAATCCAGAAGTTTTTCTTTAATTAGATTATGTGGTAATGTTGTATACAGAGTAGAAAAATCATATGTGGACAAGCTTGTCGCACGGAACCCTCTACACTTCAATTTACTGAGCACCTCACCAGAATTTTTTATTGACCAAAACCAATTTTTATTTGAAGTTTCATACACTGTCTCACAGTATCTTATAACATGAGATTTGATAGCAGTAAGACAAGAAGTTAATAATTTAGAAAGTTCAGTGGTAGTACAAGAGCTAGAATTTGCAATAAATCTAGCTTTGTATGGTCTTTTGTGAAGCTTAGGTAACCAATACATCGTAGGAAGTTTGTCTTGGCCTTCATTGACACAAACAGAAAACTTAACAGGTAAATCGTTTAAGTGGGCATTTACTACAGACACCTCATCAGTATCTGTCTCCAGATAAGCCCTGGTACCATCAAGCTCCTGTTTTAAGGTGTTAACGTAGTGAAGTCTACAAACGACAACAACATTGTTTGCGGCTTTATCTGCCGGAACCAAGACATACTTTCTATGAAATTCTTGGATACCCTGCTTCAAATGCCTAAATGACGATTTGGGTTTAGGAGGTAAAAGATTAGTATTTTGTGAATAAAACTTAATACGTTTATCCACGATAGTGAAGATACTTCTTTTCCATTCTTTAAGAGCATTATCCTCAACACCCTCTCGTTTACACCATCGATTACCGAAATCATTTAATGCAGATGCAATCTCCTCTCTACATTTGTCGAAATTAATGTAGGAAGGGAATCTATATTTCGGACCTTTAGAAACAATTTTGCGAATTCTAGAATCCGAAATTATTTTTAAATTTCCAGTAACTATATGTCCAGCTGGTTGATAAACATATTTTGAATCTTTACAATCTCAAGACTTAGGAGTATTAGCATGGATATCAAGATCAGAAGCAAGTTTATTGAAATTAAAAATAGTATTTCTGATTGGTTTGTTATATTTGTAACAAATAATAGGAGGTTCTGAATTTTGGAAGTAGGTAGGTATAGACTGTATCACTGATTTATCCTGGAATATGCTTGGTAAATCAATAAAGTCAATTCCTTTATTGATGAAAGGAATTTTAATAAAACTTCTAATGTGATTAGATTCGGAATCGATAAATGGACGAAGAGCATGCTGAGTATAACATCTTGTTAACAGAGCAGCGTCATACATTTACCATCAAGCTCCTGTTTTAAGGTGTTAACGTAGTGAAGTCTACAAACGACAACAACATTGTTTGCGGCTTTATCTGCCGGAACCAAGACATACTTTCTATGAAATTCTTGGATACCCTGCTTCAAATGCCTAAATGACGATTTGGGAAAACATACATAAGGCGCCAACAGCACAAAAAATTTTAAACACCAAGACATTAAAACAAAAAGAACCACCACAGAAGTATCGCCTTGGAACGATCAGTAACACAAAGTTACCGGCGGGCTTAAACCGGTTTTACAGGCGCCTAATCTCACCCTCAGCTTCTGCAGTGGTTCATAACATTTAGTAAGTTCTTCGGTCCTCGTGGTGAATCTCTAACTTGTCAATGAATCATCAAGAACAAACAAATAAATCATGATAAACATCCTGATGAATCAAAAACAAGGACTCACAGATTGAGTAAGCTGCCCGACGATGGTATTAAGTTGGCAATTTTGTTAGACTTGGCAATTTGGGTCGGTTGAAAATCATATCAACATTGAACTTAATATAACGCGGTAATGAAAACCCATTATTTGTGTCAGACGATCCATGCGGTTTTTTTAATGTTTTCCTTGAATCAAAATGATACTGACATAGGAAGACGAATTTACAGAAAAAGCAGGATTTTGACCTTTTTCATTTATCAGTCAAGGGCAATGTTAACTTGCCTCATTAGCCATTGATAAAAACACGTACAACATGTAATACTTCCATTCCGTTTTAACCAGTTTTATATCCTTTTGAGGCAACATCTCATGTCACAATCGGAATTTTGTATTTATTGAAGGTATTATTGTAACATTACATAACCACAAATTAGTTTGTCTTGTATTTAAGATGTTAGCATGACACTGTTTTAATGGCGTCTTTGTCTAGTCTTAGCTAGATCGTCAAAAACGTAACACAATGCAAGGTTAGCATGTAGGACAGAAACATCTAATCGTAACGTTTCAAGCGATTGGCCCAAAGGTTGGGCAGATCTACCGCAGCAAATTTAAGACGTAAGGCTACCTACGATTGGTCATATATGCATATCTATAAATCGTGTTAAAACAATAAAGCTAGAAGTATAAGGCAAATATAATTCATATGAGGGAAGATCACCAAAACTGCCGTGAAATTATGTGTATCAAATATTAGTTTTTCGCAGATAAAAACGACAAAATATGAAAAAAATATGTACTCCTAATGCTATTTTGGCCATAAACATACAAGGAAAGTGTGTAGTAGATATTAAAACTAAAACCGAGATCCTGTAAGAGCAATGAACATATTAATGAGAATGGGATTGGCTTACCGCGGTTTCGGCTACTTAAGCCTCTTCAGCGACCTTTAGATTTGGCAACATGGAGCCAAAGGCAATTACGGTAATTTTGTACTTTCAACAGGGTAGTCTATACAAATAATCCATATTGTGTCAAATATATTAAACATTGGTTAGAAACTGAATCTAAAATGGTATAAGTAGGCAATGATCAGGAAATGGCGCAATCAGAAAGATATTCCCACTCCATAAATCGAGGGGTGGGAAAAAACTAAAATGACACGTAGGTATGTATACCAAGAAAACATATCGTAAGCCGAGTGAGCAGCTATTACCCAATAGTCGGCCACTCAGTTACCCGAACAGAAATTAAAATATGAAAAATAAAACTAAACTGATAATATATAGTTTACAGATGAAAACATGTCCATGTATAGTTTACCCCCTCAAACCCAACATTTATATAGTAAAACTGGGGTATGCAGGGGTATACCTATTTTTCTTATTTTTTGCTCCAAAACATAGATTGTGGGTACTCGTTAGAACCGCCTCGGCCAGGCGGTTCTATTGTGTACCCACAATATATGTTTTGAGCAAACATAAGAAAAATATATAAAATAGTAAAACTGGGGTATGCAGGGATATACCTATTTTTCTTAATTTGCTCCAAAACATAGATTGTGGGTACTCGTTAGAACCGTCTCGGCGAGGCGGTTCTAACGTGTACCCACAATCTATGTTTTGAGCAAAACAAGAAAAAATATCGAAAATTTTCTACTGAAAATTTTCATTTTTTACAACTTTAGAAATCACTGTATATTGCTTGGGCAAGTTTTCGTAATGCGATATATATTAATTCAGCCACAATTCGGCTTACGATATGTTTTCATGGTATAAGTAGCTGATTGTTAATTAAGTTTTTTCTCCATCTCGGATTTTGGAGTGGGAATTTTCTGATTGTGCCTTTTCCTGATCCTTGCTTGTATTGTTTTCTGATAATTTTAGACAAGAGTATGATCGGAATTATTATAGTACATATTGACTGATTGGAACATAACATTGGTATTGTAAGACCCAACGATGGCCTGAATGGCGTAGCATGTTTAAGGGCAGACTTATTATTTTCCCTTTATTTGTGATGAGAGGAGTTGTCGTTTATGTTCCAGTTCTTTTTATATTCATCTTTCAAGTATTGTCATGGCAATACACAGAAGAATCATAGAAATCTTACTGTTTATTTCTGTCCGAGAAATTGGACGCTAGGGCTTATATGAATTATCAACAGCGAAAAACAGTCTTACATCAGAGAGATGGCTTTGGGTGATTAACCCCCATCAGTGACTTTTAATACAATTCATCATAAAAGCAGGCTAATGGCCACTCTTATTTTTGAGAGTATAAACAACCTATGGATCTAGGGTCAGTATTCAGCATAAATGACAGGTCATCTTTTTCGAAAGATTTTATTTCAGACATCAGTGTACACATTCAGCACAAAAACAGACTAAGGTGACAATTTAATGTTCGGCTATGTTTATGTGATGTCTAAATCAACTTTTTCCAACCGCTAGTTTTCAGTAATTGGAAACCGGAAAGAACTGACAGCAGACGTTTGCGTGACACTTCAATTATTTCCGACTTAGCGATCCTAAGAAGATGTTAGATAAGCTCATTTTCACAGACAGTAAGCCCTACAAAGTGTTTGTACGATATTGGCATATAGCTCATTATTTGGCAGTGTCCATACTGAGCTGTGGCGGGGCCAAATCTCTTTGCAGGGATTCAGACAAAGGACCATAACAAATCGACTTCTATAACAGCCCTAGAAGATGGCTTGAGCGTTCACATTTTCGAGAAAGCAATTTTGGGCATTTACAATCTATGGACCAAACGTCATCGCCCAGCTATCAGCGTTAATTGTGTTATGGTTTCGCATGTCTACATGTAAAATAAGTTTGTATCATAATGCGTCTATGTAGAACTAAACTAATATTTTATTTGTTGTTTACTAGTGCCAGAAGAATATATCAAACTCTTCTGGAAGTAGTAACAAGCATTGATAACATTATAAACACATTGTTAAATGAGCCTGTGCATGAGAAAACCAACAGTTTGGGTTCCGACCAGGTCCAACAAAAACCGGGCTGTACAGTCACTGAGGATGGTTAGAGGCTGGAAATTTCGAAGGTAGATGAATTCTACTATCCGTGTAGCGAAAGCAAAAGCGCTGATCAGCTTCGCAGTCATGCGCCCATGAGCTCATATCATTAATTATACATACGAAACCGTAATTGGAAAGCATCCGTAACAAATCTATATGATCGTGGTTAAAAACAATGATGATGATGATTATGATGATGATGATGATGATGATGATGATGATGATGATGATGATGATGATGACTGTAGGTTGGAACAAATATGGTAAGAAAAGGCTTATTAGATAAGATAAAAACAGATTCATGAGAACAATTTTCTTTGGAACAAAAATGAGGTATTGCAGAGTATTCGCCAAAATGAAAACAACGGCGTTTTGTCATTCATGCTGTTTGCTGAGGTCCATACTTCTATTATGGGTCGCCATTTTTATGTCTATGCGTAGGAAGTCACGTAATGCATATCATTCGGTATACCTATTTGGAATGCTAACCGGCGACTTAAGCCATAAGCTGTTGTCATGAATAAATGTATTTTGGCGCATTAACTTAGATAATATGCACGAATTGCAAAGAATAGGAAACTCAATGTCTAGATTTTTTTAGAATTGTGACACCAATACTTGGGTTTGGAAATAAATGTTAATAAAACAATTCGGTCGCTGACTCAATTGCAAGTAAATATCAAGTCTAAGTAAATGTAATTATTCCTACTTTATATATTATCATTACCAGTTACTACCCTGCGCAGAACACATATGTATATTCGATCTTTCAATTTTGTTATCTGGCAAGTATTTTGTGAATACGTGACCAGTTTCACACACATTCCTTTGACATATTTCAGATATATTCCATAAAAACTAAATTGAAAATAGTTCTCATTTTAAAAGAAAATAAGTTTTTTTATAGAATGGTTTCATCTACAAATTTGATGTCATTTTGAAGTTTTCCACTTATATATGTCAAGATATCGTATGATGAAAGGTTTATTTATCAACAGACATTGGTATCAAGAGTCCTTAAGGTGTTAAAGTATAGATAAATCAAAGAAATCACGTGGTATAGTATACATACAAACCGATAAATTATCGGTGACACACACTGCAATTGAGACAGAAGTTGAGGTTAGATTTTTTAGTTTTCTCCTACAGCGTTTCTTCTACTGACTGATAGATAGGTACAGTCAATGCAGAAATTGAACATTTATTGAAAGAAAGTAACATAAGATATACCGGTTATTTCGTTTTTGCTAACACTTCAATGTAATTGTGATGGAAGTACTATATGTTCAGGGGGCGGAAGTGTTTGCGAAAATATATACAGAATAGACGAATACATGTAGATATTATAAACTGAGTGTCCATGATTAGGTCCCAGGGAAGTAAAGTATTGATTCCTTGACAGAATCGGCCAACAATTGCATCAATAGAACATGTGATACATTTTTTGGAAATAAAAGAATCTCAATTAAAATGAGCCGCATCGTGAGAAAACGGGATTATTGCCTATGCGAATACAAAGGCGCAAATCAGCTGTGCAGTTACTGCTGTACAATAACTGCACAGCTGATCAGCGCCTGTGTTTTCGCTACACGGATTAAGCAATTCCTCTTATTCCTAAATCCGAAATTTGAAGCTCCTAACGTTTTTCTGAGACTGTACAGACCGGTTTGTATCGGACCTGGTCGAAAACCCCGGAGACCTGTTTTCTCGCGTCGCGGCTCAAATTATCCGGAATACAATGCGATGGAAACACGATCACTTACTTAAATCGCAATCATTAGTTAAACAGCGTGGGTAGAAGCATGAAAACATGTCCACGCAATGAAAACCCCCTTGTACCCTACCTTTTTATAGTAAAACTAGGGTTTACATCTACACAGATGTAAATTCCTGAAATTGCAGCAAAATGTCTGGCTTTCGCTGCCAGTTTTGTAAAGGGTCACTGATGAAGGTTCATTACCCGAAGTTGTGCAATATGGTCCATCTTCTCGCTTTGAATGTTTTACTGCTTCCAATGGATCTAACAATTATTTTTATTTGCTATTACTGCAGCTGGTGTTGTGCCGAGTGGCGGCCCTAAAAAGTCTCCCCGTACATCATCCATAGTGCAGATTATATTTTTCTTTTGATTCTTTGGAATCAGTGAATATATTTGGAGTATTTGTAATATATTGCAAGTTAAGAATCATCTTCTTAACAGTATTTTGATTATTTGACCCCTTTTGGAATACGAGTCTTTGATTTAGACTACACAGATGTAAATTCCTGAAATTGCAGCAAAATGTCTGGCTTTCGCTGCCAGTTTTGTAAAGGGTCACTGATGAAGGTTCATTACCCGAAGTTGTGCAATATGGCCCATCTTCTCGCTTTGAATGTTTTACTGCTTCCAAGGGATCTAACAATTATTTTTATTTACAGGGAGTTCTAACGTGTACCTTCAATATATGCTTTGAGCAAATTTTAGAAAAATATCAAACATTTTCTATTGATTTTTTTTTTTCAATTTTTACAATCTAGGAAACATCTTTTTATCACAGGTGCGTGTTTTTGTAATGTGAGAGATTTTGTCGTTTTGCGTTTAAGAGTTATCTAAGACAATATTCATTGACTTCGTTTGGGAAATTACCATGTGACTACGTATTTTATTACCGTGTCCGTTCTAATTAGCACACAGTGCGCTTAACTTTTCAAAATAACTAACGTTTTATGTAACAAAATACCATTCTAATTAGCACACACTACGAACGAAAACAATACACCAAAATGTTGAAAGAACCATAGCAAATCTATCAATGATGGTGTCATTTAAGAGTTCAAATTATTGCAAAGTATATAGTTTTGTTTTATCATTTACGGTTAGTATTAATGCTTCTAATGCGGTTTTAGTGTGTAGAATTGATGTAAAATACCAATATACTATCCGAGCAGTCTGTGCTTATGCAGGTGTTTTTCGAAAACGACCGGGGTGTGCGCTTATTGGTGCATTTGCGCTAATTAGAACGAATACGGTATTATCTATGAGAAAACAATTTCTATATTTTGAATTATATTAGTTGTTCATGTGTTAGTATGAATTCTTTGATGGCTGACTAGGCCAACGTTAGCTCTAAACTGCCAGTTGCAGTAGCGGACTGGTGACGTCTTTATTGACTCTGCTGACTTTATGTGGGGCTGCCGTTCAGGAAAGTACTCACAACCTACTGTGTGTCTATTTTGTAGTTGGAATTAGCGTTTACTTTATTCAGACTTGATGGCGAGAGATGGGTAAAGATTTATCTAGCTCGAAGACAATGGTGTCACTCACACAACGATTTATCATCGCGGACTGTCTTCTCAATAAAACGAACCGCCTCATGAGAAAACCAACAATTTGCATTTGCGAAAACGAAGGCGCAGATCAGCTTCGCTGCAACTGCCAAGCTGATCAGTGCCTTTGTTTTCGCTACGCGTCTAATGCTATTCCTCCTTTACTTAAACTCAAAATGGACAGCCGGTAACCATCTTCTGTGCTTGAACAGCTCAGTTTCTGTCGGACCTTATCGGAAAACCAGACTGTTGTTTTTTTTATGCAGCGGCTCAAATGAGCGATGACATTTCCAGATAAATTTACCAAGAAATATTATTTGTTTATTGTTTGAAACGGTGTAAGATATTAGGCTAACCACAGGCTTAAATGTCAGCTATGTTAGTCATTCTAATGCCATTTAACCGCATATGAAAAATTCGTGTTCTGAATATAATGATCAACTCACTTTATGTTTATTTTTTAATTCGAATGTGCATGTTACTACTCGTGATTGTGCAGCCCAGCTTTGTTGGAACTGGTCAGAAACACTGAAAACATGTTTCCCACCGAGGCGTCTGCATTTGATTATCATAATTCATTTCTCATCTAGAATGTAAATGTAACGTACATTGGAGAAGGTTCTTATTTGAATATATTAGGTAGTTATTGAAATACTATTCGCCTGGAAAATGAAGATGTTTTATTAAAGTCGTATAAATATTCGTCCCGTCATAGGCCAAATGTCAAATTACACATTCAATGTGCACTAAAGCTATGTCTCACGACTAGCAGCATCTGCAAGCTAGTCGTGAAGTCATTTAGTTTGTTAACCAAGGATCTATCCAAGGCTTCAGTTCTTTTCTTATTTAATAGTTTTATTCGATGTTTTCAAAGTTAACATAAAATAATGTGCTTGTGATTTTTAAACATTCTATACAATAGTTACTCTACATTGAAAAAAGAGACCACTTTTCAAACCCATTTATGTTTTTAAGCTATGTTTAAAATTGCATGATTTTTTTGCATAAAAAGTAAAATTACAAAGTGTTCAGAAATAATTTTCTTTCACTTAACGCGTTTTTGGAGTAAAAGTGCAAATATCAATATTTTTAATAAAAAATGGTTACAGCACAATATTTATTGAAATGAGGAATGGGTATCACCAACGGGGCCCTTCCGGCTTGCAAAACATATACACATATTTACATACAACATAACATAAAAAATCAAATAGTCTTAAGAAGAGACGACTGGTTTGAAATTATAAAATGAATTCAGAACCGCCTTACCGCAATCGATGGTTTGAGGAAAATCAGGGAAAATATCTTTTCTTTTTTTTTTTCTCATCTGATTTTTTTCTGTTTTTATAACTTTGCTAAAATCTGTATTTTACATGGACGTGTAATGTTTTCTTCAATTCAAGTAAAAACATAACTGACACTCAACTTTGGTGCGTTTGATGTTTTGAAATCTATATTATTCTTAGAATGCCCTTATTTTTGAAAGCAGATTGGTCAGCTTTAAGTGATTATCTGGGGTTGGTAACTCAAAGTCATCTTAAACTTAAAATCAACTTACGACCAACTTAAAAAAGGAACATGTAAGCAACGATCAGGAAAAGACGCAATAAGAAAAAGATTCCCACTCCAAAAACCGAGGTTGGAAAAAAACTAAGTTAACAATCAGGTACTTATACCATGAAAACATATCGTAAGCCGAATTAGCAACTATTTTCCCCTAAATTTGACTAAAAATATGATAGTATACATAGGGCGCCAACAGCCCAAGACAAAACAATGAACACCACCACAGAAGTATCGCCCTGGAACGATCAGTAATATAAAATTACTGTCGGGCTTAAATCGATTATACAGGTACATCTTCGGGGTTATGGTGAATAAACTGAATATGACCTTAAGTTGCGGTTACAACTTAACAGCATCGTGACTCAATCACGCTTTAGCGTCGTCTTATCTTACGAAGTGGCACCTTTCATTTAAAAACAAAGTTACGATAGCTTAGAGTATCTGGAATAGAAAGTGCGCTAATCAAGGTGGGCATAAGTTGGGACATAAGATGCCTTCGAGTTACTGACCCCTGATCATCTAATAGTTAACAACGTGTTCTACGATAATTTGATGATTTGGCTTTCGTGATCAAAGGTTTGGTTTGCGCATGTTCAAAGGAGGATGTATATGTGATATGATGAGACTGACATCAACATTAGTTTTGAGGGCGAATGTTCAACTGGCTTTCTTTATGGACTTGCTAAATAATAAACTGGGCCACAAAGATCATTGACATTTCAAAACATGCTTGCCTTGAATTTTTGTGTACGTTTATTGTGCAAAACCGTTAAAGATATTGAGTAGCCGTGGGCTGAAATGGCAGCTCTATGACTATCCGCGTAATGAGAAAATCTAATTTCAATAATGCTGATCAATCACTTTGTTTCGATAGTCATTTTAGTTCTAATTGCATTTGATGAAACCCCTTCAAGCAAATAGAAAAACCGAAGATGTTACACCGCGTCATACAGTACATGTAGAGTAGTTTTCGTTGTTGAAGATAGTACTACAATTGCTTTGATCACTCAAAACTGACAAAAACACAGTTATTCAGCCATCACCATTAGAACCATATGTATATCACGACGTCAACATCCGATACCAAGCACTATATGAGCCAAATGCAAAATTTTAAAGTGCACTTTCAGTATCGGCATTGGTATTGGCATGATAGCCATGAAAAAAAAATCAAAAATCCCAATAAATGTATACTTCAGGGCCAAATATGTCAAAACGCCATTTTTGACGTCATAACGTCATGTTTGGTGTTGGATTGATACGTTTTCTTCAACAATGCTTACGATGACCTCATTATCAAATTAATATGATTTGTCATCTTTGGTCCTAGAATTGCTTCAGGATGGGTAGGACAAAAACAAAATTTGTCACCTTTCTTTTATTGTTTAAACGGTACAAGTAAGCAATGATCAGAAAAAAGGCGTAATCAGACAGAAATTCCCACTCCAAAAACCGAGGTGTGAAAAACTAAATTGACAAGTAGGTACTTATACTGAAAAAACATATCGTAAGCCGAGTGAGCAGCTATATCCCAATAGGCGGCCACTCAGTTATCCGAACTTAAAAACATATGAAATCGTACATAAGGTTCAAACAGCACAAAAATTCGACTCCAAAATATAAAACAATTGGAACCACCACAGAAGTATCGCCTTGGAACGATCGGTAATATAAAATTAATGGGGGGGCTAAAACCGGTTTTACAGGCGCCTTACCTCACCTTCCGCAGTGGTTCACAACATTTAGTCAGTTATTCGGTCCTCCTGGTGAATCTCTAACTAGTCAATGAAGAATTTAGGACAAACAAATAAATCATGATACCCATCCAGATGAATCAAAAACGAGGACTCAAAAGATTCAGTAAGCTACCGACGATGGAGATCCCTGGGTGCCGAATAACTTATTGAAACCGGGAGCAAAAGACAAACATCAGTTGAACCCCGGTGGGCCAAGCAACAGACAAGAAGTTACGACCCCAACCAACGAAAATGAATAACTTTATG
Source organism: Rugalucina vietnamica (assembly GCA_964017185.1). Lineage (NCBI taxonomy): Eukaryota > Metazoa > Mollusca > Bivalvia > Lucinida > Lucinidae > Rugalucina > Rugalucina vietnamica. The sequence continues at coordinate 3,338,565 of OZ024882.1, read as the reverse complement.
TCGGGGTCATCATAGAGTCTGACGCCAGACCCACCGGCGTGCAATTAAAGGAGACAACGTAGTTATCAACCATGATCAGGTTAAAAACTAAGCATGCAAACAGTCGCATATTATTCAAGTTATAATCTATACGTCTGAAACGTGTTATTATTTTTTCTGAAGTGAAAAGAATACGCATTTGTTTCTACAAGTTTCTTATATTTGTAAACCAAGTCGCCATAAAATTCTGGTTCCGAAAGGCACTCACGTAAAAGCTTCCTTAGCCCAACATTAAATTTGGAAATCAACTTATAATGTCTGCGATAAAATTTAGAAAATGTTTTTTGAAGTTTACGACACCGATAGCACCTATAGAGAAGTTTGGCTGTTAAACATTTATTTCGCGTGTTGAAGTCCGCTACATGATTTCAGAGTTTTGCAGACCTAATAAGTTGCGAAATGTATACATCATAAAAATGTCACCATCCAACGGAAAGTTTACTAAATCAAAATCAAAGTCATCGCGGTTATCATAAATTTTAGAAAAACAAATCCATTATGTATCTCATAGAAGCGCCATTTTATTTATTTATTTATTTTATTTTATTTTTTTATTTTTATTATTATTATTATTATTTTTATTTATTTACTTTTTTTTTGGGGGGGGGGCTGTATATGTGCATACTCTGAAATAAACAGAAATAACGCTATTCGCCAAAAATTCCACAAAAAGTAATTGAATAAGTTCCGTGCAATATATATATAAATGTAAAAAGGTATAAGTAGGCAGCGATCAGAAAAAGGCGCAATCAGAAAAAGATTCCCACTCCAAAAACCGAGGTTAAAATGTAAGTCTCTATCTCTATCTCTCTCTCTCTCTCTCTTATCACATCCAGGGTCATTAGGGCAAGATACAAGTAGGCAATGATCAGGAAAAGGCCCAATCAGAAAGAAATTCCCACTAAAAAAACGGAGGTGGGAACTTTAATTCTAGGAATAAAAGGGAGTTTAAGTACTCATTAAGTATTTCTTACATACATAGTTTTGAAACCATTATTTAAATGAGGTTTTGTGACTGAATGCATTTGCGTCAAATCTGTTTCGTGTCAAATGCTAGTCATATTCAAAATTGCTTAAATCGCCCAATATGCTTGACATAACAACTGAAATTATTTGGTCCTGATATTTTGAATAATCATCAGTAGATGTTTCTGCGGCTTATATGGCTCACTGGGGCATATCTTGATCACTTTTGAGAATCAATATCATCACCACGAGAAAATACTGGGAAAATGAGATTGTCACGAAACTCATAATTTTAAAATGTGCTTTCAATGCATAGTCGAATATAAAAAAACGTCAATATGCGATTTAATTCAATTTGAATGTATTGTATCAAGTATGTGAAAATGTCGGAAACGTGGACACCATTTTTTTTAAACTGAACACTGTGTACTTAGGGGGCAGTACACGGTTTTCAATGGCGGGCCAAAGTTTTTACGACGGCTACTCAATAAATTACCCCTTGCAACAAGACAAAACATTTATAGCCCTTCATATATACTCACAGTCAATTACAAATAGACCAGCAATTAATCTTACAGTAACAGAAACAGTTTCTGCTTACTGGAACAATCTCTGTGCAAAAGTAAATGCACTCCTCTTACTAAAAGGGCATTTTTTGCACCAAAAGACACATTTTCCTTGAAGTGCGACATGCCACTGGCACATGCAATGACCATAAACTACATACCCATGTGTAGATACACCCTAATGCTTTATTTCTATGCACATTTGAATACCTGCCAGCCGTTGACTTATCGCAGTAAATTCCACTTCATAAAAAGAGCCATTTTTGAACAGCTGATTTCTGGGGTTGAGGTTAAAATCCAGCAAGTTAGTTCTGCACTAAAAAAAATACAGAAGGTCATGTGACCTGACAAAAATCAATTTAAATCTTTAATAACAACTGCTTGAGTGAAATAAAAGTCAACTACTGCCTCAAAATATTTTTACACACATTTACAGACCAAAATGTAGCCATACCCCTCTATATTGACTTTTTTGCCCAGGACAAGTGGGTAAAACTGTGTTCTGCACCCTTATATGAAATCATTTAGAAAATCCAAGAACAGCGGCCATTGTTTTGATTAAAGCCCACAGCTAACATACTAGATCAGCTGGCTAACCTGCAATCCGATACACTTCGTGACCTCGCTCCTCTCCCGTGACAGCTTAGCATAGGTTTCCTTCAAACTATGGTCGAACAGATTATGGATTTCGTAAGAAGCTTATAGCTGCTTTATTTGGTGATAATTGTTAGAATTTTTGTTATGTTTTGTTAGAATATGCATAAATCTTTCAGTAAACATCTGGTTAGCCTGCAGAATTTCAATAAATTTGCAAAAAGCAATCGATTTTCTACTTTTTGTCTTGTATTCTACAGTAGTCTCCCCTTATCTATTTATAGACGTATGTGATATTTTCAACAGAAAACACGAAGTAATTTATGAATCTGCGCCATTTTACATCTGGAATATATATAAATTAAGTCCTAACAGTCAGAAAAGATATAACATAACATAATTTTCAAATTCTTTGGAGTCTTCGATGATTTTTCATATTCGACTAAGGGCCCAATAGAAGTCATTTCCGTCGGTATGGAGAGGTCTAACGGAATACCGATGGAAATATTCCGTCTACTAACATACATGTAATATCCCATACTGTTTGCACAATAAACAAACGAAGAAAAACCTCCTGGCAAACTTATTTGGAAATGTCATCGCCATTCGTCTTATTACTTATTATTACGTTAGCTGAGGTCTTTAATGTCAGTTATATAACCCTTAGCGCCATTGAGCCGCGTACGAAAAATCTGTTTTTGATGTGATCGTCAAATCATTGATTTGGCCACACTGAGTACACGTATTTTGTACGATTTCTATATTTTCTTAATTTGACAATTCAAAGTGTATTTTGACTTCTGTGGCTGCGCAGCCCGGTCTTGATTGTACCGATCAGAAATATCGAACACATGTTTTTTCCAGCCGAAGGCGTCTCCATTTGTTTGTCAACACCTATGGTCATGTCAGGACATTGCCTCCATGTTATGGAAAATCCAAAACATGCTTAAAACATAACCACCCAAGTAAGCCAATAAGACTTATTATATGTATGGATTGTTTGACTTGAAACCACTTTTACTGGGCAGGCACCGACCCAGTTAGTAGCGTGTAAACTTTGTCTGGAGGCACAAGCAGCCCGTCTATTTCTTTAGGTCCCAAAGGGCAGTTTCCTTTTGATTATTTTATTATTTTCATTTCTTATCTAGAATATAAATGTAGCGTAAATTGAAGAAAGATTAAACGTTGGTTCTTATTTCAATATGTTAGTTCTAAGTTATTGAAGTGCTATTCGCCTGGGAAATGAAGTGATTTTATCAAATCCGCATCAATATTCGTCGTATACACGTGTCCGACTAATTAAAAGTACACAAAACTATGCTTCCAGACTAGGTCTATTGCCTGGGAAAGTATAATTAAACCATACAAAATATACAGATTGTTTAGGTTGTAAAAATTAAAAATGTTCATTAGAAAATGTTTATGTGATCGTATTTTTGCTCAAAACATAGATTGAGGGTACACGTTAGATTCGCCTCTCTGAGGCGGTTCTAATGAGTACCCACGATGAATCTGTTGGAGCAAAAATAAGAAAAATAAGTATATCCCTGCATTCCCCAGTTTTACTATGTGAAAGTGGGAATAAGGGGGTGTTCATCACATGGACATGTTTTCCTGATGGCACAGGCGTTAAAGCTAAAATTGTTTGCTAATCCATCGAGTGCAAGATAGAAATGTATAGCAACGAAGTGCAAACCAAGCACAATTCTTAGAAGCTGGTAAGCAATTCACCTTGTTAACCATTAAGAATTATTCATTATATGTCCTACTACAATAGATAAAATAGAGAGGTACAGTACACATAAAAAAGAGCTGCGTTTGAACTCTGAGTCACTTGTTCGTGATTTTGATGTTAATGTCTTACAATTGGCTGTTTACTCACATAATATATATTTTCTCGAACTTTCTAGAGGTGCTAATCATGATAATTTGTGGGTACCTATCGAAGATACATGTAGCAGTTTGCACCGTCCATCCCATATAAAAACCTGATGCATGGGTTTGTCAAATGGTATAAAAATATTGTAAATCTGGCTGTCTCGATTTACATATATGTACCTCGGGCATTGAAAGGTAAGTCAGTTAATGTAAAGAAATGGTTTGATAAATGAATATGTAATTATGATATTTTAGGGTATTTTTGTTATTGATCATGTTGATAATAGTTTGGTATTCTGTTCATGCAATTTTTACCAATATGTTAACATTTGTAAATTTAGATGGTAACAGAGAATGTTCGACATGTACTCCATAACTCCATATAATCCTTATAAATTCAAGTCGTTATCGCCACTCTCTCTCTCTCTCTCTCTCTCTCTCTCTAAAACATGTTCGGGGATTTTTGTGTTCTCTTCCGACACTCCTTATTGAAACTTTGGAATTATTATTTAAAAAGACTTTGAATTTGATAACTAAGCTGAATGCCGTCACGAAACTCTATAGCATGTGACATACTGGTCATATTCAAATTGCTTAAATCGCCAAATATGCTAGACAGGATTTATATGGCGACATTTCAAATTAGCGTTAGCGGATCATTCTGTTATTTATCTGAATCAATGAGACCTTTCTCGATCTCTTTGCAGAAATAAAATTCACTAGACTATCAGAAAAACTTAGCCAGTCACTTGATGTATACATATTATACCATAGTCAAGAAAAACATTTCTTCTTCTCCAGTAAAAACAAAACACTATATTCTTGCATAGATTTGTATGCGCATAACTGTTTGAAGCCGTTTTCAATTGGTCGAGAGCCGTGTTCAAACAGCATGTTCAAATACCCATGTTCGAAAGCCCATGTTCAAATCTTGAAATTCACGTGCCATTTGAACATGGGTTTAAGTCGAAGTTACTGGTCAATGCGACGTAACGTCCTTGTTTTCCGTTGAAACAAAAGCTTAAAGAAGTTCCGCGGTTTTCAGTGACTTTTGACGTTGTTAATGTTATTTTAAAAAAATTTAAAGTGAATAAGTGTGAAATACAAGAATAGCGATCAACCATGTTTAGTTTCTGTGTTCAAACATTTGCTGGATCACTTGGAAGGGGATTGAACACGCGGCCTGTGGCATTGTGTTCGAATGCCTTCCTTGTGATCCATCGAATGTTTGAACACTGAATACCATGGTTGATCCCTATAGTCATTCCACTTTTGGGCGTTAGCTGTTTTGAAAGCTGTATCCTTATTGTTTGTTTGAATTAATTAACGTTGCAGTCAACAGCCATGGTCATGTCGGGACGTTGTCTCTATTTTATGGGTCTAGTACTCTTACCCAAAATTATAATGACATGACATCCAAATGTGCTTCAAATATAACCATCAAGCTTAGCCTTTATATATATAAAGCCTTATTTGTATGGATGGTTTGACCTGAGCCACTTTTCCTGGGCCGAATCAAAAATTATAACAAATCTTTTAAGAGCAGTGAGCATATTTAAGAGAAAGGGGATGGGCCATGCAGCGGTTTCGGCAGCTTCAGCCTCGTCAGTGACCCTTTTGATCTCACCCAATATGCTAGACACGACAACTGAATTTATTTGGCCGAAGACATTTCGAATAATCGTCAGTGGAAAATTCGGCATTTGGACCTATCTTGGTGATCACTTTGGAATAACGAAAGCAATACCCGAAGAAAGAAAATACTTGGAATATAATGAAACCACGAACCTAGCTTTATTTTTGGACTTGTTAAATAATAAATTGGGTCAAAAAGATCGTTTACATTTCCAAATATGTTTTGCCTAGAAAACCAACAATATTGGCTTCCGACCAGGTCCGACACAAACTTGTATAGGTTTATACAGTCACGGTAGAAGGCTAGAGGCTTGAAATTTTGGATTCAGAAGAAGCAAAGCGCTATCCAAGTAGCGAAACCAAAGGCGCTGATCAGCTTTGCAGCTGATATGTGCCTTTGTTTCCGCATACGAATGGAGTTAGTTTTCTGTTGCGGCGGCTCAAATGCGTTTTGTTATGAATTTTTGTGTACGTTTATTGTGCAAAGCCGTTAAAGTTATTGGTAAGCCGTGGGCTAAAATGTCAGTTCCATGACTATCCGCGTCGTGAGAAAATTTTATTTCGATTAAGCTTATCATTTTCCTTATTTATTACGAAAACACGCCCATGCAATCTACAGAAAATTATTTGGTTTTCACTGAAAAAAAATGATATTTTTCTTATTTTGCTTAAAACATAGATCAGCGAGGCGGCTCCAACACTCTTTGTTTTTGGGAAAAATAAGGAAAATAAGTATACCCCTGAAATTTACATACCAGTTTTTCTATATAAAGTTGGAATATAGGGATTGCACGGACATGTTTTTCTGATGAAACTTTCACCCACGTTCTTCTCCTGCACAGTTGGGATGTATTGGTCCAGTCTTGAAACCATTTTTATCGCATCACAGCTTCATTAGATGTAAACATACTTTTCTTATGGTTATCAAAATGTGGCGTAAACTGAAGAAGATTAGACGGACATTAAATACATAATATCATTTAGGTTATTGAAACGTTATTTGCCTAAAATGTAGAGTAACCTATCATTTTTCGAACCCTTGTCCACATTTTCGATCACATTGTAAGTTGTAAGTAATTTAAGGTACACACAAACTATGGGTCCAGACTTTGTCTTATGTCTTGATCAGTAGCACGGAATTAATGCTGAAAACGTACAATCAGGAAAAGGCACAATCAGAAAGAAATTCCCACTCAAAACACCGAGGTGGGAAAAAACAAACTGACAATTAGGTACCTATACCTAGAATGCATATCGTAAGCCGAGTAAGCACCTATTTTCCAATAGACGGCCACACAGTTACCCGAACTTAAAGAACCTAGACACAACCCTTGGCGCTAAATAAGAAGTAATTATTTGTTTCAAAAACATAAATAAGTAAGCAAAGGGCTTTTGGTTAGGTCTAACGTAACTCCAAACATAAGGAAAACATGTGCGTGTAATATATACCCCTTTATACCACACTTTTATATTGCAAAACTGTGGTTTACTGGGGTATATTTTTGTTTAGTTTTGCTCCAAAACATAGACTGTGTGCACACGTTCGAACCGCCTCGGAAAGGCGGGTCTTACGTGTACGCACGATCTATGTTTTGAGCAAAAATATTAAAAATATCATTTTTAAACGAACTTTTTAATTAGTACTGCTGAAAAAAAATCTATGTATATTGCATGGGCAAGTTTTCGTAATGAAATGGCTTACGCATACAGCAGGTGAGAATACTTTTCAAAAGAAGATGCCAAACAAATCATCATGATAAATATGCTCAACAATAGTCGCACTGGTGAGTGATGCGTGGTGTGTGATGGCCGTGTTTTCTATATCTTATAAAATTAAACAAAAACCACTACTACGACTTTAAAGGTACACAGACTTAAAAGGTACACATAAAACTACCACATTTGAACTTTGAATTTCTGGCTGACTCACATGTACATGTACGTGACTTTGTCGCTAATGTCTCGTACTCCTCAGACTGTTTACTCGCACATATTCACTCGAATCTTCTAGAAATGCTAACGAAGTTGAACTCTTATGGTGTGTACCGATGTTCGCAGTTTACCTGATGTATGGGCTTGTCCAACAGTATGATATACAATTTGAAGCCCAGCGCACTTATTGAAGGACGCTGCTTTTGGCAGATCAGTTTTTTATTGTTACTAGTAATTGTCATATAGATTATAGAACATAATCCTTCCGTTCTGGCAATAAAAGTCGGTGACCACGATTGTACAACTATAGTATGCAACCTCATCTACAATGGCCGTCACAAAACATGCCAGATGAATATGCGAATTGGATAAATTACAGTCTTTTACGCATCGATTTGCTGACCCTTATTGTTTTACTTTTCCCACAAAATTGTAAATTTAAACGTTTCATGCAAAGTTCCATGCAATAATGAAGTAAGTGTTTTCAATTCTCTACATTGTATCTCACTCAAATATCACATCCAGGGACATTTGAGAGTTTAAAGTCCTCATTTGGTATTTCTTACTGTTTTATGTCAACAACCATTATTCAAATGAGGTTTTGCAACTAAGCTGAATGCAGTCGCGTCAAATCTGTCGCGTGTAAAATGCTGGTCATATTCAAATTGCTTAAATCGCCCAATATGCTAGACATAACAACTGAATTGATTTGGTCGGTGACATTTCGAATAATCGTCAGCGAATGATTTTGCAGATTGTATGGATCAGTGGGGCCTGTCTTGATCACTTTGGAGAATCGAAATCATCACCACGAGAAAATACTGGGAATATATGAGATTGTCAAAACTAATAATTTTAAAATGGGCTTTATATAAAAAAAACTTCAATATCCCATTTAAGCCTGGTGGTCATTTTGTGGGACATAGGCAAACAGCATAGCCCCAGATGTGACGCCGCAGAACGCGGCGTCCCATCTGGGGCTATTCCGTTTGCTTAGAGAATTTTCATCAAAAATTTGAATAAAATTTAAAAATCCCTCTTGATGCCCCTAAATATCAGAGTGGACTCGCCCAAATATCAAAGATAGGAAAAATCCATTCGTCAAATATGGGTTAATTCAATTTGAATGCATTGCATCAAGTATTTGAAAATGTCAGAAACGTCTAGAAGCTGGAAATTTTGGAATTAAGTAGAGGAGGAATTGTACTATCCGAGTAGCGAAAACAAAGGCGCTGATCAGCTTTGTTTTCGCATATGCAAATTGTTGGTTTTCTCACGAGGTGGCTCATCTCATACCGTTTGGACAATAAACAAACAAAGAAAAACCTCCTGGCAAACTTATTTGGAAATGTCATCGCTCTTCGTCTTACTACTGTTTATTTCATTAGCTGTGGACTTTAATGTCAGTTATATAACTCTTAGCGCCATTTAGCCGCGTTCGAAGAATCTGCTTTTTAGCTCACCTGAGCCGAAGGCTCACAGGTGAGCTTATAGGATAGGCAGGCATCCGTCGTCCGTCGTCGTCGTCGTCCGTCGTCCGTCGTCCGTCGTCGTCCGTCGTCCGTCGTCGTCCGTCCACAATTTCAAAGAAGAATATTTCTGAAGCTGGTAAGCCGATCTTGATCAAATCGAATGTGAACCATAATTGGGTTGGGGGATTGATGGCATTAGGTTTTGGCGCAGATTGTATCAAAATTGTGGTTTCCATGGCAACAGATAGGTCCCATAGACTTACAATGGGAAAAACTAAAAAAACTCTTCTTCTCTGAAACCACTAGGCCCACAGCTTTGATATTTGGTATGTAGCAATGGCTAATGGTTCTCTACATAAATTGTGCCATTCATGCCCCTGGGGTCAAATTTGGCCACGCCCCGGGGGTCGATAGTCTCCATAGACTTACTATGGGAAAAAACTTCAAAAATCTTCTTCTCTGAAACCACAGGGCCCACAGCTTTGATATTTGGTATGTGGCAATGGCTAATGGTCCTCTACATAAATTGTGCCAGCCATGTCCCTGGGGTCAAATTTGGCCACGCCCCGGGGGTGGATAGTTTCCATAGACTTACAATTGGAAAAACTAAAAATATCTTCTTCTCTGAAACCACAAGGCCCACAGCTTTGATATTTGGTATGTAGCAATGGCTAATGGTCCTCTACATAAATTGTGCCATTCATGCCCCTGGGGTCAAATTTGGCCACGCCCCGGGGGTTGATAGTCTCCATAGACTTACTATGGAGGTGGGTCGGGCGTCAGACTCTATGATGGCCCCGACATAAAGCTATTCATTTTAGTTGGTTGGGGCCGGAGCTTCTTGTCTGTTGCTTGGCCCACCGGGGTCCAACTGGTGTTTTTCTTTTGCTCCGGAGTTAGTGGGTTATTCGGCGCCCAGGGATCTCCATCGTCGGGCAGCTTACTGAATCTGTGAGTCCTTGTTTTTGATTCATCAGGATGTTAATCATGATTTATTTGTTTGTTCTTGATGATTCATTGACTACAGTACAGTCCAGGGGGATTTTCACCAGCCCGCCCACCCCCGCGGAGAGGGGGCTGTAAGAAAAAGGATTAAAATTTTAATATCCACCGCGGAAACGCCCTAGTTGGCGGGATTGCGGAGTTTCCGCGGTGGGGTAAAGAAGTAGAAATTTTATCGTCCGCGCTTACCTGTATTTTTTGTCTCTAACTTTCCACCGCGGACCCGCGGTGGAATGAGGATGGATAAGGAAAGTGGGCGGGGCTTGTTTCCAATTTATTGTGATGCATACTTGTACTTAGACCCGAGTTTAAATCTAATTCGATTATTATTTTTGTTTCATGTATCTTAATTAAAAATACATGTTTTACGATCATAAAGTGTAAATGCATTTCTGTCACGAAAATCCCAGATTCTGCATGGTTGTAGAATCACATCAGTGAAAGATATAAGATATGATACGACGCACACACACCTAAAGGCAAACAGAGAGAGAGAGAGAGAGAGAGAGAGAGAGAGAGAGAGAGAGAGAGAGAGAGAAATCTTATTTTCATGTGACAATATAGACACAAGGTTAACATAGGTAAAAGCTTACGTTGATTTTTTTTTTTTTTTTTTTTTTTTTTTTTTTTTTTTTTTTTTATGGAAACATTTTCTTACACAAAGTATACTACATACTGGTATACAATAAAAAAATATTATTTTTATAAACCGATGATTTTAATTGTTATCTGAAGCTACTGATATGAGCCGTGTCATGAGAAAACCAAAACTGTTCATATGCAAAAACAAAAGCGCAGATCAACTTCGCAGTTACTGCAAAGCTGAACAATGCCTTAAGTTTGTTTTCGCTTAACAGAAAGTACAATTCCTCTACTTTCTAAATCCGAAATTTCCAGTCTCTAGCCTGCTTCTGTGACTGTACAGCTCGGTTTGTGTCGAACCTATTCTGAAACCACATTGTTGGTTTTCTGATGATGTGGCTCGAAGTCTTGAGTTTACTGTCAAATGAAAACAAAAAAAGATTTTACAACACTTAAAGCACCATTTACAAGCAAAAGGAAACATACAAAGACACATTTTATTTGCATATGTGAAAAAATATGTATCATCGTTGAATCTGAAACATGACGGCTAGACAACAGAGTGTATGGTTACACTGTCTCTCTCTCTCTTTCTCTTTGCTCCTCTACCCTACATTAATTTACTAACTATGTGTTAGGCGCACAGTCTGATCCAATTTGGCGGCCCAGCATATCGCCACTTTGGAAGTCAAATTCTTCAGCCATCTTATGCTGGGACAATCACAGCACATAATCCGTATTCAGATTTTAGAAAGTAATATGAGCCGCAACATGAGAAAACCAACAATCTGCATATGCGAAACCAAAGGCGCAGATCAGTTCGCAGTAACTGCGAAGCCGATCATCGGCCTTGTTTTCGTTACACGGATAGTGCAATTTCTCTATTTTCTAAATCTAAAATTTCCAGCCTCCAGTCACCGTCTGTGCATGCACAGCTCGGTTTGCATTTGTGTAGAAACCCTAGTGGTGTAGATCTTTTGCCAAGTCATTTCCAGTAAAATATTGTTATAGAGGCACACGTTTGACACCTTAGGCAGGGGTATTACCTGTTATAATGACACCATTCATTGATAAGTTTAATTGCTCAGGTACATTAAGTTGCTAATCCCCTGTAAATCACATTGTTGATGAAATAGTTGAAGCATAAAACGAATAGAATAGAAAAGAAATGAGCCTGCACATGAGAAAAGCAGCAAACAATATAAGTATCCGAACCGGTCCGACAAAAATCAACATGTACAGTCACAGAAACAGGCTAGAAGCATGAATAGTCGAATTTTTGTACTATCCATGTAGCGAAAACAAAAAGGCACTGAACACCTGCGCTGATCTGCGCCTTTGTTTTCGCTTATGCAGATTGTTAGTTTTCTGATGTGGCGGCTCAAATTTTAATTTTTCATAAATTTTGGGACGAATTCCGACATTGCAAACATTTTGTTTAACCAATTTACGCAATTTTATATCTTTTAAGGCTTGTGTCTGTATTACCCTGTTTGTGTCGAAAATGTATACTTGCACCTGGAAAAAATAAACATTAAATGTTTGCCCCGTATACCCCACTTTTATAGCAAAACTTGGGTATACAGGGGTTTACATATTTTATTTTCTCCAAAACAGATTGTTTGTACTCTTTAGAACCGCCTCGGCGAGACGGTTCTCGCGTGTACCCTCAATTTGTGCGTTAAACCTTTTGACAGTATGCTCCATGGTGAGAAACGTGACCTTGACTAATTAATTTTAAACGAACTGGTTTTGATGCTAGAAATTAATATTTAAATGATGCTAAAATATTAAGTGCATTATATAGCTTATTGACAGAGAAGCCATAAATTGGCATGTCCTTATAAGTATTACCTGTTAAATTAACAGGTGGCAAATGTGTGGTCAGCAATGAGTTATTATTGGACACGACAAGCAATAGTGCACTATTCAGAGCAATTAAAGTTTCTTCACTTGCAATCATGTATATTAGAATGGAAAACAAAATTTTTCACATCAAAGCCCAACTTCATATATTTTGCGGAAACAATAACTAAAGAAAAAGAGAGGCAAAGATGCTTAATATTTTGATTTGAACATTGAATGTACATAGAAAGAACCGAAACAAATGGATGAATAAGAAAGCAAGAATAAACAAATGAATGAATGAATGTTTCAATTTTGCTATTGACTGTCAAATTTGTATCTTCATTTGAATGACAGCATGACTGAAAGCAAGAAAGAAAGGAGAGAGAAAAAAATTATGATGAATGAATAAATGAATATACAGACAATTCCCCTTTTAATTATGTTTTTCGTCGATCTACCGCTAATAAACATTCAATGTCCAGGTAATAACATTGAGAAGACTAGGTATTGTCTAGTTCACTACATGTTAACTACCTTGTGCACTATAGTGCACTTTGTCGTTCACTGGTAGTGAACTTTGAAGTCTAGATGAAGTCTAAATGTAGTGCACTACAAGTGCACTTGGTGTTACCTTTCGTCTTAGCATAACTGTACCTGTCAATCATTATGACGTCATTACTTTTCATTGGAAATCCTCTGCAAACCCGCGGTGGAATTATACAGGTAACGGGAGGATCCTCCGCGGATCCGCCGCAATCCGCGGCGGGATTAAAATATTCCGCGGTGGGATTATAAGCGGACAGGTGAGCGGGATTGCGGGGGGCTCTGAGAAATCGTCCGCGGGGGTGGGCGGGCTGGTGAAAATCCCCCTGGACTGTACTGACTAGTTAGAGGACCGAATAACTAACTAAATGTTATGAACCATTGCAGAAGCTGAGGGTGAGGTTATGGCCATGTAAAACCGGTTTAAGCCCGCCAGTAACTTTGTGTTACTGATCGTTCCTAGTCGATACTTCTGTGGTGGTTCTTTTTGTTTAATGTCTTGGTGTATATTTTTTTTTTTTTTTTTTTTTTTTTTGCTGTTGGCGCCTTATGTATGTTTTCATATTTTTAGTTATGTTAAGGTAACTGAGTGGCCACCTATTGGGAAAATAGCTGCTCATTCGGCTTACGATATGTTTCATGGTATAAGTACCTGATTGTTGGTTTGGTTTTTTCCCACCTCGGTTTTTGGAGTGGGAATCTTTTTCTGATTGCGCCTTTTCCTGATCTTTGCCTACTTGTACCTTTTTACTATCGGAAAAAAAAATCTTCTTCTTTGAAACCACAGGGCCCACATCTTTGATATTTTGTACGTGGCAATGGCTAATGGTCCTCTACATAAATTGTGCCAATCATGTCCCCGGGGTCAAATTTGGCCACGCCCCGGGGGTCGATAGTCTCCATAGACCTACAATAGGAAAAAAAACTAAAAAAATCTTCTTCTCTGAAACCACTAGGCCAACAGCTTTGATATTTGGTATGTAGCAATGGCTAATGGTCCTCTACATAAATTGTGCCATTCATGCCCCTGGGTCAAATTTGGCCACGCCCCGGGGGTTGATAGTCTCCATAGACTTACTATGGAGGTGGGTCGGGCGTCAGACTCTATGATGGACCCGACATAAAAAAAAATCAAAAATCTTCTTCTCTGAAACCACAGGGCACACAGCTTTGATATTTTGTATGTGGCAATGGCTAATGGTCCTCTACATAAATTATGCCAGCCATGCCCCTGGGGTCAAATTTGGCCACGCCCCGGGGGTAGATAGTCTCCATAGACTTAAAATGGGAAAAACTAAAAAAACTTCTTCTCTGAAACCAAAAGGCCCAGAGCTTATATATTTTGTATGTAGCAATGTTTGGTAGTCCCCATTATAAATTGTGCCAGTCATGCCCCTGGGTCAAATTTGGCCATGCCCATGCCCCGGGGGTCAATAGTGTCCATGCATAGACTTTCATTGGTCGATTCTCAATTAATTTAAATCTCATGAGCTTACAATGTGATAATCTCTCAGGTGAGCTACAGGACCAATGGTCCTCTAGTATATGATCATATCAAATCATTTATTTCGTTACGTTGAGTTCACGTATTTTGGACGATTTCTATATTTTCTTAATTTGACAATTCAAAGTGTATTTTGACTTCTGTGGCTGCGCAGCCCGGTCTTGATTTTACCGATGAGAAATATTTAACACATGTTTTTTGCACCCGAAGGCATCTCCATTTGTTTGTTTGATTGAACTAATGCATAACGTTATGAACATTTGCCCATGCGATATACAGTTTTTTTTTTTTTTTTTTTTTTTTTTTTTTTTTTTTTTTTTTTCAACTGAAAAAAGAAAATTGTTTTAAAATTGTTGATAATTTTAATAATTTTGTTCAAAACATTGATTGTGGGTACACGTTAGAACCGCCTCTAATGAGTATCCACAATCAATGTTTTAGACCAAAAGTAAGAAAAAAATAGGTATATACCCCTGTTTTCCCCAGTTTTACTATACGAAAGTGGGGTATAAGGGGGGTATTCATCACGCGGACATGTTTTCCTGCTGGCACAAGCGTTAAAGCTAAAATTGTTTGATAATCCATCGAGTGCAAGATAGAAATGTATACCAACGAAGTGCTACCCAAACACAATTCTTAGAAGCCGCCGTGACCTAGTTGTTGAGCAATTCTCCTTGTGAATCATTAAGATTTATCAATTTAAATTATATGTCCTACCACAATAGATAAATATAGAGGTACAGTACACATAAAAAGGGCTGCGTTTGAACTCTGAGTCACTTATGAGACTTTTCAGAGTGATTTTGATGTTAATGTCTTACAATTGGCTGTTGACTCACATAATATTTTCTCGAAATTTCTAGAAGTGCTAATCATGATAATTTGTGGGTACCTATCAAAGATACATGTAGCAGTTTGCACCGTCTATCCCATATAAAAACCTGATGCATGGGTTTGCCAAATGGTATAAAAATATTGTTAATCTAGCTGTCTTGAGTTACATACATGTACCACGGGCATTGAAAGGTAAGTTAGTTAATACATGTATAAAGAAATGGTTTGATTAATGAATGAGTAATAATGTTATTTTAGGGTATATTTGTTATTGATCATGTTGATAATAGTATGGTATTCTGTTTATGCAATTTGTACCAATATGTTAACATTTGTAAATTTAGTTGGTAACAGAGGATGTTCGACATGTACATGTACAATTACTCCAAACAATCCTTATAAATTCAAGTCGATATCACCCCTCTCTCTCTCTCTCTCTCTCTCTCTCTCTCTCTCTCTCTCTCTCTCTCAATAATACATGTTCAGGGATTTGTCAATTCTCTTCCGACATTCCTTATTGTATTGAAACTTTGGAATTATTATTTAAAAGAGGTTCGAAAACTAACCTGAATGCCGTCACGACAACTCTATAATATGGGAAATACTGGTCATATTCAAATTGCTTGCTAGACAATATGCTAGGATTTATTTGGTCGGTGACATTTCAAATTGTCGTTAGCGGATCATTCTGCAGATTATCTGGATCATTGAGACCTGTCTCGATCTCTTTGCAGAAATGAAATTCACCACACTATCAGAACAACTTAGCCACTCGATGTATACATGTATAATTACCGCGAAGCTGATCTGCGTCTTTGTTTGCGCATATGCAGATTGCTGGTTTTCCCATGAGGCGGCTCTTATGTATGCAGATTGATCAAGTTTTAAAAATTATCTTATCAGCTTACAGTTAATCACGTGTGTATTCTACGATAGTTTGACGATTAAGCTTTGGCGACCAAAGTTTCAGTATGTCTGGAAAATTGTTGGCTGGGACGGAAAACCTTCAAACAAACACACAAAGTTTCAGTTTTGTACATGCTTCAAGGATATATACTGAGTTCCACAGCCAACGCAACTTTATTTTTTTCCTCTCTTCTTTTAAATTGGTCAGTTATGTGAAACTTTCTGTGCCCTATCATCATTAAAATGACTCGAAAATCTTTGTGTGTTATCAAATCTTAGATTTCAGTGCGCATGCGCGGGAATACGCCCCAGGGTACAAAAATGCATTTTCCGTGCCCCACGCAGTCACAGTAGAATGCTAGAGGCTTGAAATTTTGGATTTAAGTAGAAGAGGCAAAGCGCTATCTATGCAGCGAAACCAAAGGCGCTGATCAGCTTTGCACGAATAGTTTTCTGTTGCGGCGGCTCAAATGCGTTTTGTTATGAATTTTTGTGTACGTTTATTGTTATTGGTTAGCCGTGGGCTAAAATGTCAGTTCCATGACTATCCGCGTCGTGAGAAAATTTTATTTCGATTATGCTGATCATTTTCCTTATTGATAACGAAAACATGCCCAAGCAATCAATAGAAAATTATATGGTTTTCACTGGAAAAAATGATGTTTTTTCTTATTTTGCTTAACACATAGATCGGCGAGGCGGCTCTAACGAGTACCAACACTCTATGTTTTTGGTAAAAAAATAAGGAAAATAAGTATACCCCTGCAAACCTCAGTTTTTTATATAAAGGTGGAATATAGGGATTGCACGGACATGCTTTTCTGATGAAACTTTCACCCACCTTCTTCTCCTGCACAGGTGGGATGTATTTGTCCCGTATTGAAACCATTTTTATCGCATCACAGCTTCATTAAGTATCAGTCACACCAGGCGAACGGACGTCAAATGGGTTAAGTCCGTTGGTGTCCGTTGGCATCCGTTCCTTATCCGGTGAACCCGTTCCGTGTCCGTTGATGTCCGTTTTACCCGTTGGTGTCCGTTGACAAGTTTTGTGCATGTTCAAAACTTGGAACGGGTTCCAATGGGTTAGACCGGAAAAATGAATCCGTTGGGCGTCCGTTGGTTGTCCGTTAGCTGTGCGTTGGTATCCGGTTTGCCCGGTACTTATATCCGTTCTACATTCGGTAGTCATCCGCTAGATACCCGTTCGCGTCAGGTCGAAAGTGGTGGCCAACGGACGACTAACGGACATGTAACGGTTAAAACGGTCTGGAACGGACGGGGACCGTTTGCTAAACGGACAACAACGGACAGGGAACGTTCAAGTAACGAATATAAGCTCTGTTTCATGTGATCGAACCAATTACCTCAATCTTAAAAGATGCGACTTGCCCAATCCTACACTCATTTTATTTCTATCACTTTGTGTGTTAGGACATTCAGGAATATAGAATATTAGTTGAATAAAATATTAGTGCAAGTTCTTCGGGGGAAGGCTCAGCTGTCTTTTCTCTCTCCTCGAGATCTTCCTTTTCGCTTTCGTCAATAGGGATTAGACGACGCGGCTGAGGGGAGGGCACTACGGCCTTCTTTCGCCCTCGTCCCTTTCCCTTTGCAGGTGTTCTTTTCGACTTGCCTTTTGGTGGCATCGTGACGTTCTGAGCACAATTTTTCTTGCCTGAGTATTTATACCCGTTTCATCCGTCACGTGACCGTTTAAACACGTTCGTTAACCGTTAGAAGACAGTTTTGCCCGTTTCTCGTGCGGTTCATGTTCGTTCTGTCCGGTATACATCCGTTCCTCATCCGGTAATATCCGTTAGTTAAACGTTCCTTGTCCGTTCTGTCCGTTGGTTAACCGTTCCTTGTCCGTTACAAATGCGGTTCTCGTCCGGTTTACACGTTCCTGAAATCTTCCGCGATGGTCTTCACCGCCCTCGAGACGACTTTTGGGAACGGATATCAACGGACAAGTATTTTTTTTGCATATTTTCTGTCCGTTCGGCATCCGTTCGGCATCCGTTGGAACCCGTTCTCTGGTCTGACTGATCCTTTAGATGTAAACATACGTTTCTTATGGTTGTCAAACAAATGTGGCGTAAACTGAAGATTAGACGGACATTAAATACATAATATCATTTAGGTTATTGAAACGTTATTTGCCTAAAATGTAGAGTAATCTATCATTTTTCGAACCCTTGTCCACATTTTCGATCACATTGTAAGTTGTAAGTAATTTAAGGTACACACAAACTATTGGTCCAGACTTTGTCTTATGTCTTGATCAGTAGCACGGAATTAATGCTGAAAACGTACAATCAGGAAAAGGCACAATCAGAAAGATATTCCCACTCAAAACACCGAGGTGGGAAAAAACAAACTGACAATTAGGTACCTATACCTAGAAAGCATATCGTAAGCCGAGTAAGCACCTATTTTCCAATAGACGGCCACACAGTTACCCGAACTTAAAGAACCTAGACACAACCCTCGGCGCTAAATAAGAAGTAATTATTTGTTTCAAAAACATAAATAAGTAAGCAAAGGGCTTTTGGTTAGGTCTAACGTAACTCCAAACATAAGGAAAACATGTGCGTGTAATATATACCTCTTTATACCACACTTTTATATTGCAAAACTGTGGTTTACTGGGGTATATTTTTGTTTAGTTTTGCTCCAAAACATAGACTGTGGGCACTCGTTCGAACCGCCTCGGAAAGGCGGGTCTTCTGTGTACGCACGATCTATGTTTTGAGCAAAAATATTAAAACTATCATTTTTTTAACGAAATTTTTAATTAGTACTGCTGAAAAAAATCTATGTATATTGCATGGGCAAGTTTTCGTAATGAAACGGCTTACGCATACAGCAGGTGAGAATACTTTTCAAAAGAAGATGCCAAACTAATCATCATATAAATATGCTCAACAATAGTCGCACTGGTGAGTGATGCGTGGTGCGTGATGACCGTGTTTTCTATATCTTATAAAAGGAAACAAAAACCACTACTACGACTTTAAAGGTACACAGACTTAAAAGGTACACATAAAAACTACCACATTTGAACTTTGAATTTCTGGCTGACTCACATGTACATGTACGTGACTTTGTCGCTAATGTCTCGTACTCCTCAGACTGTTTACTCGCACATATTCACTCGAATCTTCTAGAAATGCTAACGAAGTTGAACTGATCGTTCCAAGGCGATACTTCTGTGGTGGTTCTTTTTGTTTTATGTCTTGGTGTTTAAAATTTTTTGTTCTGTAGGTGCCTTATGTATGTTTTCATATTTTTAATTAAGTTAAGGTAACTGAGTGGCCACCTATTGGGAAAATAGCTGCTCATTCGGCTTACGATATGGTTCATGGTATAAGTGCCTGATTGTTAGTTCGGTTTTTTCCCACCTCGGTTTTTGGAGTGGGAATCTCTTTCTGATTGCGCCTTTTCCTGATCTTTGCCTACTTGTACCTTCTTATGGTGTGTACCGATGTTCGCAGTTTACCTGATGTATGGGCTTGTCCAACAGTATGATATACAATTTGAAGCCCAGCGCACTTATTAAAGGACGCGGCTTTTGGCAGATCAGTTTTTTATTGTTACTAGTAATTGTCATATAGATTATAGAACATAATCCTTCCGTTCTTGCAATAAAAGTCGGTGACCACGATTGTACAACTATAGTATGCAACCTCATCTACAATGGCCGTCACAAAGCATGCCAGATGAATATGCGAATTGGATAAATTACATTCTTTTACGCATCGATTTGCTGACCCTTATTGTTTTACTTTTTCCACAAAATTGTAAATTAAACGTTTCATGCAAAGTTCCATGCAATAATGAAGTAAGTGTTTTCAATTCTATACATTGTATCGCACTCAAATATCACATCCAGGGACATTTGAGAGTTTAATGTCCTCATCTGGTATTTCTTACTGTTTTATGTCAACAACCATTATTCAAATGAGGTTTTGCAACTAAGCTGAATGCAGTCGCGTCAAATCTGTCGCGTGTAAAATGCTGGTCATATTCAAATTGCTTAAATCGCCCAATATGCTAGACATAACAACTGAATTGATTTGGTCGGTGACATTTCAAATAATCGTCAGCAGATGATTCTGCGCCTTATATGGATCATTGGGTCTTGCCTTGATCACCGTTTGGAGAATCGAAATCATCACAACGAGAAAATACTTGGAATACGAGGGGCGATCAGAAAGTTCATGCACTAAGGTCATAACTTTTAAATGGTGACAGATTTCAAAATGATTTTACATGTATGATGTAATAATTAGATATAATTCTAGTCTTTCTGAAAAGTTTCACTGAGGTACGCAAACGGTGTACAAAATTACGGCTATTTCAACATCGCAACCTATAAATCATTGTAACACTCAACCAAACGTTGTGTTTGAGCGATTCATATTGCACGTTTGCCTCTTATTTTCTTGACATAGCGTCAAAATAATTCAAACTAATGTAAAGAAAAGATTGATGTAAAGTTAAAATGATTGGTAGCCATTTAACATGATTACAAGCTCTATTATATGTTGTGCAGACCCGCTTTGTTTCAAGGCACCCTGAACAAATTCTTCAACATTCTATCGCACCAACTTTATATGGAAGACATCGAATGAAAGTGTGTCTATTTTACGCTCGTAGGTTATAAAGTTTTTAAAGAAATCAAATCAAATCAAATCATTTTTGGATGAACCCTCTAGAGACGGGCAATTTTACTTGCGCGAAATGATACAATTTGGCTGAATATGAAGTTCATTAATGGACAAAATCAGGGTCCTTCAATTTTGGGAAATGTTTGAGGTATTAAATGTTTTAAACAGTACAAGCTGATATTCAGCTAAAAGCTGGCCTAGTACGGGGTGTGGGTTGTCCTCAAAACGATGGTTTTAGGAGTTCCAAAGAGCAGCTATTTTTCTTGTTAATTTTGAGGAGTTTCGGAGTGCTCTGAGGTGGCGAGGGTAGGTATGTTCATGGGCTCATAAAACTGGACACATTTTGGGTTTATAAATGACAAAAGGTTAACATATTATCATTTCATTTTAAATTTATGGCAATAGTTCACGAACTTATTGATCGCCCCATGTATGATTTCTAATTTTAAAATGTGCATTCAATACATAGCCAAATATCCAAAAATCATTTTATACGCTTTTCAGTTCGATATATTTAATTTGGATTTATTACGTCGAGTAATCAAAAATGGACGAAGCATGGAAACCACTGTCTAATATAGAGCAACGCGTACTCATACTAAATTATTGAGAAAATCCAAGATCAGCTATCTTTGTTTCTGTTTAAACCTGGTGGTCTCGAGTCATCAGGATAAAATGTCCGTGAAATGTGTACCAACTCATACCCACTTTCATATAGCAAAACTGGGGTATACAGGTATATACCTATTTTTCTTATTTTTGATCTAAAACATAGATTGAGGATACTCGTAAGAACCGTCTCACCGAGAATAAGAAAAAATACAAAAAGTTTTCTACGTAAAATTATCAATTTTTGAAACTTACGAAAAATCAGTATTTTATATGGACGTGTTTTCGTAATGTCAAACAACTTGTGGGCCTTTCGGAACCTGAATTTTATGGTGACTTAGTTTACAAATTTAAGACACTTATAGGAATTAATGATTTTTCTTTTCAGTTCAGAAAAATCATAACACGTTACAGACGTATAGGTTGTAACTTGAATGTTATGCGACAGTCTGCATGCTTAGTTTTTATCCCAATCATGGTTGATAACTATGCTGCCTTCTTTAATTGCACGCCGGTGGGTCGGGCGTCAGACTCTATGATGGCCCCGACTTAAAGCTATTCATTTTAGTTGGTTGGGGCCGGAGCTTCGTGTCTGTTGCTTGGCCCACCGGGGTCCAACTGGTGTTTTTCTTTTGCTCCGGAGTTAGTAGGTTATTCGGCGCCCAGGGATCTCCATCGTCGGGCAGCTTACTCAATCTGTGAGTCCTTGTTTTTGATTCATCAGGATGTTTATCATGATTTATTTGTTTGTTCTTCATGATTCATTGATAGTTAGAGATTCGCCACGAGGACCGAAGAACTTACTAAATGTTATGAACCACTGCAGAAGCTGACGGTGAGGTTAGGATCCTGTAAAACCGGTTTAAGCCCGCCAGTAACTCTGTGTTACTGATCGTTCCAAGGCGATACTTCTGTGGTGGTTCTTTTTGTATTATGTCTTGGTGTTTTAAATTTTTTGTGTTGTTGGCGCCTTATGTATGTTTTCATATTTTTAATTAAGTTAAGGTAACTGAGTGGCCACCTATTGGGAAAATAGCTGCTCATTCGGCTTACGATATGTTTCATGGTATAAGTGCCTGATTGTTAGTTTGGTTTTTTTTCCACCTCGGTTTTTGGAGTGGGAATCTCTTTCTGATTGCGCCTTTTCCTGATCTTTGCTTACTTGTACCTTTCCATTAGGCAGCAAATATTCAATTATGTATGATCCATTTAATTAAGACTTAAACAATTTGCATATGCAGCTCAGAGATAACAACACGGATATGTTTTGAGAAGGTAAACATAAGATTGTACATCTACTTAAAACTCTAAACACTCAGTTTCACGCATCAAGCGAATCTTCATTAACGCCTCTCCGATCGAGCCATATTCAGTGATTATCGATTTATAAATTACTGCTCCTTTCAAGTCAGTGTGGCCATAGCTGAAATAGCCATCTGATAGCACTGTGCATGTATAATTGTCATAAGTTGTATGGTTTCAACGGGACGTGATTCACGACATGCAAACGTAAACTATTCAAAACTAATGAAACGAAGCTCGTTTTGAACAAAGCGAATTTTAGATGTGTCTAGTAGTAAGTCTTCCTTTAGTATGTATAAATCTATACTGACTGCATAAGTTAAGTGGTCGCGTGGTTAAGAGCGATTATTTCATTGCCGCGCTTAATCATTCGATCATCTCATCGCCGCGTCTTGTGTTGGTTTGTGTCCAACACGGGGCACATGTGAGACACACCTGCTTGCGGGAGTGCAAGGTTGTTTTACTCGGGGTTCTGTAGTTTTCGTCCCACCTACTGATTGGCCCATGGTATATTTTTATGAGCTTAAATAATCGTGAAAGGGTCGTCAAATCATATAAAAAGAAGTTTATTTTTTATTTTCGGTTAATCTTATGTCTGTAGTGTGTGTGTGTTTTTTTTTTTTTTATATTGTGTTGTGAAATAAATGATGAATGAACGTATTCCCCTGTCAACACTATTTTACTATACAGAAGTGGGGTTAAGGGGTAATACATTCCATGGACATTTTTCCTGCTGTGACTCTGCTTGTACCTGTTTCTTGTCTTGACCTACCTGTTCATCTTTAAGTCAACATGTTAGCCAGGTAAACAGTTGCAACTTTTGCAAATACCAATCTTTAAAATAAAGCAATGGGATTGGGTGTCATCGTGCATGTAACCAATTTTTCAAGAAACTCTCGAGAAAATAGATTGCTTGCAACAATAAATCACATAAAGTGACAAATTGATACTATTTACATCACGATGTAGTACCGATGGGGTTTCATGCGTCTGGCCTGGGCATATTAACGTGCAAAGAACCAGGAACATAAAATATATCTCAACAGACACATTTTTCTATAAATAATAATGAAACAAAAATACATTGACGATTTCTTTTAATGAAAACCTTTCAAATTTTAGTTATGTTCGGGTAACTGAGTGGTCACCTGTTGGGGAATAGCTGCTCACGCGGCTTGCGATATGTTCCCAAAGAATAAGAGTTAATTTAGTTTTTCCCACCTCGGTTTTTGGAGTGGGAATTTCTTTCTGATTGCGCAGTTTCCTGATCACTGCCTACTTTTTACACTTGTTGTTTTGCTTCCGTACTCTTATGCGTTAGGTTGACACCTACATTTAACTAAACATTTACCATAATACAGAATACAAATTTTATTTATATGTAGTCAGATATTTTAACAAATGCACATTAGCTATATATAGCTTTATATAAACCAACTTAAATTCCGCAGTTAGTAAGGATTCGTATTGTTTCTAGTTTTGATTTCAATTTTTGTTAATATGTCTATATATTTTGTATGTGTATTATATTTGTTTCAGTTCAGTTAGCTGTGTGACAACATGTGGCATTAAGAAAACTTGCCCATGCAATATACAGAGATTTTCAAAGTTCTAAAAAAAAACCAGAAGACAATGTTTGAAATGTTTGATTTTTTTCTTATTTTGGCTCAAAACATACTTTGTAGGTACACATTAGAACCGCCTCACCGTAGCGGTTCTAACGAGTATCCACAATGTATGTTTTGATTCAAAAATAAAAAAGTTTAACCCCAGTTTTTTTTTTATATTAAAGTGGGGATCAAGGGGTATTCAATACATAGACATGTTACCCTGATGGTGAAATTGTTTCTTCGTCATCCTAACATTTTCGCTATCTTGTATAGCATACATGTATATTGCTTAATGCGAATGAATAGAGAGCGAGTGTTTCTTTGTACCTTCTTCTTTGTTATGTGCTCGACATTTCTTGGGTTATTTGAGCCGTGTCGTGAGAAAACCGGAGTTTTCCAACTGTACAGTTTTGTTTTCGCTACTCGTATAGTACGAGTCCTCCTCTGTCTATAACCAAAATTACAATATACTAGCAATCTTCTTTGTGTGTATACAGGTCGATTTATTGCGGACCTGTCGGAAATCCCAAAGGCCGACTTTCTAGCGTCGAGGCTCATTCACTCGGGAGATTCTCGGTCCGCGTTCTCCCACATGTAAAAAGGTTTGGTAATTTATGGTTATGTTTTATAGCAACGAAACGTTCCGAAATGCTTATTTGGATATTACCATGGAACGTATTTATCAGGTTGCGAGCCTATATAAACTCTTACTAAACAAATTACGAAGGGAAATGCAGGGGCTCATAGACCTTATACATTAAAAAAACGCTTTAATTCCATTTAAATACATGCATAAAAATATATCAATGGTAAATGACGACCACGTTATGTTTAACGTCATTATAAAATGAAATTTTGCTACGATGAGTATCAGAATAAATTAAAATGCTTAAATGTTTTAAAAGGTTTGTATTCAACCCTCATAATCTGTGCGTGCTTTTGTTATTAGCACTCAACAATCCTAAAGTATTGTACTCTTTCGTGTTTCTGAGTACGCGGCACCCACATATTGTTGGTAATTCATGGTAATATGTTATACAATAGAAAATTCTAGAAATGTTAATTGCGTTCACCATGCGGCCTTTTTGAAAAACTTGTTGACTGTGATAAAAGTAAGACAGGTACTTATAATCACAGTTTGCGATAAGCTTTTACGTCAATGCCGTTCAAAGATGTAAAAAACGGACACAGAGACATCCACATAAACATGTTTTGGTTATTCGTGTTAATGCAGTTAACATGAACAACTCTAAAACACTAAAAGTGCTAATAGTCATTATGATTAGGTGGGTAGTCAGATGACGGTTTGCAACCCTCACAGTTTGAAATACGGTTTTACGTCAATGCATCTCAAAGAGTTTACACGAAAAACTCTTAAAAACTCTTATAAAAGTGATTATAATTAAGTGGGTAGCCAGATGGTAGTTTGAAACCCTTCTCTGGTATTTACGAGAAAAGATTATAAAACGGCCACAGGGAGTGACATTTACATAAATATAACTGTTTGGTTATTCGTGTTAATGTAGTTAACACGAATCTAAAAAAGCTGTTGACTGAAGTTTTTTTACGGTAGCCGGGCACACGAGGCACTTAGGAGCTACCTCCAGTCCGTCCACCCCAAAGCATCAGGCATTCAATGTGGTCCAGTACCAGGCCTGCTGTTAATATTCCAGTCGGTCTGATATACTGTTAAAATTGTGGTAAGCTGGTTGTATGTTTGTAGTTTCTGAGCGTGTGGCATCCACATATTTTCTGGTAATGCATGGCAATGTATTATATAATAGAAAACTCTAGAAATGTTAATTTCATCCACCATGCGGTCATGCCTTTTTGAAAAAAAAAAACATTGTGATAAAAGTAAGGCACATATTCATCATCACAGTTTGTAATACGCTTTTACGTCAATGCCTTTCCAAGAAGATAAAAACGGGTACAGGGAGTGATATCCATAAACATGTTTGATTATTCGTGTTCATGTGTTTTACATAAAAAAACTCTTAAAAGTGCTAAAAGTGATAATGATTAGGGGTAGTCAGATGATAATTTGCAAGTTTCAAGCCACCATCCCCGGGTTTTACGAGAAAGGAGTTATATAATACAACGGACTCAGGGAGTGACATAAACATACAGGGAGTGATATCCATAAACATGTTTGATTATTCGTGTTAATGTAGTTTTTATGAAAAACTCATCAAGTGCTGATATGGATAATAATAGGTGGGTAGTGAAAATCACATTATGCAAGCCACCATCCCCTGGTATTTACGACAAAGGAGTTATAAAACGGACGCAGTGAGCGACATCGACATAAACATGTTTGGTTATTCGTGTTAATGTATTTTACATGAAAAACTCTTTAAGTGCTGACTGACTTATGTTGTTTTAAGGAAACCGGGCACCCGAGACACATAGGGCTATTCCAAGTCCGCCTACTGAGATTAGTTTGTCCAACCCTTAGCACCAGGCACTCATTACATTATGGTCCAGTACCAAGCTTGACATCAATATTCTAGTCGGTCTGATTTACTGTTTAAAATGTGGACTAAAATGTGATCATCGATTTATGTTTGGCTGTAATTTAATGCAAGACAGTAAGGCGGGCTATAAAATGCATGGACCTTCATTAAAAATGCTAATATAGGGATCAAACATGTTTTTTTCTATGCATTAATATCTGCTGGGCCCCGCGAGAGGCGTTGAAGTTAAAGCCTGAAAGGCATCAGAAAGATCATGTTTGATAGTTAGTATTGCATTATACAACTATTTCATGCTAAAATTAGGAGAAGCTGTCCACATTTCACCTATAATGGCTCGCAAAACGACGTTATTTCACGATGTTTTAAAAATGCTGCTTTCGGGGAAACCTTCAACCTTCAACGTCATTGCTTTCAGGGAAACCTTCAACGTCATTGCTTTCAGGGAAACCTTCAACGTCATTATGACATAACAACATAACGTTTAATCAAAGTTGACGTCAATATTTGCGAGAGGTCCTGTAACAAGCATTAATAAGAGCAGTGTATTAAAAACGTGCGCTAACGAGAATTGCTTCATTAATACATGACTTTCTCTTCGTTAATGCATGCCTGCTAATATTGTTTTTGGCACAGGAATTTTTGTATTATAGGGATCAAACATGAATGCCAAAATCATTTTGATCGCTATTATTGCATAAATTCTGCACAAATGAAAGTAATAATTCTTATGCTTGTTCAGGGCGGACTTCAGTTACTCATTAATAGCACGTGCTTTCCGTGGCGCCAGGTAAAGTGCAATAATAAATGCGGTGTATAAACAGCACGTGCGCATGTGAATTGTGACATTAATACACGATTGTTTTCATTTATGTAGTGATTATTCGTTCGAAACACCCAAAAAACAGGCTGATCCTTTGGGATCAGTGAATATATTTAGAGAATTTCGAATATAGTTTTACGTTAAGAATCACCTTCTTAACATTATTTTGATTATCTGGCCCCTTTAGGAATATGAGTCTTTGATTTAGACTACCCAGATGTAACTTCTTGAAATTGCAACAACAATGTCTGGCTTTCGCTGCCAGTTTTACAGGGTCACTGATGAGGGTTCAGTACCCGAAATTGTACAATATGGCTCATCTTCTCGCTTTGAATGTTTTACAGCTTCCAAAGGATATAACAATTATTTCTATTCTTCACGACGCGGCTCATTTGTCTGAACAGTTCTACTGAAATCAAATGAGCCGCGACTCGAGAAAACCGGTCTTCGGGATTTCCGACCAGGTCCGACACAAACCGGGCTGTACAGTCTCAGAAGCAGGCTAGAAGCTTGAAATTTCGTATATAAGAAGAAGAGGAAATATACTATCCGTGTAGCGAAAACAAAGGCGCTGATCAGCTTCGCGGTTACCGCGAAGCTGATCTGCGCCTTTGTTTTCGCATAGGCAAAAAACCGGTTTTCTCGCATCACGGCTCAAATGGGATATTTCCAGCAATTCGAACTGAGGTAGACGTTCCTAAGCTTAAGCAAGCCAACAAAATGCTTCCAGGAACTCATTATTAGACAATACCTATTAAGTAAGATTATGTGTCGGGCTTTATTGGCCAAAAATAAACGGTACGGCCAATGCTCTCCTGTCTATTAGGGATGTTGAAATAAATGTGTCACCTTAGAGTAAATAATAAGTTTTAATCGCGGAAATAACGTAATTGGTTTGGTGTGTTTCATTCTGTTGTAATCCTACTTTAGTTTCATTCGACGCTTAAATTGCATTTTCGTTGCTTGTAAAGAGATAAACCATAGTGTAAAACCTGACTTGTGACAATGAATACGGGTTTCACAGATAACTTGTGTTTGTATGACGGGTCAATTTTCTTGCCAGGACTTTGTTCCTAGTCGGCGGACAATTTGTTTGGCCGAAATATTAGTGTTGGCTAAAATTATTTTGTCATTAGTTTTGTCACTAGGTTAGGGAGGTTGCTTTATTTTGGCAAAGCGCTAATCCATGATCATGAAAACTAATATTATTCGAAAAAAATGATTTGATCATAAATATTTAGACTGCAATGATTCGCATGTAGTTGTGTCATTTTAAAATGAGTTTGAGCTATCACACTCAAGTACTAAGTATTTATAAAATTTTGCGGGAAAATCATTTGCCTCCTTTCATGATAGTACGTTTTAAGTATGTTTTAACCATAATATTGGCAGTTCGTTCGATGTTCTGTAGCTATTGCATTACTCGTTCACTTTGTTCATTTAATATACTCTTGTTGTTCAGCACATGCTGTAAACCTAAGGGTAATCGTAATCCTTCTTCACCTTCTTCAATTTTTTTTTTTTTTTTTTTTTTTTTTTTTTTTTTTTTTTTTTTTTTTGGAAAAGTGCTCAAGAGTAGTTCCTCTCTCTTCAAATGACGTATGTGTCATGGGAGATACACTGTGTTATCCACTTCATCAGGAAAACGTGTCCATGACTACTATACTGCCTTGTACCTCATTTTTAGACAGTAAAACTGGGGTAAAAAGGGGTATTCACCTTTCTTTATTTTGGATCCAATACATAGATTGACCGAGGCGGTTCAAACATATACGCACAATCAATGTTTTGAACAAAAATATTAAAAAAATATATTTTTGTTTTCCAACGAAATTTTAGATTTTTACAGCTGAAAGACTCTTTGAATATTGCAGTGGCAAGTTTTCTTAATACATACATTAGATGTTCTTTGACACTTAAAGTCTGATACTTCAGATTCGTTCTTATTTTTTAGAGTATTGACAGAATTATTTTAAAAGCTTTTCTGTGTGAATGAGTGCTTATCTGTATTAGAAAAGTACGTCTGTCATTTTGGAAAGGAAAACTCACAATTTCCTTAGATGTAATATAAATTAAGAATATGTAATTTTGAAGAATTGTGTTTTTGATGTTCTTATTTATATAATCGAGTTTTCAGTGTAAGATGGATTTGCTTGTTCTGCGCTATTTTAGATCATAACACTTATAATATTATATTATAATTAACCGTACACTGACAGAGATAAACAGGTATACATGTAACAAACGTCCGTCAAGTTCTCAGAAGTGATCATGCGCTGCGTCACAAGCAAACCTGCCTACGTATCTTCCAAAACATCCGTTTCAACGGGACTTGTGTGTAAAATGCTTCGAAATGAAGGATTCTGATCATTGCCGACTTGTACCTCTTTCTAAAAGTGAAGCACCAATCAGCTTTAAAATTACGTGCACTTAAAATGATGTGTGTCTGCAAAAAGCTATTATTTTCATGACGCGGTTCACTTTATCTTGAAATATTCTGCACTCACAAAGGATGAAAGCAGCACCGAGTTGACATGTCGAACAAATAACTGAGCCTTGACGCAAGAAAACCGGTATTCGGGTTTTTTGACTAGGTCCGACACAAACCGGACTGTGCAGTCACAGAAGATGGCTAGAGGCTGGAAATTTTGGATTTAGGAAGAAGAGGAATTGTGCTATCCGAGTAGCGAAAACAAAGTTACCGCACAGCTGATCCGCGCCTTTGATTTCGCATAGGCAAAAATCCGGTTTTCTCATGATGCGGCCCAACTATTTAGACAGTCTCGACGAATAAATATACAAAAGAAAAACCGAAAAGCTGCTTTTATATCTTTAAATAAATTGTTATGTTCTGTGCTAGCCTCAAAAATAATAAACAACGTCTAATGAAGTGCATTAAGGGTATACCAATTGTAAAAATCTAAATTAAATGCCTGACAATGTATGATTTTTCAGGTAAAATTCAGGTAAAATTCATACAAGTATTGGATTTTGACAATTGGTATACCTTAAGAAATTTGTTGATCATTGTAGAACTACTTTTGGTGCGAAACAAAGCATATGATCAGCTTCGCAATTTGTTTTTGCCTATGCAAAATTTCGGCTTTCAAATGATGCGGCCCACTATTTCTTGCACACCAGACAGAAATTGCCACACTTTTTGCCTGGGTGATAAAATTGCATCTCACCCAGGTGTTCTCACCCAGGCTAAAAAAAACACGCAAAACCTTGAAATAAACCAGATTTTGGGGATTGTTGTGCAAGAAAAAGAATCTAATATGGTGTTCTGTTCTAGATGGAAGTTTCCAACCCTCGGGATGACCGTGCTGAGCGGAACCTCGGTTCCGCTCAGCACGGTCATCCCTTGGGTTGGAAACTTCCATCTAGAACAGAACCCCATATAAGATTCTTATAATCCTAGCAGCTGATGGCAGTTTGTTTCCTGAAGGCCGCGTCACATGTAAGCGAAAATCCCTCAACGCAGACATCCGTAAAAATGTTATTCTGTCATGTTTTGCGATTTCTGGACAAAATCATTATCCTTCGTGTTTCATTTGCTTTATATAAAACATGTAATGTTTCGACCAGAAATGGCAAAACAATGACAGATATACGTATTATTTACGCAAGTCTGCGTTGAGAGACTTTCGCCAGTGTTTGACGAGGTCCTAAAAGAAATGAGCAGATGCTATAATAATAATAATAATAATATGTGCTTCAAAGAGTACATTTTGACTCCGCATGTGTCGTCGTCGTACATTACGAAAATTTGCCCATGCAATAAACAGAGATTTTTTAGCTTTAAAAATTGAAAATTTTCAGCTTAAATGTTTTGATTTTTTTTTCTTACTTTTGCTCAAAACATAGATTGTGGGTACCCACAATCTATGTTTTGGAGCAGAAATAAGAAAAAATAGGTATACACCTGCATACCCTAGTTTTACTATATAAAAGTGGGGTATAAGGGGGTATACTTTTCATGGACGTTTTCTGATGCCTGGAGCAAAATGATGGACTTTATCTGAAGAAGACTGATTCTGATAATTTTTTTAAAATGAAGTATAAACTCCGGACTGCTAGGTTACAAATTCAGATTGCTCATATTTTAGTGATGCTAAAAACATGTTCTTGTTGATGCTAATGTTGTAGTACTAATGATTTGTTTTGTTGGTTTCTCAGACAAAACACAACATACTGGTTATTTACCAGGTTCAACGACATAGACGTCGACTTACTGTAAATCATATTAACGCCGAATGACTTCATTCTATGTAATTTAATAAAATCGTTTACATTCCACTCGCTAGTGAAAACGTGTAAACAACCTAGAAGATTGTTCTAAGCCATTATCGTTTTTAGTTTCCAGAATACAATTTGGGATATCAAAATTTAAATATATGTAATCAAAACGTACAAGTAGGCAATAATCAGGAAATGGCGCAATCAGAAGGAAAGTCCCACTCCATAAACCGAGAGGTGGGAAAAAGTTAAAATGACAATTAGGTACTTATACCAAGAAAACATTAGGTGCTGCTTGTACGATAAATTATGGACACTTGGTTCGGAACCAAGTTATACAGACAAATTGTTAGAATTCCGATGGGTACAGCTTGCACCCCTCTCGTAGATGATTTATTTTTATACTGCTTCAAAAGAGTTTTCATGGATTCTCTTAACCATGGCAATCAAGCTGATGTTTCTTTAAATGCAACTTCTAGGTAAATCGATTATCTTTTTTACATGGACAATCCTTATTTTGAAGGCATGGTCAATCAAATTTATCCACCTGAATTACAGTTTAATAAAGCAAACACCACAGATACCGTTTTTGGATGGTGATATTCTTATGGTGTATACATTTCGTAACTTGTTAGGTTTGCTAGAGGTTGCAATCATGTAGATTGGGAAATATCTTCTCACTCGGCTTACGATATGTTTTTAAGTACATGTACCTAATTGTCAATTTAGTTTTTCCCACCTCGGTTTTTGAAGTGGGAATTTCTTTCTGATTACGCCGTTTCCTGCTCATTGACTACTTGTAATTTTTTTATCAAATAGTATGCGCCAAAGTATCACGTAATATTCTCCCGATCATCAAAAAGCTATTTTCTGTTGGTTAACGTGGGAATTAGAGCGACCAGTAACATAAGGAGTTAATTTGTTTATAATTTTCTTCAGCGCAAATGTTAGGAGTGTCATAACCACGTACTTCTGATTTTCTTCTTCAGGGCGAAAACCTCAAGTTAATTAGACGATATTCTGTTTAAGATGGTGTAAGTTCTCGACCTCCGTAGAAAAACAAGTTACATTATTGAGCTAGGCCATGTGAGAATTTTAGTGAATGTAATTATATAGCATGGGAGATAAGGAAAATATCGTTCAAAATGTGATAAAAGTATGAAACTTGGCACAATACATCCTTTGACCACTTGATTTAAGGAAATGCCGGGACACAAGTGATTAGACAAAAATCATGGCGGCCATCTTGAATTTCAAAATTTTATATTATGGTTACAACAATGCTTAATTAGCCCTGCTGAAGAACGTTGGTCGTTCAATATTAATTCCGTGCATCAAATAAAATATAATTGCAGATCATTTAATTTTCTGTTCAGGTGGGGTAAGTTCTGTGATCATTAAGAATATATCATTTGAGATTGGTATTGAGATAGCCATAATGTAGTCCTTTGAAATGGTTGTCATTAGCATATCTTTCACGAGGAATCAGTCACTAGAAACCCAGGTGTGCTAATTAAGACTGAATACTGCTACGGCCCAAGAAAGGAAATTTAAATCAATCAATTTAACATATTGAAGACGAAGGCAATTTTACTGCACAGGTTTGATGGAACCAAACATACTGTTGCCACATGAAGCCTTCTTTAGATGCCTTTTAATTATTCCCTGCAGAGCATTGATAATCCTTTCATTACTTACTTACTTACATTATGATAGTTAATATGTACATCAAAACATACTTTATAAAGTAATTATTATAGATAAAAATAAGAGCTGTCGCAGGACAGCGTAGCTCCCCGTCTTGTGCTTTGCCACTAAATTTGTTAAAATCTATGACCCGTGACCTTGACCTTGCCTGTAGATGTATTTTGTATAGGGAGCTATTTGCATAAATAAGCTAACAATGAACGCATTGATCACACAGTCACTGGAGCGTGAAATATAAGTCATGGTCAGTAGGTCAATGTGGGTGCCGAGTCGGGACATCGAGGAGAAGCCATGTGCAAGGTTTGATGGTTGTAGGCTTTATAGTTGATGAGATATTAAGGGTTGGCTTAAAAATGACAAGGTCACTGGAGCATGAAATATAGGTTAAGGTCAGTAGGTCAATGTGGATGCCGAGTCGGGATATCGAGGAGAAGTCATATGCAAGGTTTGATGGTTGTAGGCTTTATAGTTGATGAGATATTAAGGGTTGGCTTTAAAGATGGCAAAGTCACTAGAGCATGAAATATATGTCAAGGTCACAAGGTGAATATGGGTGCCGAGTCGGGACATCGAGGAGAAGTCATATGCAAGGTTTGATGGAACCAAACATACTGTTGCCACATGAAGCCTTCTTTAGATGCCTTTTAATTATTCCCTGCAGAGAATTGATAATCCCTTCATTACTTACTTACTTACATTATGATAGTTAATATGTACATCAAAACATACTTTATAAAGTAATTATTATAGATAAAAATAAGAGCTGTCGCAGGACAGCCTAGCTCCCCTTCCTTGAGCTTTGCCACTAAATTTGTTAAAATCTATGACCCGTGACTTTGATCTTGCCTGTAGATGTATTTTGTATAGGGAGCTATTTGCATAAATAAGCTAGCAATGAACACATTGATCACACAGTCACTGGAGCGTGAAATATAGGTCATGGTCAGTAGGTCAATGTGGATGCCGAGTCGGAATATCGAGGAGAAGCCATATGCAAGGTTTGATGGTTGTAGGCTTTATAGTTGATGAGATATTAAGGGTTGGCTTCAAAAATGGCAAAGTCACTAGAGCATGAAATATAGGTCAAGGTCACTAGGTGAATATGGGTGCCGAGTCGGGACATCGAGGAGAAGTCATATGCAATGTTTGATGGTTGTAGGCTTTATAGTTGATGAGATATCAAGAGTTGGCTTCAAATATTACAAAGTCACTAGAGCACGAAATATAGGTCAGGGCCACTAGATCAATGTGGGTGCAAAGTCGGGACATCGAGGAGAAGCCATATGCAAGGTCTGATGGCTGTAGGCTTTATAGTTGATGAGATGTTAAGGGTTGGCTTAGAAAATGAAAAAGTCGCTGGAGCATGAAATATAGGTCAAGGTCAGTAGGTCAATGTGGGTGCCGAGTCGGGACATCGAGGAGAAGCCATATGCAAGGTTTGATGGTTGTAGGCTTTATAGTTGATGAGATATTAAGGGTTGGCTTCAAAAATGACAAAGTCACTAGAGCACGAAATATATGTCAAGGTCACTAGGTGAATGTAGGTGCCGAGTCGGGACATCGAGGAGAAGTCATATGCAAGGTTTGATGGTTGTAGGCTTTATAGTTGATGAGATATTAAGGGTTGGCTTAAAAACTGACAAAGTCACTAGAGCACGAAATATAGGTCAAGGTCACTAGATCAATGTGGGTGCAAAGTCGGGACATCAAGGAGAAGCCATATGCAAGGTTTGATGGTTGTAGGCTTTATAGTTGATGAGATATTAAGGGTTGGCTTAAAAATGACAAAGTCACTGGAGCATGAAATATAGGTCAAGGTCAGTAGGTCAATGTGGGTGCCGAGTCGGGACATCGAGGAGAAGCCATATGCAAGGTTTGATGGTTGTATGCTTTATAGTTGATGAGATATTACAGGTTGGCTTCAAAAATGACAAAGTCACTGGAGCATGAAATATAGGTCAAGGTCAGTAGGTCAATGTGGGTGCCGAGTCGAGACATCAAGGAGAAGCCTTATGTAAGGTTTGACAGATCTAGGCTTTACAGTTGATGAGAAACTAACACAGCATCTGAGCATTGTACAAAGGTGTTCTAGGTATTGACCTCTAGCCCCGCCCACAGGCATGATCCCACGGGTCCCTTCACACTAAATCACAGAGGACCCTCATATGCAGCAATGTTCCAAATATGAATGATTTCTGGTCAGTGACTATCAAGATATAACAATTTTAAAAACTTTAACCGAAAGTGTGACGCGGACGCGGACGTAAACGTACACGTAAACGTAAACGGGGACGACCAAGGTGACAACAATAGCTCTGTGCTCTTCGTGCAGGCGAGCCAATGAAACATCTATATAAAACATATAGTGTAGGCCACGATCATAATGCGCAAGAGTTTAAGCACCAGACCATTTATACGTGTATGATCTTCACTTCAAATAGTTCTTTATCTATAAATTAAGTTTCGTCTCCTACTTAAAATTTCACTGCAGGGCCATAGATTCTACATACACGGGTACTACCATCAGGAAAACCTGACCATTTAATACATAACCCCTTTAATTTAAACCAAACGTTTTATAGTCGGTCCGGGGTGAACAGGGGTATACGATTTTTTCTTATTGTCTATCCAAAACATTGATAATGGGTACTCGTTAGAACCGAATAAAAAAAAACGGTTTTCAATGTGCTCCTACGATTTTTGTAGAATATACATTATTATCCAAACATATACCTTTTAAGGACAGCAGGCAGTACATGACAGTAAATGTAGACAAGACGAGCAGCCCGATCGCCAAAATTTACGAATGGAAGCTGAATATGACATCACTTTAGCTATGCTTAATGTCACATTGACCAAAAATAAATTCAGTGTCACTTACTAAACCAAGAATTTACTCGGTAACAAAATGGAACCATGAATAATGTGATAATCATTCAACACTGAGAACCTAATTTAGAATTTACATAACCTGATTTGAGTACAAAAGCGCCACGCGTTACGGAGTCATTCAAAGATATAGCATTCCGTCTATAGAGTTGTTAAAATATCCGTAATATCGTCTTTGAATACTATATTTCTAATGCAAATGAGGGTAAGGTTTGAATTTTGTTTCAAGGAACAGCCATTGCTTACGTGCTAAATCAAACAGCAAAATTATTGTAGAACACTATACACTATTTAGCTTGAATAAATACGATAGATGTCAAGTTTACGTCTCAGTTGACGCCATTCTTTGCTAATGTGCAAGTCATACCAGACGTTCAAAGAGTCAACACCGTAATGATTTGAGCCCCGTCATGGGAAATCCAATGATGTGGTTTCCGAACAGGTCCGACACGAACCGACCTGTACAGTTACAGAAAAAGGCTATAAGCATGAAATTTTGGATAAAACCAGAAGAGGAATTGTACTATCCGTGGAACGAAAACAAAGGCGCTGATCAACTTCGGGGGTACCGCGAAGCTGGTCTGCGCCTTTTGTTTTCGCATGATGCATATTGTTTGTTTTCTGCTAAGGAGGTTCATTTCTTTGAAAAAGTGACAAATGTACTTCCAACTAAGAACTGACCGCTTATATTATACAGTTCAATTACGCTCATGGCTTATTCGCTTCTGCCTGATTATTTAAAGTGATGAAAAGATTTTGATGTCGTTAACGATAATGAAGACGTTGTATTATGACCGGGTGAGTGGTCTGTTTTAGCACAAGATCAATACATAAACCTAGCATGGACTACTGCAAGAGAAAATCATCAATGGGTTTTCGACCTGGTCAGATAGAAAGCAAGCTTCACGACTAAATAACACATATGTATGCTGGGCATTTCATGATAAAATAGTTAAGAGAGTGTTCTGCTAGTACAGCGAAATCAAAGGCGCTGATCTGCTGCTTGGTAACCGACATGCGCCTTTATTTTCGCATATGCTTTAATGCCAGTTTTTTCTTTAAACGAGGCTTACATTGCCAGTTCTTCCTCACAGATCAACGATAATAGATTGCATCTTAATTGTCACGGAAATTATGCTGGCGGTAATTGAGAGTGCATTTACCGGTTAAAACACAGGACAAGACATCAGTCTTTTGCAGCAGAATTGTAAAGTGCAAAACAAAGTATACGTGTACATTCCTCGAACGCCCCTTCCAAGTAAAAGCTACACGACATAAACGTTCTTTAACATGGTTTGGTGCCGATGCTTCTGTTTTATACATGTATTTATTATAAATCAGGTCCAGAGTGGCCACCTATAGGTGAAATAGCTGCTCACAAGGATAATTGAACGTTGTACTCATATGGAAACAAATTGTCCTTTTGACTGTTTTCTATCTGGGATTCTTGGGTGGGATTTTGGATCTGATTGCACTTGTTCCTGATCATTGCTTCAATTTCAAACACACATATCACGTAGTTAGGACTAAGGAAAATTATGGATTTGAAAGATTTTGTGAAAAATCGTGTTGGGCGAACTTGAAGGAAGGTGCTATAATAGACAATATACGGATATATTATACTGATGCTTCGAATCTTGACAATGCAACTTTGTAGCATCGGGGCGGCTCGACGCTCGCAGATTTTCCCATTTAGACATCTCATTTAGACATCTCATTGAAAAACAAAAAGCAACAGACTGATTAGAAAATCGATCTCAAATGGAAATAGAAATCTTATTATTTCATTATGGTAATTTAAAAGAACACGACTTTTCCATTTGCTTCGTTCAATCATCATTTTTCCAAATTTTATTTCCATCGCAGTGAGTCTGACGCACCAATCTGGTGTTTCTGAGTATTTAAAACTAAATATATATTATTAATTGCTTTTGAAAAGGCGAATTAAATGCGACAAAGCAACATGAACTGTTACAATGATCGGGAGCTTGACAATCACAACCAAAGTCCAAATCTAAAAACGTCTATTTTCCAAACGGTGTACGTCTTAGTTTCCAAACGGTTGCTACTCATCTACAGTACTTGAGCTCATTACGAAAACACGCCCATGCAATATACAGAGATTTATTTCAGGTGAAAAGAAAATTTCGTTGCAAAAATTTTGATATTTTTCTTATTTTTGCTCAAAACATAGATTGTGGGTACTCGTTAGAAAATAAGAAAAATATCAAACTTTTTCAGCTGAAAATGTTCAATTTTTAAAGCTAAAACAATCTCTGTTTATTGCATGGGCAAGTTTTCGTAATGAGCTTAACTAAATACATAAAATATGCAAACAGAAAAGAAAAGAAACAGACCCTCAACAAAATTACCTTTCATCACGAAAACATGTCCGTGTAATGAATACCCCCGTATACCCCACTATTATATAGCAAAACTGGGGTATGCAGGGGTATACCTATTTTTCTTATTTTTGCTCCAAAACATAGATTGTGGGTACTCGTTAGAACCGCCTCGGCGAGGCGGTTCTAACGTGTATCCACAATCTATGTTTTGAGCAAAAATAAGAAAAATATTGAAATTTTTCTACTGAAAATTTTCATTTTTTACAAGTTTAAAAATCACTGTATATTACATGGATATGTTTTCGTAATGGAACGGCTAGTCATATAAAAGCACTGAGGGTGAGGCTTTAACCGTTTTTTTTTTAAGAATCCCAACCTTGCCTTCAGCGTGAGCAGTGGTTCACAATATCTTACTCAATTGTTCGCTTCTCGTGCAAATTATCGCCTATTTTTTCTATCTTTGGATCAGTACTATTAAAGTTGTTATTCAACTTTTTACTGTGTGTATTAAGTGAAGTAACATTAAGATTTCTTTTGAAAAACTCTACGATTAAACCAGAGGACCAATGGTCCTTAAACGCTCACCTGAGATCTGCTGTATATGCCAATAAACATGTTTGAATATTATTGAAAATGGTCTCAGTAAAAGGGACAGATGAAGCCCTGGGGCCATTTTTATTTTCAGAATAATCAATAGCCTGTCCATTTGCCAATTTCCTGCAAGTTTTTATTTTTCCTTCAAAAGGCATTTTAACAGTTTTACCGATTCAAATGCATAGGCGACCCAAGATTGACATTGCCCTCAAATTGGCCAAGGTCATCACAGGGTCTTGATTTATATATACATTGTAGTACTTGAGTCATCGATGCGTCATGCCAAGTTTCATTAAAATCGGTAAGCAATTTCGGAGAAGAAGACTTTTGAAGGGATTTTACCATATATGGGCATGACGGCATTATACAAAGAAAGTATCTCTTATTCAGGTCCAGTTGTCTGGAACAATATACCAAATGATATACGATATTTATCGAATGTTTCTTCTTTTAGTAAAAATGTATCAAACTGGATAACGAGTATGTAAGACAATTATATTTGAATACGTTTCCTTATTTTGCTAGAACATCATCTGAACAAGCTTACAAGTACAATGTATGCCTTCACCTCCAAATTTGTCATACCTATTTATTGTTCTATATGTTTCTATACATAATATGTTCATATTGTTGTTGATTTATATGTATTTGAGGGCCCCATGGAAGATTGGATATATCCAAATGGGTCACCCTCGTAAAATAAAGAAGTTACTTACTTACTTACGGCCACATCTTGATCATAAGTTCCCCTTTCATATAGATGTTTCATATGAAATTTGGCTTTGATTGGCCAAGCGGTTTCAGAGAAGAAGATGTTTGAATATTATGGTAATATACATGTATTTTGCCCCGGGGTGGGGGGCAGATGTGACCTAGTTGTTCATTTCTTTTCAGAATCATTGATATTCAGTCCGATTGTCCATTTCCTGCAAGATTTTCCCTTTGAATGACTTTTAAAGTTTTCCCAATTTAAATAGGCGACCTATTCTGACCTTGCTGAAAAATAGATCAAAGTCATCATAGGGTCATGCCTTCAAGGTCATCATATGGTCATGATTTATATACACATGTACATTGTAGTACTTGAGCCATCGATGCTTCGTCCCATGTTTCCTTGAAATCGGTCCACCGGTTCCGGAGATCGAAGAAGATTTTTTAAGGGTTTTTACCATAAATGAGCATTTTGGTCATGTGACCTGAATCATTTATATTCACATTGATTCCTCATTCCTATAGATGCTTCATTTAAAATTCGGCTTTGATTGGCTAGGCGGTTTCAGAGAAAAAGATGTTTGAATATTATCATGGTAGTATACTGTACATATTGTCCCGGGCAGGAGTCAGATGAGCCCCTGGGGTCCACTTTTTTCAGAACCATTATTATTCAGTCCTACTGCTCATTTCCTGCAAGATTTTCCCTTTAAATAATATTTTATCATTTTCCCCATTCAAATGCATAGGCGACCAATGTTGACCTTGCCGTAAAATACATGTAGGTCAAGGTCATCAAAGGGTCATGATTTATATATACATTGAATTACTTATACCATGATGCTTCATGCAGAGTTTCGTTGAAATCGGTCTACTGGTTCCGGAGAAGAAATTTTTTGAAGGGTTTTTACCATATATGGGCATGGCGGCCATCTTGGTCATGCGACCTAGATTATGTATATATATATATATATATATATCTATATATACATTAGTTCCCCCTACCTATAAATTCTTTAAATAAAATTTGGTTTTGATTGGCCGAGCGGTTTCAGAGAAGAATATCTTTGAAAATGGTGGACGACGGACGGACGACGGACGGACGCCGGACGACTCCGGGTGCCTGCCTATCATATAAACTCACATGTGAGCATTCAGCTCAGGTGAGCTATAAAGCAAACGCACCCATGTACATGTATCCGTTGTTGGCACTTCGTTATCTGCTGTGGATAATAAGCTCACACCGGGTCTAGTAAACGGCTAAGAGCATCTATTATTCTGATCGGTGAAGGGTATGGCATCAAAATGCCTCTGATACGAGGTTTACTCTTACATTTATATTTGATGACTTGATTTTTTCTCCATTTGCTGATAGGACGGCAAATGTATATTACATGCTGGCAATGACAGTCTGCGGTGCTTGATTGAAAATGTATTTTATCACGCTTGAAAACGATATGTCGTCCTATGACATTGCGAGCCATTATGTTGTGTGTGACCTATGTCATTTTCCTACAAAATTTCGCATTAGACATGGGAAAAAGTAAGACAAAAAGTTTTTATCACAAAATAAGGCAGCGAAGGAGAAAAAGCAAGCCCATATCGTGAATATAACATATCAATCCTAGTGTATTGCGGCATACAAACCCATCGCATTGTACAGTGTTTCTCTCTTTACATTACATATTAGCCAAATTGTGACAAATTAAAGACTGTCAATTTAATTTTTATCTGCCGATCATAATCTTCTGAGTGAGTCCATTCTTATTTGAAGGGGCATCAGAAGTGATTTAAATCGGCTATTCATTTTTCCAGTCAAACAGTAGAGTCCCATATGTGACGCTGCGTTCTACGCGTCAAATCTGGACTATGCTGTCCCCTAAATAGGACACCGGGCTCATATGCGTGAAAGCTATTAACTCATTTAAGCCTGGAGTCCCTTTTATGGGACATAGGCAAACAGGATAGCCCCAGATGGGACGCCGCAGAACGCGGCGCCCCATCTGGGGCTATTCTGTTTGCACAAAAAAATGAGATA
This sequence comes from Rugalucina vietnamica, assembly GCA_964017185.1. NCBI lineage: Eukaryota > Metazoa > Mollusca > Bivalvia > Lucinida > Lucinidae > Rugalucina > Rugalucina vietnamica. The sequence continues at coordinate 3,296,250 of OZ024882.1, read as the reverse complement.
AATTTTTTAAATCACACCTAAAATCCCTAAAAATGAAAGTGGACTCACCCAATTGATAATAATGGGAAAATCAATTCGTCAAATATGGGTTAACCTAAAAAGCTCACGCTAATTTTCAATTAGTTGATTAATGCATCTGACATTGTGCACATAAAAATGTTATTGTTGTAATCATTTGTAAGTTCATATCAGACAATGCCCGAAGACAATACTTAAGTTTAAGGTCGACCGTCAAGTGTCACAGCATGGACATTGCATTCTGAATTCTAAGTGTCCATTTTCCTGGAATGCAAAATGTTATTTCTACATTGGTCTCGTTATTTTTGTCATATTTTTATTTACTTTTTACAATACGGTTTAGTAAAGTTTTATCCAACTAATGCTAATGTCATATGAACAATCGAAAGCATGCAATGGTATTTTTTACAAAATTAACTCTTTTTTTTCTCTTTTGATCTTGCCTGTATCGAAATCGGTTATATCGAACACCCGGATTTCTCGCAGTAAACATCCAAAATATGGAAACAGCGACAGCTTTGAAAGTCATTGATGCATGTAAAATACGGAATGAGGATCCAAATATAAATAATGTTGTTACAAGAAGCAGTACTTTGGTTATCAAGAAACAACAATGCAATTCTTGACTCTGTGGACTTTTGTTCACTGTTCGTATGAACATGTGTCTTACCTACTGTTTATGTTATACATTGTTTAACATGAAATGAAGAAATATATCTTCCCTTATGATTTATGTAGGATTATTAATATCTCATGTATATGGTATAGCAAATTGTAATTTATATAAAATATAATGCATGATTTTGTCGTCAATTATCTGTTGTTTCAAATCATTCTCATTTTCAGTTTATTTTCGCCTTTCATGTTTGATTGTCGTTTGCTGTGTGTCTACCTTATTTCGTATACTAGCCGGCGGCAATGTGCACTTTGGATATTACGCGTACGTGCTGAACATGACTGTTTGGTATTTTATTATAACCACCCGGAATAGACCCGCAACATTCGATCGCCCATTGTCTTTCTAGTTCTAAAACCGGTCCAAATATGGACATAAGCACGGCCTAAGGTATCAAACGCTACCGATGTCACATTGCTTCAATCTGTTTTCTGTATTCGCCTATATTATGCGACGCCTAATGATAACTTAAAAATGAACCGCCGTGTGGGAAAACCATCAATCTGCATAGGCGAAAACAAAGTCGCAGATCAGCTTCGCAGTAACTGCAAAGCTGATCACCGCCTTTGTTTTCGCTACACGGATAGTACAATTCCTATTCTTTCCAAATCCAGAATTTCCAGCCTCTGTCCATCTTCTGTGACTGTACAATCCGGTTTGTGTCGGACCTGGTCGGAACCCATATTGTTAGTTTTCTCTCGCACAGGCTCAAATGTGATGATACGATATCGATCGTTCTTATACAAGGCACTTAGATGCAATAAGCACTATTATAGAAGGAGCGTCTAGACCATACGGCCACTGATGACTCTATAAGATGCTGGTGATAGATACTACTGGAATATATTAACTTTAGGTAAAATGTAATTTTACTGTTGTTATATTATCTGTTGTATTCATCGGAATTATATTAAGTGCGAAATCATGTTGTAGTCATAATTACAAAAAATGATTTCAATTTCGAGTTTTATCAGATGGATATAATGGAAAATAGTAATTAAATATTTGGACAGTAGTAATTAGATATTTAGTTAAAATCATTAGAATACATTTACAAATGACGTGTCATTGTTCTGATATAATATTAAAGATAATATTTTCTATAATAACATTTCTTAGAATTAAATTGATAAATGCGGCCATTTCACTTGCAAATCCGGGTAGAATTCACTTTTATTATATGGCAAGTGATGAAATATAGAGAAATATGTATTAAATATAACCAATATTTGAAAAAGTTATATTTTCACATGTGAAAATATAAAAAAGTTATATTTTCACATGTGAAAATATAAGATTTGGGAATACGCAATAAAACTCATATTCACTCCAAAAACTTGAATATCCTCTATATATCTCATTTAGAAAAAAAAAGAAAAAAGAAAAACAAATTAAAAGAAACGAAAATGAAGTAACCTAAAGCAAATTAATTCTAAAGTGACATAATGACCAATAAAGACGCCTAATAAAATTCGATGCAAATCATGCACAATGCTGCAGTTTTGTAAAAGCATATCTGGACTTAAACATGCATGGACGTTAAACAACGAGTAGGAAACTCATTATAAAATAGTGGATATTTGTTTAGAAAAAGGATTGTGAGTCTTTAGTTTATGTTCGTTGCTATATTTGAACACATGAATTTAGATATAAAATAAAGGCACACGAAGTTTTCATTTTTTAATAGTGAGGCTTAGAAAGGTACAGCCATTTTTAGCCTCGTGCCCATGCAATGAATACCCATTTATACCGCATAAGTGAAAATAGGGTTTACAGGGGTATACCTATTTTTCTTATTTTAATCCAAATCATAGATTTTTGGTATTCGTTAGAACCGTCTCATCGTTGTAAAAATAAAAATAACTTCATCTTTTTTCCAGTGAAGTTTTCAATTTTTAGTGCTCGACTGACGATATTTGAGCCGCATCGTGAGAAAACCGGATTTTTGCCTAGGCGAAAACAAAGGCGCAGATCAGCTTCGCGGTAACCGCGAAGCTGATCAGCGCCTTTGTTTCGCTACTCGGATAGTACAATTCCTCTTCTACTTAAATCCGAAATTTCAAGCTTCTGGCTCTTTTCTGTGCTTGTACAGGTCGGTTTGTGTCGGACCTGGTCGGAACCCCAAATTGTTGGTTTTGTAACGCACAGGCTCAAATAATAACTTCATCTTTTTTCCAATGAAGTTTTCAATTTTTAGTGCTCGACTGACGATATTTGTCACATTTCTTTACCTTTTTCGCTGGATTGAACTCGTACACGTATGGAATCAATGCAAACTCAAATTAATCATAACTTACAGCTCGAATTTCTTAACACCAGCTGCAACGATAGCAAAACCTTTATTAAGTTTATTTTGTAATCTGTATAAAATATATTGCGAAATCTATAAAGACACAAAAACGTAAAACAAAACAATAACATACAGGCATTAGAACTAGACAAATAGAAAAGAAATAATAAGTAAGAACAAAAGGTACAAGAATCAATGCAATCAAAAAAATCCAACTCAGACAACAGCCGGGAAACAGAAGACAGCACAAAACATTATAAAAAATCTTTCGAACAGGAAATGACGATAAGATGACTAGCTTTTACCCAACAATGTAACTTGTCTGCTGGCATCACTCAAATGCAAAGATGCTATAGAGACGCAGACAAATTAATAAACAGAAAACTTACTCTTTCAAAGCTATTTTCACTTCTTCTGACCAAAGTCGATATACACTTTGGTCATGTCAGAATGTATGCGATGCCTTATCCTATCTCTTGGATAATATTTATATTAGATTCGGAACTAAAGAAATAAATGTATAACAGCCAAATTTCTCCAGCAGGGCTATCGGTATCATAAACTTCCAAAAACATTTTCTAAATTTTATCGCAGACACTAGGAGTTGATTTCTAAATTTAATGTTGGGCTAAGATGCTTTTACTTGAGGGCCTTTGGGAGCCAAAACATAGGTTTTGGGTACACTTTAGAACCGCCTCGCCTCGGCGAGGCGGTTCTAACAAGTACCCACAATGTATGTTTTGGAGCAAAAATAATAATAAAATATAAGGGGTTGATCCTTTGGAAGCAATAAAACATTCAAAGAGAGATACATGTAGTATGAACTATATTGCGCAATTTCGGGTAATGAACCCTCATCAGTAGCCCTTTTTAAACCGGCAACGAAAGCCAGACGGTTGTACTGCACTTTCCAAATTTTACACGAGAAGTCTAAATCAAAGACAAATGCCTAAACGGGGTAAAATAATTTAAACATTGCTTTAAAGTATGTTTCTAAACGTGAGAAAAATAGGTATATGCCCTCATACCCCAGTTTTGCTATATAAAAGTGGGGTTTAAGGGGGTATACATTACACGGACATGTGATGAATGCAAAACACGAATTTCCGTCATGTATTATGAGTTCAAGCGATACCTAAAATTTAACTATAAAATAACATCAATTCAATGGAGACTAAAACGTTTTTTCAGATCCAACATGGTTTCTGGAAAGAACCACCAAAAACCAAACAAATGATGTTGGTTGGCATTATGTTGTGATGACATAAATTTAACGTTTACTGAGAAAAAAATAAATTTTCCACAATACAAGTTCAAATGATTTCGAAATTTTATAGCTAAAGTTAAGTAACTGTCTGTTAATCCAAATTTAATAGACATTGGAGTAACAGACAGTTACTTAACTTTAGGCGCTCTGAGTTTTGACCAATTCAAACTTGACGTCAGCAAATAACGCTTGTGCCTTAAACGACATTGTGAGAAGGTACACTTTTATGTTTCATATTCTTGTGTTAGAGATTGCATCATGAAAACATGTCCGTGCAATGTATACCCCCTTAAACCCCACTTTTATACAGAAAAAGTGGGGTATGCAGGGGTATACCTATTTTTCTTATTTTTGCTCCAAAACATAGATTGTGGGTACTCGTTAGAACCGCCTCGGCGAGGCGGTTCTAACGTGTACCCACAATCTATGTTTTGAGCAAAAATAAGAAAAATATCAAAAATTTTCCTCTGAAAATTATCGATTTTTGACCTGAAAAAATTACTGTTTATCATATGGTCATGTTTTCGTAATGAGATTGTAAGCTATCGCCAGAGATGGTTTATCACCTTCAGTGTTTACGTATCATCCGTTATTAAAATCTAGAAAATAAAAAAATGAATTTCAAGATTTTACAATTGCGTAGTTAGTTTCGACGTTTTAAACATAAGAAAAATGTCGAAACTTGATCCAAATGTTTATTTTGATTACTTTTAGTTCTCGAAAATTTTTGGATCATTTGGAAACATCACAAATAATTATATTTGAGCCTGTGCTTGAGAAAACCAACAATAAGGGTTTCCGACCAGGTCCGACACAAACCGGTCGGGCGTCAGACTCTATGATGGCCCCGACTTAAAGCTATTCATTTTAGTTGGTTGGGGCCGGAGCTTCTTGTCTGTTGCTTGGTTCACCGGGATCCAACTCGGAGTTAGTAAGTTATTCGGCGCCCAGGGATCTCCATCGTCGGGCAGCTTACTGAATCTGTTGAGTCCTCGTTTTTGATTCATCAGGATGTTTATCATGATTTATCTGTTTGTTCTTGATGATTCATTGACTAGTTAGAGATTCACCACGAGGACCGAAGAACTAACTAAATGTTATGAACCACTGCATAAGCTGAGGGTGAGGTTAGGTACCTGTAAAATCAATTTAAGCCCCCAGTTATTTATATCTATCCGTTCCAAGGCGGTACTGCTGCTGTGGTTCACATCTATCCAAGTTATTTCATTTATGAGTTTAATGTTGCATGGCTTTGTGACCAATCGAATATTAATTGGCTGTTCACTTAGCCCTCTGTATTTTACTTGTTCTGTCCAAGCTAGCACTGTGACCACCTTACCTTCAATAGCTACTCACCCTGCTTTCCGTTATGCATGTTTCATGTTGGTATTTAATTATAAAATTTTCCTAACATAATTTCAGTATTTCTTGTTTATATTTGTGCATAATTGAACCACTACAGAAGCTGAGGGTGAGGTTAGGTACCTGTAAAATCGGTTTAAGCCCACCAGTAATTTTATATTACTGATCGTTCCAAGGCGATATTCCTGTGGTGGTTCTTTCGTTTGATGTCTTGGTGTTTATTATTATTTTTTTTTTCTGTTGGCGCCTTATGTATGTTTTCAAATTTTAGTTAACTTTAGGTTATTGAGTGGCCACCTATTGGGAAAATAGCTGCCCGTTCGGCTTGCGGTATGTTTTCGTGGTATACAGTACAGTCAGCGTGATGTTTATATCCTTCGCGTTCACGCATGAAAGAAAAAAAGATTAAGTTCCACGCAAAACCCACGCAAAACCCTCGCTCATTCCTCGCAAAATCCACGCTTGTTCCACGCTATGTCCACGTTCATTCCTCGCAAGAAGCGTGAGAGTTGCGTGAGATATTAGCAGTTCCACGCTTGCTCACGCTTTCCACGTTCATTATGGAAAAGAAGCGTGGAAAGGATTAAGAGACATGCGAGAAAGGGATTATCCTTTCGCCTCGGTCAAAAGGGTAAAATTGTTAAAGTGTTGTGACCAAATAAAATATATAATATACATGTATATTTATTTTAGTCCTTAGTACGAGCACGGCAATCTAGTATGATGACGGTTAACCTGTACAAATACATACACTTGTACGACAAAGCGCCTGCTTGTAAATACATACGCATGTTTTGACGAGTTGCAGACTGAGCAATACGTTATTCAGTATTAATTTATCATCGTAGATTAAGTGATGACAAAATTTGCACGTTTCAATATTATTTGGCAGCGTGGTGCATTTTTGACCGCCGCGGTTTTAGATGCAGAAAGTTGTACATTAATTTTATATCTGATACTTTTAACATAAGAGAAGATAAGCACCCCGGTTTTTTGTTTTTCAGAACATCTGTCAAATAAATGCGTCTTTCGTGTTCCCTAAGATGCCCCAAGTCTACATACTCTCGACCTACATGTAATTCGGTTTAAGCACCTTGCTACATGTACGTAAACTATGTAATCATAAATTACATGTACATTACAATTAAATTCACATGCAATTAAGTCATCTTAATTTCATCTTCAAGAGTCGGTAAATCTTATTCCATTTAACTTGTTCTTTCATCTTTCAAGCATTTACCAAAGTAAAAAATAAGGTATTCGGTGCATAAAGTTATAAATTATCCTAATCAAAGAAATAGACAATTCAATTTATGTGATAAGTGATAAAAGTCAAGCTGATCTTTGAGATTTGAAACTTAAGAAAAACAAAAAAGAAAAATAACTTAAAAAACGAAAACAAAAGAAATTATAGAAAATACAAACAAAAACTACGTTTGCGCGTGCCTTCTTTGATGCGAAAATGTACGCATCATTCTGATAAGTACATGTACATGTCCAGTTTTTCAGCGGCGGAAATTAAATTTTTTACTACTTTTATTTTGGTTGACAAGAGACATATACATTATATATAAATAGCGAAAAGAATAACTTTTTTCATGTCCCTTTTTCCTGAGCGTGAAACGAACGTGGAAAGCATTAGCGAGCGTGGGACTGTTGATGTCTCACGCAACTCTCTCAATCCTTTCCACGTTTCTTTTCACGCTACAGTTGAACAGTTCCACGCAAAACTCACGCTACTTCCTCGCAAAACTCACGCAAAATCCACGCTAATTCCACGCAAAATCCACGGAAAAAAAAGTCACGTGACATGCGAGATTCCACGTTCGTAAGCGTGAGGGATATAAACATCACGCTGACTGTACTGTAAGTACCTGATTGTTACAACTGGTAAAGAAATCTAATGACTTTTCTCAATTCTCCCTTCTCCACCTTTCATCCTGTTCCTAACAGTAAAATCTGTTTTCAAAGGATGTGTAAACCCTTTGTAGTATAAAATGACCTAAGTAACCCCAGGAAGACAGCAGTATACTTTTGTCATAGTAGCAGTACAGAGCTGTGTCACGTAAAAAGACAAAATAGCCATTTTTGAATGGACAGTTTATTTCATTTAATAGGATGCAATGCTCCATAATAAATCTAGATGATAATCGTCTTCTTCGAAATGAATGACTCTAAAGCTTATGGTAATGATGTTTATAAAGATAAAACATCAAAAAATTCATTATGGCATATTCTTCCTTTTCTCTGGACATGGCCATTTAGTGTACCAAAATAGAAAAGAAAACATATTTTGATGTCAAGTTTTGACCTCCTGATTTCAAGGACATTTAGTGATCAAAAGAAAAATGTCACAGGTGTTTCTTTTGAAATTCTAGCGGCTTGTCAAACTTTGACAATGTGACCGTTATCTAATTGTGAATGACCACAGCAGGAAAAATCATTAGATTATGGAATCAGTTGTAATTTAGTTTTTCCCATCTCGGTTTTTGGAGTGTGAGTCTTTTTCTATTTTCGCCTTTTCCTGATCTTTGCCTGCTTGTACCTCTCTGTACAGTCACAGACGCAGACTAGAATCTTGAAGGTTTGGATTTAGAAAGTAGAGGAACTGTCCTATCCGTGTAGCGAAAACAAAGGTGCTGATTAGCTTCGCAGTTACTGATCTGCGCTTTTATTTTCGCCTATGCAGAATGTTGGTTTTCCCATTTCGGCGATTCAATTTTTACTTAGTAAGTCTTGTAGGCTTGAAGATGTCATTTTCACACAGAGATGTTTCCATAGCATTGCCGCTATGATCACACCTTCCAGAAATAATAAACACTTCTAGATTACAATATAATATTTGAAATTGATTTCTGACTCTTTAGTGTCGGTCACAACATAGTTTATTATAAACAAACAATTTGCACTTGCTATAAAAATGAGCCTGTGTGTGAGAAAACGACAATATGGGTTCCGACTAGGTCCGACACAAACATGGCTGTTCAGTCACAGAAGATGGTTAGGCGCTTGAAATTTCGGATTTAAAAAGAAGAGAGATTGTACTATCCGTGTAGCGAAAATAAAGGCTCTGATCAGCTGATCTGCGCCTTTGTTTTCGCCTATGCAGATCATTGGTTTCCCAATGCGGCGCCTCAAATGGAGTTTGAAAACGCTATTTTAATTATCAGTGCATTGCTATGAAGAGACTATTGATGTTGATATTATATTTTATGGCAGCGCAACAGGCAAACAAACTATGGCTCGATTTTGACCTCAGACACGTTTAAAGCTCGACTCGCCTACTGAGTAGCACGTGAAATTCAGATTGCCACAATTCAAATACTTTGCGTGCAACCTAGGTGTAACGGAAAACTTGTGGCATCGTACTGATTTACCTTTCACGTGCTACTAAGTAGACTGGTCGATCTTTTGACGCATCTGAGGTCAAAATCGAGATATATCCAGAAAAAAATGTTATGACACGGTCTGTGATTAAAAACACAGGGCCCTGTTACTTGTTATACGTTACCACCGCCCGTTTAATGAAATATTTTTTCAACGTTTATTGGTAGAACTCAAGTATGTATTGGTGACACAGTTGTGAAGTATTAGATACAAGACGCAAAACGACCCCATTTAAATTCCGGAAATGAAAGAAACAGTAATTTAAAAGTAAATTTGTTTTTTAAGAGCGATGAAAGATGGGCTATATTAAGCTTTAGCCCCAATCAAAGACCATTTTAACTGGCAGGAGAAAACTGCAATTTTTGTTTTTGAGTTGTCAAAAACTTATTTGGTCTGTGCTAAGACTGACGGTGACAATGCACATAAATGCCAAACAAAGAGTTGTTAAGAATTTGTAAACCAATCGAGAAAAAGATACAGTCTGTACGTTTCATGGTTCTTAATACTGCTTTTTCTGCATTTTCCCTGTGTCTCACATACTTTAAGGAATATTTAGAAATATTGTTTTTCTTAGATGGTCACCTTATACAAACGAAATGTTGACACAGTCAAAAGGATCTTCTTGTAATATATCGATATTGTTATTTTCGATGTTTTCCATCCGGTTTCCGATTTACTTTCTGGATATGATTTTGACCGATTCATCAGAAAAACATGTCCGTGAAATAAATACCCCACTTTTTTTTTTAGTAAAACTGGGGTATGCAGGGGTATAGCTATTTTTCTTATGTTTTGAGCAAAATAAAAAAAAAATATCAAAAATTTTCTACTGAAAATTTTCAATTTTTACAACTTAAGAAAAATCTGTATATTGCATTGGCATGTTTTCTTTATGTCGAATTGCTCATTTTTTTCTGCCTTTACTGAACGTTATCATATGCATATTTGCTTTGTCTTTTCTAGTGTTACCGTAAATAGTTTCCATATACGTTCATTACGAAAACATGCCCATATGATATACAGTATTTTTTTCAGGTCAAAAATCGATAATTTTCAGAGGAAAATTTTTGATATTTTTCTTATTTTTGCTCAAAACATAGATTGTGGGTACACGTTAGAACCGCCTCGCCGAGGCGGTTCTAACGAGTACCCACAATCTATGTTTTGGAGCAAAAATAAGAAAAATAGGTATACCCCTGCAAACCCCAGTTTTACTATATAAAAGTGGGGTTCAAGGGGGTAAACATTACACGGACATGTTTTCGTGATGTTGACGACGTTTAAGCTATTGAAAGCTATGTTAGAAAGACCATGAATTGATAGGATTGAATTTTAAATCCAAACCCACACATCAGGCAGAAAATAAATGACAAACCAAGACACAGCATAAATTTAAACACCATGTGCGGAGAGTAAGACTACTGGACATTTCACCGGAAGGCTAGCCATTCGGCTAGCATCAACCATAAACAAAACTAGCGAATGCAAAATATAGGCAGAGAGAACAAACAGGTAGTGTTAATTATTAGGTGAAGTTTGGTTCTTTATGTTATTTTACGGGTTCATTCAAAATACACTTGGCAAAAATGCCAACGCACTACTTTTAAAATTTGAATAACTTCACTTTCGTCAAAGATTTGACTTTGAAATTGAGCAAACGCTTGTCTCTTAAGCATGTTTACACACCTACTAGGTTATTTCACACAAATTTTCTCTCGGAATCGCGCAATAAGTAAATCATGAAAAACATGTTTTCTGCACGTGCGCCTTGTGGTATGTAGTTTTTTCTCATTCTGAAACTTTTATTGGAAGCCCTGCTATGTATCATATCGAAGTCAATAAACATGGTTCGTCTATCTGTTGATAAAATAGCTGGAACGATCGGTTAAGTTGAGAGGGTTACGTCTTTTACGCAGGTACGTTTAAAGTCAATGCAAAAAGGAAGTCTTAATTTCGCCATTTTTTTCTTGCTTAAACACAACCATTTTGTATCGTTCGAGTTCAAGTTTGAAATGCAACCATTTTGTCATAAAGTGTAATCCGTTTCCACTTTCAGCCTTTCCGTCCGTCCGTCCGTCCGTTTACTCGTACAAAGACTCAGTTGTAGCCCTTAAAAGTGTTTTGTAATTCCTGCAAATCCTCAAACCCGTCGCCAGTTAGAGCAAATTTTGGATGCTGAGTGGTCTAACATTCCACAAAATGTAATAGGAAATCACATCGTATCCATGCGACAGCGCTGTTTAGCGGTGGTACAGGCTAAAAGAGGACACACTAGACATAAATTTGTTTAAATGAATTAAACTGATAGATTCGATTTTCTTTTTATTTGCCCTTTTTGGAACTTACTTAAGCAGTAAATTTCAATCTTTGTAAGTGAATTATTGATGTAATTCTCACTACCACACAGTAATTGGACAATGACTCAGAGTAATTGGACAATGACTCAGAGTCAGTTTGGGTCAAACTTTTTGTAAATAAGAAAACTCACTTTGTGGCTAGCTGGTATCGACCACCTGTCGATGGTCATTTACCAGTATCGGACAATGGAAATGACTTATTGAATTCACTGGAAAAGTTTGACAATTTATTTAGAGAACAGCTTGACAAAATCAAAAATATTAATAAAGGCAACAAACCCCCCTTAATTCATGTTTTAGGTGATTTTAACTTTAGAGACATTGTATGGCCGGACAGACTCAGCAAATCTGGGTCATCATTGAGTCAGACGGAGGGTCAGATTTTGATAGATATCATGAATGACCATGGTTTGGAACAATTAGTCAATTTCCCCACCAGAGAAAGAAATACTTTGGACTTAATTTTGACCTCTCTTCCTGGTCAGTTTGTAGACATTCATTCCCCGGATAAGCTCAGTGATCATGACATTGTTTCTGGCACATTGAAAATTGCTATCCCCCCTATAAAGAAACCTAGGAGAAAAGTGTATCGTTATCAGAAAGGTGATTATGAATCTATGAGAGCAGAAACACTTAAATTTGCAAAGGAAAGATACTTCAACGGTTACTCAGATACTCGGTCGGTCCAGGAAAATTTCAATCTCATTACATCGTTTATTCAGGAATCGGCAGATAAACATATCCCCTCAAAAACTAGTCGCTCAGTTTCCTCTGTCCCTTGGATAACACCTGAAATAAGAAGGAAGATTCGCAGAAAAAATGCAACTCATGCAAAAGCTAAAAAGACTGGTAGTGCAAAATTTAGATCTAAATTTGAATCTTTACGGAAAGAGATCAAAGCTGATATCAGGAAGCAGCATGATCTTTATGTGAACAACTTGGTGGGAGATGTTAAGGCTAATCCTAGAGATTTTTACAGGTACATAAACAGTCAGAAAAAAGATACCCAAGGTATTCCCCCGTTGAAAAAGAGAAATGGAAGTGGAATAGCTCAATCTGAATTTGAGAAGGCGGAAGAATTTAATGGTCAGTTCTCGGATGTTTTCACTAAAAGTGAATACAAACAGGTCCCTCTTATGGATAGATCTGCCCCATTCATGCATGATATTGTGGTCACAAAGGAGGGGGTGACCAAACTTCTCAAAGGTCTAAACCCGTCTAAAGCCTTAGGGCCTGATGAGCTTCATCCCAGAGTCCTAAAGGAACTGGCTATGGAATTAGGGCCGCTATTCGCCCATCTCTTCCAGCAGTCAATTGATACAGGTGAAATTCCTAAAGAATGGTCTCTTGCTAATATTTGCCCCCTGTTTAAGAAGGGCGACAGGTCACTTGCCCGCAATTACCGCCCTGTTTCTTTGACGTGCATTCCTTGTAAGCTTCTTGAACATATTGTATGCTCAAATATTATGGCCCATCTTGATGAACATGAACTCCTGTCGGACAGGCAACACGCATTTAGGAAATGGCATAGCTGTGAAACTCAGTTGACTACAGTGATAAATGACTGGGCCAAAATCTTAGACAAAAAAGGCCAGGTCGACACTTTTATACTCGATTTTGAAAAGGCTTTCGATACTCCTCCCCATGAACTCCTTAAAAGCAAATTGTTCAGCTATGGAATAGGTGGAACAACACTGAATTGGATAAATGCTTTCCTTTGTTTCAGACAACAAAGGGTAGTGGTTAATGGTATTAAATCGGATTGGGCTCCAGTTGTGTCGGGTGTCCCTCAGGGCACCGTTCTCGGCCCCTTGCTGTTTTCCTTGTATATAAATGACATCTCAGCAGACATCGAGTCTGAAATAAGACTCTTTGCTGATGATTGTGTTTGCTATCGTGAAATCAAGAATGAAGAGGATACATTGAAACTTCAAAGAGACATTGATCGCCTAGGCAGTTGGGCTAGAAAATGGGGAATGAGATTTCAACCCGTCAAATGCAACATGATGCAGCTGACAAATAAACGGTCTAGTAAGATACAGGCTAACTACACCCTTGAGGGCACTTTACTGGAAAACGTTGAAAGTATAAAATACCTGGGTGTAACTATCACAAATGATTTGAAATGGAATACTCATATTTCCAATGTTTGTACAAAGGCTAACAGAACTCTCGGATTCTTGAGGAGAAATTTGTATTCTTGTCCCCCAGATGTGAAAGAAGCAGCTTATAAAGGACTGGTGCGGCCGGTCTTGGAATATGGAAGCTCAGTTTGGGACCCTCACACTCATGGCCTCCAGGAAGAACTGGAAAAGGTCCAAAATCGTGCGGCAAGGTTTGTGACGGGAAATTATGTTTTTGAAACTGGGAGCATGACTGGCATTTTAGGTCAACTGAAATGGGAATCTCTTAAGAAAAGGAGGAAGGATAGTAGACTTATATTGCTATACAAAGGTCTAAAGGGTAAAGCCAGAATACCCACAGATGACCTTATCCCAAAGAATAGGCGTTGTAGAAATCAACACTCTTTGGCTTTTCAGATACCTTCAGCTAGCAAAGAAGCGTACAAAAGTAGTTTCTTTCCACAGACTATCAGGGACTGGAATGACCTCCCTGATTCACTTGTCTCCTCTGCTGAAATGTCTGATGACTGTGTGTCCAAGTTCGCTTCACTCGTGCGTTCAAGGGACTAATTTCCCCCCCATCCGAACCCCCTGGTGAAATAATGTCATTTGGCGTGTCACCAGTAAACTATTCAGATTCAGATTCAGATTCAGTAAAATTGTTCTGCAAATCATTTTTTATAACGTTATGTACGATTTACCCTTACCTTACACTACCTTTGTTTTCAATATGTATTTCCTGATTTTTCAGATCATGGGTGTGCTAACAAAAAGGTCAATAAATATCGATAGAAATCGCCGATCGCAATAAAATTTCACCACGTTATTTCAAAATGATGTGTCTTATCATGTTTCGAGTTTGAACATTTTTGGTCGATTCGTTATTGAAATATTGGCAAAAATCTTACTAGGTGCGTTGGGAATTTGGTTAAGTATATAATACAATGTACAGCGTACATTTGTGTATATTAATCTTATAAAGGTAACAATTTAATTGTTGAAAGTTTGATTCAAATCTGCATTCGGGGAAAATACTCGTCAAATTCTTTGATTGTATTTTTTACTATCTTTGGACAAACGGCAGGTGTGAAATGTCATCTTAGCCAGAAGTTTACATACAAATAAAATGTTCATAGAACCCCACAAGTATGTACTGTTGCTTAGCACTTTTTATTGCTAGGCAACGAATTATGCTATTTTAGGATTCCACTTTATAGCAAACAGACAGAAATTTAAGAATCATAAAATAATAGTACAAAGTCATAATAAACATTGCATTACGTTTTAATTAGCCCCGTGCATGATTTGTAAGTAGAGCAGGTTTTGGCCTGTCGGCGTTTGCAGTATTTATTTACATGAAATAGATCATTCAAACGGAATCCTTTGGATTTAAGGAGAATAGGTTTTTCTGACGTAACCAGCATGAAATCTAAATCAGTACGTTTCCTTTTTCCTCCCATTCAATACCAATGCTACAACCAAGATAATTAAGTGTCATTTTTCTTCTGGGAAAACGAAGTTCATTAAAATTCTGAGAACGTTTCGTTTTACAAATAATACATCATAAATTGATTAATTCTAAGCTCTCGTTTATTAATAAAGTTATTTACGACACACATTTAGCGTACGTGCCCCGATGACAGTTCCATTGTAACATGGAAAAGTGTCCTTATCTTCATTCCATACAGCAAAATTATTAATTTCTGTAATGGCATTTAATCTCAATTACCATTCTAACTTCTCCACATTACGAAAACTTGCCCATGCAATTTACAGAGAAATGTTTTGCTTGCAAAATTGAAAATTTTCACTGGAAAAAATTTGATATTTTTCTTATTTTTGCTCAAAACATAGATTGTGGGTACACGTTAGAACCGCCTCGGCGAGGCGGTTCTAACGAGTACCCATAATCTATGTTTTGGAGCAAAAATAAGGAAAATAGGTATACCCCTGCATACCCCAGTTTTGCTATATAAAAGTGAGGTATAAGGGGGAATAGATTTCATGGACATGTTATCCTGATGCAAGCTTCGATCACATGGGAGTTTTGTTTACAGTTTCAAAGCGTAATAAGATTTAAGTTTTTAGCTATTAAAACGTAAGTTTGTTTTTCTTTACAAGAATGTAAGGGTGACTTCAGTAGCGAGAACAGAACAATTCGACTTCACATAATTTCAACTGTTCTGCAATTATGCATTTAGCAATGAGTGCATGAAATGTGTATAGTACATGCATTGAAACACCGAGCAGGTGCCGAAAGTCACCAAATGCTTGCAATTGATCGAAGAGTAAGAACTCTGACGACGTTCGGTCACTTGTTTTATTTTTTCCGACCCACTGTCGGTATACACTTTGGTCATGTCAGAATGTGTGCGACGCCTTGTCCTATCTCCTCGATAATATTTATATTAGATTTGGGACCAAGTTATACAGACAAATTGTTGGAATTCCGATGGGTACAAATTGCGCATCTCTCGTAGCTGATTTATTTTTTACTGCTACGAAAGAGATTTCATGGATTCTCTTAACCATGATAATCAAGCTGATGTTATCGAGGCTTTTAATTCCACATCTAGGTACCTCGATGACCTTTTGAACATTGACAACCCTTATTTTGAAGGTATGGTCAATCAAATTTATCCACCTGAACTTCAGTTGAACAAAGCCAATATCTCAAGATACCGAAGCCCCCTTTTAGATCTACATCTTTCTGTTGCAAATAGATTTGTTTCTTCTAAAATATATGATAAGCGCGATGACTTTGATTTTGATATAGTAAATTTTCCTTTTTTGGATGGTGACGTTCCTCGTCGTGCTTCTTATGGTGTTTAGAGTCTGCAATCATGTTACAGACTTCAACGCTCGAAATAAATGTTTAACGGTAAAACTTCTCCAACAGGGCTATCGGTATCATAAACTTCGAAAAACCTTTTGTAAATTTTATCGTAGACACTATGAATTGATTTCCAAATATAATGTTGGGTTAAAGACGCTTTTAAGTGAGGGCCTTTCGGAACCTGAATTTTATGGTGACTTAGTTTACAAATTTAAGAAACTTATAGGAATTAATGATTTTTCTTTTCGGTTCAGAAAAATCATAACACGCTTTACAGACGTATAGGTTATAACTTGAATGTTATGCGACAGTCTGCATGCTTAGTTTTTAACCCAATCATGGTTGATAACTATGCTGCCTTCTTTAATTGCACGCCGGTGGGTCGGGCGTCAGACTCTATGATGGCCCCGGCTTAAAGCTATTCATTTTAGTTGGTTGGGGCCGGAGCTTCTTGTCTGTTGCTTGGCACACCGGGGTCCAACTGGTGTTTTTCTTTTGCTCCGGAGTTAGTAGGTTATTCGGCGCCCAGGGATCAATATCGTCGGGCAGCTTACTCAATCTGTGAGTCCTTGTTTTTGATTCATCAGGATGTTTATCATGATTTATTTGTTTGTTCTTGATGATTCACTGACTAGTTAGAGATTCACCACGAGGACCGAAGAACTTACTAAATGTTATGAACCACTGCAGAAGCTGAGGGTGAGGTTACGGATCCTGTAAAACCGGTTTAAGCCCGCCAGTAACTTTGTGTTACTGATCGTTCCAAGGCGATACTTCTGTGGTGGTTCTTTTTGTTTTATGTCTTGGTGTTTAAAATTTGTTTGTGCTGTTGGCGCCTTATGTATGTTTTCATATTTTTAATTAAGTTAAGATAACTGAGTGGCCACCTATTTGGAAAATAGCTGTTCATTCGGCTTACGGTGTGTTTCATGGTATATGTGCCTGATTGTTAGTTTGGTTTTTTCCCACCTCGGTTTTTGGAGTGGGAATCTCTTTCTGATTGCGCCTTTTCCTGATCTTTGCCTACTTGTACCTTCCCATAACACCAGTAGCTGCGTAAAACAAACAAACAAATGACAGCATATATAGTTATGTTTCCGGACACTGTGTAACACGCTCATTTCAACAGGCATAACCATTTAATGACATTACACTGCTTATATCGACTTCTTTGACCCCAAGCCTCTTATGTCCGATTCTTCAATAGCCTCATTAAGGTGTCAACGATGCGATAATCAACTGATAGTTTTGCATTTTTATCTCCATCTTTGTACTATTAACAACCACTTCCCTTGAAAGTTTCCTCGATAAGGACATGTGACATTTTACATATATCGGTCGAGTTCGCTTAGCGTAAACTTATGTACATCCTTATGTACTGTAAAGCCCGCCCCCACTCTCGGAGACATGAGTAACGATAGTCTACACTAAGTGCATTCGACCTATACCATTAACTCTGAAAAGAAAAAAAAAACAATCGGTACAATTTCTCCAAATTCCATATGATCTGTTAAATATTTTTGCTAGATCATATCAAATGTCTCGACTATGCCAAATTAAGATAATTCTAATACTGCATAACCGTAAATGAAAATAAACATAAGGTCTAACGAGCCTATGTATAGTATCCTACACAAAGTTTTCTCCATCGAAAAAAAACACACTTTTATTATACTAATACATGTATGGCAGAAGGTTTTTTTTTTCTCTTTCCAAAACTGAGGTGCATAAAAGTCACTAAAAGACAGTAAAATGGAAATTTAGTAGGATTTATTCAAAATGATCTGCATCACGAGAAAGCCTGCTTTCTAAATATAAAAATAATGCGAATCAACTGCAGAGCTGACTAGAAATTTTCTATTTCATGGATAGTTCTTAAATCCGAGCCTTAAATCATCTTTTCTTCTATAAATGCTTTTTTAGCCATAACTGGTAGAAATACCCTGTAGACAGGTTTTCTCGTGGGACTACCCATCTGTGCTTGACAGCACAGTGGCCTTTCCATCGCCGTTCAAGATTTTTCTCCGAAAATATATGAACCGCCGCATGGGAAAACCAACAATCTGCATAGGCGAAAACAAAGGCGCAGATCAGCTTCGCAGTAACTGCGAAGCTGATCAGCGCCTTTGTTTTCGCTACACAGACAGCACAATTCCTCTACTTTCTTAATACAAAATTAGCCAACTTCTGTGACTGTACAGCCCGATTTGTGTCGGACCTGGTCGGAAACCCAAATTGTTGGTTTTCTCACGCAAAGGCTCATAGCTTTACAATCATAGCAAGATAAGAGTGTCTGGCACATAACAATACCCTGAGGCGTTTGCTTATCTATATATCTTTCTTTAGTCTCTTTATTATGTCGTTATCTGTCAGAAAAGCCTCGTTTTGAAAAAGCCTCGTTTTGGTTTCTGGGAACAGCGCATGCACAAATCATACCGTGCAACGTCATTTGAACATGGCATTTGTGCAAAGCCACAATAATTTGGCACCCAGATTTGTTTCCATAATCGATATAATTAAAGTCTAGATACGTCCCATGGTTGAGCGGGTTTGGTTTAGTCTTTGGTGGTCGAAAATTTTGTAGACACCTTTTGTAGTGACGAAACCTTGTTTGTCAAATCAGGAACTTCGCTAGCCAGGAGATAAGACGGAATAATTGTATAGAAACTAATGTCGGGGTATGTGGGACAAAGCATTTCTTTATTCCACCTTCGAATATGTCTGGTTTCCAAGTTTATATACATTCAATTACTGAGTACATATTCTCCGAATATGGTCAATTGTCAATTTGACGTTTTACCGGTAAACTATTCTGATTCTGATAGCTGTCAAGGGGTACTGAGTTAAGACATACCTTCCAAATAGGCTAAGAACTTCAGAAGACACCTCCATTACGAAAATTTGCCAATGCAATATACAGTGATTTCTGAAGTTGTAAAAAATGAAAAATTTCAGTAGATTTTTTTTTTTATTTTTCTTATTTTGGCTCAAAACATAGATTATGGGTACACGTTAGAACCGCCCCGGCGAGGCAGTTCTAACGAGTACCCACAATCTATGTTTTGGAGCAAAAATAAGAAAAATAGGTAAACCCCTGCATACCCCAGTTTTGCTATATAAAAGTGGGGTTCAAGGGGGGTATACATTATACGGACATGTTTTCGTGGTGATATTACTTCTAAGTCCGAAGTATACCTGCCGGTGCAATTTTCGGTGTTTTACTTTGTAAAATATCATTTGATCTTGAATGCATCTGATGTTGCTTTTTTCTAGTTCATATCATTTTGATTTTAACGTCTTGCTGTGTAACTTTTTATCTCGTTATCTAGAATAGTCATTAAATGCTGTATGAAATTATTATAAACAAGAACAGTCACTCCTTACAATATATTCTATATAGAATACCGCCATTAATTAGTTTACAAGTATACTCAAGTCACAAAATATCTATATGCTTAAGTGGATCATTGCGCTTATGGTAACTTCATCGTAGCTTCTACCTCATTCAGGTGGATAAAACCTTAGCCGTTAGTTCTATCGAAGAACAATATCAGAATGTACCACATAAAATAATTTGCTCAAAACTTCAAAGGTACTGCTCTATTACTGTAAAAGTTTTAATGAAACCTAGCGACTGTATCATCAGGAAACATGTCCGTGCAATATATACCCCCTTAAACCCCACTTTTATAGGGGAAAACTGGGATCTAAAACATAGAATGTAGGCAAAAATGTTAAATATATATAAAATTTTCCATTGTAATTATGATTTTTTACAGCTGAAAAAAATCTCAGTATATTGCATGGGCAAGTTTTCGTAATTATACAATATTTCTTTCGTACTCATGCACTTTCCTAACAAAAACAAGACATTTCCTTTCAAACTAGACTCAACAACAAACACAAACTAACGAAATAAAACCTTCTTTCGGTTTTCATTGCCGTTGCAAATTCAGTTTTTGGATTGTTTCTGATCAAAAATATTTTATCAGGCCTTTACTGTCAGCACTGGCAATCAAATAAGATTCTCCGGAACGAAGATCATATTCGACAACTCTCGTCTCTGAGATATTATTCGAGTGTGATTGAATTTGTCTTTAAAGAAATCTGTTTTGCGGTTGAGAATCGCAGAACAATTTTCTATAAAACGATTATTTCTACCAAAATGTCAGCGCTCTGAAAAGCAACAACTCAATGATACGCTGATTACCATAACAATTACTTCGCTACACAACATGGTAACATGTCCATGAAAATTATACCCCTTGAACATCAATTTTATATAGTAAAACTGGTGTTTACTTCTGTATACATTTTTTCTTATTTTTCATCAAAAACATAGATTGTGGGTACTCTTTAGAGCCGCCCAGGCGAGGCGGTTCTAACGTGTACCCGCAATACATGCTTTCAGCAAAAATGTCAAGATTATCAATTTTTTTTCCAATCAAATTTTTCATTTTTTTTTTTTTTTTTTTTTTTCACAGCTGAAAAAATCTCTGTATATCGCTTGCGTGTGGTTTCGTATTGGTATCTAGAAGCTTCCTTGGATTACAGTAGAGATTTTAGCGTATCGATGAAATTCAGTCGCCCTATTAATGAAGTGTTCCATTTGCGAATTACTTTACCGTCTTCTCTGTTTAACTTTCTTGCTGTTGTGCCTTACCATAAATTAAAAACAACGGGTAACTCAGGTGGGACACCAATAAACGTAGACAGGCAAATACACAACAGAGAGAGAGAGAGAGTCAGATAGACAGACAGACAGACAGACAGTAGGGGTACTCGAGGTATTGTTACTAATATCCAAACCACATGGATGTGTTTTTCCGTCAAAATATTGAACTACAGTCCCCAAAATATCACGTTTGTCGTTTTTCAACAGCACCACAGTTTGCAATTTTATGTTGTCTTAATGTGCAAAAGATGACTTTGCAAATCAAGGCTTTCTCAATACGGACTTTTGACCGCGTTTAGGCATGTGTCTTTGATTAAGACATACCTTGTATAAATTTTTGAAATGCAGTATTTTTATCTGTCTATCGTCGCCAGTTTTTAAGGGTCACTGATGCGGGTTCAGTACCCGAAATTGCGCAAGATGGCCCAAACTACCTCCCTTTGAACGCTTTCACTGCATCCAAAGGATCAAACTTTTATATTTTATGGCGTGTGCCGTGTGACGGTGGTGCAAAGTCTCCCTGTTCATCATCAACAGTGCAGATTATATTATTTCTTTCGGTCCTTTAAGATCAGTTAGAATATTCAGAGTGTTAAAATTTACGTTTAGAGCCAATTTCTAAACAATGTTTTAATTATTTAACCCCATTTAGGCATGTGTCTTTGATTAAGACATACCTTGTGTAAATTTCTGAAGAGCTATCGTCGCGGGATTTTAAAAGGTCACTGATGAGGGTTCAGTACCCATACACCTCCCTTTGAACGTTTTTACTGCTTCCAAAAGATCAAACGTTTATATTTTATTTTGATTCATCATGGTGGCTGTCATAATTTATTTGTTTGTCCATGATGATTCATTGACTAGTTAGAGATTCACCACGGGTACCGAACTACTACCTAAATGTTGTGAACCACTGCTGAGGTGGAGGGTGAGGTAAGGTACCTGTAAAACCGGATTACGCCCCGAGTAATTATATTACCGATCGTTCCCAGGCAATACTTCTGTGGTGATTCTTATTGTTTTATGTCTTGTTGTTTAATTTTTTGTGCTGTTTGCGCCTTGTGTATGTTTTCATATTTTAGTTAAATTTGGGTTATTGAGAGGCCACCTATTGGGAAAAAAGCTGATCATTCGGCTTACGATATGTTTTCATGGTATAAGTACCTGATTGTTAATTTAGTTTTTCCCCACCTCGGTTTTTGGAGTGGAAATTTCTTTCTGATTGCGTCTTTTCCTGATCATGGCCAACTTGTACCCGTTTCTAGATTCCAGCATACAGGCCTTGTCTGCAAGATAATGACATAGCGTAGATAATTATGCTTAAATACAGGTTTTTGCACGGCACGGCTCAATTTAAGGTGGCGAGACAGTCACCAATTAGACAGACTTTCTTAAATGAG
Source organism: Rugalucina vietnamica (assembly GCA_964017185.1). Taxonomy (NCBI): domain Eukaryota; kingdom Metazoa; phylum Mollusca; class Bivalvia; order Lucinida; family Lucinidae; genus Rugalucina; species Rugalucina vietnamica. The sequence continues at coordinate 3,273,859 of OZ024882.1, read as the reverse complement.
CATTTAATTGTACAAGACGGATTCTATGGGATCGGCTATTTTAGCTATTTCAAATTGTCGTCTTAGTGCGTTTCTGTGAATGGTGAGCCTGGCAATTTGCACTGCATCACCACAGGGTTAACGTCAGTTGTTTTGTTATATGCACATTCTGTGAGGATTTTTATATGTTGCACTTGAGTGAGAAAGGCTGATACCTCTTGGCTGTAGACGAAGTTGCTTCCAGCTATACAAACGAACTAACATTTTATTTTGTGAACAAACGCTACTGGTTGAGGTTGAGGTACATCTTTTTAGTATTCAGCAAACAGTAACAAACAAACATTTATTTGACGCCAAAAAAAACACAAGTTACGTTGGGCGACATCAGTTTTGATTTCAATGACATAATATTGACCTCATGTTGTTGTTGTTTTTTTTTTTTTTTTTTTTTTTTTTTTCCTCTACATTTTAAATATATTTCTTCTTCATACTTAATCATAAGCTGGCGACACATGTAACTGGGCTAAGTGTTCTCTGCAAATTATGAATTGCAAATAAGGCATTTTTACTGAGTAATTCCTGTTAAGGCTGTCAACAAATTAATATTTATTACCGCAATCAGCTTTTCTTGAGATAAAATGAAAAACAATGGGTTCTATACCGCTTAGAATGGAGCGCGCCATAAAAACAACCCGCCTTTGTTATGTATGCATGAAATGGGGAAAAGGGGGAAAAGCTGTGCACCTGAGACTATTGGTCAGTTCTTGACTTGTTTTGGCTAAAAGTCCTATATATTCTTGGAATTCTGTGATGCCAAACTGGAAGAGTCTTACCTGGCCGGAAAACCCCGAATAATTGATACATGTTTTCTCGTGGCAGTTAATTGTTCTGTCATAATTCTTTGGAAAACTGACATAACTTAGGCAGACATCTATTTCACAAAACAATATACAAAACAAGAAACCATCACGTGTTTTAAGAAAGGTGCGCTTGCTCTGGAGCTTTTTCTTTTGGGCGCTCGGATAGCTCAGTCGGTAGCGTCATTGTCTTCGTACTAGCTATATACTTCTGCCATGCAGATTCGGCTCCCACTGCCGACGCATCGGTATGTATCAATGGTTTTGACTGTGGCCTTCCGGGCGCGGTGGTTTCACATGGTATTTCCCGACCGACCGTCGGGCTTTCCCTCAACACTACATAGTCGGCGTCTAAGAAGCAAAATTGCTAAGTTACATGTAGCAGAAATGCTTAGCCTGACGTCTATCTCCTATAAGATGAGTGCAAACAGCACAAAACATAAAACAATTAGAACGACATCAAAAGGATCGCCTTGGAACGGTCAGTAATATATAAATAAATTGGGGGGTGTTAAACCGGTTTTACACGGACCAAACTTAACCGTCAGCTTCTACAACATTTAATTAGTCGTTCGGTAAAGATAGGAAAATGCAAACTGATTGCAAGCAATCCATAAGAATTGGAAAGTATGGCTACTTCCTGAAGCATTTAGGTGAACAATGCTTCACTCTTTCTGAATCCTCAGATGAATGTGACCACGCATTTTTGTCTTCGCAGATGGTAATATCTTGTTATCTAATATTTTTATTTATTGTTACTCATGTTACCTTGGGCACATAATGAACAGCAAATAAAACTGACTTAATGGTGACAGATTTCAGATTGATAAAACAAAAGAATAACTGAGGAAAAAAGCAGCCGACATTTAAAAAAAATGCCAACTGAAATATATTAGAAAACTAAATAGAATTATTTCCCTTTCTGTTTCCTGTATACTGAAAACCTAAAATTTTAAACCGATCCGTCTTTTTCAGTGAAGTGATGTCACTTTTAAAAGTAATCTTGGTTCATTCATTGATTTTGCAGCAAATTGATGCTTTATTTGGTGCATTTTATAATTTTGTTTAAATTTTTGAGCGGCATTAAACGCCTCAATTTCACGCACGTATTTGTGCATTTTGCCTTTTTAAGCAACTTTTAAAATGTACTAAACAACGCTACGACTTTAATGTGTTTTCATATTTTTAGTTAAGTTTAGGTGACTGATTGGCCACCTATTGGGAAAATAGTTGCTCATTCAGCTTACGATATGTTTTCATGGTATAAGTACCAGATTGTTAATTAAGTTTTTCCAATCTCGGTTTTTGGAGTGGGAATCTCTTTCTGATTGCGCCATTTCCTGATCTTGGTTGGGTGTTCTGGCGGCTTTTGTGTTATTTGTATAGAATATTTTGCATTCTCTATATTTTTTTTTTTTTTTTTTTTTCAAAAAATATTTTGTCAGAAAACATATTTTTTCATAGATGGCAAAAAAATACAACCGTATGCTCATTGTAACCTAAATATTTGGGTAGAAGCGATTTATGCACTAATATCAGGTACATCATCTGATTTATAACTATACTGAATAACACTGTCCATCACTTATGCAAAAGCCTGTACCTTAAATATACTATGCAAATTTTAATTTGAACATTGACTCCATATGTTTATAGACATAAGGGAAAGTCTTCTAACAATATCTTGCCTGTATCAAATTAGGGTAAAAATCAGTTGTTGTGTGGCGCCTCCACTGAGGCGTATCTCAAATAAATCATAAACCATCAAAAATGGATAACATATTTATATGAAGCCAACACCACAGATACCGAAGCCCGCTTTTTAGATTTACACCTTTCTATTACAAATGGATTTGCTTCTTCTAAAATTTATGATAAACCCGATGACTTTGAGTACTTTTGGACGGTGATGGTCTTATTGTGATTACATTTCGCAACTTATTAGGTTTGCTAGAGTCTGCAATCATGTTGTGGACTTCAACATGCGAAATAAATGTTAAACAGCCACGCTTCTCAAGCAGGGATATAGGCATCATAAAATTCGAAAAAAAAACATTTTCTTAATTCTATCGCTGACACTATGAATTGATTTCCAAATTTAATGTCGGACTAAAGACGCTTTTACGTGAGGGCCTTTCGGAACCAAAATTTTATGGTGACTTGGTTAACAGATTTAAGATACTTATAGGAAGGGGCGATTTTTCTTCTCTGTTCAGAAAAAAATCAAAACAAGTTACAGACGTATATGTTATAACTTAAATGTTATGCGACAGTGTGCATGATTAGTTTTTAACCCAGTCATGGTTACTTTAATTGCACACCGGTTGGTCGGGCATCAGACTCTATGATGGCTCCGACATAAAGCTATTTATGTAAGTTTTTTTTTTTTTTTTTTTGCTCTGGATTTCAGCCAATTATTCAGCGCCCAGGGATCTCCATGGTCGGGCAGCTTATTGTGTCTGTAAGTCCTCGTTTTTGATTTATCATGGTGGTTATCATTTTATATATTTATGTCCATATTGGTTCATTGACTAGTTAGATATTCACCACGAGGGCCGAACAACTAACTAAATGTTATGAAGCAATGCAGAAGATGAGGGATAGGTTAGGGTCCTGTGAAATCGGTTCAAGCCCCCAGTAGTTTTATATTACTGATCGTTACAAGGCTATAATCCTGTTGTGGCCTTATGTATGTTTTCATATTTTTAATTAAGTTAAGGTAACTGAGTGGCCACCTTTTGGGAAAATAGCTGCTCATTCGGTATAAGTGCCTGATTGTTAGTTTGGTTTTTTCCCACCTCGGTTTTTGGAGTGGGAATCTCTTTCTGATTGCTCCTTTTCCTGATCTTTGCCTACTTGTACCTTTTCTATTTGTTTTATGTTTATAAGTCGAATTTTTGTTTTGTTTGAACCTTATGTACGTTTTCATAGTTTTAGTTAAATTTGTGTGACTGAGTGTTCACTCGGCTTACGATATGTTCTCTAAGTATAAGTACCTAATTGTCAGTTTGTTTTTCCCACCTCGGTTTTTGGAGTGGGAATTTCATTCTAATTGCGCCTTTTCCTGATCATTGCATACCTGTACCTTTCTTTCATTACAGTGTGTACACTTTGTGTATACCTGTTCAAATAGGACATATAGTGTGTTCCATCATGGAAACATCTCCTCGTGGAGCTTAACCCCTTCAAACCTATACTTATATAGTAAAACTGAGGTTTGACGGGGTCAAGAGAAAAAATCAATAATTGATGTAATCATGTAATTTAACAGTCAAAAATACTTATTTCTTACAAAAATCAATATAATAAACCATTATATTAAGATAGACAAGGCCAATATTTATAAAATCAAAATTTAGTTCATAATTAGATATTTAATATGTAATTGAAAGAAATTCCCAAGTAATCATGGAGATGTTTCCGTAATGCATTCAGTTAGAACATACATAAACAGTATATTTCCATAGCCTTGGTACATTAAAAATAATGGAGCTAAGCCACTTATCGGTTTTGGGGCATCCCCTTACCCAAACATGGAATTTTAATATAATATGTCATTTACATGAATACATTTGTGTTCAAAATATTTTGATTGGGAATGCGGGGGAACGTGGATTTTCTTTTTCCTATATGATATTATATTAACCCATATTTGACGAATGGATTCTCCCATCGTTATCAATGGGGTGAGTCCACATTCATTTTTAAGGGTGTTAGGAGTGATTTTTATTTTTTATCACGTTTTTCTATGAAATTTCTCTGTGCAAATAGAATAGCCCCAGATGGGACGCCGCGTTCTGCGGCGTCACATCTGGGGCCATACTGTTTGCCTATGTCCAACAAAAAGGACGCCAGGCTTATATGAGTTAAATTAAACATTTTGTCAATTTTTTAAATACGTCTCTGCTTGAGTTACACAAAACATAACATATCTAAATGCAATAGAAACTTATTTTTCGACTGCAATAAACTTCATTTTAGTGCCTGGAAATTGCGATTTTAAAAAATCTTGGGCAATCTCACAAAAGAAATCTTCCGAGATCCTTTGAATTCTGAATCTTAGTATAGATCGGAAACTACTTTTGTGTTGCTCGCATTGTCTAATCAGTATCGGGGTTCGACCCTGTCAAGTGATTTTCTCTTGTTTCAGATTTTCACTGCTGATGCCGTCAGGATAACATATCCGTGCAATACATACCCCCATATACTCCACTTTTACGAAGGGCGTTCAAAAAGTTCGCGGAAATAGTGCCATCATATTCTTATTTTGTAAAGCAGCTGAATTAAACTATTACAGTTATATAGACGATCATGATTTGTACTTATCCAACAAATTTTGCTGCTCTGACATGAATACAATGTTAACAGTGGTTGCTATGGAAACCGTACATCACGATTACCGGCACACTTTTGTTCATTTTTGCAAAAAATCAATATTTAATGATGACGCTGCATTTGATAGTTTACCGTGCTTTTTTTCACTTTGTATGAGCAAAGCTCAATATGTTTGCGGTGAGCACATGACGTCATATAAGTGTGTGACGTCATTTGGGCGTAAAACGGCAATATTGTTTAGTGTGTATGCCTAAAATGCGAAGGGAACAACGGTATTCGATAAATTGTGTGTTTGGAACGGACTATAAAAGAAAGAAACACTGCTAAGAGCAGAATGCGCATATGGCAACAAGGAAATTAAGAAAACGGCAATCAACAAGTAGTATGCTACACGACTAGAGAAGCGTCCATGTCGACTCGCGCAGCGTAACGTCAAATAACGTCATACTGTCGAAAATGATCATCGTGATAGAAAAGAGTAGAATTCATTAAATACACAACATATCGAATTGTAGTTTCGGCACAATTCACCGCATTATACACACAGAACTGATAATTAGACGCCTGTATGCCAGGTAGATTCCAAAAATGCTTAAGAGCTAGCCAACAACGGCATGCATGCGTATAGCTGACTTTGTTATGACGTTGGGCCGGTTTTTCTACCGTTACCTTAGAAACGCAGGTGATTAAATGCCTAATTTTCATCCGGTTTAAATTTATTCAAATTGTCTGCGTATGTTAACTATATGTTATTATACAACATGCACAGAGAACGTAAAGGGCGGCGTGCATTAAGAGCCAAAAATAGCCCCCAACCGAGCTGAGTGACAATGATGTGAAATATAGCCTGGTTATTGCTCTTCATGAAAATAATAATAAAATATGTGTATGACCTTTCTTATAGGAATGACCTTGGGTCAAAGGTCATGACCCATTCAAAGCAATTTCAATATTGATATATCAGCTAATGGGAAAAGTTGGTCATATTTCAGCTTTTACTTGTTGTAGACCACTAAAGTTGGTATCAATTTAGAGCGTACACACCTGCCTTGCATTAATTGGTGTTATAATGAAAATTATATTGAATTTTCATATTCATAAATATTAATGAAAACACTGAAAATAATTGGAAAACAAGTAAGTCTGTTAGAACTTCATAACTTCATTAATTTCAGTTCAAACCATAGAATGATATGTTGCTATGGCGTCATTAATACTTCTAAACAAGTCATTCAATTACCATAAAGAAAAGTGGTCATGTCGAAATTCATGAATTTGAATGAAAAACAAAAAGAAATGACTAAACTCATATCCATTTAAGGGTTGGCTTGTGATATTTAGACCTTCGTTACATACTTCACAAAGAACATCACTGAAGCATTATAGTAAGAGGGACCTCCTTGATGTAAAAATGAGAGAAAAAACCATAAATTCTGCAAACGTGCATATGGATAATGCATATATTCATGGTTTCCATAGCAACCGATACTACAGTTCCAATAAGTTGAATAAGTAATTACTTGTATTCAAATACTAACATTATCAACCTAATATGTTATAAAAATGCTTCGGCTCAGCTTTTGAACCTAATCTGCATTAAATATGCAAAAAATGAAATTTGCATATTCCATATTCATGAATATTGATGAAAACCAAAGCGCTTTATCAGAAATTAACGAACAGAATAAAAATGTTTTGAGTGCCTTACATATGTAAATGTACCTATATTGCACTTGTCCAATACCATCAATATCATACAGAGTCAACTTTATGCTAAGCCACTGTGGTTATGCAAAATTTCTAATTTGCATATTCATGAATATTAATAAAAACTTTAGAAAATACAGGAAAAAAACAAATTAATACTGTTTACCACAACCCACTCTTAATTCATCACATGTCTGCTATAGAATATTGAACAAGCATTAACTAAGAAATGGTTACAAACAAAACTTATTACATTGATCAGAGGTGCAAATTATCTAATTTGAATACCATGAATATGCAAACTATCTAATTTGCATATGAATGATTATTTATTTTTATTCACCAAAGTAATCGAATTAATCACAATTTCAAACTTTAACGAAGCAAGTCTATGATTCAACAGATATGACATGGGGATAAATCACTCAGCTTTGACTTATATGGATAGACAGATAGATTGATTGATGCCACTGGTTCGATACTTTTGTGAATATTCAATTTTTCACAAAGATCCATTACATGTTAGGTCATGCACATCGCATAAATGATTAACAACAACTTGACACGATGCTGGTGTTTGACTTACGGTTTTAATTGAACTTTCTTTCAATATCTTATTTTCAGATCAATATTCATGAATATGCAAATATGGTTAAGTTCATACGGGCCCCATGTATGTAAGAATAGTCATATTATATTACTGACCAACAATTGCATGCCAAAAAGATTGTTTTAAATTGAAATAAGTACATGTATTTTGAAATATTTACGCTGAAGGCTTGTTTCAAGTTATATCTCAATTTCTTGTTTCTTTGTATCATCGTATTCATGAAAATGATACAGTGAATATGCAAAGTTAGCAAACTAGATTCTTGTCAAATAGTATTTTGCATGATAGGACAGTCAAATCGTATAAATGACAACATGCCACAGTGATGGTGGGTGGAATATTTACGGATTTTATTGAATTCCCCCCCTCCTCATTTTCAATGTCCTTTCATTTTATTTTCATAAATATGCAAATTAGATTATTTTAATATTGGGCCATTGCAGGTTAAAAAATGAAAAATTGTATAACGATGGACAACAACAAGCCGCAGTGATGATTTGTGACTAGAATTAGTATATCTAAGAAGTCCATTGAAATTTTTTTTCTTAATTTCTCATGTTTCTATAAATATCCATAAATATGCAATTGAGCTAATTTTTATGCATAGATTCATTACATGTTATGGTATATCAAGTTGTATCGCTTATCGACATGATGCGAAAATGGCTGTTTGTTATTGAAGTCAGTGTATTTTATGTTTTTTCTATTTATATATTTTCTATTATGATTCTATCAATAGCGGTATTCATGAATATGCAAATTAGATGAATATATAATTTAGATATTTTACACAAGCTACAGTTGGATGAAAGGCCTAAGCATAAGCTTTAAAATGATACCATGTTTAGTGAGCTAGGATAATCAGTAACTAAGTTATGTTTGATTTTGTAGGTATACCCCTATGTTAAAAAATCATATTTGTGGTTGCCGATCTGGCACAACTACATGTCGTGACTGGTTTGTAGTTTGAAATCTGCATGATCAAACTCCATATTTCTGAGATATTTTTCTGTACCAATAGTTTGGTCAATGGTTACGTAGTATCCAAAACTTGTATTTTACCTGGTGCCTTATAGCAAAGTGAGGTGAACCTAAATGGGCTGGAAATACAATATACAATACAATACAAGTTGCTATGGAAACCATGTTTTTCTTCATAACACAAATAAGTGCGCCTTTGAAAAAAATCCCATTGTATTTCGGGGGTCCCAATCAACAATTTATCACCCATCAGAGGATGTCTTCTGGTGCTTGGTGGAATAAATTGGCACAAGGCCTTATAATAAAGGTGTCTTACTTTGAGTGAAATGCAAGTAATCTATAGAGCAATTTTTTAATAATTAGGTATGAGCCCAGCTAAATACCAAAAAGATATTTTCACATTTTGTGCATCTTTGTAATATTAATCTTTTATGAAAATATCTTTTTGGTATTTAGCTGGGCTCTATGTAAACTTCTCTGTTAAACCTCTAAATTTCGGTCCAAAATTGTGATTTTCCTACTTTAGCCCATATTGGTGGCCATTTTGTGTAACCATAGCAACCATAAAAGTGAAATCAATATTAGATTAAAACATTTGGACATTTCATCTATTAAAACATATAAGATAAAATGTCGTACAGATACTTTTATTTTTTGGCTTTTGGGTGGGCCAGAAAACCCTGTTAATGCACGTCCTTCTTTCTCATGACAATTACAAATTTGGCAGCACTTTTCCTCGAACTTTTTGAACCCCCGTCGTATGTAGTGAAAATGGGGTTTGTAGGGGTATAAATATTTTTCTTATTTTGATCCAAAACATAGATTGTGGGTACTCGCTAGAATTGCCTCGACGTAGATTTTCTGATACACAGTAAGAAAACATTATTATTTTTTTACAATTGAAAGGGTTCAATTTTTACATCTGAAAAATTATTTGAATACTGCATGAGGATGTTTTTATAATATTAGAATCGGTTGATGCCTGCGGTGGGCTTCTCAAAAGTGCTCTTGACTACTCACGATAATTAACTTCAGACTCGCGCCAACATTAATAACGTTTTGAAATAGAAATCTTAGACGTTTGATTCTGAATCTTTATTTCAGCGTTTATCAAATGTGACAGACCAGCATAAAGGGCTTTAAGTTTAAGATGTCATATAGAATTAATATTCTAGACTTTTCCCATCTAGACAATTCTGAGAATTAAGAGTTTGACCGCAATTTTTCTAAGCTCGAAGAGTTCATGGATAAAAGTCTTCATCTGCCAAGATTTGACATTGTCTAGCATAAATGAGCCGCGTCGTGAGAAAATCAACAGTGTGGTTTCCGACCAGGTCCGACATAAACTAGGCTGTACACACAAAGAAGATGTCTAGAGGCTGTTAATTTTGGAATTAGAAAGTATCTCTGTAGCGAAAACAAAGGCACTGATCAGCTTCCCGCAAACCTGATCTGCGCCTTTGTTTTCGCATATGCAAAACGTTGGCTTTTCTATGACGCGGCTCAAATTGTCAGCAAATAACATGTTTTTATGTCTAAGTCTTCCTTAAACGTCTATCTTTGATATGACCATTTTGGACTGCGATTTCATTAAAAGAATCACTAGATTAACGCGGGTGGACACTGTACGAAACATTGTTAAAATATAAAAAAAAAGCCAATCTATGAATACGTAAAAATTATTTCCCAAGATAATTAGCCTTTCCATTCTAGCTGTACAAACGATACGGCTATACAGCTTCAGTACAGTGTTATACTATACTGAACAAAAAATTGAAAACGCTACACATTATTTTATAATATTGATACACAAATGTTCACCCAAGATTTCATTTTATTGCAAACATTTTATCATACATACCAATTTCATTCATACAAGTTGGACTTTGATTCGTTTGTGATGAAGCAAAATACGCCGTGCTACACCTATTTTAAGAATTAGGAGGTCAGAGGTCAATTCAATATCACGTGTATCTGCAGTTGCAAAAATGAGCGCATGAAATCCTCTGTGGTTGGCCCCATGTACTGCTGATGTGGTTTCATGATCTATAGAAATTACACATGCATATGATCATTTTTCTGACCCCTTACTTGTTTGAATGCATGTAGTACAAATGTCTTTGCATTCACAGAATCGAATCTAAATGCAAGTTATAGCCGAAGAATGAAAAGGTACAAGTAGGCAAAGATCAGGAAAAGGCGCAATCAGAAATAGACTCCCACTCCAAAATCCGAGGTGGGAAAAAATCAAACTAATCAGGTACTTATACAATGAAAACATATCGTAAGCCGAATGAGCAGCTATTTTCCCAATAGGTGGCCACTCAGTTACCTAAAATTAACTAAAATATGAAAACACACACAAGGCGCCAGCAGCACAAAAATTTAAACACCAAGACATAAAACAAAAAGAACCACCACAGAAGTATCACCTTGGAACGATCAAGGCGATACGAATGATTCGTATGTGAAATGAGACGTTTTGCAATTAAATGAAATGAGAGATAGAAATTCAGCTTAGAATACGAGTGTAGCGTTTTCACTTTTGTTCAGTATATTTAGCATTACATGTACATTTTACACATATGTAATACGTAATGTAATGTTTTTATTTTTGCAGGTGATAATAGTGGGTGATCCTGGTAGCCTTGATCAGGAAGAGATAATATATGTAAGTAAACTAAAGCAATACGAAAACACGCCTATGCAATCATTACGAAAACACGTCCATGTAATATACAGACAGTTTTTTAACTTGTAAAAATTAAAAAAATAAAATATGTAGAACATTTTTGTGATTTTTCTTATTAACAGAGATTGTGGGTAAACTAGAACCGCCTCGCTGAGGCGGTTATAACGAGTACCCTCAATTTATGTTTTGGAGCAAAAATAGGAAAAAATAAGTATACCCTGCATACCTCAGGTTTGCTTCATAAAAAAGGGGTATAAGGGGGTATTCATTACATGGACATGTTTTCCTGATAATGAATGACACATTTTTCTGATATAAAAATGAATGTTATCGCTTAAAAAAATGAATTTTTTACTGTTCTTTTTTTCAAAACATAGATTGTGGGTACAGGTTAGAACCACCTGAGCGAGTACCAACAATCTATGGTTTGTACATTAGAAAAACACACACGTCATACGGTTTACCCTGTTTACCCCAGTTTTGCTATATAAAAGTGGGGTTTAAGGGGTATATATTTCGCTTAATTGTTTCCCTGATGTGAATATTTTACATAAACACATGACAAAAAGTTAGGGAACACCCATTTTTAATGTGTTGTCTCTCGTTTAGAATACAAATTTCTACACACTGTTGACTATGTTAAATCGACCGATATGAAGTAATATAACTAACTAGGAATTGCAGATTACCATATATAATTGCCCATACGATGGATACATACAAAGGCTACATTTTAGTAAATATCTTTGATTCATATGTATTGGCATAGGAGACACAACATTGGTGGCAGATTAGTTTTGTGATTTCTTGAGCTAGTACCTTTGTGGGACTGAGCGTATAATGGTAAGAATTATCCAAGCTGTCGTGAGCATTGACCACGATTTGAATACGTATCAAAAATCCAGCCGTAAGTTCGATGCTTAAAGGCTAATCTTCTGAAATAATTGTTACCACTGTTTATCCGATTTATGGCCCCTGGTGCAATATGGTCCAGAGATCAAAGGACTGTCATAGTGAGGTGATTATCTCGTCTGGAGCTGTTGTGGGTGATAAAGTGGCTCCTAAGCATCTGTAGTACCACTGTGTATTGGTTATATGGTCTCTGCAAATACATATGCAATATAACTTCCCCCCTCTGCAATCAATATTGATTTTTCCTGTTTTGGCCCCTATCTGTATTCTTCATTATTGTGGATAAACGTATAAAGTTTTATTCATAAAATAGTAATCTTTTACCGCCAAAGCCCAAATCGTCCTTTAGGCATTTGAAACAGGGTATTCAAGAATTACATAGAAAGTATGTCTTGGTTCCAGCAGACAAGGCCGCAAACAATGTTGTTGTTGTTTGTAGGCTTCACTATATTAGCACCTTCAAACAGGAGCTTGATGGTACCAGGGCTTATCAGCAGACAGATAGTTATAAAATGTCTGGGATCTCCATCGTCCGGCAGCTTACTCAATCTGTGAGTCCCCGTCTTTTATTCATCATGGTGTTTATCATGGTTTATTTGTTTGTTCATGATGTAAGAGATTCACCACGAGAACCGAACAACAAACTAAATGTTGTGAACCACTGCTGAAGCTGAGGGTGAGGTTAGATACCTGTAAAATCGATTTTTAGCCCGCCAGTAATTTTATATTACTGATCGTTCCAAGGCGATAGTTCTGTGGTGGTTTGTATTGTTTTATGTCTTGGTGTTTAAATGTTTTTTGCTGTTGAGGCCTTTTGTATGTTATCATATTTTAGTTAAGTTTAGGTATCTGAGTGGCCACCTATTGGAGAAATAGCTGCTCATTCGGCTTACGACATGGTATAAGTACCTGATTGTTAATTGAGTTTTTGCTGACCTCACCCTCAGCTTCTGCAGTGGTTCACAACATTTAGTTAGTTGTTCGGTGTGGTGAATCTCTAGCTAGTCAAAGAATCATCATGGACAAACAAATAAATCATGATAAATACCATGATTAATCAAAATCGAGGGCTCACAGATTGAGTAAGTTGCCCGACGATGGAGATACCTGGACACCAAAAAACTAACTAACTCCGGAGCAAAAGAAAAACACCAGTTGAACCCCGGTGGGCCAAGCAACAGACAAGAAGCTCCGGCCCCAACCAACTAAAATGAATAGCCTTATGTCGGGGCCAAGCATCAGACAAGAAGCTCCGGTCCCAACAAACTAAAATGAATGGCTTTATGTCGGGGTCAACATAGAGTCTGACGCCCGACCCACCGGCGTGCAATCAAAGAAGACATCATAGTTATCAACCATGATTGGGTTAAAAACTAAGTATGCAGACTGTCGCATACCATTTAAGTTATATCCTATACGTCTATAACTTGTTATGGTTTTTCTGAACTGAAAAGAAAGTCATTTCTTCCTATAAGTTTCTTAAGTTTGTAAACCAAGTCATTAATTCTGGTTCCGAAAGGCCCTCGCGTAAAAGGGTCTTTAGCCCAACATTAAATTTGGAAATCAATTCATAGTGTCTGCGATAAAATTTAGAAAATGTTTTTCGACGTTTATGGTACCGATAGCCCTGCTGGTGAAGTTTAGCTGTTAAACATTTATTTCGCGCATTTGAAGCATAAATAAGAAAAAAAGAAATGTATACCCCTGTATACCCCAGTTTTACTGTATAAAATTAGGTTTAAGGGGTATTCTTTTCATGGACATAGGCTGACCAGCTCAAAATAAGGAAAGCTCCTTATTTTGAGCTGGTCAGCCTATATTTCAGAATCTTGAAAGGCAGTGACTTTCCACTACATTTTAGTTTGATTTCCAGATTTCTCTTGTTCTGTGCAATTAAATGGCCAATTTTACATTGGCCTAGACTGACTTCCGAAATAAATCCAGTGTTCTGCTATCGAGCAAAGACATAGCCAATAATGCTTTTGCCACAGGAAAGTAATGAGACATTAAACCTAGACATTGTCGGACAAACAGCTTACAAAGTAACTTTTTCATACACTTGACATATAATGCAACAACTCCCCACCCCTGCTAAAGTATTCGCTAGAGCAGAGCACCTCGAATGAACCCAGAGTTTAAAACATAAAAGCAGTTTTACTCTGGACAGTACTCATATGATTGGGGATTTGCGGAAGCATACTCTATTAGTAAATGGAGACGAAATTAAAAACACAGCTGTTATTTTGCAATAAATGTTGCCCCTTGTAAAGGAAAAGTCTATTTTTGCAACTGCGCCAATTTACATATACATTACACCACGAGCTACAATTAAACTAATGCCAGTATGGTAAGTTTTGATCAAATTCGGAAAAATGATCATATTGAAACTCTGTGTATTTGTACAAGCTGATCCGCATATGTGAATTTCGCAATGGACTTAAACCGTTTTCTCAATTCTTGACTTGTGTCTTTGTGTTTGCCCAAGACCAATAAGAAGTCAAAGCACAAAAAATGACTTTGTATGTATTTAGTCGCGGTTTTTGAAATGTATTTTCGTTCATTATCAATAAATATAGAGTAGGTATTTAAAACCATTGCTTTTTTAATGTTTAATAATGAAATTCAACTCGATTTAGTGTGTATAATGAAACCGTGGGAAGTACTGCACAGTCATCTTACTTGCTGCACCTTTTCTGATTTTCCACATAATAGCCAAGTAATATTGCGGCTAAAAGATAAAGTGAAATAAAAACGGAATTAAAGAAAATAAACAGAAAATAACTACCACCATAAATAACATATGAGCCTTCGCATAAGAACAATTTGGGTTTCCGACCAGGTCCGACCCAAACCGGCTTGTACAGTCATAGATGTAGGTTAGGAACTGGAAATTCCGAATCATAGAAGAAGAGGGATTGTACAATCTATGTAGCGAAAACAAAGACGCTGATAAGCTGTCCAGTTACTGCACAACTGATCTGCGTTTTGGTTTCGCATACGCTAATTGTTGATTTTCTAATTTAGCGGCTCATGTGTGACAGCTCTCTTTTGTTGCATCACGTACTAGTCAGACAAGATGTTTCCTGGTTAAAGGCTTGTTTCTGGAAATTTCCAAGTTGTGATAAGTTCAAGGCAAATGGCAAAATATTTCTGGCAGAATTTTTTTCTAGATGATAACCTCATCATGGACGAATGGACTTTTCATTAGGCCCTAATGCAGCTTATCTGACCATTGTGCTTGTTTTTCGTTTTGCTTGCAAAAGGCAGATTTATTCATTACGCGTCGAAACTTCTGCTTCGGGGTATGGACTTTTTCTTCTGGCCATAAGTTTTAAACTGCCAACCCTAGTTGACATTTTAATAACTTTCAGTAGGCTGTATCATTACGTAAACATGTCCATGCAATTTACAGAGAATTTTTGAGATGTAAGAATTAAAACTTTTCATTAAAAAAGTTTTAATGTTTTTAATGTTTGCTCAAAACATTCATTATGGGTACACGTTAGAACCGCCTCTTAGAACCGCCTCGCCGAGGCGGTTCTAACGGGTACCCACAATCTATGTTTTGGATTAAAATTAAGAAAAAATAGGTTACCCCAGTAAACCCCAGTTTTACTTTATACAAGCGAGGTATAAGGTGTATACATTTCACGGATATTATTCCTGATGATTTATTTACATTTAAAAAAAAATAATCATTGCGCGAATTTTTATTTGTGTCTGATAGTGAAAACGTGAGTTCCAATACTTTTTTTTTTTCATTTGTAATATTTCAATATTTTTCAAACAGTTTAGATTGTTAATTCTAGAAATAAATACTCGTTTTATTAAAAATTTAAACGACCCAAGTCGCGCATTAAGATTTACAATAAATAAAATTTATAAGATACTAAACAAAGGATCTAAATTTCTTACTCTCAAATTTGTCTAGTATAAAGATTAAAGCAGAACGCCCTGAAAACGAGACGTACATTATTCTCTACTGAAAATAGAAGTGTATTAAGGAGAATTCTGTCTTTGTAGTTACCATAGAAACCCTGAAAACAATATCCACAATACATAACGAAAACATGTCCGTGCAATGTGGGTCCCCCTGAACCCCTCTTTTATATAGCAAAACTGGGGTATGCAGGGTATACCTTTTTTCTTATTTTTGCTCCAAAACATAGATTGTGGGTGCTGGTTAGAACCGTCTCGTCGAGGCGGTTCTAACTATGATTAAAGCAAAAACAAAAGAAAAATATCAAAATTTTTCAGCTGAAAACATTTTAACTTTTAAAGCTCAAAAATCTCTGTACATTGCATGGACATGTTTTCGTAATGGTAAAAAATGATCGAAATGGTAGTTTGTCTCAGGAATACGATACCTGTTTATACAAAACATTACAATAAATAACAGTTGCTGATAATGTCAACTTCATTTGAACTTTTTCTGTTTTATCTCGCATTTCACGATTTTATAATTTCGAGTTGCTTCCATTTGCTGTTTGATTTGTTTTCTTTCTAAAAAGCATTCCTGCTTTCTGAGCGCATTAAATGTGAACTACGTTAAATGAAACAACAATCAAAGCCGGTACCATAACAAATTATCACATTGCGACTTTGCTTTCAAATCATAACGAAAATATGCCCATGCAATATATGACTGCAATTTTTCAACTGAAAATTAAGAATATTTTCCACAGTGTTGCTTAAAACATGAATTGTGGTACACGTTAGTACCGCCTCGTTCTAACGAGTACCCACAATGTATGTTTTTGGCTCAATAATAACACACACTGTTTATCCCTGTATACCCCAGTTTTACTACATGTATAAAAATGTGGGGTTTTAGGGGATATAGTCAATTCATAGATGCATGATAATAAGGCTTTACCATTTTTCGCACGAGCTGGGGAATAACGGTAAATAAATGCAATCAGTAGAGGCGAACTCTAAAACTCGGGATAGCGTTGCACATTGAAATAAGTAATAATATGTAGAAGTTTGCAGTAAATACGTCATACCTGTAAATCCTAAAACGCGGGTGAATCGATATTCTTTGTTTATAACAGCTTCCTTAGATCTATGAACGATTTATACTTATTTAATGGACATATTTTCCTGATATACAGCCGTCTAATTGTGCGAAAATGAGCCGCCCCGTGTGAAAACCAACAATCTGCATAGGCGAAAACAAAGACGCAGATCAGCTTCGCGGTGACCGCGAAGCTGATCAGCGCCTTTGTTTTCGCTACTCGGATAGTACAATACCTCTTCTACTTAAATTTCAAGCTTCTAGCTCTTTTCTGTGCTTGTACAGGTCGGTTTGTGTCGGACCTGTTCGGAAACCACATTGTTGGTCTTCCCACGGGGTGGCTCAAATGTTATTTCTATTTCAGAAAGCAGTGCATGATGGAGCTTATTTACGATCTGGGTGATTTTGGCCTTGACAACATAACGATTACAGAAGAAATGGAAGATTCGGAACCAGACAGCCTCATTCAGATCGCCATGATCATAGTCGGGATACTGTCCGTGTCGGGAACCATCGGAAACGCGCTCGTGTTGTACGTATTTTCCCGCCAAAAGCAAAAGCTTAGTTCAACGGTGTTCATACTCACCTTAGCGGGGACTGATTTCATATCATCGCTCGTAACGATGCCGTATACGATCGCAATGGAGCTTTTACGATATCGGATTGAATACGACATCGTTTGTAAATTATACCACTTTTTGGTAACAACAACGATCCCATTTTCGGCATTCGTGATGGTCGCCATTGCTGTTGATAGATACCTGTGCATTGTTCATCCTTTCAAACATACAATGACAATAAAAAGAGCCAAAATACTAGTGACACTGCTGGCTGGTTTGGCTGGGATTCTGGGACTGCTGAGCTGCTTGGTGTACGGAGTCAGTTCGGAGGCTATTTACGATCCCAACGTAGCGGCTAACTATACGTCCCTCTTTGATAGCACCGGAAACGACACGCTTGGATCAACACGCCATTTCAGTTACTGGAATTTCACGATTGAGGACTTGAAAAAACATTCGTATTTTGTAAACAAGGGCATATGTCACAAGGATGGTGTTATATTTGACAAATCGTTCTTCGATGTCTATCAAAAAATCTATTCGGCATTTTACGCCGTATGCGCAATTATCGTTATCGTTTTGTACGCAATAATCTATCGATCCGTGCTGTCGCGACGGCGACAGAGGCTCCATCTATCGAAGAAGTGCTGCGGATTCTGGGCCCAGAGCGCTAACGTAGAAAATGAACATGAACAAACTGAGTTTACAATTTTAAACAATGGTAGGCCCGACAAGGATAAATCGACGGTTCTGAATGGGAGTAGCTACAGGGATAAGGAAACTATTCCACTGCAGAAAGTACCATCTGAACGGAATTCTAATGTGGAGTCTCAAGCGAAATCAGACACGGATGCTCTGGTTCGACCTAGTGGTGTTTCGCGGGCAAAAATGGAAAAACTCAGAATGGCAAACATAAAAACTGCTTTAATGTTGTCAATAGTGGCTCTCACATACATTATTGCTTTCACGCCGGCCTGGCTTATGGCACATCAGGTGGTCCCGATGAATGTAATTGTATTCTACTTGTACTTTACATACAATGTAGCGAACCCTGTAATATACGCATTTCTGAATCAGGGGTTCAGAACACATTTACAATTTATGATAAACTGTGAATCGTGATATTTCACTGCATGGAAAACTGCCAATTGCTAGAATTGCCAAATGACACTATGTTATCATCTAATGAACAACGTTTTATTTATTTATTTATTTTTTTTTTTTTTTTTTTTTTTTTTTTTGCCGGTTGACCTTTGTGACGTAATATGAATTCGTTGATCACTCAAATAGATATACGAGTCGCCTCGTGGGAAAACCAACAATGTGGTTTCCGAACATGTCTGACACAAACCGGCCTGTACAGCTACAGAAGCAGGCTAGAAGCTTGAAAATTTGGAGCTAAGTAGAGGAGGAATTGTACTATCCGAGTAGCGAAAACAAAGGCGCTGGTCAGCTTCGTGTTTACCGCGAAGCTGATCTGCGTCTTTGTTTTCGCCTATGCAGATTGTTGGTTTTCCCATGGGACGGCTCATACATATAAGAGGTCAAGTCATTCTAATCAGACCGATGAGACGCATCCACGCGTTCTCATTACACTTGAAAACATGTTTATAGCAAGTATACAACACCTCTGCTGAACTTTTACGTACAGTAAGCACGTGACATCCACCGGCAGGATATAGCTTTGTGCACAATACACGTTTATGTCGTTTAAAACAGACGAAAATCGAACAACTATTTACAATTATATTTTATTATATAAAACGTATTAGTGTCAGTGTAGATCGAAGTGTCGGGAAACTATGATAACAGTGAAACATTAGAGAATCGCATCAGTATATTCATTTACCGAAGTGTCACCCAAACGTTTCAATAGCGTTATGAGAATTTATGAGAAGTTGCCTTGGTACAGTTGGAGGTGTTTCTAAAGCCAGTGAAAAACCTTGTTTATCTGTAGATTGAATAAAGGCTTAATTCCTTCACGCAATTTCGTGCAATTAGATCAGAACTAAGGATTTCTTCACAACAATTCTTGAATAGATTGTCGCTTGAAGGTTTTAATTCTTGACATTCTTTCGAGGAAAATAATGGAACCGCCTTCGCAAATCATTTCCTGTAAATAGGGCATTTTTTCTTAAATAAAATAGTCAACGTCATGCTATTCTGTCAATACACACTATTTTATGTAGTTAACTTGGATTGTCTTGTATTTGCCCCAGAGAATAAAGGGATTTGAACTTTTCGTAAGTTCGTAATGTGTGACGAAGTATAATTGTCATGGAAAATATGCCCATTTTGAGGGCGATTAAAGGTGATACTATAACAATGTTATACTCGATCAAAAGTTAAACATAACATGAATGAAACTTTTTTTGGTAAAAACGTCATACATGTAAACCACAAAACGCGGATGAGTCGATTTTATTTGTTTATGGCGTTTTTCAGGAATCTTTAAATGATTTGTAATTGCTAAATTTTGTGTGTATATATCACATTTATTCGAAAGCCGAATAGTGTCATATTTTTATTTACTTTTCTAAATTCGTAATTTTTAACTCTTCAAAAGGTTCCATTTGCTTTTTTACGTAGAAAAAGTAAAAATATGCAATGATAAGGAAATGGTGCAATCAGACAAAAATTTCCACTCCAAAAATCGAGGTGGGAGAAAACTAAATTCACACTAAGTAAACATATTGTAAGCCAAATGGGCAGCCATTTCCCAATAGGTGGCCACTCAGTTACCCAAACATTACTAAAAATATGAAAACATACATAAAGTGCTGACAGTACAAAAAATCAACACCAAGACATAAAACAATAAGAACCACCACAGGAGTATCGCCTTGAAACGATCAGTTATATAAAATTACTGGCGGGCTTAAATCGATTTTACATGGCATTTACCTCACCCTCACCTTCTGCAGTGGTTCACAACATTTAGTTAGTTGTTCGGTCCTCGTGGAAAAGTCTCAGCTAAAATGTAATATTGTTCCTCAGTATTTGGTACGTGCTTCGCGCATGAAAATCACTCACTACAGACCCGATATAGACCCTAAATGAAATTCCTATCGTAGACGTTGATCAGACACTGATTACGAGTCAAACAGTCGCCATGACTACAGTTTCATTAACGGAGAAATATCTAAGTAAGAATAAAACGTTTTAAATTAGGAATTGATACAATTAGAATTAAAATCCCATCCCACACATCAGGCGGAATCGACAGAACAATACAAAACATCACAAAATCGTTTTTTAACACACGTGAAGAGCAAGATGGCTAGCTTTTCCGAGCAAGGTAGTATCAACCAAGGACAAAAATGACGATCACAACAGAAAACATCATGAAAAAAGTACAAGTAGGCAAAGATCAGGAAAAGGCGCAATCAGAAAAAGATTCCTACTCCAAAAACCGAGGTGGGAAAAAAAACAAACTAACAATCAGGTACTTATACCATGAAAACATTTCGTAAGCCGAATGAGCAGCTATTTTCCCAATAGGTGGCCACTCAGTTACCTTAACTTAACTAAAAATATGAAAACATACATAAGGCGCCAACAACACAAAACTATTTTAAACACCAGGACATAAAACAAAAAAGAACCACCACAGAGGTATCGACTTGGAACGATCAGTAACACAAAGTTACTGGCGGGTATTTAAATCGATTTTACATGGCCATAACCTCACCCTCAGCTAATGCAGTGGTTCATAACATTTAGTTAGTTCTTCGGTCCTCGTGGTGAATCTCTAGTCAATGAATCATCAAGAACAAACAAATAAACAAATAAATCATGACTACTCCGGCCCCAACCAACTTGAAAACTTGCCCATGCAATACATATAGAATTTTTTTCAGCTGCAAAAAAAGAATGAAAAAATCATTGGAAAAATGTTGATAATTTGTATATTTATGACTCAAAGTATTGATTGTGGTAACACGTTAGAACTGCCTCGGCGAAGCGGTTCAAACGAGTACCTACATTTTATGTTTTGGAGCAAAAATATAAAAATGGGGTTCAAGGGGGTATACTTTTCATTGACATGTTTTCCTGATGAAACACGACGATACTCGTAAAGCAAAGCAGAACCTTCTTGTAAACTAATAAACGATTTGGCGTTTTTAGGCGAGGCCCCAATGCAAAATGACGTAAAACAATTCGAAAGCCAAATGAAGAATGCATTTGAAATTTAGAAATTAGGTTGCTAAATCATGAAATGCTGTGGTTGTTTATATCTCTTTATAAATTCTTAATGTAACGTCAAGGTTAAAATATGCCATAATAAAGTCCATAACATGGTAGCTACAGTGAAAATGCAATATTTGTGTTAAAATACTGCTTAAAATTTAATCATCAAAATATACTCAAACAAAAGTTCTATTCATCTACTTTTGACTCAAGATTTGTCGGATGGTACCATTGGATATAATGTGGAGTGTTCACGGTCATATTGTATCAGTGTTGATGACTTATATTTAAAATTCATTCGTGAGAAATGTATATTAAATTCGTTACTTTGGTGTGACTTGTCGTTATGCTTCGAAACCATTTTTCCTAACCGATACGCCCCCCTTATCATTGACCTGGCAACCCCATCAGAACGTGAGAAAAATAGCTACTATATCACAGATATTACATATATCATGATGGTTAATGTATATATCTAAGCTTTTTATAGCATAATCTTAGATCACATACATTTCTCTACAAAGAGATGACGTCAAAGTGCATGTTATGGGTGCCGCGACCCGAGAAACCCGGTTTTCGGGGTTTCCGACCAGGTGCGGCACAAATGGGCATATGCAGCCTCAGAAAAGGTATAGATGCTCGAAATGATGAATTAAACAAGAAGATGGATTGCACTATCTGTGTAGCGAAAACAAAGGCGCTGATCAGCTGTGCAATTACTGCACAACTGATCTGCGCTTTTGTTGTCGCAAAGGCAATACTCCCTTTCTCTCACGACGAGTCTAATAGTACTTTCTCAAAATGTCTTTAATGCTGGTCGATATCATTCAGTAAATACCAGTTGATTAGAAAAAGCTCGAGTATATTCCACCGGGATCTCATTATTCAGAAATGTTTCTGAAGACCTTAAATGGCTTCTTCATAATGTAAACATAAACATATTTACAACGTAAGGATACATCAGCTAAAACGTTAAGTTTCGCAACCTGATTAGATACTTGTATGTTAAATAGGTAAAAACAGGCAATGATCAGGAAATGGCACAATCGTAAAGAAATTCTCACTCCAAAAACAGAGGTGGGAAAAACTAAATTAACAATCAGGTGCTAATACGAAAAACATATCGTAAGCCGAGTGAGGTGGCCACTCTGTTAACCAAACTTAACTAAAAATATGAAAACGTACATAAAGTGCTAACAGCACAAAAATTTAACACCAACACACAAAACAAGAAGAGCCACCACAGAAATATCGCATCGGAACGATCAGAAATTTAAAACTACTGGCGGGCTTAAACCAGTTTCACAGCTACCTAACCTCACCTCAAAACAGAAAACACATTGACTATGCCGGTTAACCTTGCGTGATTTATTTTTATAAGCAAAAGAATGAACCAGAGGACCAAGGGTTATGTAAACGCTCACCTGAGATCTGGGATATATACCAATAAACTTCTTTAACCAATACCAATAAACGCCTATTCGGAAATAGCTGCTCACTCGGCTTACAATGTGTTTTCTTA
Source organism: Rugalucina vietnamica (assembly GCA_964017185.1). Classification (NCBI taxonomy): domain Eukaryota; kingdom Metazoa; phylum Mollusca; class Bivalvia; order Lucinida; family Lucinidae; genus Rugalucina; species Rugalucina vietnamica. The sequence continues at coordinate 3,250,496 of OZ024882.1, read as the reverse complement.
GTACTCGTATCTAATTGTCAATTCTTTCCCACTTCGGATTTTGGAGTAAGTAATTTCTTTCTGATTGCGCCTTTTCCTGACATTTGCCTACTTGTACCTTTTTTGACTATTATAGGGACAGATGAACATCTGGGGTCAATTTTATTTTCAGAATCATAAATATTCTGTCTATTTGTCCATTTCCTATAAGTTTTCCCTTCAATGAGTAATTAAAAACTACTAGCGGGCTTGAAAAAAGCTGACCTTAATGTAAAATAGGTCAAGGTCATCACAGGATCGTAATTTACGTACACATTGTAGTACTCTAGGGTGGTGGCAGACCAGTCCCTAGGGTCCAAATGTTTTCATAAGCATATACATGTATATTCAGTCCATTTACACATTTCCTTCAAGTTTTTTCACTTCAAATTTCTTTTTGACAATTTTCCCGATGATTCAAATACATTGGCAACCTAGGTTGAACTTGTCGTAAAATAGGTCAAATTCATCCCAGGGTCATGACATATAAACTAGAGCTCCTCACCCTGGTGCTTAATGCCAAGTTTCAAAATTATAGGCCTACTGGTTCTTGAGAAGACTTCTGAAGGATTTTGCAATTAATAGCCATGGCGAAGCTAATCTGCACCTTTGTTTTCCCAAAGGCAAAAATCCGGAGTGGGAATTACATTCTTATTGCGCCTTTTCCTGGTCGTTGCTTACTTTTACCTTCTCGTGGTGCGGCTCTATTATTTAGTTACTTCAGTGTGGCGTCATATGCACCAAGGGTGTACACCACAACCTCTTAAAAGCCGCGCCATGAGAAAACCGCTGTTTTCCTATGAAAAAACAAAGTCGCAGATCAGCGTCTTCGGTTTCGCTACACGTAAAGTAAAATTCCTCTGCTTCTTAAATCAGAAATTTCAAGATTCTAGCTTTCGGCAGCTTACTGAATCTGTGAGTCCTGGTTTTTGATTCATCAGGATGTTTATCATGATTTATTTGTTTGTTCTTGATGATCCATTGACTAGTTAGAGATTCACCACGAGGACCGAAGAACTAACTAAATGTTATGAACCACTGCATTAGCTGAGGGTGAGGTTATGACCATGTAAAATCGATTTAAACCCGCCAGTAACGTTGTTTTACTGATCGTTCCAAGTCGATACTTCTGTGGTGGTTCTTTTTGTTTTATGTCTTGGTGTTTAAAATATTTTTGTGCTGTTGGCGCCTTATGTATGTTTTCATATTTTTAGTTAAGTTAAGGTAACTGAGTGGCCACCTATTGGGAAAATAGCTGCTCATTCGGCTAACGAAATGTTTTCATGGTATAAGTACCTGATTGTTAGTTTGTTTTTTTCCCACCTCGGTTTTTGGAGTGGGAATCTTTTCCTGATCTTTGCCTACTTGTAAATTTTTCTGCTGTGGGTGTTTAAGTTGATTTGTGTCGGACCTGGTCGGAAATGCCGAAGGCCGATTTTCTCGGCTCAATTACAAGTTTCAATGATACGCCACGACTACTCTGGATTTTAAAGGTTAGGGTAAACAACTATTAGGAACTGGCGCAATCAGAACCAAAGTCGAATCCGGTCGTTCCAATACGGTACTTCTGTGGTGGTTCTTATTGTTTTATGTCTTGATGTTGATTTTTTGTTTTGTTAGCACCTTATGTTTTTTTTTTTTTTTTTTTTTTTTTTTTTTTTTTTTTTTAATTGAGCTTTTTCCGCCTTGGTTTTTGGAGTGGGAATTTCTTTCTGATTGCGCCATTTCCTGATCTTTGCCTACTTTTACTTTTCCACCATTAAAAATGTACAAGTAGGCAATGATAAGGAAAAAATGCGCAATCAGAAAGAAATTTCCACTCCAAAATCCGAGGTGGGCAAAAAATAAATTGACAATTAAGTACTTATACATAGACCTGGTGCATTTAACACCCACGTCACTCCCACTATTAAAACCAAGGCGGGAAGAAGTCAAATCGACAATCAGGTCCTGACTCAAAAAGAACATGTATATTGTAAGCTGAGTGATTATCTATTTATGAAAGGTGGTCACTGAGTTTTTTTTTTAATATACTCCGATAGAGTTTAGTCTAGCTTTTACCAGGCCCACACATATTTTATTCCTCATGCTTGCTTCACTTGTTCTATCGTGTTAAACTTGCCCTTTCTTTCTAAGTGTGACGAAAATTGTACAAGTAGCACATTTTGGCACATTTTTTTTTTTTTTTTTTTTTTTTTTTTTTTTTTTTTTCTTTTTCGCAAAAACATCATTTTCGTAACCACCCGACAAATGATAAAATTGGCGTTGTCAGATATAGGCATTTACTAGTGACAAAAGTCAGAAACAAATCTTTGAAAATTCAGCCGTAATCTCGAGATATAACACTTCAAAATTCAGTATTTTGAGATTACAAATCTTTACTTTAAAATAAGATGGAACCGCTCGGCCACGGGGGGCGCCTTATTTTATTTTATTTTTATTTAAACCGTGCCTTTTAAGATTATTTCAATTCATATGAGACGAGCCAATCAGTAGGTGTGGCGAAAATGGGAGAACCCCAAGAAAAGCCACCTGACACACCCGCAAGCAGAACGGCTTGTCTCACATGTGGCCAGAGCGGGGCTCGAACCCACACCAGTCACAGCGGTGAGCGCCTCATTGTGTGTGTGTGTGTGTGTGTGTGTGTGTGTGTGTGTGTTAACCCTATTCATGGGCGGATCCAGAGGGGGGGGGACAGGGGGTCCGGACCCCTCCCTGGAATTGCCAGATTATTAATTTTTGCCATGTTGAAATTTTCCGCCAGACCCCTTTTGGGAATTTGGACCCCCCTTGAGAAAATTTTCTGGATCCGCCCTTGATCCTGTCAAGGTGTTTTGAAGCTACAGTGTTTTAATCAGTTCCAATGGGATTTTACATGTATTTTCACTGATTAAACGTTTAACTCTGAGCATACATGTATATGAAAACTCACATTTAAGGTGCAAACATAAAAACACTTAACGGTGCACTTTATCGTGTTTCCCTATTGGCATGTATATAATTCGAAGATACACGGAATGCAGGAAATATATAACATTGATGGTAAAGTTTTGTATTCGTTGAACCGGTCGATGGTAAATGCCGATTTTTTAATTCAAAGCGGCAGCCATATTATGTTGACAACGTAGTCGCAATCCAGTTACGTCACGTCCGCAAGTGGTGCGGTGACGTCACAGAACGAGATGTGCCAAAGTTGGTGGGCTGTTAATCACGCTAAGATCACGCTGAGACGCGGTAGCGGTGTTGCTCTTGCATCACCAAACTACATTAGACCGTCCTACGTGTTCTTAGGCTGCGACTTCTATGGAAAATGAAACAACATCTGAAAGCTAACTGACCGAAAACATTACGCAAAAAGCCTTTTTGTTTGTCTTCATGGTAATTTGCCACAGAAGGTGAGTGACTTTTGTTTTGCATCTTTATCGTCGTTATAAAGTAAGAACATATGGGCGACAGACAAATTGTGCTCAGAAAATTTCAGAACAATGTTATTACTGGAAAATTTAATTCTTTGATGTATATGGTGTTTAAATAAAACAGCTGTATATAAACATATGTTGTCTACAAGGCGTGACTGTAGCTCATTTGAAATCTATCGGATATCAACGAGACCGTCTTTTCTAGACAACATAAACACAATAATAAAGTAGCCGCGACCCGAGGAAACCGGTTTTCGGGGTTTCCTACCAGGTTTGACAATTCCAGCCTGTGCAGCTAAAATGAATGCTATAAGCTTGATATTTCGAATTTGGGAAGAAGGAACATTGTACATAGGAGCTGGTCAGCTATGCAGCTTATGCACAGCTAAACTACACTGCTGATCTGCGCCTTTGTTTTTGCACAGACAATTTCTCAAAGAAACTTGAGCAACACATAAACATATCATGTCCGTTTTTCCATTTGCAAAAATCAAACTAATGTATAAGCTGTGGGCTGTAGTGAGCCAAAACACGATGCCTATTATTCACCTCGAAAAAGTATGAAAAGGTACAAGTAGGCAATGATCAGAAAGAGGCGCAATCAGAAAGAAATTCCAACTCCAAAAACCAGGGTGGGGAAAAACTTAATTGACAATTAGATACTTATACTTAGAAAACATATCGTGAGCCGAGTAAGCAGCTTTTTCCCAATAGGTGGCCACTGAGTTACCCAAACTTAAATAAACTATGAAAACATAAGGTTCAAACAGCACACAAATTCGACTCCAAAATATAAAACATCGCCTTGTACAGTAATACGATCAGTAATATAAAACTACTGTGGGAGGGGTGGGGGAGTATATCGATTTCACAGGGCCTTAACCTCACCCTCATCTTTTGCAATGATTCACAATATTTAGTCACTTGTTCGGTCCTCGTGGTGAATCTCTAATTAGTCAATGAATCATTAAGGACAAACAAATAAATCATGATAACCACCAAGATGAATAAAAAACGAGGACTCACAGATCTACATTTATATTTTATTATCTAGCAAACCTAATGGGCTGTGAAACACATACACCATAAGAAGCTCGGCGAGGAATGTCACCATCCAAACATCACGAAAATATGTCCATGTAATGTATACCCCCTTGAACCCCACTTTTATATTGCAAAACTGGAGTATGCAGGGGTATATCTATTTTTCTTAATTTTGCTCCAAAACATATATTGTGGGTACTCGTTAGAACCGCCTCGGCGAGGCGGTTCTAACGAGTATCCACAATCTATGTTTTGAGCAAAAATAAGAAACATATCAAAATTTTTCAGCTGAAAATTTTCAATTTTTAAAGCTCAACAAATCCTTGTTTATTGCATGGGCAAGTTTTCGTAATGCAAAAATGGAAACTTTACTGTATCATAATCAAAGTCATCGAGTTAATCATAAATCCTAGAAGAAACAAATCCATTTGCAATGAAAAAAATGTAAATCTAAAAAGAGGGCTTCGGTATCTTTGGTGTTGGCTTTATTCAACTGTAGTTCAGGTGGATAAATTTGATTGACCATCCTTTCAAAATAAGGATTGTCAATGTTCAAAATATCAGCGAGGTACCTAGAAGTCTAACTAAAAGCCTCGATAACATCAGCTTGATTTTTATGGTTAAGAAAATCCATGAAATCTCTTTGAAATGCGTAGCAATATAAAAAAAAAATCGGAATTCCAACAATTTGATTAAGTTTTGATTAATTTCAAGACTAATCCAAATGACAGCTTTGTGTTCGTGTTGAATATTTTTGCTCTTCGAACGTGGCTCAAAAACAGACAACACTTTAAAAGATTATGATAGATTGAAGACGCATATAATGTTACCGCATATATAACTTACTGAAACAGATGTGCATTTATATACTCATATGAGACAAAAATATAACCATTGTTCTGCAAGAAAACATCTAAGTGTTTCATCTTACGAGTCAATATTTAGCAACTGCGATTTTGTATGTCCTTAAATTAGCCAACTAAGATCATATTCAGTTGAGTCACATATGTCTAATATACTTTTTTTAGGCTTTACAGTTAAGTATTGGTCCCACTAAATCGTACGAAATGTAAATGCAATATGAAAATGCAAGATTTCCTTACGATTCGGATGTATTAAGACCAATCTTTAGAACTTTGCATGATCTCAAGACAGATAACAGTAATCTTTCGGATATAAAACAATTCTACAATTTTGCCAGACATACCTGATTAAAAGATAGTGCATGCTATGTGCTGGAACGTGGTGGAAACATTTTTGAACCGTTCAAGAGATCCTTCTTGCGGTCTCGTCTATTATAAGCATTAAAGTATTTTAGAAAACAAACGATTTCAAAGTATTTTAGAAAACAAACTAGTTAGATATTCACATCATGGACCGAAGAACTAACTAAATGTAATGAACCACTGCAGAAGCTGAGGGTGAGGTTATGGCCATGTAAAACCGGTTTACATGGTATACACTTTGGTCATGTCAGAATGTGTGCGACGCCTTGTCCTATCTCCTTGATAATATTTATATTAGATTTGGGACCAAGTTATACAGACAAATTGTTGGAATTCCGATGGGTACAAATTGCGCACCTCTCGTAGCTGATTTATTTTTATACTGCTACGAAAGAGATTTCATGGATTCTCTTAACCATGATTATCAAGCTGATGTTATCGAGGCTTTTAATTCCACATCTAGGTACCTCGATGACCTTTTGAACATTGACAACCCTTATTTTGAAGGTATGGTCAATCAAATTTATCCACCTGAACTTCAGTTGAACAAAGCCAATATCTCAGATACCGAAGCCCCCTTTTTAGATCTACATCTTTCTGTTGCAAATGGATTTGTTTCTTCTTACATTTATGATAAGCGCGATGACTTTGATTTTGATATAGTAAATTTTCCTTTCTTGGATGGTGATGTTCCTCGTCGTGCTTCTTATGGTTTTTACATTTCGCAACTTATTAGGTTTGCTAGAAAAAGGTACAAGTAGGCAAAGATCAGGAAAAGGCGCAATCAGAAAAAGATTCCCACTCCAAAAACCGAGGTGGGAAAAAACCAAACTAACAATCAGGTACTTATACCATGAAACATATCGTAAGCCGAATGAGCAGCTATTTTCCCAATAGGTGGCCACTCAGTTACCTTAACTTAACTAAAAATATGAAAACATACATAAGGCGCCAACAGCACAAAAAAATTTTATACACCAAGACATAGAGTCTGCTATCATGTTACAGACTTCAACGCTCGAAATAAATGTTTAACGGCAAAACATCTCCAACAGGGCTATCGGTATCATAAACTTCGAAAAACCTTTTCTAAATTTTATCGTAGACACTATGAATTGATTTCCAAATATAATGTTGGATTAAAGACGCCGGTGGGTCAGGCGTCAGACTCTATGATGGCCCCGACTTAAAGCTATTCATTTTAGTTGGTTGGGGCCGGAGCTTCTTGTCTGTTGCTTGGCCCACCGGGGTCCAACTGGTGTGTGCTCCGGAGTTAGTAGGTTATTCGGCGCCCAGGGATCTCCATCGTCGGGCAGCTTACTCAATCTGTGAGTCCTGGTTATTGATTCATCAGGATGTTTATAATGATTTATTTGTCTGTTCTTGATGATTCATTGACTAGTTAGAGATTCACCACGAGGACCGAAGAACTAACTAAATGTTGTAAACCACTGCAGAAGCTGAGGGTGAGGTTAGGTACCTGTAAAACCGGTTTAAGCCCGCCAGTAACTTTGTGTTACTGATCGTTCCAAGTCGATACTTCTGTAGTGGTTCTTTTTGTTTTATGTCTTGGTGTTTAAAATTTTTGTGCTGTTGGCGCCTTATGTATGTTTTCATATTTTTAGTTAAGTTAAGGTAACTGAGTGACCACCTATTGGGAAAATAGCTGCTCATTCGGCTTACGATATGTTTCATGGTATAAGTACCTGATTGTTAGTTTGGTTTTTTCCCACCTCGGTTTTTGGAGTGGGAATCTTTTTCTGATTGCGCCTTTTCCTGATCTTTGCCTACTTGTACCTTTTTAAGTGAGAGCCTTTCGGAACATGAATTTTATGGTGACTTAGTTTACAAATTTAACATGGCGTACACATGTCTTATTGTTTTGGACCCCTAGATACCTTTCACTCTGCCTGAGATGAAAGGTATCTCGGGTACAGATAGTGCAAATTATAAGGTAATAAAATAATTAGCTCCCACAGTGCTACTGCGGTCATTATGCACATTTTCGTATGGTTATCTCGTGATTAATTATCTGTTGATAATTGATATATCTATATAAAAATCAAAATATTGAATTGTACATTTTAGACAAAAACAAAGTAAAAATTCATAATAATCAGAATCTTTTGAATAACATAGCATGTTTAATCCGTTTTCTACATGAACTATTAACGATTTTGCACCTTGATGAAAATATTTTTGTATCTGATATGATCAGCTAATTACACAGCCCCTGCAGTGAGCTGCAGCATCAGGAACACTTTATTGCCCAGTTTTATAGTTGAAACCATATGCCAGATTCATGGTTCAGTGAAGAAAAAAATGCACAAAAATTTTATGAGAGATGTGTACGCTATGAGAAACTTATAGGAATTAATGATTTTTCTTTTCAGTTCAGAAAAATCATAACACGTTACAGACGTATAGGTAATAACTTGAATGTTATGCGACAGTCTGCATGCTTAGTTTTTAACCCAATCATGGTTGATAACTATGCTGCCTTCTTTAATTGCACGCCGGTGGATCGGGCGTCAGACTCTGTGATGGCCCCGACTTAAAGCTATTCATTTTAGTTGGTTTGGGCCGGAGCTTCTTGTCTGTTGCTTGGCCCACCGGGGTTCAACTGGTGTTTTTCTTTTGCTCCGGAGTTAGTAGGTTATTCGGCGCCCAGGGATCTTCATCGTCGGGCAGCTTACTCCATCTGTGAGTCCTTGTTTTTGATTCATCAGGATGTTTATCATGATGTATTTGTTTGTTCTTGATGATTCATTGACTAGTTAGAGATTCACCACGAGGACCGAAGAACTTACTAAATGTTATGAACCACTGCAGAAGCTGAGGGTGAGGTTAGGATCCTGTAAAACCGGTTTTAACCCGCCAGTAACTTTGTGTTACTGATCGTTCCAAGGCGATATTTCTGTGGTGGTTCTTTTTGTTTTATGTCTTGGTGTTTAATTTTTTTTTTTGTGCTGTTGGCGCCTTATGTATGTTTTCATATTTTTAGTTAAGTTAAGGTAACTGAGTGGCCACCTGTTGGGAAAATAGCTGCTCATTCGGCTTACGATATGTTTCATGGTATAAGTGCCTGATTGTTAGTTTGGTTTTTTCCCACCTCGGTTTTTGGAGTGGGAATCTCTTTCTGATTGCGCCTTTTCCTGATCTTTGCTCACTTGTACCTTTTTAAGCCCGCCAGTAACTTTGTGTTACTGATCGTTCCAAGGCGATACTTCTGTGGTGGTTCTTTTTGTTTTATGTCTTTGTGTTTAACATTTTTGTGCTGTTAAGCATGTTTTCATATTTTCAACTGAGTGGCCACCTATTGGGAAAATAGATGCTCATTCGGCTTACGATATGTTTTCATGGTATAAGTACCTGATTGTTAGTTTGTTTTTTCCCACCTCGGTTTTTGGAGTGGGAATCTTTTTTCTGATTGCGCCTTTTCCTGATGTTTGTCTACTTGAACCTTTTCTTACGTAATTCACATGACTGGACGACAAAATCTTCCTATCAGGTCAGGATCCTATAATGATCCCCGGGATGGGGCCATTGGCAGTATTTATGTAGAGCCCAACATGACATAGATGCATACCAAATATACAAGCTTCGGGTCTTGTGGTTTCAGAGAAGAAGATTTTTTTTTCATGTATTTCTATAGTAAAACGGTACAAGTAGGCAATGATCAAGAAAAGGCGCAATCAGAAAGAAATTCCCACTTCAAAAACCAGGGTGGGAAATTAACAACCAGGCACTTATACTTAGAAAACACATCGTAAGCTGAGTGAGCAGTATTTCCCAATAGGCGGCCACTTAGTTCCCCGAACTTATGAAATATGAAAACGTACAGCACAAAAAATCTACTTCAAAACATAAAACAAATGGTATCGTATTGGAACGATTAGTAATATAATTACTGGAGACTAAAACCAGTTTTACAGGCGCCTAACATCACCCTCATCTTCCGCAGTTTTTCACAACATTTAGTTAGTTGTTCGGTCCTCGTGGCGAATCTCTTACTAGTCAATGAATCATCAAGGACAAACAAATAAATCATGATAACGACCCTGATAAATCAAAAACGAGGACTCCACAGATTCAGAAAGCTGCCCGACGATGGAGATCCCTGACTGAAACCCGGAGCCAAGGAAAATCACCAGTTGAACCCCGGTGGGCCAAGCAACAGACAAGAAGCTCCAGTCCAAACCAACTCAAATGAATAGTTTTAAGTCAAGACCGTCAAAAGTCTGACGCTCGATCCACCGGCGTGCAATTAAAGAAGGCAGCATTGTGTTAACGGACAGACGCACGGAAGGACGCCGGCTCGAGTATCATCCTTTAAGCTCACCTAGTGAGTCTTGGGCTCATGTGAGCTAAAAATCCGAGATTTCCATGACAAGGCTCAAATATTGGAATATAAAACTTCAATATGGAAATGTCGCTGGCCTCGAACAGAGACAAGGGTTTAGCCGGTATTTTAACATAATCAGATGTCAAGTCAGTCTAACCAGGTCGATATGACCCGTCTACGCATTCGCATTATACTTGAAAACATGTTTAGAGCAAGTGTGCAACACATCTGCTGAAATTTAAGTACAATAAGCACTTGAAATCCACCGGCAGGGTGAAGCTATGTGCACAATACACGTTTGTGTCGTTTAAAACAGACGAAAATCGAACAACTGTCAACAATTATTTGATAATAAATAAGTACGTACAAGTAGGCATGGTCAGGAAAAGACGCAGTCAGAAAGAATTTCCCACTCCAAAAACAGAGGTGGGAAAAATTGACAATTAGGTACTTAGACATAGAAAACATATCGTAAATCCGAGCATCCAATATGCGGCCACTCAGTTACCCGAACTTAAATAAAAAATATGAAAACGTACATGAAGTTCAAAGAGCACAAAAATGCGACTCCAAAACATGAAACAAATGGAACGACAACAGAAGTATCGCATTTGAACGATCAGTAATGTAAAGTTACTGGGGGGCTAAAATCGATTTTACAGACGCCTAACCTCACTCTAAGCTTCTGCAGTGGCTCTTATATACACAAATGTAAAAAAGCAATACGAAAAATTATGTGAAGAAATATAAGACATAGGTACCAACGTGTAACATGTGTAACGGAGGGCAGGGTGAGCCGCTATTCATGTGAGATGGTCACAGTACTAGCTTGGACAAAACAAATAAAATGCAGAGGGCTAAGTGAAAAGCCAAATTATATTCAGGTGGTCACAAAGTCATACAACATAAAACTAGTTATGGGAATAACTTGGATAAATGTGAACCATTGCAGTCCCGCCTTGAAACGGTCAGCTGTAAATAAATGGGGGGGGGGTGGTTAAATCGATTTTACAGGCGCCTAACCTCACCCTCATCTTCTGCAGTGGTTCACAACATTTAGTTAGTTGTTTTGTCCTCGTGTATAATTGTGCGTAAGTATCATTGTGTTAGTGGTAGATCGAAGTGTCAGGAAACTATGATAATGGTGTAAGGCTACCGATTGCATCAATATACCCAATATAAGAGAATCGCATCAGTATATTCATTTACCAAGGTGTCACCCAAACGTTTCAATAGTATTATGAGAAGTTAGAAGCGTTTCTAAAGCTAGTGAAAAAGCTTGTTTATCTGTAGATTGAATAAAAGCTTAATTCATTTACGCAATTCTCAAGATTTCATGCAATTAAATCAGAGCTAAGGATTTCTTCACAACATTTCTTGAATGGATTGTAGCTTAAAGGCTTAAATTCTTGACATTCTTTTCATTCTTTTGAGCAAGATAATGAAACCGCCTTCGCAAATAGTTTCCTGTAAATGGGGCATTTTTTTCTGAGTGTTTTATAAAAGCGTCATGATGTTGTGTCTATATACACTATAGTATGAAGTAAACTTGGATATAAAAAAGGCACAAGCAGTCAATGATTAGGAAAAGGCGCAATCAGAAAGAATTTTCCACTCCAAAAACCGAGGCTGGAAAAACAAATTGACAATTAGGTGATTATACTTAGAGAACATATCGTAAGCCGAGTGAGCAGCTATTTCCCAATTGACTGCCACTCAGTTACCCGAACTTATGTAAAACTATAAAAACGTACATAAGGTTCAAACAACACAAAAAATCGACTCCAAAATATAAAACAAATAGAATCAAAACAGACGAATCGCCTTGAAACAATCAGTAATATAACACTACTTGGGGGGGGGGTCTTAAACCGGTTTAACAGGGCCCTAAACCTCACCCTCATCTTCTACAGTGGTTCACAACACTTAGTTAGTTGTTAGTTGTTCGGTCCTCGTGGTGAATCTCTAACTAGTCAATGAATCATCATGGACAAACAAATAAATCATGATAACCACTATGATGAATCAAAAACGAGGACTCACAGATTCAATAGGAAAATGCAAACTGATTGCAAGCATTCTCAGAGGATTTGAAAAAATAAGAGCATTTTACATGTATGGCTGTACGGGGAGGCTTTTTAGGGCCGCCACACGGAACAACCACAATCATTCTGATATTAAGAGTTCTTGTTTTGTGCTGCAGAGAATAAGGGTGTATGAACTTTTCGTGCATTTGTAACGTCATGTGATAATTTGCAGTGAAAATATACACAATTAGAGGCGAAAACATGAAAGTATTTTATGATATAGCTAAATAACACTAATAGCAAGGTTTGGTATTCGTTGAACAGGCCGATGGTTTGATGCCGATTTTTTTTAAGAAAAAAGTCAATGTGACAGCCATATAATGTTTACGTGCCCTCCAGTTACGTCACGTCCGCAAATGGTGCGGTGACATAACAGCGCGAAACATTACCGACGAAAACTTACCCATGCAATATACAAAGATTTTTTCAGTAGCAAAAATTTAAAATTTCATCAGAAAAAAATGATATTTTTGTTCAAAACATTGATTGTGGGAGGCGGTTGAAACGAGTACCCACAATCTATGTTTTGGATCAATAATAAGAAAAATAGATATACCCCATGATACCCCAGTTTTGCTATTTAAAAGTGTGGTTCAAAGGGGTATACATTACACGGGCATGTTTTCGTGATGATATGTCGACATTTGGTTGGCTGTTTAACACAGGAATTGGGGAAAATTTCGGTAGCGCTGTAGCTCTAGCATCAATAAACTACATTTATCAAGCATTTGAAATCGTCGTACAATGCCCATGTTCTCAGGCTTTGACTTCCGTGAAATAAACTCTGAAATGCATTAAGCAAATTCTCGGTAATTTTCCACAGTAGGTAAGAGCCATTTGTCCAGCGGTTTGTCGTTCTTTTTATGAGTGTGGTTAGAAGATTCCAGAACAAATCTTATTTGAGACAAAATGGCTCCATTACTGTAAATCCATACTATCTCTCGTTGAATGTTGTTATTGCTTCCAAAGTGTGATGAAACCCCAGGTAAACAGTGTTGGATTTGGCGAAATAACGGGTTTACCTGCAATTATAGATTATATCCAGCCTCCGCTGTTTGTATAATTTTTAAATGATTAGTTCTCATCCAGTTTGATGATAAAATAATCATAAAATCCCATAAAAAAACATGCAAATCCCAATTAGAAAATAAAAACTACTGGGCGCCGCCATATTTGATCAGCTGTTAACCGGTGCTTGGGTAGAAAAGCGCCTCAGGTACGACGAGTTACTGGACGATTCCATTTAATGTCGCTTCGGGTCCAGGGTTATGTTACCAGGGAAACAGATTGATAATTGCATTTAGTTTATAGCATCACAACATTTCTCTGTCTAAATCATATTATTTCATTTCGTTACATTAGATTTTAAACACAAAGATATGTGTCAAATAGTACCAATCATTTTAGTGGACTCAACCTGACTTACCTATCAAATGGATTTTCCTGGGTATAAATACCGCGCACAAGGCAAAGTTTGGCATTCTGCGACTTGACTGTGAAGCGAACGGTTGGTAATAAATAAATACTTAAGTACTCTGCTATAGAGCAAATACTAGTTGTCTGCGTCTCATTGGGATCATTGCGAAACCTGGGACAAGGGCTCCAAGTTACGCTCTAAGAGTAAACTATTAGACTTAGTGTCTTTGTGAAGGAGTAGAATCAGGAGCCGAAGAAGTGGGCTCCTAGTTTATTTGAAGACTTGGTGTCTTTTGTGTGAAGCAATAGTATTTGAGAATCGGGAGCCGTTGAGGAGAGCTCCTAGTTGGCAGCCGTTGATAGTGCAGAATCGTTGTGAGTGATTAGGAGGCAATTGGGAGCCTTAACAAGGGGTCAGGTTGAACCCATAATCTTTGTTAATGATTCATGAGTGATTTCTTTTTATGTCCAATGAATTGATTATTGAGATTTAAAGACAAGGTAGTCTATTTCATATATATGTTATATTGCCATACAATTTTTGATCAATCAGGGCTAAGGAGCCCCAAAGCAAAATTGATAGTTTATCTATAGTGTGTGCACCCGCTCGGCATACATTATATATATATATATATAGAAACGTTACATTTGGTGGCAGCGGTGGGATAATGACAACTGCCAGAACGGAGTTGCCTTACCCATGTAGTCCCCAGGCCAAGACTCGGGGCGAGTCTTCTCGGAGGGGGAAGTAATGTAACGGGATAGTCTCCCTTGTAGAATACGTTGGTGCAACGTATTAGCGGCATATTAGCGGGTAGTAATATGCAAATTAGAAACTCGAAACTTTGTGATTCGAGTAAGTGTTAGGTATATAGCGCAGTAAACCACCCTTGGTGGGTGAGCATGCTTTTCCACTGACGGGGTTTCTGTGGCTTGGCTCGGCTGTTCGTTACACAAAGGATCAAACCTTTATATTTTATTTGCTATTCCTGCAGCTGGTGTTGTGCCGCGTGGCGGCCTTAAAAAGTCTCCCCGTGCATCATCCATAGTGCAGATTATATTTTTAGGTCCTTTGAGATCAGTAAAAATGTTCAAAACACTCACGTTTAGAAACATACTTCTGGGCAATGTTTAAATTATTTGATATGTCTTTGAGTTAGACTTCTCGTGTGAATTTATGAAAGTGACGAACAATAGTCTGGCTTTGGTTGCCGGTTTATAAAAGGGCTACTGAGAGTTCGTTACCCGAAATTGCGCAATATAGTCTATACTATCTCCCTTTGAATGTTTTAATTGCTTCCAAAGGATCCAACCTTTATATTTTATTTTAAACAATATAGGAACATGTGTTGTCTACAAGGCGTGACTGTAGTTCCTTTGAATTATTTGGGTTATCAACGAGACGGTCTGTTCTAGACAGAAACACAATAATAAAAATGAGCCTAAACAAATGATGTCCGTTTATTCATTTGCAAAAATCAAACTAATGTTTAAGCTGTGTGCTGTAGTGCAGTCAAACCACGATGCCTATTATTCACCTCGAAAGTATGAAGTTTTGATTAATTTCCAGACTAATCAAGAAGGCAGCGTTGTGTTCGTGTTGACTATTTTTCTGCGCTCCTAACGCTGCTAAAAACAGTTTAAAAGATTATGATACATTAAAGACAAAGACATGTATGATGTTACCACATATATGACAATGCCGCAGATGTGCATTTGTATTCTCCCATTACATGATAACATGCAGACAAAATATAACAATTGTTCTGCAAGAAAACATCTTAACGTTTTATCTTACAAGTCAATATTAAGCCATCTAGCTATTGTCCTTAAAGGACATCTATGGATAAGATGAGAAAAGTCCCTAAAAGCTTAAAATCGAGGGGTCAATTTTTAAAACATGTAATTTAAGCAAAATTTTAATCTGTATTATTGGGTATGCATGTAAATTGTATAAAATGCCAACAGGGGGAGATAACTCTTGGTTTTTGTACCTCCCCAAATATTAACAATTTCTTACCATGCTAATGTTCAAGGAGCAAAGTATAGTTTCCTATGTATTTGACTGCAATTTTTGCAGCAAACCAAAGCAAAATGCATGTTGTCAGTATTACCCGGTTTGGTTTTATTGTTATTGTGCATGCGCATTACCGGAACATGTTAAAAGGTCATTCTGTTGCCATCAAAAATTAAAAATTGGAGACCATTACTATTTTTAGTTTAAAAGTATGTCCCCCCCCCCCTCCCTAGACCCAACAAATTCTTTTTACTGGAAATACCTTATATATATTTACACAATATATGTAAGCGAGAAGCTGGGTCTAGGAGGGGAACGATGTTCACTGCACCGTGGAACATAAGTACTTAAGCGTGATTAGAATCAGAATGACCGTAAAACATGTTCCAAAGATGTGCATGCGCAAAACGAACAACGTCAAACCTTGCTGACATTGTCAACATCCATTTTGCTTCCGTTTATAGCAAAAACTTGCAGTCAAATATGAAACTATATTTTTGCTTCATGAACATAAGCAGTGTAAGAAAGTGTTAATATTTGGTGAGGTACAAAATATCAAGAGTTTTCTCTACCTGCTGGCAGTTGGGAACGCTGCCAAATATGCTTTTATACAAATTATCATATATGCCCAATAATACAGTTTAAAGTTTTGTTAGAATTACATGTTTAAAAAATTGACCCCTCGATTTAGGGGCTTTTCTCATCTTGTCCATAGATGTCCTTTGCAAACTAAGATATTCAAATCAGCAACATATGGGCCACCTCGTGGGAAAACCAACAATGTGGTTTCCGAACAGGTCCGACACAAACCGGCCTATACAAACACAGAAAATAGCTAGAAGATTGAAATTTTAGAATAAAGTAGAGGAGGAATTGTACTATCCGTGTAGCGAAAACAAAGGTTACCGCGAAGCTGATCTGCGTCTTTGTTTTCGCCTATGCAGATCGTTGGTTTTCCCATGAGGCGGCTCATATGTCCAACTGTACACGATGCGTTTTGACAACTGATTTTTACCATTATATTTCACCAACAACATTTTATACACGTGTACCATGTCAGTTTATTTTGCTTGACCACCATACTGGTTATTATAAGATCTTATCGGCTGGCTCGTCATGTGTATTGCTGTGTTGCTGTATCGCATTGTGTTTTCTATTTGTCTTGAACCTGTTGTTTGGATTAGGAATCTAAAATTGATTCTATCAATCTATGACATTTTCAAAGCATCTAATGAGAGGTATATTGCCGTGGCTTACGTCGCACCGCCATCCAATTCTAAACCCTAAAATAAGTGAAAATCTGTGGTTTAAGAGGGTATCGAAAATGTTTTATACCATTGGTTCTATACAAAATAAATCTAAAAATAATTATTTTTCTCGGCACTATAGTAAACTATATATCTAATTCGGTTGTGTGGTGTGCAACCGCAAGTCAAACAAATGAATGACATACGCCTTACACCGTGGCAGCCACGTATTCTACGCACAATATGTGGACATCCATTTCCGAATCCCACAAAAGCCATTTGAAAGATATTCCCACTCCAAAAACCGAAAGTGGGATAAAGCTACAGCCCGTGGACATAATTATTCGCCACCTTTGGTACACTACAAAGACTTCCATGCATTTTTATGTTTGCAAGAAAACACAATTCTGCCTCTTCTGGTCAACATATATTCATGATCTTGGTGTCATTTGAAAGTTCAATACATAAAGTAATTAACAATGGTAACTTGGTGAAGTTTAAACATTGCATTTATAATATACAGTAGTTTAAAAGTTTCAGGAAATTTTGAAAAAGCCACTTTCCCATCATTGACGTCAATGGTAACGTTGCCCAAAAAGTGTCCGAAACAAAAATTCACAATTTTTAAAAAAAAAAGAAATTAGCTTTAAAACGCAAAATGAAAACACCTTGATTATTGCTTGATTCATTTACCCTTCAAATGACACCAAAAACATAAGTATATGTTGACCAGGAGATAAGCAGAATATTTTTTTTCTTGCAAACATGCTAATACATTTGAGTCTATGGAGTTTTCAAAAGGTGGCAAATAATTATGTCCACTGACTGTAAATAGTCAATCAGGTACTTATAAATACAAACATATCGTAAGCCGCAAATTGCAAGTTAACCAGTCGGTGCTTACCAAAACTAGAATCGCAGATTTCAAGAGCAAGGAAATTCCTTACAATGTGTCCTTAAGTTAGGAGAGAGTATATAATTATGCACTATATCTAATCCTTAGAATACAATGAACCTAATGCCATTACTCCTAGACAGCTTTTAGGTGTATGTGGTTAGCCACTCGCCTTGAATATAAGAGCCGCCTCGTGGGAAAACCAACAATCTGCACAGGCGAAAACAAAGGCGCAGATCAGCTTCGCGGTAACCGCGAAGCTGATCAGCGCCTTTGTTTTCGCTACTCGGATAGTACAATTCCTCTTCTACTTAGATCCGAAATTTCAAGCTTCTAGCTCTTTCCTGTGCTTGTACAGGCCGGTTTGTGTCGGACCTGTTCGGAAACCACATTGTTGGTTTTCCCACGAGGCGGCTCAAATTTATTAAAGTGTCGTGGGGTCAATCCAAGGAGTCTCCTGCCTTGCTTTCGCGACTGTGAAGCGGATCCAATATTCAGATAGTCATAGCTGGCGAATGGGAAGTAAAACACCAAATAAACCAAGAAATCACCCATGCCTACTCATAAAGTGACTTAAAAGAACTGCATTTGTAAAATGAGTCGTTAATACTATACCATTACGAAAACACGCCCATGCAATATATAGAATTTTCTGAAGCTGTAAAAATTGAAAATTTTCAGTTGAAGAGTTTTTATATGTTTTCTTATTTTTGCTACGAAACATAGATTGTCGGTACACGTTAGAACCGCCTCGGCGAGAGAACCCACGATCTATGTTTTGTAGCAAAAATAAGTAAAATAGGTTTACCTCTGCATACCCCAGTTTTACTATAATAAAAGTGGGGTATAAGTGGGGTATTACTTTCACCGGCTTGCTTTCCTGATGAAAGAACTGAGTTTCGTAAAATGAGTCGTTAATGCACTGACAGAAATAAGACAAAGTTGTCATATTTGGAATTCCATTATCTTGTCGGTTTTATATTCTGTCACCTTTATGACATGATTCATAAGTGCACGATGGTAGTTTTAAATTGACCAGGAACTGGTACAAGGATGATTGAGCTGCATCGTGAGAAACCCGGATTTTTGCCTACGCGAAAACAAAGGCGCAGATCAGCTTCGCAGTAACTGCGAAGCTGATCAGCACCCTTGTTTTCATTTTACACAGATAGTACAATAATCTCTCTTCTTCTTAAATCCGAAAATTCAAGCTTCTCGCCTGCTTTTGTGACTGTACAGGTTGGTTTGTGTCAGGCCTGGTCGGAAACCCCGAAGACGTTTTCTCGCGTCGCGGCTCAATTCATGCCGCCAGTACAGACAAACGTTTAACAAGTATACGTATAGCCATCGAACTGAAATGTTGAAGTCAAACAACAATCGCCTGCAACAATCTTAAAACAAATAACAATCGCTTACACACAGGGAAAAGTAATAGCATCACTTAGAGAGACACAGAGTCTATAGGCGGTCCCCGAGGTCGAGTGGTTAAGGACACTTAGTCAATCATAGTTTGATACCTCCACCCCGAATACAGAATTGCTCATACCATTACACCTTCTTAAGTAAATGAATTGGCTTTAAGATGATAAATGAATCTACACTTGATCCGAAAACCTGTAAAATGGTACATTAATGTGACCCTGGTAGATGATAGAGGGGTCATCTCAAAAATAGTTTTTTTGCGCAGACTTTGATTGCATTACAAAAACCTGCGATTTAATAGATTTAAGGGAAATGGGTGAATTAACCGTACTTATAATTTATGTCTTTGACTAAACATCACCAAAAGTAACTGTTAATATAATTGCTCAGGAGAGTTAGCGCCCTTGAATATGGCGGACGTGGTTTGAAAACGTGGCAAGCCGATTTATTGTTTTCGAATATTACTGAACAATATGGGGATAGGAATCGAACAGTGGCGAATTAGGATAGGGACATTTTGCCCAAGTGTTAAAAAACGATGGAATTTCAATGGAATTTGCCTTAATAGAGGTACACTTTCTCTCCTTACAAGACTGATGTTTTGCTGGAGCATTCTACTCGTTATTGGTGGGGTGGAACAGAACCCAGGCCCTGCACGCGGGGCTTTGACACGAGGGGGTTTTGGACAAAGTATGCCAAACACTAGAGCGCGAGCTTCTAGTCAGTCTATGCTGGGGTCCAACGAGGCAGGGGACTAAGGAATTTCACGACGGCAGTCTTTCGCCGATGAAGGGTCAAGCACGACCCATTTGTTGACCGCCATTAGAGCGGACATAAATAAAAACATGACAGATATATATAGTAAACTAACAACCTTGACCAACCAATGTGAGGATATATCAAAAACTTGCAAGGACCTACAGCGTGAAAATTCCGTCTTAAGTGCACAGAATGCTGAATTACAAAATAAGGTTGGGGCACTGGAGGCAAAGATCGATGCAATGGAAGGTCATTCCAGGCGAAATAATTTAGTCTTTCATGGTATAGAAGGCAGGAAAAACGAGAAATGGGACGAAACTGAACGTAAAATAAGGGGATTTTTATGTGATGAGCTTGAGTATGAATATTCAGACACCGTTCCGATTGAACGGGCTCACCGACTTAAAACCCGGCGAAATACGGATAGACCCCCGGCGATCGTAAAATTTGCAAGTTTTAAAGACAAAACCACCATCTTACAGTTAGCACGGTCTAAGCTCAGAGAACGAGAGCCAGAACCTGGGGCTGAAGCATCTGAGGCACCGAGTTTCCGAGTTTCTGAGGATTACACGGCGCGAGTGCGGAATATTCGTAAATCATTAGGAGCGTATGTGGTAAAGGCCCGCAACAGCAACAAGAATGCGGCTTTATCTTTCGACAAACTTATCATCGAAGATAAGGTGTACAAATGGGACGAAAACACCCAAAAACCGAAGTTTGTTTCGAAGAACTTAAGCTTTAAATTCAACGAGCGAACACGTGCTCGATATCAACAACAACATGACCCGGTTGATCACGTGGTTGATGACATCATCGGCGAAACCGCTGGTGATTGGGAGCAAGACTTACAGCCGGGCGATGACGATACTCATAGCGAGGCAGGAGGCGGAGACTTTGTAGATGCGAGCCAATAGGAAATTGGCCAAAGCCCGCGAAATGTTGACATAGATAACAGTCACGAGGAGAGTTATTTACATGTGCGCACTTCTAATTATAGATACACGTATATCGATATTTTGACATGGAACATAGAGGGATTGAAAAAGTATACACATGATGTATCGCTGAAGGGTTATTTTGAACAATTTGATATAATAGGGCTTTTAGAAAGTTGGTCAAATTTTCAAGGGGAGTTTGATTCTTTTCTTCAAGACTACACATGTTTTGATTACGTTAGACCCAGAACTGGTGGTTTTAGAAATAGTGGTGGTGTTAATGTGTTTGTGAAAAACACCCTAATGCATAAATATGAGGTTACCAGAATATTTAGCAATTTTAAAAATTGTGTATTCTTGTATTTCAAGACGTCTATGTTCCATACGCAAAATATTATAATATGCTTTACATATATATCACCGGAAGGTTCAGTGATTTATAATGACTCTGATGAAAAAGACGGGGTTAAAATCTTGGAAAATTACTTAATAACTGTGAAAGCGGAATATCCTTATTGCCATTTGTTTATAGCTGGCGATTTTAACGCAAGATGCAAAACATTCTTAGACTTTATTCCAGACGATAATTTAGAGCAAGTGTTTGGTGATATATCATATCCCGGTGACTCATTTGAGATGCCCCGTAATACCAAAGATGAACATACATATAATTCATTTGGCAAATCTTTAGTACAGATGTGCTGTTTACTTGATATACATATACTAAATGGGCGAATTAGGGGGGATGAAAAGGGCGAGTTCACATGCATAGCAAATGAGGGAGCGAGCGTCGTCGATTACAACATTGCGTCGACTGACCTTTTTGAAAATATCTCCTTATTCCGCGTGGAGGATCGCGATGAATCCGTGCATTTCCCATTAAAATGCATAATTTCTCTGCAAGAACAAAATCAAAGAGCAGTATTGAATGTTGACGAAGACGAACGCGAATGTCAGCCATATGTTAAATACAAATGGGACGATTTAAAATCAACTTCATTTTTGAATAAGTTTAGGGACACATTGAATAGCAATTATGATCGAATTGTAACTTCTATCAATGAGAATATAGAGGAAGCTAACGCTATGTTTTTGCAATTATTTTATTCTGCTGCCGAATTCATGAAGGTCAGTAATAATAACGGTATTAGGAGAAATATATTTAGTAATAAGCCATGGTGGGATACGGTTTGCGAGGCGATGAGAAATCGGAAAATGCAAGCACTTAGGCTTTTTAGAATTATTGGTACCAGATGTAACTTAAGAAACTATATTAACCTAAGAAATAGATTTAAAGGTATATGTAGGGATAAAAAACGCGCATACGAATGCCAAAACAGACAGAAATTAGTTCAAGCTAGGAATATACCCTCCAAGTTCTGGAATTTATTAAAGGGAAGAACTGTAAGCATAAAATCAAAAATTTCTCCTATGCAATGGTATAATTATTTTAAGGAACTTTTTTACTTTCACGAGCAGGGTGAAAACGGTGAGCAAACTTTTGCACCGGCGGATTCAGCAGACTGTTTGAATGATCCATTTTCTGTATCAGAAGTTAAGGCAGCTTTGCGGAAATTAAAAACCGGAAAAAGCCCGGGTTCCGATGGTCTTGTTGCTGAACTCTTCCAGCATACGTCAGCTCTCATAGCACCATTATTGACTATATTTTTCAATAGGATATTTCAGACAGGTAATGTACCCGAAAGCTGGACACAGAGTATTATCTGCCCTATACATAAGAACGGTTCTCAACATAACCCCGATAATTTTCGCGGAATCTCTTTGATTAACATTGTAAGCAAAGTTTTTATGACGGTATTAACTTCAAGGCTGACACAGTGGTGTGATGAGCATAACATTATTGATGAAGCACAAGGTGGCTTTCGCCGTGGGTATTCAACCATAGATAACATATTTATTCTGCAGTCGATAGCACAGAAGTATTTATCGAAAGAAGGCGGTAGATTCTATTGCTTTTTATAGATTTCTCAAAGGCATTTGACCGCATTCAACATAATCAGTTATTTCGCAGTCTTGCAAAAAAAGGAATTCATGGTAATTTTTTAAACATACTGAAGTCAATGTATGGTAAATTATCCGCTTGCGTGAAAACAGAACAAGGCCTCACGAGTTATTTCCCTTGTCATATTGGAACTCGTCAGGCTTGCGTATCTAGTCCGTTAATTTTTACCCTGTTTATCAACGATTTAGTTACTTTAATGAGGGAAAATTGCAGAAATGGTATCTTTATTACACAAGATGTACCTGAAATCTTATGTTTACTCTTTGCGGATGACGTAGCCGGTTGTGCAGAGTCTGCTGCATCCCTACAACGACAACTTGATATTATTGATCAATTTTGCCGATCTACAGGAATGCAACTAAATTTAGGTAAAACAAAAATTATAGTCTTTCGCAATGGTGGCTATTTGAGATTTTATGAACACTGGAGATATCGCAACCAACCGGTCGAAGTAGTTTCACATTACAAATACTTGGGGCTTCTTTTTACGCCAAAATTAAAATGGACACGAGCGAAAGAAATGTTGGTAGCACAGGGTAGAAAGTCAATTTTCTCGATTTTAAATTATCAAAGAAAATTTGGCCGTTTCGAATACAAAGATATGTTTAAGATTTTTGACGCGATGGTCACTCCTGTTCTTTGCTATGCTGCGGAAATATGGGGTCATTCATACTCTGAACATATTGAAAGTGTACATGCAAATTTTTGTAAATTATTTTTAGGTTTGACAAGAAATGCTAATCATTGTATGGCACTTGGAGAATGTGGGAGATATTTTCTTTGTACTGTTTATTACTACAAGTGTATAAAATATTGGTGCCACTTGCTTCATATGAGCAATAGTAGATACCCAAAAAGTTGTTATTTAATGCTGAAGTCACATACAGAAATTGATAGGATTAACTGGGCTAGCAATGTACGCGATCTACTCTTTAGATATGGATTTGGGTTTGTTTGGATATCCCAAGATGTTGGTGATGTGCCTGCATTTTTGAAACTATTCCGACAAAGACTTATTGACTGTTGTATTCAAGATTGGCACGAACAGGTCACCGCTTCTTCCAAGTGCGAATACTATCAGCATTTCAAAACCATGTTAAATGTAGAGCGATATCTAGTAAGCAATTTAAATTTACCTTTTGCAATAAGGAGATCAGTTGCAAAATTTAGATGCTCAAATCATAAGTTAAACATTGAGGTTGGAAGACATTCAGATTTACCAAGAGAATACCGAACTTGCAGCTATTGTCTGATAAATAATAACTCGTATTGCATTGAGGATGAATATCATGCATTTTTCGATTGTCCTCTTTACGAGGATGATAGACAAAATTATCTCCCTTTACACCTCTACAACTCAAAGTCACTCCATGAATTTTTCAACATCCTGTCACTGAGCGATAGCAATGTAATCAACCAGGTTTCAAACTTTATTTTTCATATAATGAAAAGAAGAAACAATCTTCAAGTATGATGATTGTGTATAAATGGCGCTAATGTCAGTATATATGTTCTTGTATATATGTTTTGGGCCGGAGGCCTATATCATCTGAATAAACTTTGTCACTTGTCACTTGTCACTTGTCATCCTAATTTCACTTATGCCTAGAACACACCTTGAAATAAACTTTAAGATTGTAAATTAAACATATTATGCACAGAGCTAATAACTAACATTTCGTTCAAAATAAACTTTAAAATATTATAAAACAGCAAACAATCAAATTGAATGTGTGGGCATTGTTCAGTATTCATATGGCGAACAAGCCCACATCTGTTTGCTTGAAAACAATCGCAAAGCAGTTCAAAGTCTAATGGTTAATTTTGGGTTGTGAAAATATTTAGTTGCATTATCTTAACTGGATTCTGTTAAATCAGCCAAACTGTTTTATAAAATTTAATGAAAGTTTATATATTTTTTCTCTATAAATGCAAATTCAGCCCCATAGTCATAATTTGAAATTTCGTCCTTCGAAAGCTGAGATTTAGGGACGTTTTACATTTTTTTGTCGTTTCACAAATAGTTTCATCATTTCAGTTCATAAGTATTTTAAAAAGTTCTTTTTAGAATATAAAGTACAATGACCCAGTATCGGCAGCGTTCAGTGACTCTAACACTATGATTCAGAACTGAGTAAACTTGTCAAACAATTCATTGTTGTTGGTCTTCTGAAGTTCCAATGCCAATAAGTAAATTCGGCTGATAGGAGATTTAGATAGGAAGTAATAGGAATGCACTTTTATCAATATTTTAGATTTGACTCGTAATTATGTTATTTTGCTTTATAACCAGAACAAATGGCATCCCGTATGGCATAACAACCCAGAACTGCGGGAAATGATATATTGATAACATTGACTAATGAGAAATTGTAGGCAGTATGCACCGAGATTTTTGAAACCCAGACATTCTCTCCATTATTGAAGCCATCTAAAGAAGTAATTAGGGCGAGGGGAAAGAGATTGCATGATCCGTGTAACGAGAAAATATATCTTAGCGCTTTTCGCATGTCCGGTGCCATTCAGTCTGTGTGACCATAAAAGACGACCAGAAACATGAAATTTTGTATTTAGATGTAGAACGGTTGTAGTATGCATGGAGCGGCAACAAAGGCGTCAATCAGCTATGCAGTTCCTGTACACCTGATCTGCATCGTATATTTCACATAACCCAATGCAGGTTTTCTCATGAGGGGGTTCTCAAGATCTGATGAGCCGCGACGCGAGAAAACCGGTCTTCGGGGTTTCCGACCAGGTCTGACACAAACCGACCTGTACAGTCACAGAAGCAAACTAGAATCTTGAAATTTTGGATTTAAGTAGATGAGGAATTGCACTATCCGAGTAGCGAAAACAAAGGCGCTGATCAGCTGTGCAGTTACTGCACAGCTGATCTGCGCCTTTGTTTTCGCATAGGCAAAAATCCGGTTTTCTCACGATGCGGCTCTGATATAAGCAACTCAATAATAAGCATCAGTTAGATTATAAAGGCACAGAAAGACAAAATCAATGCTGATTATTTAATTCAAAATAAGTTTAATTTCAACCATATAAAATTGGTATTGAATTTGGGAACGAATTAAGAAAATCGAGCATGATTGTAAGTTAAGAAAATGCAATCAGAATTTATTGTAAATGTACATGACTACCGCTTCCTCCATTGTACACTGTGTTATGGAAGGATAGAATAAGTTATTACAGGAAACGGTCTTATTAAAATGCATATTTGTTTTTATACGTTCGGCTTGTTGTCTTCAAACGCCTCCGCCGAGGTTTTCAAATTAGGCTATATTGTGTCAAGGCTCGTTTATTTCTTAGATTCTCACTCAAATAAGCCAATAATTTGAGCTGCCGCATGGGAAAACCAACAATCTGCATAGGCGAAAACAAAAGCGCAGATCAGCTTCGCAGTAACTGCGAAGCTGATCAGCGCCTTTGTTTTCGCTACTCAGACAGTACAATTCCTCTACTTTCTAAATCCAAAATTTCCAGCCTCTAGCCTTCCTCTGTGACTGTACAGCCCGGTTTGTGTCAGACCTTGTCGGAACCCAAATTGTTGGCTTTCTCACGCACAGGCTCAATTTATTTAAATGTCAGTAAGCTGATGGACTGGTACAAGAAAACATAGAATGACGGTCAGTTTGACATTTGTAAATTGATCCATCATTTGCCATTCTCAGGTAACAAGGTACAAGAAGGCAATGATGAGGAAAAGGTGCAATCAGAAAGAAATTCCCACTTCAAAAATCGAGGTGGGCAAAACCTAAATTGACTATTAGGTACTTATACTAAGAAAATATATAGTAAGAAGGCGGTCACTCACTTCCCCGTACTTAACTAAAAGATATGAAATAGAATAAGTCTGAAATGAGAATGAGTTATTAATGAGAAAAGGGATGGGCCATACCATTCATTATACATAAGGTTCAAACAGCACAAAATTCGACTCCAAAAACATAAAACAAATAGAACCACAAAAAAGTATCGCCTTGGAATGAGCAGTAATATAAAATTGCTGGGGGTGGGGGGCTTATACCGGTTTTACTGGGCCCAAACCTCACCCTCATCTTCTGCAGTGGTTTACAACATTAAGCCATCCAACAAATATTATTGTTGTGCATAGTTGACTATATTGAAAGCCAAACGTTCTACACAGGTGATATTTATACGTCTAAAACGGACATGTGGACGTTTGGAACGCACGATAATCTGCAAACATGCCATTACAGTCTGATCGCTGTAGCAAGAATTTGGCCGAGATGAGCGGGTATCTTACGTGATCTTTAATCCAAGCAGAGACCGGCTAGGTTTTCATGACATTTCAGAATAACAATTTGATATTTGCAATATTTTTGTTCAAAACATTGATTATGGGTACATGTTAGAACCAAGGCGGTTCTAAGGAGTATCTACAGTCTATGTTTTGGATCAAAATTAAGAACATTGGTATACACCTCCACACCTCAGTTTTACTAAATGAGATAGGGGTTATACTTTTCATGGACATTTTTCCTGATGACCATTATAAACACCAGAAGCAGTCGTCCTTCACCGATCCGTCCTTTCTTCAAGAATTATATGTATCCAGCAAAGGATTTAAACACTGCTGCTCATGACATTGCTGCTAATAAACCTACAACTTTAAGATGTACTACAATAGACCTTTTGCAACCCAGGCTAAAATCCCACCACGGTTTTTGGAGTGGGAATCTCTTTCTGATTGCGCCTTTTCCTGTTCGTTGCCTACTTGTATCTATTTAAAAGTAAAAGCACTAGTTTTAGATGCTTAATGACAATCGATGCTGATAGGCAAAACCTCAAAACCATTCTGGAGCATTAAGAATGTGTTTAACATTACGAAAACTTACCCATGCAATATATAGAGATTTTTGTCATCCGTTAAAAAGTGAAAAAAAAAGTTCAATAGATTTTTTCTTTCTTTTTGCTCAAAACATAGATTGTTGGTACACGTTAGAACCGCCTCGCTGAGGCAGTTCTAACGAGTACCCATAATCTATGTTCTGAAGCAGAAATAAGACAAATAGGTATACCCCTGCATACCTCAGTTTCGCTATATAAAAATGGGGGTGTAATGGGGTATTTATTACACGGACATGTTATCCTGATGAATAGACGCATGAGACAACATTCTCCCAATTATAATCTTTTGGGATTTTTCTGTGATCAATGACAAGGAACTAAAATGAGGCCAATCAAATCTAGCCAAAAATTAAATAAGCGAGATTATATTTCTAAAATCATTAAAAGACTCGGATTCAGATTTAAGGCTTCGTTATTCACATAACTCCCCTATTCTATAAACGTTATTGAGAGCTCACGAATGCCATGGAACCTGATTTTTGTATCAGATCCACAAACGCTGAAAGAGTGTATCACTTGACATTTTGTCGGTTAAAGATTTTGAAAAAGCTTATAACTTGTTATCAGCAGCCTTTTCTTCATTATCAGAATTAACCCTTTTTTACTTACATGATTAAAACTAAATGTTCTGGCTCAGAAAATGGAAACTGAGATGAAAGGAGTTATCGAGACCAACATGGTTTAGTTCATATTATGTATTTGAAAATAATTCATACTGGGAATAACATTTTATTAGAGGGAAGTGAATAAAATATCAGATCTTGGAAAAAAGCTCCAAAATGTAAAATTTCTACAGATTCCTTGTTTTCCATTCGACGAAAACATGGTTAAATAGAAAATCAGCTTTGAAATGAGCCGCGACGCGAGAAAACTGGTATTCGAGTTTTCCGACCAGGTCTTACACAAACCGAGCTGTACATGCACAGAAGATGGCTAGAGGCTGTAAATTCCAGATTTACAAAGTATAGGAACTGTACTATCGCGGCGTAGCGAAAACAAAGGCGCTGATGAGCTTCGCAGTTACTGCGAAGCTGATTTGCGCCTTTGTTTTCACATAGGCAAAAATCCGGTTTTCCTATGGCGCGGCTCAAATGAACAGAAGCAAACATTCATCAAAATAACAGATAATGCACCTGAATATACAAAAGGTATACTTTTCGAAAGATATGACAATAATAATTTACTCTCATTTGCTTCTGATACAAATTTGTGATAATAATGACAAGCAATTGGTTGACAACATTTGCACGATGTTCAAAATTATAGGAGAAATTATACTAATATTCGTTTTGCGTTCTTATATAATAAGTGCGCAGTAATCAAGAATTGCAATTGAGCCGCATCATGATAAAACCGGCTTTTCGCATAAGCGAAAGCAAAGACGCAGATCAGCTGTACAGTAACTGTACCTTTGTGTTCACTATACAGATAGTACAATTCGTCTTGTACTTATATAGAAAATTTCGAGCGTCTAGCATTCTTTAGTTACTGTACAGGCCGGTTTGTGTCAGACCTGGTCGGAAACCACGAAGACCGGTTTTCTTGCGTCGTGGCTGAGTCATAAAAAAACAAGATAAATCACTATTCAGCATGCGTTGATAATAAGATAATTTTATTTTGATTCGCAGTAAAATTGATCTCATGTTCAAAACATATTAAAAGAAACCTGAAAACTTGAAAATGTAAGAAAATTTGCAAGCAGACCAAAAATTCTGCTTAAAAGCAAATTGGATTATTTGAAAAGAAGAGAATCAAAGATGCAATTAAACAACAAAGAATGTACGACGTTGCATTTTGGTGCATTTAGCTTTGAAATTCCATAAACTTATAATAGTAACACACTTAAGCGTAACAATATGTGTAAACGTATCATGCATGACAGCACTAAATCTGAGAGTGAAATACACACACACACACACACACATACACACACACACACACACACCAGAAGAACCAGTTTGTGACATATTTGTACATCAAAAATTGATTAGTCTTACATGTGGCTTTCATGTGTTTTACCTCGTAATTGTTTGTTTGTTTGTTTTGTCTTCCTCTGTTGTATATGAAGTTTATAAGGGGGTATACTGTTTTCACGTTGTCCGTCCGTCCGTCCGTCCGTCCGTCCGTAACACTTTGTTTCCTTAATATCTTGAAGCCCCTTAGCCGGAATTTCATGAAACCTTGCACACACATACATATTGATGGGGCAAATATTATGATAAAACATAAGGGGCTAGGGGCCAGTTCTGTGAGAGGTATTTCCCTTTGTAATTCTTAATGGCTGTGTTTATATCCATATTCTTTAATATCTTGAAGCCCCTTAGCGGCAATTTCATGAAACCTTGCACACACATACATATTGATGGGGCAAATATTATGATAAAACAAAAGGGGCTAGGGGCCAGTTCTGTGAGAGGTGTTTCCCTTTGTAATTCTTAATGGCTGTGTTTATATCCATATTCTTTAATATCTTGAAGCCCCTTAGCGGCAATTTCATGAAACCTTGCACACACATACATATTGATGGGGCAAATATTATGATAAAACATAAGGGGCTAGGGGCCAGTTCTGTGAGAGTTATTGCCCTTTGTAATTCTTAATGGCTGTGTTTATATGCATATTCTTTAATATCTTGAAGCCCCTTAGCGGGAATTTCATGAAACCTTGCACACACATACATATTGATGGGGCAAATATTATGATAAAACATAAGGGGCTAGGGGCCAGTTCTGTGAGCGTTACTCCCTTTGTAATTCTTCATGGCTGTGTTTATATGCATATGTATAGTGCCTTCATGGGCCGATCAACTCCTACCACAGTTTTCCATGAATAACTCTGAAACTTTGCTAATATAATGGTGACATGTTTGACATTTGCATGAAGACGTTTGATAGAAAAAAATAATTTTTGACAAAATTACAACTGAGAGAACATAGACAATTTTTCATGAGCATTTTCTATTACAGGGGATGTGCATGTGCTATGGTAGTGGCTATACGGGCCGATCAACTCCTACTACAGTTTTTGCTGGAGTCATTTGATACTTTGCCATCACGATACAGACACACTGGACATGTGCATGAAGAAATAATATTTTGGAAAAATAATTTTTAACAAATTTGCAGCTTTGTGAACTTAGACAATTTTTGTGCATTGTTTCCAACATGGGTTCCATGGTAGTGCCTATACGGGCCGATCAACTTCTACCACAGTTTTTGCTGGAGCCATTTGATACTTTGCCATCACGATACAGACACACTGGACATGTGCATGAAGAAATATTATTTTGGAAAAATAATTTTTAACAAATTTGCAGCTTTGTGAACTTAGACAATTTTTGTGCATTGTTTCCAACATGGGTTCCATTATAGTGCCTATACGGGCCGATCAACTCCTACCACAGTATTTGCTGGAGCCATTTGATACCTTGCCATCACAATGCAGACACACTGGACATGTGCATGAAGAAATATTATTTTGGAAAAATAATTTTGAACAAATTTGCAGCTTTGTGAACTTAGACAATTTCTGTGCATTGTTTCCAACATGGGTTCCATGGTAGTGCCTATACATGCCGATCAACTCCTACCACAGTTTTTGCTGGAGCTATTTGATACTTTGCTTTCACAATACAGACACACTGGACATGTGCATGAAGAAATATTATTTTGAAAACAATATATTTTTGACAAAATTTCAGCTGTTTGTACTTAGACAATTTTTGTGCAAGTTTTCAACATTTATTCTAAGGTGTGCAGATATGGGCCGATCAACTCCTACCACAGTTTTTCTTAGATTTTTTTTATATTATGCCTACATAATGTACACCCATTTGACATTTGCATGAAGAAATATTATTGCGAAAAAATAATTTTTGACAAAATGACATCTAAGAGAACTTAGACATTTTTTTACAGGTAAGGGCATTTATAGGCCGATCAACTCCTACCACAATTTTTGATGGAACAATTTCATATTGTGGCTACATGATGTACACTCATTGGACATTTGCATGAAGAAATTTTATTGCGAAAAAAATAATTTTTGACAAAATGACACCTATGAGTACTTAGACAATTTTTCTTCTTTTTGTTTACAGGTAAGGGCATTCACGGACCGATCAACTTCTACCACAGTTTTTGATTGAACAATTTCATATTGTGCCTTCACGCTGTACACCCATTGGACATTTGCATGAAGAAATTTTATTGCGAAAAAATATTTTTTGACAAAATGACACCTATGAGAACTTAGACAATTTTTCTTCTTTTTGTTTACAGGTAATGGTATTCACGGGGCGATCAACTCCTACCACAGTTTTTGATGAAACAATTTCATATCGTGCCTACATGATGTACACCCATTGGACATTTGCATGAAGAAATTTTGTGAAAATTTTATTTTGACAAAATGAGAACTTGGACATTTTTTCTTCTTTTTGTTTACAGGTAAGGGCATTCACAGCGGGGGGTATCTAATACGCCTTGCTTATTGCCAATTCTTGTTTATCATGATTTATTTGTTTGTCCATGATGATTTGTTGACTAGTTAGAGATTCACCACGAGAACCGAACAACTAACTTAATGTTGTGAACCACTGCAGAAGCTGAGGGTGAGGTAAGGTACCTGTAAAACCGGTTTAAGCCCGCCGGTAATTTTATATTACTGATCGTTACAAGGCGATGCTTCTGTGGTGTTTTTTTTTATTTTTTTTTTTTATGTCTTGGTGTTTAAAAAACATTGTGCTGTTTGCGCATCATGTACATGTATGTTATCATATTTTTAGTTAAGTTTAGGTTACTGAGTGGCCACCTATTGGGAAAAAAGCTGCTCATTCGGCTTACGGTGTGTTTTCGTGGTACAAATACCTGATTGTTAATTTAGTTTTTTTTCCCACCTCGGTTTTTGGAGTGGGGTATTTTTCTGATTGCACCTTTCCTGATCGTTGCCTACTTGTACCTTTTCTTACTTTTGGTCCAAAACATAGATTGCGGTTACTCGTTAGGAGCGCCTCGTCGAGGGGGTTCTAGCGTATACCCACAACCTTTGTTTTGAGCAAAACTAAGAAAAATATCGATTTTTTTTCGTTGAAAATTTTCATTTTTGCAATCAAAATTTTTTCTGTATATTGCATGGGCTTGTTTTTATAATAAAATGGGACAAATCCTTTGGTTTCTGCAAATGTGTTTTGTACCTAGGTCAATAACATTTCTAGTGTTCGGAAGTTTAAAGGTTACAAACTAGAAACGACACTTGAGTTGGCTGATTAAAGATGTGTCGTAATTACAACGCAACTGATTAAACATGTATTAAAACATGTCTTCGAAATTGGATTTTTAAGAACATGTGCGCTAGTTTTCAAGATTGTCGACCGGGTGCCACATAATTATGTCTGTACAATATACATGCGATCAGTCTGATGTTCAATTCGCATTAATCACGATTTACGTTTAGAGCCATATTCTAAACAATGTTTTCATTATTTGACCCCGTTTAGGCATGTGTCTTTGATTTTTAGACCTCCCTGGTGCTTGTTTTGGAATTAAAGTATATATATCTGGCTATAATGAGTCACTGATGAGGGTTCAGTACCCTGGACCATACTATCTCCCTTTGAATGTTTTTACTGATTCCAAAGGATCTAAGTTACAGTTTATTATCAACGGGCTCCTGATGTGATATCAGATAATTTAAGCTAGTCTAGTCTGAATAGCACCATTTAGAAAGCTACTCGCTAGAACTATCAAAACAATTTGTGCACAATACATACTGTAAATGCTTCAATGATAAGCCCGGAAATGGCGTCGTAAAGAATCAGTGAGACTAATCATGTTTACTTACGGGAAATAAACTAGAGACGCGCTGCTTTCCGGTGCTCGTAATTGGGTGTGAACTTGAATGAGTGCATAGGACTTTATGGGTCGTAAAAGGGATTTGTTACATAAGGTAAACGGCGGAATTAAAACACTGAGAGCTGCACTAACAGTTTGTGTGTACAGATTTAACATCATATTTAACTACCAGGGGTTGGTAACTCAAAGCCATCTTAAGCTCAGGATCAACTTACGACCGACTTAAGTGTCTCTTAGAGGTTATGGTGAATAACTGAAAAGGATCGTAACTTTGCGGTCAACTCAAGTCCACCTTAGCGTCGTCTTATCTCACGAAGTGGCACATTTCATTACAAAATGTTACGATGGCTTAAAGTAACTGGAATCGCAAGGGCGTAAATTTTAGGTCAGTCATCTTAAGATCATCGTAAGAATGTCGTAAGTATGGGAACTTACGATGACTTCGAGTTACTAATCCCTGGGCCCAGAATTACAATGCTTCCTTAAAGTTAAGGCCCACCTTAGTTAAGGTGACAAATTTTGATGCGATATTTTACCGTTAAAATCAATAAGTGCTTTCACAAAAATGTACAAGTGTATAAATTTAATGTCATTGACATTATTAAAACAATTAGTTTGATGAGAATATTTTAGATGCATATTTTTGGATGCTGAAATTTGTCACCTCAACTAAGGTTCTCCTTATTTTTAAGGTAGGATTATAATTCTTGGCCAAGAAAATATAAAATAAGGTTCATCGACGTCATCATCCATATAACATTTTGAAATTATTGATTGTCTTCCAAGTATTACTTCAAACACATGAACACGAAAATCAGACACCTTGCGACAAGAGGGATAGCCGTTGTAATTCTTATGCTTTAGAGTTTACTTATGTATTACTCACATTAAACGGTATCAGGTCTAATAATAAACCGTCTTAAAGCTGTTGGGCCCGGAGCTTCTTGTCTCTTGCTTGGCCCAACGGGGTTCAAATGGTATTTTTCGTTTGCTCCGGATTTGGCGCCCAGGAATCTTCATCGTCGGGCAGCATTCTGAATCTGTGAGTCCTCTATTTTGATTCATCATGGTGGTTATCGCGATTTATTGGTTTATCCTTGATGATTCATTGATTAGTTAGAGATTCACCACGAGGACCGAACAACTAAAAAAATGTTGTGAACCACTACGAAAGATAAGAGTGAGGCTAGGCGCCCGTAAAACCGGTTTAAGCCCCCCCCCCCACTCCCCCACCCCAGTATTTTTGTATTATTGATCGTTCCAAGGCAATACTTGTGTTGTGGTTCTACTTGTTTAATGTTTTGAAGTCGAATTTTTGTACTTTTAGTTAAGTTCGGGTAACTGGGTGGCCGCCTATTGGGAAATAGCTGCTCACTCGGCTTACGACTTATTTTTTTTTAGTATGGGTTCCTAATTGGCATACAAATAGACATAGAATATTTATATTGTGTCGAATATTACAAACATATAACATAAGCCCTGTAAGGTTTTTTCTTCGACAAACATGTGTAAAATAACAAAATTATCACAGTACATGCACAAATTAGAACGAAAATAACTACATGTATATACAACATCACAGACATTTTTTAGATAAATACATGTCAATTTAGCTTTTTCCCACCTCGATCTTTGGAGTGGGAATTTCTTTCTGATTGCGCCTTTTCCTGATCATTTTCCACAAAGCCGAGTGAACATGAACAAGGGTGTGCAAAACGAAACCCAAGTATCTGCTACGCAAAGGGGGCCTGACTTTATATCAGATGACTTAATCGAATTATAAAAAAGTCTGAATGCATGAACTTCCTAATACAGAAAGCTACACGCCATAGCCATAAAACATTTTATGCACACTACATACTGTAAAATCCCCAATATGTCCAATATATAGTTACAATGGGAAAACGATGAGCCTTAGAGCGTTTATATTCTGCTAGTAGCAACCTTAAGTAATCCTCTTCTTGCCTTCTATGCCCCTAAAGTACATACAGGCCACGCCTCAAAGCAGCTCCCCTACAGGTAAATCTGTACAGATCAGTTGAGTGTTAACAGGAACATTGGTCCTCTGTTTATTAAGAGGGACTCATATTGTCTTTACAAGAGGATTTTGTGTTGTGTTTGTGGTGCACACTTATCTAAGTTATTCCAATTGCGAGTTTCATTTTGCATGGTTTTGTGGCCACCCGAGTATAATTGATCATAATTTGGCTGTTCACTAAGCCCTCTGCATTTTACTTGTTCTGTCCAAGCTAACACTGTGACCACTTTACCTACTATAGCTGCTCACCCTGCTTTCCGTTATTCATGTTAAACGTTGGTATCTATGTTTAGTATTTTCTTAATATGATTTTTCTCATTTCTTGTATATCATTGCACCACTGCAGAAGCTGAGAGTGAGGTTCGGTACCTGTAAAATCGATTTAAGCCCGCCAGTAACTTTATATTACTGATCGTTCCAAGGCGATACTTCTGTGGTGGTTCTTATTGTTTTATGTCTTAGTGTTAAAGTTTTTGTGTTGTTTGCACCTTATGTACGTATTTTATCATATTTTTAGTTAAGTTAAGGTAACTGAGTGGCCACTTATTGGGGGAAATAGCTGCTCATTCGGCTTACGATATGTTTTCATGGTACAAGTACCTGATTGTTTATTTAGTTTTTTCCCACTTCGGTTTTTTGAGTGGGGATCTCTTTCTGATTGCGCCTTTTCCTGATCTTTGCCTACTTGTACCTTTTCATTGAATAAAATCCCACAAATGGAATATTACAATTCGAGTAATGTCAAGTACTCTGACAATTATTTAAGTTAACTTGATAATGTGATAGTCATGTATTAATGTATTAATATAGCCATACTGTAGAAACGCTACTGGAAAGGATACTTCATTGTTAAGCAAGGCATAAAGGGAAGAGAACCACACAATAAATATCACCTTTAATCTAAAATGTTGCTAAAACAAAACCAAGACGTCCTTATAACATTGTCTTGTTATGTCTTGTATACAGCACAAACAATTTTGTGATTGTGTAATGTAACAATAATACCTCCAATAATGACAATTCAGATTGTGACGTGAGATGTTGTCTTAAAAGGATATGAAGCTGGTTAAAACGGAATGAAAGTATTACATATTATGCGTGCTTTTATCAATGTCCTAATGCTGCTAGTTAACATCAACACAACATCGCCCTTAACTGATCAGTAAAATAGGTCAAAATCCTATCGCTTTTGCAAACGTGCCTTTTAGGTCAAAACGATTCTATTTAAGTCAACTTATTAATAGTTCTCGGAAACTTAAAGCAAAACAACCAGAAACGCCGCCTTAATTGGCTTATCAAAGTTATGCTGTGATTGCTCCGAAAAGGACAGGGTTATGTCAGTCTTTCTACGTTAACAAATCCCTCAGTCTCGTGTTATGTCGAACTATCAGTTTTAAACGGCATTGGGCATGTTTAGTCAGAAAGTTAATGGAAAGGTGTTTCGGTAGATGTAAGGCCTTGTAAGTATGGCGGCATCCATAACATGCTGCCCCTTATTATGGAGTTTCAAAACGAAGAAGAGTGTGCAGTTCAATAGGTTAAACACATTTTAATCAGGCCTTGAGGTTATAAAACTTTTTTCAAGCTCAGCTCAGCTGAGCACAAAATTTCAACTGCTCATAAATGTTGAAATGGTCAAAATTAGTGGAAAATTCAGGTTCAAAACTCAAAAACTAGTAATTTATCCTGCTAATAAATGTTAAAATGCCAACAATTGTTGGCATTTTAACATTTATGAGCAGGATAAATTTTAGTCTCAGCTGAGTTGAGCATGAAAAAAGTTTTATAACCTCGGGCCCAGACCAGACTGAATTCGCTCTATGTTAA
The DNA here is from genome assembly GCA_964017185.1 of Rugalucina vietnamica. Taxonomy (NCBI): domain Eukaryota; kingdom Metazoa; phylum Mollusca; class Bivalvia; order Lucinida; family Lucinidae; genus Rugalucina; species Rugalucina vietnamica. The sequence goes on along the minus strand of OZ024882.1, from coordinate 3,213,045 downwards.
GTCGAACGGTAGAAACTACGCAAACTGTCGATTTCTCAAGAATTGAATGACCTCTAGAAATCAAAATGCAATGTTTGGCACAAGAAACGCCTACTATGTAAAAAGGGCATCATTATTCAATCAAACTTTATTCTTCGATATCCAACGCCAACACCATACAATTATTATTAGCTAATTGAAGAGATGTTATTCTCCACATTGTAAACACATGGAAGAATAAGGGATTTACACTCCTATCAATGAATATCCATTCATATGCCACAATGGATTAAAGCAAATGACCAACGGAAGGAAAAGCTTGTCGGCAATGAAACACGATAAGCATCTAAACGTACTAGTCGACTAGTCGTTCAGCCGCTTAAAAAGCCGTTTGTATTTGCATTGAATTAGCTACAATCAGGGATGCATTTTATGGTCCAAGCTATAAATAAATGTAAAACCATTTGTATATGTCAGTTATCTTTCATTTCAGCGTGGTGCCAGGAATATACGTTTTCGTCTCAACCGGTTTCCCGGCATTGCTAAATAAATGAAAACAGAGACCTGCCAGTACATGGGTCAGAACTTTGATTTTATAGAACCTTGACAATAGGCGGTCCTCAAAATGTCAAGCAGGGGCTTACTAAACCAAATACCCATATCCCTTCTACTCAAAATGGTCTTGGCGTTATTTCAGATTACTGAAATTAAATGAATCTAAAGGACAGCTTAAAATATCATACAGTAAACTACACGAATAGCTATAGCCACACAATAGATTGCACACAATACATACTGTGTTCAATTCGAAAATAAGTCCGGAAATGGTGTCGTGAAGTGAGACTGATTAGTTCTTTTTACGAGATAATTGGAGACGTGTTGCTTTCCGGTATTTGTAGGTGGAAGTGAAGTTGCATGTCAGAATGAGTACTAACAGCATAGCCACAGATGTGACGCCACAGAAGTACACCAAATTGATGGGTTCTAAAGAGATGGTGCGGACTTGCTAGAGGGTTGGGTTACAGATAATCTTTCACCATTAATATGTTTTTCAACTGATGATTTACATATACAGACAACAGCTAATATCATCTGAGAACGATTAAGTTAGCTTAGGTTAATGTTCCTGGTCAAGCTGATTACTAGTATCTAGTGTGCATATATTTCGCTATCAACTGAAAACTTAACATAATTGAGCCGTCTCGTGGGAAAATCAAACATGTGGTTTCCGAACAGGTCCGACACAAACCGACCTGTACAGTCACAGAAAAGAGCTAGAAGCTTGAAATTTCGGATTTAAGAAGAAGAGGAAGTGTAATACCCGTGTAGCGAAAACAAAGACGCTGATCAGCTTCGCGGTTACCGCGAAGCTGATCTGCGTCTTTGTTTTCGCCTAATATGCGGATTGTTGGTTTTCCCATTAGGCGGCTCAATTATCAAGGTATTATAATCTCTAATATATTGCTATACAAATGTAATTTACAGCCTTTTGAGAGAAGCAATGTTCTCGTAATATAATTACCACCGAGTTATATTCAAGCGAGAGTCATGTTGTCTTTTAGAAGATTTGTTTGAATGTGTTTTCTTGTCGAGTCTTTGCCCTGGGTTTAAAGGATCAAATATGACAATTAGAAAATTTAAGTATGACCTCTAGGACAAGTGATGATGCTACATATCTGGATTAAGCAAGTTTCGTCGTTGTAGAAGTGGCAGTGTGACAAACTAACAATTCGAACAAAGCGTCATTAATACATTAGCTATAAGCACACAGAATCCTACACCTGGTATAAAACAGTGCGAGAAATGCCAAGTTCGTGATCTGACATTTATTTTAAGGTTACCGTGTACAATATTTCTCTTTGGAATCTAAGACGTTGTCACAAGGCAATAAATATTTGTCATTTGAATATACATACCGTATGTAACTGTGCCAGTATGTCACTGATGGCCTGGTGATCAAAACGAACGCTGAGCGAACGCTGAACGACAGGTGTAGGTACATTCTTTTAACGGGACAGGCCAGGAAAACGTCATTCCAACCTTTCACTAGGCGGGTCGTTAACTTACCTTATGACCCCACTAGATGAAAGTTTAGTTTCTGCCCGGCCTACACAACAACAAATCAAAGATTGGGTGTTTTAGAACTACACGGAGTTATGTACGGAATTTTTCCAATAAAGACAGACACATTTCGTCCAGTAAATAAAAATAAAACTGAGATCCTTTAAGAGCAGTGAGCATATTATTGAGAAAGGGGATGGGCCATACCGCGATTTCGGCTACTTAAGCCTCATTAGTGACCCTTTAGATTTGGCAGCATGAAGCCAAATAGAATAGCAGTAGTTTTAAAACTTTCAACAGGATAGTCGATAAAAGACTAGTATTTTCAAAACGGGTCAAACACATTAAAAGTTGGTTAGAAAATTAATCTAAACCGACAAAAAATTCTGATATCTCAGAATATCCCCACTGATCTCAAAGGACCATAAGGAAGATAGAATCACCACAATGGATGATGTACGGGGAGACTTTTTAGGGCTTCCACACGGCACACACCAAATAATGCAGTTGTAGCAAATAAAGATTAAAAGTTAGATCCTTTTAAGAGCAGTGAACATATTAATGAGAGTGGGGCTGGGCCATACCGTGCTTTCTTCTACTTAAGTCTCATCAGTGACCCTTTAGATTTGGCAGCATGGAGCCAAAGTGTATTTTCTCGAGTAACTGTTGAATGAACTTTGTCACCCATTCTAAAATAAGGTGCAAATCCTGGAGAAAAAAAAATGAAGAAAAATAAACTTTTAGAATTACACTTTTTCGACATACCATCACTATTGTGGATCATTCAGGCTTCATCCACCTTCCCGATATTCTTGCAATTTCTACATCATTTTGAAACTTGATGGGTATATTCCAATTTGGTAATCAACGTGACGCACTAATGAACTAAATGTAACCATAACACAAACTCAACGTATATCTCTGACTAGCAGACTTCAGTTTCTCAAATAAAGAGCAATATTAAGTAGATTAAATCAAACAATAAACGTCCTTTCATATCTACTATCGAAAAATGTTAGATTGGTGCAGGCTTCTTGATTCAGAATTTTCAGTGTTGTTAGCTTGCAACTTTAGTAACATCTGACCTGTACACCAGACTTATATCAAAACATGAAATGATAATTATATTTGTCCTACATGAGTGGCGGAGCTTATAATTACTTTTCTAAATACATCTTGCTATATGGTAGGTCTTGTTTTATTCAGCGTCACGTAAATTACTTGCAAACCGCAACATAAATTATTTTTGCAATACAGATACACAATGGCATTAAATATTATCTGAGAGACTTTATCTGGATACGTTTACACCAAACAGACAATCTTGTGTGATCCTATTTCATTTTTAATATTGTTTTACTTTTTGTACAACATTCTATAAAAACGTAATGTACGTGACGGAATACTGTAATTTACGTGACGGTAATATTTAAGTCACCTACATTATTTTTATACTTAGATATGTTTGAGTATTTGCTCACTTAAAATGAAGCATGGAATTTGAACCAGTCTGCACAAGAAGTAAATCCTTCGATTAATTAACCACGTAATTATTTAGTAAAACAAAACTGTTTTATATTGATAAAAATGTATATTAATCTCAGGGCTGATATTTTACTTTTGGTCAGTATTTTGGAATGGACAAATGCGAATAACAAATGTTGTATTGCTATGTCTTTGATTGAAGGAGGTGTGATCCCTTTAGATTCAACTGTTTTCAACTATAACTGATAAAAAGACTTAAACTACCTTTTGGATTTTACGTGACAAATGCGTAATTTACGTGACACTGCTTGGAAAAACATCATATTCCGTAAACTTAACTAATAAAAAATACATAATGGACATTAAACATTTATTGACGCTAATTCAAGGCACAATCTTAGCTATATAATATGTCATATTGGCATTTTGAAAGTAAGTACCATCACGTAAATTACTGTCACGTTTATTACATTTTCAACTTTAGCATCCAAAAAAAACACCTCAGGGTCGTTTGATATTAACTTATTTTTGTGAGATGTATTCACCCTCCATACTTTCATATTCAGATAACGTTGTTTCAAATACCATGTTGGATTTGTAGAAAAATGGTGTCACGTATGATTACATCTTAAAAGGGACGCAATGGTTAAGCAGGGGGATTAGATATATTTGACCAAAATAGTAAAGCAAAATGAAAAAAACATATGTTATCCATATAAAGGACATATTCAACTATTTAATTGACACAGTTTGGTCTGCAATTAGAGAAAGCAGAATTAAGATTTGGACAATCTTCTATAGCGTCACGTAAATTACAGAAACTCTGTGACATGCTTTTTTCGATTTTTGATGTTTGATATTTTTGTTTGTTTACAAGATATAAAATAACAATTTCTTTTACCAAAAGATAATGTCAAATTAAGTAAATCGAACGATGTTGTTTCGTGTGAAAATAGAATTTGTTCATTCTATCGCCTTTTGAATTTTTGCATTTCAGTTTGTGACATGCCGTTTTTGGTGGGGTCATGCATTATTCATTACTACCAGAGATCTTAAAAAACATAACTGGGTATCATACTTTATTCGGTTTAAATGGAGATAGTACCAAATTTTGAAAATACAGCGAACCTTGGTGATATATTGAACAATGTCAGTCCAATTTTTATTTAACACCCCGAGACAGGGGGTGCGCTGCTTATTTTAGAATGAGTGAAAAAATACTTGCAAAACAAGGAAGCGTGTCGACTGTATAGCTTCGCTATTGTCAAAAGTAGATCAGAATGGAGCATTACCCCCTGTGCGTTCAAAAACACATCGAAACATATTTTTATTTGTACTGGTTACTTTGTTCTTTCAAATGTTCTTGTCAACAGTAAGCAATACCTCTTTTTGAAACAGTTAAGGAACTGGGTGAGCAATATAAATTATCTCATTTTATATGCAAAATAATACTACCACTTCGTAATGATTTTCAGATAAGTATATGCTGCGTGTGTAGGATTGTAATAACTCGTGTTTTGATACCTATGGACCTATCTTTCTGAAGCCCATATTGTTTGTTAGAGAGACAGAGTAGTACTTACTGTATTTAAGGGATACAGTTGGTTATTTCTCATAATCATAAGCGCAAAACAAAATGTGTGAAATTGGTTTATGATTCATAAGTATTTTATAACTAGACCTATTTCAGCCGCATCATGAGAAAACCGGATTTTTGCCTTTGCGAAAACAAAGGCGCAGATCAGCTTCGCAGTAACTGCGAAGCTGATCAGCGCCTTTGTTTTCGCTACTCGGATAGTACAATTCCTCTTCTACTTATAGCCAAAATTTCAAGTCTCTAGCCTGCTTCTGTGGCTGTACAGGCCGATTTGTGTCAGACCTGGTCGGAAACCCCGAAGACCGGTTTTCTGGCGTCGCGGCTCATTTGATTTTTGCCAATTCAGGGGAGACTGTCAATATTGTCTGTCATAGCTTCGTGTAAACGTATTGACGTTTCCTTACGACATTTATTGTCTGTCTCCATTCTAGGATTTCTGCAATACATTGAAATACCATCAGCAGCCGAAATATGCTTTAAAATAACCATCAAAATAAACCAGTGTAAGATCTAAATTTATTATATGGTTAGTGATGAAATATAGAGAAATATGTATTAAATATAACCAATATTTGAAAACGTTATATTTTCACATGTGAAAATATAAAAAAGTTATATTTTCACATGTGAAAATATAAGATTTGGGAATACGCAAATTACGATTTCACGGTTTCATTTCTAATTGATACATAACTAAATTTTATAATCTATGCTAATGTTGACGCAATGAACGTTCACACACAATAGCGACGTAATGACGTGACGTAATGACGTCATTTAAAATTTTGACGTCATATGCTTTAGCGCGCAACGTTACAATGACTACATGCAATATAATAAAAAGAAAATTCAAGTTTTTGTCGTGAATATGACTTTTATTTCATCTCGTGAAGTGAAAAATTATATATTTCATTCGTGCCTTCGGCACTCATGAAATATAATTTTTTTCACTTCACTCAATGAAATAAAACTCATATTCACTCCAAAAACTTGAATATCCTCTATGTATTGATCGTTTGACTTAACCACTTTTAATTACCATTAACAAGCTTGTAAACCACTTGACTGACCAGGTCTAGATTTTTAATTATACAGGTGACAGTTCCGAAAAACTTTGAATGGTGTTCCAGATATCAACACTCGTTGGTATTTCAGATACCCTCAACTAGTACAAAGTTGAGGCCCCCAGACTAGCAGGGACTTCAACGTTGGCCAAGTTGCTCAAAACTTCGTTAGCTTAACGTTGTCGTGGAGCCCACGATTTGTTAACTATATATCGACTTCAAAAGCAAATACATTGCAACCCAAAGGATTCTCACATATTTTTTTTTTTCAAAAAGAAAATAACAGTGTATTTATAATATTCATGTTTAAAGTTTTAACGAATGGTTAATTAACGATGTCGTTAATTTTGAACAACTGGGCCCTGAACTGAAATGTGATCAAATTCACTTCTCTATTGAAAATGTCTCTCGGTAAAACCTCCACTCTCCAATCCTTGTTTCGATGTTCTTTCATCATTTATTTAGGTTCTGAACAAATTTTAATTGTGTTGCTCTATTTAGAATTGCTAGTCGATGTATTGACTCCCCAGCTGAAATGTATAAAATTGTAGTTATTTTCTCTGTCTTCATGTTGCCAGATTTATAGGGTCACTGATGAAGACTGAATAGCCGAAACCGCGGTATGGCCCGTCCCCTATCTCATTAATGTTTCCAGTGCTCTTAAAGGGGCCCATTTTTACTTTTTATTTTCCATTACGAAAACATACCCATGCAATATATTTAGATTTTTTCAGGTAAAGGCATTTAAACGTTTATTCAAAAAAAATTTTTTTTGATATTATGGCTCAAAACATGGCTTGTGGGTACACGTTAGAACCGCCTCGGCGATGCGGTTCTAACGGCTACACACAATCTATGTTTTGTATAAAAAAAAATAAGAAAAAAAATAGAATACCCCTGTAAACCTCGGTTTTACTATTATAAAAGTGGGATTTCCGGATCTTTGCCTACTTGTACCTTTTTAAGGGGATTTATTTTTACCGACATGTTTTGCTGATGCTGAGTGACGTTGGTATTGATGTCATACAATGTTGTATGAAGTTCAAAACAATAAGAGAAACAATGAGCCGCCTCATGGGAAAACCAAAAATCTGCATAGGCGAAATCAGCGCCTTTGATCTTGCTACACGTATAGTACAATTCCTCTACTTCCTATATACGAAATTTCATGCTTCTAGCTGTCTTCTGTTTCTGTGCAGTCCGGTTTGTGTCGGACCTGTTTGGAAACCACATCGTTGGTTTTCCCACGAAGCGGCTCAAAGCATAAATATTTTAATAGAGAGCTATCGAGATGTTATCAACGACAGCCAGTGTTACGGAATGTTCGAAACCGGTCATGTATATGTCTACAGGTCTAGCTCAATATGAGCCACCTCGTGGAAAAACCAACAATGTGGTTTCCGAACAGGTTCGACACAAACTGATCTGTACCGTCACAGAAGCTGGTTAGAAGCTTGAAATTTTGGATTTAGAAAGTAGATGAATTGTACTATCCGTATAGCGAAAACAAGGGCGCTGATCAGCTTCGCGGTTACCGCGAAGCTGATCTGCGTCTTTGTTTTCGCATATGCAGATTGTTGGTTTTCCCATGGGGCGGCTCATATATAGTAATATGTTCTTCAAGTGGCTTTTAATTAACATTACGAAAACACGCCTATACAATATAAAAAGATTTTTTTCAGCCGTAAAAGTTGAAAAATTTGATCGAAATAAAAAATCGATACTTTTAATATTTTTTATCAAAAACATTGGTTGTGGCTACACGTTAAAACCGAATGAGAAAAATAGGTATACCCTTGTATAATCCAGTTTTACTATATAAATGTGGATTTTTAGGGGGTAAACCTTTCATCAACATATATTTCTCATTATACTATACGACCAGGTGTGTCGATATTGCTTTTTAAGTATACCCGGGAGCAAAAGTTCCGAACTTAATTAAAACCGGGACACGACTAGTCCAATCATTAGCCCGGCTAAGGCCTGGCCCATCAGCACTTTCCTGACAATAACCGGACAATAACAGATGTATATGCGACAATAACTATGTGGTCTTAATTAAAGCGTTTATATTATTTCTGTCCTTTTGACTCTGCGCTGGAAATTTTTGCACGTTCTAATTAAAACTTAATTAGCTAAGCTACAAACAAACTCTTTTTTCTTTCGCTCCATGTTGCAAAATCTATGGGTCACTGAAGAGGTTTAAGTAGCCGAAAGCGCGGTATGGCCCATCCCCTTTCTCATTAATATGTTCACTATTTTAAAGGATCTGTTTTATTTTACCACATATGTGCTACTATCATTTCACTGAAAATAAATATCTAAGGGATGAACAGGAAATCTCACAATCAAACGAAAAACCTTATCACAAAAGCCAAAGTGTGACATTACTTAAACAACAATTCGGCAAAATATGATTGTAATAGCTGACATATGGTAAAAGAATGGCTCAGCTATTCCTCAAAAGATGTCCGCTCAGTTACCCTAACCGAGCTCAATATGTTCTGTACTACAACCATATTTGAACGATCACTCCGTGGCTTATGAATGTTCACGGCCAGAAAAACGACAATTTATTGTTCATATGAATAGTTGTGGACGCGTCAAGCCAATGAAGGATTAAGTGACCCAATTGTTTTAAAGAAAAATGTCTTTTCACAAAAAGGTAAAAGCAATGATCACGGAATGTGTTCAAAAATAAAGAAATTCCCATAATTCCAAAAACCAAGGTACTAACACACAGAGAACAATCGTAAGACGAGTGAGCAGCTATTTCCCATTAGGTGGCCACTCATTTAAACGGACTTTACTAAATATATGAAAACGTACATAAGATGCAAACAGCACAAAAGCAAACACTTAAAACCAAAACATAAAACATTTCGAACCTCAACAGAAGAATGGCCTTGGAACGGCCAGTTATATAAAATTATGGGGGATAAGTACATAACCTCGCCCTAAACTTATGATGTGGTTTACAACAATAAGTTAGTAGTTCTGACCTGAGGCTCGTGGTTTTACAAAGTGCAACACAAGAAGATGCGTGTGCATGCGTTTTCGATCGAGTTGCTGCATAGAAAAAAATAACTAAACCGGGCTATATATATATATATATATATATATATATATATATATATATATATATATATATATATATATATATATATATATATATATATATATATATATATATATATATATTAAATTAATGGGCTATTCGATAAGTTGTACTTTTACTGATATCATACTTTTGTGGTAGTGTTTTGATTTGTTCCCATGGAATTATAGTTAGTAATAGCTACAATTTATCCTTTATGTCCGACTGAATATACATATAAAATGAGCTTTAATGATGTATAATAAGTAAAATTAATGCCGGTATAGATTAAAGATAGCTGAGCCTGTGCGTGAGAAAACCAACAATTCGGGTTCCGACCAGGTCCGATACAAACCGGGCTGTACAGTCACAGAAGATGGATAGAGGCTGGAAATTTTGAATTTAGAGAGTAGAAGAATCGTACTATCTGTGTAGCGAAAACAAAGGCGCTGCTCAGCTTCGCAGTTACTGCGAAGCTGATCTGCGTCTTTGTTTTCGCCAGTGCAGATTGTTGGTTTTCCCATGTGGCGGCTCAGCTTTAATTTGGTTGTCACAACGAGACAAATGTCGTGACAGAAAATGCAAATGAGAAATAGACTAATTAGTATATAACTAGCGATATGCATTCGTGCAGTTTGATCACAGTATCATTATTTTGCTATTTTGTTTTTATTTATGTTCGCAACGTCCTTCAAGTTGGGCCTCATGTCGTCCATAGCTAAAAGATAGTTAGGTACTCTATATTAGAGACTTCGAAAACAGGCTTGTTTGCGATAGAAGTGCATTTTACCATTATGAGAGGGCCGTTCAAAATGTTACTAATAAATATAAGACTTGCGTTCTATTTATTTGACACAGAACCAGAACGTGGCGCCCAAACAGGGACTACTCTGTTTGCTCAGAGAATTTCCATCGAAAATCAAGTTCAATTAAATATTCAAATTGACCTCCAATACCACTAAAACGAAATAAAATGACTATTTAAGCGCCGAGAAAGAAAGCAAGTAAAATTAACCTTGTCGTTGTTCACCACGAGAACCGAACAACAAATTAAATTTTGTGAACCAATGCAGAAGCTGAGGGTGAGGTTAGATACCTGTAAAACTAGTTTAAGCCCGCCAGTAATTTTATATTACTGATCATTCCAAGGCGATAATTATGGTGTGGTTCTTATTGTTTTATGTCTTAGTGTTGAATTTTTGTGCTGTTTGCACCTTATGTGCGTTTTCATATTTTTAGTTGGGTTCGGGTGGCTGAGTGGCCACCTATCGTTAAAAGCTGCTCACTCGGCTTACGATATTTTTTCTTAGTATAAGTACCTAATTGTCATTTATTTTTCTCACCTCGGTTTTTGGAGTGGGATTTTCTTTCTGATTGCGCTATTTCCTGATCGTTGCCTACTTGTATCTTTTTGCATGACAGAAGAGACATTTCCAACTTGAAATATTTGAAAATTTAATTTTTACATATGGCACGACCGTTCATACAAGCTTTTTTGTAAATTGATTTCGACAAAAAACAAGTATTATCATCAGAATAACATGTCCGTGAAATGCATATCCCCTTGAACCCCACTTTTATATAACTGTAGTAAAACTGACATAGTTTACATTCTTATTTTTTAACCAAAACATAGATTGTGGCTACTCGTTAGAACAGCACTCTCACAATCAATGTTTAGAGTAAAATAATGAAATAAAATATTTTATAGCCGAAAACATATTGCCTGGGCAAGTTTCGTAATGACAATGGTGCTGCGTTGCGGAAACTTAAAACGGAATTGCAATGTTTTCTGAGCTTCGCAAGGAATACACTGAAGGTCAACATTAGCTTAAAACATTGTAATTAGTTGCTGGAAAGGTCTTAAATAAGCTTGACCATTTACTTTGTGGACAACCCTCGTGCGTCTGCAACGTTTATAATATCCTCTAAAAACAGCCGATATTTGAAAATCCGGCAGTTTCTACTGAACTGAGCAAAGAGAAATAATGATACTGCTGATACTACTTGTGGCCTCTGGCAGTTTTGAAACCGGCTTAGCGGCAGAGGGTGGGTATACATTAAGTATTCATTAATACAAAATGATAGAAATACATTTTATAATCATCGAGCAAAGACTCAAGATCTTTAACTTCATTTTGTCTTTATTTGAGCCACGTCGTGGGAAACCCAACAATGTGGTTTCCGAACAGGTCTGACACAAACCGGCCTGTACAAGCACAGAAAAGAGCTAGAAGCTTGAAATTTCGGATTTAAGTAGAAGAGGAATTATACTATCCGAGTAGCGAAAATAAAGGCGCTGATCAGCTTCGCAGTTACTGCAAAGCTGATCTGCGCCTTTGTTTTCGCCTATGCAGATTGTTTGTTTTCCCATGGGGCGGCTCATTTAATACAGCATCGCTATTCTTATTTATCTTCTCGTAACATTCTTGGTTAGTATCATGATGACGCCCTCTTACTGCTTATTGCAATAGTTTTTATTATGTATTTATTTATGTGTCCTGTCATTGTTGTTGAACCTAACATTTTGACATGTTTTCAAATGCAAAAATGCATGACAAGAACTTTATCTGTCAGAATATGTACGGGTACATAGTATGCAACTTGAAATTTATTTGACCTTTAAGCAATTGATTCATGACACCATAGAAATGACTCTGTGAAACCGTTCATTTTAATCAGATAACTATAAACCTATAATTAAAACATATAAATGAAAAAAAAATCAGTCGAATGCATTACTAAGCTGGTTTTACAAGTAACCTATTCCAGCCCCTGAGATCGCCTTGTTACACGATCTGAACAGTGACCATGACCGCCGCCATCTTAACGCTGGACTCGCAGAGGAACTGCAATTCCTACTAAAGAGAGAAAATGGCGATGTCGAACTGTCACTACGTGAGAATAAGCGACTGAACCACAATGCGCCAATGCATGAACTCGTTCGAGACGCGAATGGGAAAACGAAACTGGTTGAAAAAAAGCATTTACCACTGATGGTGAGTACAATGCTTTGTGAGTCTCAAATAATTTATGCACATATAGAGCTGGCATATACAGAGGAAAATGACATTTTGAAGATAATTGGCGTATCCTGGTTTAGCTAGATTTATTGCAAATATTGTTGCTAGATTTATTGCAAATTCTAGTTCTTGTACTACCACTGAACTTTCTAAATTCTTGTCTGTTGCTTGGCCCACCGGGGTCCAACTGATGTTTTTCTTTAGCTCCGGAGTTAGTAAGTTATTTGGCGCCCAGGGATCTCCATCGTCGGGCAGCTTACTGAATCTGTGAGTCCTGGTTTTTGATTCATCAGGATGTGTATCATGATTTATTTGTTTGTTCTTGATGATTCATTTACTAGTTAGAGATTCACCACGAGGACCGAAGAACTAACTAAATGTTATGAACCACTGCAGAAGCTGAGGGTGAGGTTACGGCCGTGTAAAATCGATTTAAACCCGCCAGTAGCTTTGTGTTACTGATCGTTCCAAGTCGATACTTCTGTGGTGGTTCTTTTTGTTTTATGTCTTGGTGTTTAAAATATTTTTGTGCTATTGGCGCCTTATGTATGTTTGCATATTTTTAGTTAAGTTAAGGTAACTGAGTGGCCACCTATTGGGCAAATAGCTGCTCATTCGGCTTACGAAATGTTTTCATGGTATAAGTACCTGATTGTTAGTTTGGTTTTTTCCCACCTTGGTTTTTGGAGTGGGAGTCTTTTTCTGATTGCGCCTTTTCCTGATCTTTGCCTACTTGTACTTTTTTCCTGTCTTACTGCTATCAAATCACATGCCATACGATACTGTGAGACGGTGTACGAAACTTCTAATAAAAATAGGTTTTGGTCAATAAAAAATTCTGGCGAGGTGCTCAGTAAATTGAAGTGTAGAGGCACGATTGTTCTACTCTGTGTACCACAATGCCACATAATCTGATTAAAGACAAAAGACTCGAATTGATAGATAGGGCCTTTAAATGAGCATTAAAAACTATGGTTCACTTTTTTGGCCTGTAATGACAGAAAGGCTTTTTTCACTTCCTCTGACCAAAGTCGACATACACTTTAGTCATGTCAGAATGTGTGCGACGCCTTATCCTATCTCCTGGATAATATTTATATAAGATTTGGAACTAAGTTATACAGACAAATTGTTGGAATTCCGATAGGTACGAATTGCGCCCCTCTCGTAGCTGTTTTATTTTATACTGCTACGAAAAATAGTTTATGGATTCTCTTAACCATGGCAGGCAAGCTGATGTTATCTAGGCGTTTAATGTGAATTCCAGGTACCTCGATGACCTATCCTTATTTTGAAGGCATGGTCAATCAAATGTATCCACCTGAACTTGAGGTAAATAAAGTCAGCACCACAGATACCGAAGCGCCCTTTTTAGATTTACATATTTCTACTGCAAATTGATTTGTTTCTTCTAAAATTTATGATAAACGCGATGACTTTGATTTTGATGTAGAAAATTTTCCGTGTTTGGACGCCATGCTTCTTATGGTGTATGCATTTCGCAACTTATTAGGTTCACAAACATGTTGCGGACTTCAACGCGCGAAATAAAAGTTTAATAGCCAAACTTCTCCAGCAGAGCTATCGGTAACATAAACTTTGAAAAACATGTTCTAAATCTTATCGCAGATCCTATGAGTTGATTTCCAAATTTAATGTTGGTTAAATACAAATAAGGGGATGGGCCATACCGCGGTTTCGGCTACTTAAGCTTCTTCAGTGACCCTATAAATTTGTCGCAAAAGAGAATTACTGTAATTGTGCAGCTTTCAACAGGATAATCGATACAATGACTGGGGCCAAATATATTAAACATTGGTTAGAAAATGAATCTAAACCGATAATAATTTTCTGATTTCTCAAAATACCCTCGCTGATCTTAAAGGACCAAAAGAAAAATATAATTTGCACTACTGATGGTGTACGGGGAGACGTTTTAAGGCCGCCACACGGCACAACATTAGCTGCAGTGAAAGCAAACTAAAACAAAACTGAGATCCTTTCAGAGCAGTGAACATATTAATAAGAAAGGGGGTGGGCCATACCGCGATTTCGGCTACTTAAGACTCTTCAGTGACCCTATAGATTTGGCAACATGGAGCCAAAGACAATTACTGTAATTGCAGCTTTCAACAGGATAGTCAATACAAAGACTAGTATAGTCCAAATGGGGCCAAATATATTAAACATTGGTAAGCAAATTAATCTAAACCGATAATAATTTTCGGATTTTTAATTTAATTTCACGTGATGGTCTTTCGGAACCAGAATTTTAAGGTGACTTGGTTTATATATTTAAGAAACTTATAGGAAGGAATGTTTTTTTTTTTTTGTTTTTTTTGTTTGTTTTTTTTCTGTTCAGAAAAATCATTACACGTTACATACGTACAGTGTATAACTTAAGTATTATGCGACAGTCTAAATGCTTAGTTTTTAACGCAATCATGGTTGATAAATACGCTGCTTTCTTTAATTGCACACCTGTGGGTCGGACGAAGGACTCTATGATGGCCTCGACTTAAAGCTATTTCTTGGTGTTTTTAAAAAACTTTTTGTGCTGTTGGCGCCTTATGTATGTTTTCATATTTTTAGTTAAGGTAACTGAGTGGCCACCTATTGGGAAAATAGCTGCTCATTCGGCTTACGATATGTTTCATGGTATAAGTACCTGATTGTTAGTTTGGTTTTTTCCCACCTCGGTTTTTGGAGTGGGAATCTTTTTTCTGATTGCGCCTTTTCCTGATCTTTGCCTACTTGTACCTTTTTTCAATTTAGTTTGTTCTTGTCTGTTGCTTTGCCCTCCGGGGTTCAACTGGTGTTTTTCTTTTGCTCCGGACTTTCAGTTAGTTATCAGTAATTGGGCGCCCAGGGATCTCCATCGTCGGGCAGCTTACTGAATCTTTGGGTCCTCGTTTTTTATTCATCATGGAGGTTCTCATGATTTATTTGTTTGTCCTTGATGATTCATTGACTAGTTAGAGATACACTACGAGGACCGAACAACTATGTGTTGTGAACCACAGCAGAAGCTGAGGGAGAGGCTATGGCCATGTAAAACAAGTTTAAGCCCGTAAGTGATTTTATATTACTGATCGTTCCAAGGCGATACTTCTGTTGTGATTCTTATCGTTTTAAGTTTTGTTGTTGAATTTTTGTGTTGTTTGCACCTCATGTGCGTTTTCATATTTAAGTTAGGTTTAGGTAACTGAGTGGTCGCCTATTGGGAAATAGCTGCTCACTCCGCTTACAATATGTTTTCTTAGTACAAGTATCTAATTTTCAATTTAATTTTTTCCCACATTGGTTTTTGAAGTGGGAATTTCTTTCTTATTACACCTTTTCCTGATCATTGCCTACTTGTATCTTTTCACTACCTTCTAGCCTTTATTCCTTTGAACAAATGAGACTGATCCGCTGCTAAGTGTGACCCCACTCGTAGACGTTATTAGACCTTCGAATCTATAGTCAGATTAATCATCATTAGTAGTCTACGATCTTCACAAAAATCGTATATGGTTTATATGCTGTGAATTGAATGTTTTGTTGATGTTGATTTTTTTCCAGGATGAAAGGTTTTACCATGACAAAAGGAATCTTGGATCATTCTCTGTGCGCTGCCAGTTGTCAGTAGCCGGTCCGTGTCGAAGGGAATTGGTAAGCCCATTTTTTGTTTTGTTTATAAATTGTTATCATTAATTTTATCGTTTGGTTAAGAATTGCATTACCGACCATACTTAAAAAGTAAAAAAGTAGCTGTGTTTCCGCTAACATGCCGAAAATAATCGGGGTCGGTGGGTAGGCAAATCTTTTTTTTTTTTTTTTTTTTTTTTTTTTTTTTTTTTTTTTTCATTTTTCTCTCTATGTTTTATTTGTTGAAAACAGGTAACAATTGATAATATGCAACTTAATTCTTCTCAAATACTAGATAATGACAGACACATTGAAGTTTAAAACATAAGGAAGGGTAAATAAATTAATTTCAAATATTATTGTTGCACTTGACATATTTTAAGCCATATGTCCATTTACCTGAAAATTTCGGCCGGTAGGGATGAAAATCTTTTTATTTTCTTTCAAAATGGCAATAAAATCTGCTGGGTCAGCACAAAAATCAGTGTCGTTCGAGTTAGCGGAAACACAGCTTTTTTTTTGGCCTTACGTAACTAAGTTGAGCCGACAGACTCAGTAATTGACCTGACCGAATATCTATGTCCTGACGTTGGTCGTCCGACTGACTACGGTAACAGTCAGTCTTCCATTTCAAAAACTGTCTTCTCAGTGAAAACCTTTGTCAAATAAAAGCCGGTTTTCAAGACGGACGGGACACAAAATACGTATACTGACAATTCAGAAAGTTATTTTTTCTTAACTGACCATCCCAAGACGAATTTGTAGTAGTTTACCTTCTTGTTCTTTGTTTCTTCTGTCTGCATCTCTATTAATCTCGTCACGTTTTCTTTATTGATACTAGCCGTGTGGTTACCTTGTTTGGAAATCGTGCCCTTCATTTTGTGTTGACAGTGTAAAGATTTCTGTGATATTTGTATTGTATTTCCTTTCTGTCTTGTTTGTTTTTTTTTTTTATTTAGGTTTTGTAATTTAGATTATATCCATTCCTGTGCATTCTTATCTTACTGTCAAAGATTTGTAATACTTCGTTTCTTAGTAAGGGTATATAAAGCATTTCCAAAGTAGTTCACGTTCGGTTTGCCAAGTTTCCTTTTGTACCCGACCGGTTTGTAATTTTAGCTATTTCCCATTTTCATGATCGCTGTTTAATTTTTTACGTTTAAACTTGGTTTCCACGGACAATTTTTCTTTGACAAAGATTTTTGTCACAGAAACTTTGGCAATGAGTTTGCGTCCACACACAGCAAAGATAATGTATATTACTTAGCTCGCTCACCTTTGTCACGGATATTTGACAATGAATCTCCGCCACAGAATTGAATTTACACGAGCATATTGTTCTGCGACACAACTAGAAGCCTCCGTGGTGCAGTGGTTATGTCACTCGCCTTGTAAACTAGGGGTCGCAGGTTCGATCCCGGGCTTCTCCAGTCCGTCGGATGGGACTATAAACCGAGGTCCCGTCTCCATATGACCTTAGCTGTTGGTGGGACGTTAAACCCCAATCAACCAACACCTTCTTTGTCAACAAAAAAGTGTCCGTGGAAACGAGGGTTTATAAAAATCTTAAAAAATGAGCCGCCTCATGGGAAAACCAACAATCTGCATAGGCGAAAACAAAGACGCAGATCAGCTTCGCGGTAACCGCGAACCTGATCAGCGCCTTTGTTGTCGCTACTCGGATAGTACAATTCCTCCTCTACTAAACTCCAAAATTTCAAGCTTCTAGCCTGCTTCTGTAGCTGTACAGGCCGGTTTGTGTCGGGCCTGTTCGGAAACCACATTGTTGGTTTTCCCACGAGGCGGCTCAAATATTAAATTTTTGCGACATCATTCCAGACTGGCAGCCTACACCTCCACGGTAGAAATTACGACATATCTCCCGTACCCAACCACGACCTTAATCATCCAGACCTAGAGAGAATTACGAAAGGGCTAGGGACCCCTCACTATCTGAAGGAAGCCATCACAATTGACAAACGTAATACGAGTGCTATTCATGCAAATGGTTCGGAATCTAGCACAGGTAGGATGTCTGTCTGTCTGGCTGGTTGGCTTGTGGTCTGTGTGTGTCTATCTATCTATCTATCTATCTATCTATCTATCTATCTATCTATCTATCTATCTATCTATCTATGTCATGGTGTTTGTCTATCAAACTCTACAAGTATAATACCTTCTTGCTGATTTTCTAAATGTGCATGCAGTTATTGTAACACTGCTTATGGAGTCGAATACAAATTACGTATGCAAAATATATAGTAATTGCATGTAATCACAACGGTAATTTTGCAAATAAAGAGATTTTGAGCCTCCACATGGGAAAACCAACAGTTTGCTTAGGCGAAAAGAAAGGCGCAGATCAGCATCGCAGTATTTTCACGGAAAGTACAATTCTTCTACTTTCTAAATCCAAAATTTCCAGCTTCTCATCAACTTCTGTGATTGTACAGCCCGGTTTGTGTCGGACCTGGTCGGAACCGAGGTTGTTGGTTTTCTCACGCACAGACTCATAATGTTATTCATGTTTGTACATTTAATCGCCATAACTATTTACTAGTTTCTAACAAAATTGTTTTGAGCATGAATACCAGTGATAATTAGGCACGAGATCAGAATTAAATCATAATAAGTTCTCCGACTATATTTTTAGTTGGTCCCGGTTGTGACAAGCTATTAAATGCTTGATTAACTGAGGGTTTAGGGGACCGTATGATATAGCTCGTTCTTTTACAGATGAAATAACCATGCCACCGCCAGAACGAATTGAAATGCTAGAGGCTCCTGTCCTCAGCAGAATGTCCACGGTATTATCTTATGTATTCTCTAATTTTTCGACTGTAAACGAGTACCTCTATAGTCATTGAATAACCAGAGGACCTGTAAACGCTCACCTGAGACCTGAGATATATACATGTACCAATAAACTTGTTAAACTAGAATGGTACAATGCATGTATATAGCCCTAGGGCAGCCGGTCAGAATAACTCCTGGAGTCAATGTCTTTTTCAAATCATACAAATTCAGGCCAATGAACTGCAAGTTTTGTCCTTCAAATGACATTTTAACAATTTTCTCCATTCAAATGCATGGGCGATCTAAGTTGACCTTGCCGTAAAATAGGTCAAGGTCATCCCAGTGTCATGATTTATACAAATTTTGTAGACCTCCGTTCCTTAATGCTTCATGCCAAGTTTCAAAATCATAGCCTTCTGGTTCTGAAGAAGAAGATTTTAAAACAAAAATGGTATTTATAGCCATGGAGGCCATCTTGGTCATGTGACCTTGACCATTTATATAAACTTTCATTTCCTCTTTCTAAGGATGCTCCACATAAAGTTTGGCTTTGATTGGCTAAGCAGTTTCTGAGAAAAAGCTGTTTGAATATTATGATCATCTACATGTATATAGCTCCGGGGCAGGGGCAGACAACCCCTGGGCCTAAAATATTTTCATAAGCATAAATCTTCTGTCCATTTGCTCATTCCTAGCAAGTTTTCTGCCATTACATGACATTTTCCTATTTTTTTTCCCATTCAAATGCATGGGCGACCTAAGTTGACCTTGCCGTAAAATAGGTCAAGGTCATCCCAGGGTCATGATTTATATAAACTTTGTAGAGCTCTATTCCCAGATGCTTCATACCAACTTTCAAAATCATAGGCTTTCTGGTTCTGAAGAAGAAGATTTTTAAATGTTTTTGCTATTTATAGACATGGCGGCCATCTTGGTCATGTGACCTTGACCATTTATACAAACTTTCATTCCCTTTTCCTAAGGATGCTCCACAAAAAGTTTGGCTTTGATTGGCCTAGTGGCTTCAGAGAAGAAAATGTTTCAATATTATGGTCATATACATGTATCATTTTATAGCCCCGTGGCAGGGGCAGACCACCCCCTGGGCCCAAAATATTTTCTTAAACATAAATCTCCTGTCCATTTGCTCATTTCTAGCAAGTTTTGTGCCATTTAATTACATTTTCCTATTTTTTACCACACAAACTTTCATTCCCTCTTCCCAAGGATGCTCCACATGAAGTTTGGCTTTGATTGGCCTAGCGGTTACAGAGAAGAAAATGTTTGAATATTATGGGCATATACATGTACAGTATATAGCCCCGGGGCAGAGGCAGACAACCCCGAGGGGCTAAATTTTTCCATTAACATTAATCTTCTGTCCATTTGCCTATTCCCAGTAAGTTTTACCCATTAAATAGCATTTTACCTAGTTTTCCCATTCAAATGCATTGGTGACCTAAGTTGACGTAAAATAGGTCAAGGTCATCCTAGTGTCATGATTTATATAAACTATGATGGGCCCGCGTCACTGATGCTACATACCAAGTTTCGTGGAAATCGGCCCACTGGTTCTGGAGAAGAAGATTTTTAAAGGTTTTTTGCTATTTATAGCCATGGCGGCCATCTTGGTCGTGTGACCTGTATCATTTATATAACTTTTTCTTCCCCCTTCCTAAGGATGCTCCACATGAAGTTTGACTTTGATTAGCCCAGGGGTTTCAGAGGAGAAGATGTTTGAAAAGTGTGAACGACGACGACGACGACGACGACGGACGGCGGAGCATGGGTATACCATAAGCTCACCCCTGTGAGCCTTCGGCTCAGGTGAGCTAAAAACCTATGACACGTTTAAACTTTGATGAAAATTAAGATATAATTGTACGTCTCGATAGACACAGGTTCTCGAACTATATAAAGTTTGAAATATGGGTTCAGATGGAGGGGAGCTAGAAGTCTAGAAAAGTTATATTATCTCTATGAATCACTATGCCACTTTCATCTTGCACATGATTGATTTCATCTTGTTCAAACATCGAACATGTACATACATGCATCTGAAATTTTATATACAGCAAAATTTCTTTTATTTGTGTCCACAATCATACAATCATACAATCAAAATGGGTAATATTTTAACAGTTCATAGGCATAGGTACCCGTATCTTCCAAGTACGTACATGTATGTAGTTCAATTTCATTCAAGGATAAAATAATCTAAATAATCATAAGAATTAATGACTTAATCATTTTTTGTGCTCCAGCTGCTGTCTCAAAATTGTACTCTGCCAGTGATGTGTCAAAATCAGATTATATCAATGTTGAATCATTCATCCATGAATAGAATGAAATTTCACTAGTTGACGCCACAGTGACATTATTATTGTTGGTTGATTTGGGGTTTTAACGTCCCACCAACAGCTAAGGTCATGTGGAGACAGGCTCTTGGTTTGAGGTCAAGTCTCACACGACTGACTGAAGAAGCCCCGAATCGATTTCGTTTCCAAAAATGCAGTAACTTCACTATTTTACAGGCACCAACTCTTAATTACGTGGAGTTAATGGTTGTGATCGACTCTTTTCTATACAAAAGGTGTGTATATATAACCTGTTATCTTAATTCATCAGTCATTTCAATGGTATAACGTTTCTTCCCCAGACAATAGCAAATCAGAGCAGCCTAGTACAGCTAAAGGGTCCCCGAAACTCCCTCGATAAGAAGCCTTCATCAGTCTTTTGTAGCACAGCGTGGCTTTCACTATAGTCGTAAATTGATAATAATTTTGTTGCTCTGAACACGCATTATGTTGTTGATTTCATTCAAAATAACAATTTAGGCTAAAAATATGCAATTTTAACTTTCATTTTATGGGTAATTGTTTGTTTGTTTAAATTGATGCTTAACGTCCCAGTCAACAGGTAAGATCCTATCGGGACGTTGCCTCCATTTTTTGGACTTTTACCCAAAATGAGGATGTCATGACATCCAACAAGTGCTTAATATATAACCATCCAACAAAGCCACAAAGGCGTATGTGTGAACGGTATGACTTGAAACCACTTTTCCTGGGCAGGCTCTGACCTGAGCGGTTAACCAGTAATCAGATAGTCAGTCAGCAGTGTACAAGCTTCGCACAAGCAGCCCATCTATTTCTTTGGACCCCAATGGGCGAAGGCCTATTGTCGATTCTCTCAATCATAGTGACAATGAATTTTTAAAACAACAATAGAAACAGATTAGTTCTATACATGTACTCAAAATGCATTTAAATCAACTGTAGCAGGTAATGTCATCGACCTGACGTGGCTTCTTGACAAGTAAATGCTTCCATTTTTAAGACCATTCTTCCTTTGATTTAATTTCGCAAAATTTAGATGGGCTCAGGCAGCTGAGTGGCAACCATTTAAAAATGTATTTAGGTTTACCATAATGCTTATTTTTCGTCGCGGCTCCAAATGAGAAATTTACTTGAAATAAAAAACAAAATTAATTACCATAGAAGCAAACGGTTAGTCCTATAATTCCAGATACTATGATGTTGCGACTGCCACAGGTACACTGACCAGGGAAGAAGTAGTTGATCTCAACATACGAAGAGATTACTCTCTTATTGTCAATGCGGTAAGATGGTATTTCGTACTTAATTTTAAAGAAATTATTCTATTATAAGTAAAATAATTTCAGTCTCAAAGTATAATTGTTATACCGAATGTAAAACAAAGTCAAAGAGTTTGATCTCATTTTTATAAATTTATCCTTCGTTTTAATGCACTCATATTGCATCAGGCTAACTGTTCAAGAATTTGAACAATTTTACCAGTTCTATCCATGTCGTTCTATCAGCCAAATTTTCGTAGATTTATTTTGATATGTACGTCGCTATATATCAACCATTTTAATTTGGACATTGGCCACCGTTTTCTGCATTTTAGATAAGTTTACGCTATGAGACAATAGAAGACCCGGAACTGCAGATCTTCTGTACAGTTGCTCGCTTCCTTATAGTCAAGGTATGTCAATGTATGTCTTTTTCTGATTGCGCCTTTTCCTGATCTTTGCCTACTTGTACTTTCTCTACATTCAAAGGAAAATTAATTAAGTTTGACGAGAATCGTGTGAATTTGGACACGGTCCATTGTTGTAAGTAATTAGAATATTATAATAAGGTACTTTGACGGGTAAAGTTTGTCTACGTCGGTTTAGCGTACAGCAATGATGTTATAATCTGTTTTATCAGGATAACATGCCCCAGTAATATATATCCCCTTATTTCCCACGTAAGTATAAAATGGAATGAACAGGGGTTAAGCTATATTACATGTTTTTTCTCCGAACCAGTGACTGAGGGTACCTATCAGAACCACATCGACAATGCTGTTCTAACATGTACCCATGAACTATGTTTAAAGCATAAGAAACTTTTAGCAGCACAATTAGACAATTTTGCTGCTTTTAATTTTGCTGATTATTGCATATGCGTGCTCTCATTAATTCATATAAGCTTGGCGGCCTTTTTGTGTGCAAAAGCAAACAGTACAGTTTGTGTTCTTGGTGTCAATTTAAAGCTGAATAAATAAAGCAATATACAAATGTATTTTCATTTTATTTCATTTACGCATTTTAAAGTTCCAAATGTTTAAAAAAAATTGTGAGATTTTTTTTTTTTTTTTTTTTTTTTTTTTTTTACTATTTTTGGGCAAAGTCACCATTGGCGTCAATGGGAAAGTGATTTTCTCAAAATTTCCTAAAACTGTAAACTGTTACATTTGAAAAATGCAATGTCGAAAATTCATCAAATGACCTTTATTTATTGCCTTAATCATTTCACTTTCAAATGAGACAAAAAGTACTAAGATATGTTGACCACGAGCGACATGATAATTTTGCTTGTAAACGTGAAAATACATTGAAGTCTATGGAGTTTTGAAAAGTGACGAATACTTTTGTCCACCTTCTGTGTACATTATAATACTGAGAAAGTAAAAAGCTAGATATGGGGCTTGCATTACTTGGAAATCGTTGCTAACAAACAATGGAATGAAACCACACAACCTAGTTCTAAACAAGAACAAAAAATACTTTAAAATGAATAAAGTTTGTTTAGAATAAAATGTTTATTCAACGAGATATAATATGTTCTGACCGTACCGACACGGGGTACATGTACGTGCTTTAATTTCAGGAGCGAGACACGAATTTTAACCTCCCAGAGACAGTGCAATATGATACTGACGGCTGGCCCCTTACCGAAGGGGGCAAGTATCTCGGGGATCTGCGGACCTGGTTCAATGCCCTCAGTGATCCACCTGATGTGGACGCAGTCATGGTTTTTACTGGGTAAGTATAGTTGCTCTTTTAATTAAGGGTGAATTGTTTGTTACGAAAATGTATTTAAACCAGAACCGTATTTGAGCTGGCATACATTTAGCACAACACCAGCATGCAGCTGGTGTTGTGCCGTGTGGTGGCCGTAAAAAGTCTCCCCGTACATCATCCATAGTGCAGATTATATTTTATTTCGGTCCTTTGAGATCGGTAAAGATACTCGCGTTTAGAAACATACTTCTAAGCATTTTTTTAATTATTGACCCAATTTAGGAATATGTCTTTGATTTAGACTCCTCGTATAAATTCTCGAAATTGCAGCACAATTATAGTCTTGCGTTCGTTGCCGGTTTAAAGAGGGCTACTGACGAGGGTTCATTACCCGAAATTGCGCAATATAGTCCATCCTATCTCTCTTTGAATGCTTTTACTGCTTCCAAAGGATCAAACCTTTATATTTTATTTGCTATTACTGCAGCTGGTGTTGTGCCGTGTGGCGGCCGTAAAAAGTCTCCCCGTACATCATCCATAGTGCAGATTATATTTTATTTCGGTCCTTTGAGATCGGTAAAGATACTCGCGTTTAGAAACATACTTCTAAGCATTTTTTTTAATTATTGACCCAATTTAGGAATATGTCTTTGATTTAGACTCCTCGTATAAATTCTCGAAATTGCAGCACAATTATAGTCTGGCGTTCGTTGCCGGTTTAAAGAGGGCTACTGACGAGGGTTCATTACCCGAAATTGCGCAATATAGTCCATCCTATCTCTCTTTGAATGTTTTTACTGCTTCCAAAGGATCAAACCTTTATATTTTATTATTTATTGAAGTAAAAGAACTGAAATCAAGCCTTAGTGTAAGTATGTATGCTATAAATTGCCGTTCAAGTTATTCTGAAACGTTGGTACCAAGTTCGCAAACTATTCAATGAACCGGAGATTTTTTTTTGTTTTAGAACCGAGCTGATATCTATTGAGAAAAATGGTGATATATCATATGGCGTGGAGGGTGAGTAATTTGTGAGTTTTGCACCATTTAGATTTTTTCATATTTTTTTCATATTTTTAAGTGACATTTTGACTAACAAATTTTAAACCTACCTTTTTCAGTTTGCACAGTCTGAAAGAGTTTGATAATGTGTGTGATGCGACCGAAAACGTTGCGGAGACGATTTTAAGAAAAAATGAAAATTCCCATTTTCTGAAAATACTGAAAATTGGAAAATCGAAAAAAATTCCACCAAAAATGTAACAGTGTTAAGAACACATTTTTGTTTCCAAATTTACAAGAGCTCCAAAGCAAATGATTAAGCTAAAAACAATTTAGAAAATCTCAAAATTTGAGTAAAAGAGCATTTTTTTACAAAATTGCAATTTTTGATAAAAAAAAAAAAGTCATAAATATTGGAGAAAATGAGTAAAAGCAAAGTTCATTTCAATTTTTGATCACTATGAAATGTTTAGACACCCAAACCTACCGCATATTTTCTTTCTGTTAAAGGCAATCTCGTGTCAAAGATATTACATGCCTATGTTTTTGATATGCAGCTTTTTAAAAACTCTGAAGTTGGATGGGTTGAAAAGCAGTACCTCCAGTTAAACATTAAGGGGTGTTGCATGCTGTGCATGGTGGAAAAACACTCCATTTTATTGGAGAGATGAGTTACTAAGCTTTATCTAATAACTAAAACAAAATCTCAAAAATCGTTATTTTTGGTCAAAAATAGCGTTTTGTCAAAAAAATCATTTATTATTTGTTTGCTTTAAATGATTGCTTTCAGTTGGGATGTGAAACGAATTCAGGCTTGGAAGCCCAGAAATAAAGATGTGGGCTTTTTGCTGTATCCCAAATTTTGGTGTTTTTGAAAACAGGCATTTTTGCACATTTTAACTGAATCTTTTCAAGACAAATTATTGCTTTGTTATTCACAAAGTCCAGCCATTTTTGATGGAATTAAGGTTTAAAAGTTTATTTGAAAAAGAACTATACTAAGCATTATTTTAAAATGAGAAAAATATTAACTGGTGCAAAACTTTTTTTGATGAGTATAGCTTGATACATGTACATATAAATACAAATATTCATGTTGACAGAAACAGAAACAGAACTTAATTAACTTAAGCATATACAGCTCATCGTTATCAACATATATACAGCACATGGAACAAAGTCTCATACTTCATTATTGGTTATAAATTATTTAATTGTATGCATAAAACTTTCGAACCGAATTCATGTCCGGCTAATTTTAGCGGCATCAATAGAATCATTCACTTAAAGATTTACTTCTGAAGGAGCTAAAATTGGTACCACTGTCTATTCGGTTTATGGCCCCTAATGGTGCAATATGGTCCAGAGATCAAAAGACTGTCATAATGAGGTGATTATCACATCTCTGCAGGGGGTCATAAAGAGGCCCCTAAAGGATAATACCTGTAGTTTCACTGTTTATTGATTTATGGTCCCTGATAACCTGTGCAATAAAACTGCCTCCCTGTGCAATCAATATTGTTTTTCCTGTTTTGGCCCCTACCTTATTCTGAGTCATTGTCAGGGCACTAGGTTTTCTATTGCCCTGCCCCTTATCTAATGACCCTCAATAGACATACGTGGAACTAGGTATTTAATCTTCTATGTGCGAACTTACCTTCATTGGCTGAAAAGACTGTACGCTATACATACACTGAAAAAAGTTATAAGAGGCCACCTCATATTTTTTCTTCTAGTTCAGAAAGTAAAATACGATCAATTAAATTTTATGATCAAATGAATAAACCAATGTCTAACAGTGTCTTTGTGAGTTTCTGCATTCCAAAATGCGTGATATATCTCATACAGACGAAGCATGAGAAAAGGTACCCTCATTTCAAAAAGTCACATTTTATTAACGTCAAATTAAATGTCATATTATGACGTTGTGTTTTATATTTTAATTTGTTTGAAAGTGCTACTGACTGCCATCATGATGGAAGATAAATTAAGTCAGGTGTGTTGTTGCAATAAGAATCTTCGTTTCTGTTTTGTACATGCAAGAACACAGCAACATGGATTACAGAAATTCAGCTTTTTGCATGCCATTTACATACAAACTTTTTTACAAATTGTTGGAATTCCGATGGGTACAAATTGCGCACCTCTCGTAGCTGATTTATTTTTATACTGCTACGAAAGAGATTTCATGGATTCTCTTAACCATGATAATCAAGCTGATGTTATCGAGGCTTTTAATTCCACATCTAGGTACCTCGATGACCTTTTGAACATTGACAACCCTTATTTTGAAGGTATGGTCAATCAAATTTCAGTTTCCTGAACTTCAGTTGAACAAAGCCAATATCTCAGATACTGAAGCCCCCTTTTTAGATCTACATCTTTCTGTTGCAAATGGATTTGTTTCTTCTAAAATTTATGATAAACGCGATGACTTTGATTTTGATATAGTAAATTTTCCTTTTTTGGATGGTGACGTTCCTCGTCGTGCTTCTTATGGTGTATACATTTCGCAACTTATTAGGTTTGCTAGAGTCTGCAATCATGTTACAGACTTCAACGCTCGAAATAAATGTTTAACGGCAAAACTTCTCCAACAGGGCTATCGGTATCATAAACTTCGAAAAACATTTTCTAAATTTTATCGTAGACACTATGAATTGATTTCCAAATACAATGTTGGGTTAAAGACGCTTTTAAGTGAGGGCCTTTCGGAACCTGAATTTTATGGTGACTTGGTTTACAAATTTAAGAAACTTAAAGGAATTAATGATTTTTCTTTTCAGTTCAGAAAAATCATAACACGTTACAGACGTATAGGTTATAACTTGAATGTTATGCGACAGTCTGCATGCTTAGTTTTTAACCCAATCATGGTTGATAACTATTCTGCCTTCTTTAATTGCACGCCTGTGGGTCGGGCGTCAGACTCTATGATGGCCCCGACATAAAGCTATTCATTTTAGTTGGTTGGGGCCGGAGCTTCTTGTCTGTTGCTTGGCTCACCGGGGTCCAACTGGTGTTTTTCTTTTGCCCCGGAGTTACTAGGTTATTCGGCGCCCAGGGATCTCCATCGTCGGGCAGCTTACTCAGTCTGTGAGTCCTGGTTTTTGATTCATCAGGATGTTTATCATGATTTATTTGTTTGTTCTTGGTGATTCATTGACTAGTTAGAGATTCACCACGAGGGCCGAATAACTAACTAAATGTTATGAACCACTGCAGAAGCTGAGGGTGAGGTTATGGCCATGTAAAACCGGTTTAAGACCGCCAGTAACTTTGTGTTACTGATCGTTCCAAGTCGATACTTCTGTGGTGGTTCTTTTTGTTTTATGTCTTGGTGTTTGGAAATTTTTTGTGCTGTTGGCGCCTTATGTATGTTTTCATATTTTTAGTTAAGTTAAGGTAACTGAGTGGCCACCTATTGGGAAAATAGCTGCTCATTCGGCTTACGATATGTTTCATGGTATAAGTACCTGACTGTTAGTTTGGTTTTTTCCCACCTCGGTTTTAGGAGTGGGAATTTTTTCCTGATTGCGCCTTTTCCTGATCTTTGTCTACTTGTACCTTTTTCTTCATCTCCAGTTACATTATTATTAGCAGTATTGAACTGAAATTTTCAGCGATTATTAAGGTCTTAAACTAGACTCCTATAAATTTTGAAAATTTAAAAAGTCATCTATAAATTTCGTTATTTTGTTCGTTAAAAATTGGCATTGAAACTGGAAGTGTGCGGCAGCCGTGACCTGTTTGTCATCGAAAATGGTCTAAAATAGCTCATTAGGGTTATATCTCTCATTTCCAGGCCTCGTCAAGTGAATTAAATAGGGTTGAACATGTTTAAGAGGCACATTGATGAATTTTCCAAAAAATCTCAAAAATAGCGATTTTCAAAAATGCGCAAAAAGTCTACCAGTAGAGAAAATACGAATATTTCATGTTTTTCCAAGCCGGAAGAGCCCCTTTGATGACCCTCGCTCTTAATTTCAATAAATGCTGTGCTTGATCAATTTTTTATGCAAAAACATTGAGTTTTGCATTTTTACTCCAAAAACGCGTTGAGTGAAAGAAAATTATTTTGAACACTTTCGGATGTTTACTTACTTGAAACACACGTCTTTAGGCAAAAACTCGAGCAATTTTGAAAATGGCTTATAAACGAAAAATGAGTTTGAAAAGTGGCCTCTTATAACTTTTTTTCAGTGTAGTGGAACAGGCGGTACTCATGCTGTCTTCATAATTAAAATCTAATTGTTTACATGAATTACAGGTATTGCCTACCTAAGTGCTGCGTGTTGGAGTACCAAGGTGTCACTGAACGAGGCACATGGATCTTTCTTCACTACTTCCCTCATCGCTACCCATGAGCTGGGTCATAAGTAAGTCAATCAGGCTAACATGCCCGTGAAATGAGTATAGTCCCTTATACCTCAATTTTTATCGTAAAACTAGAGTATATAGGGTTTTACATTTTATTGTTTGCACCAAAACACATATTGTGGGTACTTGTGCCCATAATTAATTATGTTTCGCTTGGATACGAAATATTTTTGGTGTTTGTTTCTTTGTTGTTGTTTTGTTTTTTTTTTTTTTTTGTTTTTTTGTTTTTTTTGTTTTTTTTTTGTTTTTTTTTTTTGTTTTTTTTTTTTGCAAAATAATAAGGTTTTTTTAACATTGAGAAAATACTGTGTATTGCCATGGAGCTTGTTGAATTAAATAAGTTGCGCGGACTATACATTGTGTTTTCTTCCCAATAAGGACCAAAAATATGCAGTATTTTTATCAAAATTTGCTGGCATAATGAGCTGAGTAAGATAAGCTGAGTAAGATAAGCTGAGCTCCATCGTGTGCTATTTAAAATAGACTGAGTTTGTGCTTCAATTTGACACCTTTTACAATGTGTAGATACATGTATTCGGGATCGGGAGTATAAATTATATGTCCCTAAAATTGCTGTATATTACACAGTGTGTTTTTCCCTATTTTACAGCCTTGGGTCCAGCCATGACGGTGAAGACACTGGTCACGTGTGCGCTAAATCCAATAACTACATCATGTCCTATCTGACAACCTTCTATGACAGCTCTGCTTACAAGATCAATCCCTGGAGGTTTTCAAGATGTTCCATTGAGTTCATGAAGAAATATATCAAAGGACTTGGAAAGTAAGAGAGCATGCGTCTTTGATTTAGACTAACGTAAATTTTTGAAATTGCAGTATATTTATCTGGCTATCAGCGCCGGTTTATAAAGGGTCACTGATGAGGGTTCAGTACCGGAAATTGCGCAATATGGCCCATACTACCTCCCTTTGAACGTTTCCACTGCTTCCAAAGGATCAAGCTTTTATATTTTATTTGCTATTGCTGCAGCTGGTGTTGTGCCGTGTGGCGGCCCTAAAAAGTCTCCCCGTACATCATCCATAGTGCAGATTATATTATTTCTTTAGGTCCTTTGAGATCAGTTAGAATATTCAGAGTTCTAAAAATTGTACTTTTAGAGCCATCTTCTAAACATTGTTTCAGTTATTTGACCACGTTTAGGCATGCGTCTTTGATTTAGACTAACGTAAATTTTTGAAATTGCAGTATATTTATCTGGCTATCAGCGCCGGTTTATAAAGGGTCACTGATGAGGGTTCAGTACCCGAAATTGCGCAATATGGCCCATACTACCTCCCTTTGAACGTTTTCACTGCTTCCAAAGGATCAAGCTTTTATATTTTATTTTACTTGTCTGTGTTATTTATTTTATAAAGTGTGATTTATTCCGTAAACGTGATTTATTCCGTCTAGAGTAATTTATTTCGTAAACGTGGTTTATTATGCAAATTGTGTTTTTTTCGTCAAACGTGATTTATTTCGCCAATGTTAACTCCCACTGTGGTGTCTTTATTTTCTACTTGTACTTGGTTGATACTCAAACATTATTTTTAAATACATTTAGCTCACCTAAGCCGAAGGCTCACAGATGAGTTAATAGGATAGGCAGGTACCCGGCGTCAGTCCGTTGTTGCTTTCTTGTACCTTTCCAATGAGATTTAATCTTATAAACGTACATTTTTTGGTTTATTTTCATAAAGTAATTACTGTCTCATAGCTTTCGCTTATCCAGATGAGATTGCGGCGTACCAGAAATATCTCTTACCTACCAATGAAAAGAATATACACGCATTTCATAATTCTGTTTACACAGCAAAAACCGTCGGATAAGGCACGGTCTGGATGTACAGCGCAAACTGATATATTTCTTAATTCTGTTTTCCCAGCAATAACTGTCTGACAGACTTCGCCTACCCTGATGACATTGCGGCATACCAGGAACATCTCACTAAACTGCCAGGGGAAAGGCATGATCTAGATTCACAATGTAAACTCATACAGGGAAAAGATTCGAAACTCTGTGAGGTATATTTTCCTGGCTCATTTATATGTTCATAAAATGAGTTTCCTATTCAGTGTTGAGACGACTGGTTGCAATAACGTTGCATTTTGTATGTCATTAACTTTTTGGTGTATACTATTCCAAACTAAAATGTTACTGCTTTGTCACCGTGCTTACTTGTGTTGCTTCCTGTGGTGCTTCTTTAAAGGGATAGGAAGCTTCAATGAAGTCAGCTTTCTTAATCACTCGACCTGGGAGGGGTACAAGGAAATTAAGCTGGCTTGCTACATGCATTCCGTTTCTTTTACACCTGCTCAATTTGCTTCTAGAGTACAGTCATGAGTAACATCTGCCTGGTTATGAAATGTCTGGCACCTGACGGAAGCTGTAAGGTATATACAGCTGCCAGAGGAACCACCTGTGGCACAGACAAGGTAATATTTCTCCTTCTATTAGGTCGGCCCTCATGTTGTACATCAAACATTTTGTTTTGTCATTATTTTGTTTGTCCGCCCTAATGCCATTTCTTTTGTTTGGTATGCCCTCATGTCATTACTTTTGTTTGTCCACCAACATGTCCTTACTTTGTTTTGTCCCCCCTCATGTTATATATAACTTTGTTTTGTCCGCCCTTATGTCATAACTTTTGTTTCTCTTCCCTCACGCAAAGGGTAAAGCCAGAATACCCACAGATGACCTTATCCCAAAGAATAGGCGCTGTAGAAATCAACACTCTTTGGCTTTTCAGATACCTTCAGCTAGCAAAGAAGCGTACATAAGTAGTTTCTTTCCACAGACTATCAGGGACTGGAATGACCTCCCTGATTCACTTATCTCCTCTGCTGAAATGTCTGATGACTGTGTGTCTAAGTTCGCTTCACTCGTGCGTTCAAGGACTAATTTTCCCCCATCCGAACCCCCAGGTGAAATAATGTCATTTGGCGTGTCACCAGTAAACTATTCAGATTCAGATTCAGATTCATGTCATTACTTTTGTTTTGTCCGTCCTCATCACACTACTTTTGTTTTGTCCGCCCTCATGTTATTATTTTGTTTGACCACCTTCATGTCATTACATTTCCTTGTCCACCCTTAAGGTATTCTTTTGTTGTCCGCCCTCATGACATTACTTTTATTTGTCCACCCTCATGTCATTACTTTATTTTGTCCGCCCTTATGCCATTACTTTGTTTCGTCCGCCCTTATGTCATAACATTTTTGTCCGCGCTCATGTCATAACTTTTGTTTGTTCACCCTCATGATGTCATTACTTTTGTTTTGTCCGCCCTCATGTTATTATTTTGTCCACCCTCATGTCATTACTTTATTTTGTCCGCCCTCATTTCATAACTATTGTTTTTCCGCCCTCTTGCCATTACTTTGTTTTGTCCGCACTCATGACATTACTTTATATTGTCCGCACTCATTTCATTACTATATTTTGTCTGCCTTCATGTCATTACTTTATTTTGCCCGTCCTCATGTCATGTCATTACGAAAAGACACACGTGCAATACTCAATATTCTTTCATATGTAAGAAATGATAATTTTCCATTGAATTTTTTTAAATTTTCTTCTGTTGTATTCAAAACATTGATTGTTACACGTAAGAACACAATCGACAAGGTGGTTCTAACGTGTACCAACACTCTATGATTTAATGGGGTAATATGACAAGGATGTGTTATGTGTGTTATGACCACATACATGTACATGACATTTCTTTGTTTTGACCGCCCTCATGTCGTAACTTTCGTATTCTCACCTTCATGTCATAACTTCGTTATTCGTGAGAAAACAAAAGTTACGACATGTAAACGTTAAACGTTAAAAGCGTACCTTGAACGACGTCGACGTAAAATTGGATGTCATGTGCAAATCATGTAAATAAACGATTGCGTATGCAAGTGTTTGTTCATTAAAATTGATATTTTAATCAAAGTTAAAGTATTTTTATATTACATTATTACATGAAGATGCCCTTTTGTATTCTTTTGACATCCTGTAATGACATAATTGATAGTTTTACGTTACGCATTTTATTTCCTTTTGGTGCGAAACAAAATCGAAACTTATAAACTGAATAGTATTCAAATCGTTTAAAAATGTTATATATGCTGCTAAGCATATATATGTGTGTGGACTGTTAAAATAAGGGGCAAATTATTTCTCTAAGAAAAATTGTGATTTCAGTGGTGCATAGACGGAGCTTGTGTTCCAAAAACGCCTCCTGGTATGTAAACGATATTTTGAAATTTAGACACGAATTTAATCGTTTTTGTCTTTTACTGTACGTGAAGCCAGTCTGTTAGTATACTCCGAAAATCGTTTTGTGGGATTTGGACTGTTCACATTGTCCGCCAATGCCACCCCCCCCCCCCCCTGTAATATACGTGTATTTTTTTTTTTTTTTTTTTTTTTTTTTTTTTTTTTTAAATCAGAAAAGAAAGATAATGCTCTCTTGAAGAATGAAAACTAAGGATCGGGATCCAGTTACTGAAGAGTTACTGTCCTTTGTATTTCTTTATATTGTTATGATAATGCTTGTGTGAAGAATTAAACTCATTCGATAGTTTGCACAGGTACATTTTAATTCTCAGTATGCACAGTACAAATACAATTATCATTTTTCTAAGGGTTAGGACCCAGTACTTTATCTTGTAAGCATTGCTTATCTCTCTCATTGTTATAGACAAGTCCGAAAAATTATGAGCCTGTGCGTGAGAAAACAAACAATTTGCATGGGCGAAAACAAAGACGCAGATCAGCTTCGCGGTAACCGCGAAGCTGATCAGCGTCTTTGTTTTCGTTACACGGATAGTACATTTCCTCCTCTACTTATTCCCAAATTTTCAAGATTCTGGGTTTCTTCTGTGACTGTACAGGCTGGTTTGTGTTGGACCTGGTCGGAAACCCAAATTGTTGGTTTTGTCATGCACAGGCTCATTTCTTGGTTGATTATTCTACATACATTGCATTGGTTCTTTAACAAAGCAGTGTTATTGAGGTGATGGTAAATAAAATTGGTATAGTAATTTACATCTCGCAGATACACATTCAGTCCTGGTTTTTTCAGTTTTCAATTTAACTATTTACTCTTATTTACGTTTGCCGGTGCAAAATTTTATTTTTAGCAATACATAGACTAATTTTTGTAATTCTTCGTGTATATTTGTCTTTGAGTTGATGTGCTAATATCTTTATATTACTTCAGTTTCGCCGGATACGTGTGAGGACAGAGGCCACTTTGAATTTTCTTGTTCCACCCTCAGGAATGGCTATTACACGATGTTTGATTTCTGTCACACTTGGAATACGTCGTGTTGTAAAACTTGTAGTAAGTTCGTAGCCTCTGTTGCGTTATTTTCAGTAGAAAAAATTGTTATGTACTATCTATGGTGTTAAAGTGCAACTGCATTCAAGTGATGCTCATTCTTGCGTACCTGGTTCGATTAATCAGGAAAACGTGTCCGTGTAATGTATACCCCCTGAACCCCACTTTTATATAGCAAAACTGGGGTATGCAGGGGTTTACCTTTTTTCTTATTTTTGCTCCAAAACATAGGTTGTGGGTACTCGTTAGAACCGCCTCAGCGAGGCGGTTCTAACGTGTACCCACAATCTATGTTTTGAGCACAAATAAGAAAAATATCAACATATTCTTTTTGTTTTTAAACTAAAAAATCTCAACATTATCTTTTTGTTTTTAAACTAAAAAATCTCTGTTTATTGCATGGGCAAGTTTTCGTAATGGACTAAAGAGCTGAAGTACGGTAAGTGCAAGGTAAGTAAATAGCTTATGTATCGACATATACGTATCGTTTATTTTTTCATAAACTTTAGTGCAAAATTCTGGCTTTACATGTAGTTTTCTTTTTGTGTCATCTATCATGCCTTAGACTATCAAAAAATCGTATTGAAGAGGGCGTCATCATTACTTTAAATCAAAGTCCTTAATAAGGTTCATGCACATTAAGGTAAAACCATTATTATGGGCAGCAATTCCGTTATCAGATAACGCTGGATGATCGGCCTGACAAAACGCATCCATAAACCTGTACCACATATTGTAGAAAAATTAATGGGTTGTTGGGACGGAACAAATGCAAAGCAGTACACAGGCTTCGTATCCTGGACGGAGCACGGACGGACCTGCCAGCCTTGGACATCCCAAGAACCTCACCAACACCAGAATTCTCATGATGACCGATTTCCACTGGACGGGAGTGTAGCCGAAGCCGAGAATATGTGCAGGGATCCTGATGGGACAGGGAGACCTTGGTGTTATACGACAAACAAGGACATACGCTGGGAATATTGCGCTGTACCCATATGTACGTGTTGCATGTGTTCGTCTATTTTATTTTCTGTTATCGGTACGAAATGCGAAAACTAAAACTGATCATAATGGGAACGATACTGACTTCAATATCGAATTTTTATATAAGTATATTTTTGATGAAATGATGGCTCAAGTATACACTGAAAAAAAGTTATAAGAGGCCACCTCATATTTTGTCTTCTAGTTCAGAAAGTAAAATACGATCAATTAAAATTAATGATAATATGAATAAACCAATGTCTAACAGTGGCTCTGTGAGTTTCTGCATTCCAAAATGCGTGATACTTCTCACGCAGACGAAGCATGTGTAAAGGTACCCTATTTCAAAAAGTCACACTTTATTAACATCAAATTAAATGTCATATTATGACGTTGTGTTTTTACATTTTAATTTATTTGAAAGTGCTACTGACTGCCATGATGCAAGATAAAATTAAGTCAAAAGTGTTGCTGCAATAAGAATCTTCGTTTCTGTTTTGCACATGCAAGAAGACAACAACCTGAATAACAGGAATTCAGCTTTTGTATGCAATTTGCATACCAACTTTGTTCTTCTCCAGTTGCGTTATTATCAGCAGCACGGCATTGAAATTTTCAGCGATTATTTAGGTCAAATACTAGACTCTGATAAACTTTGAAAATTAAAAAAATCGTCCACAAATTTTGTTATTTTGTTCGTTAAAAATTGGCATTGAAACCGGAAGTGTGCGGCAGCCTTGACATGTTGGTCCTCGAAAATGGTCAAAAACAGTTCAGTCGAATTATATCTCTCATTTCCAGGCCTCATCAAGTGAAATTAACACGGGTCAACATGTTTAAGAGGCACATTTATGAATTTTTCAAAAAATCTCAAAATTGGCGATTTTTAAAAATGCATAAAAATTCTACCAGTAGAGAAAATTCGAATGTTTGATGTTTTTCCGAGCCGTAACGACCCCTTTGATGACACCCGTTCCTAATTTCAATAAATGGTGTGCTGTATCCAATTTTTTATTTAAAAACATTGATTTTTGCATTTTTACTCCAAAAACGCCTTTAGTAAAAGAAAATTATTTCTTAACACTTTGGAACTTTACTTACTTGAAAGACACGTCTTTTGGCAAAAAATTGTGCAATTTTGAACTTGGCTTAGAAACAAAAAATGAGTCTGAAAAGTGGCCTCTTTATAACTTTGTTTCAGTGTAGTATCAGCAAAAAGAAGTTCATGAGTTTTGTGTATGAATATATGAAAATAAGTATTCATACGCCGGTCTGGCGTATGAATATAATTACTCCATAGCAGCTTTCTTTGATGTCCATTAGTTGTGACTGAACGTTACAGAGAAATGCCGCCAAAGTAAAGTCGTGGTAACGGCGCTCACGTTGAATGACGTTCTTGTCTTGATTTTACTTAAACGATTTTGCTGAAATAATACAAAAAGTTTTACTATATGTAAATATATTGAAAAGTCGACGGATTGGCAGGTCGATGGATCGACGTGTTGACAGGTTGACGGGTTGACAGGTCGACGGGTTGACAGGTCGACAGGTCGACGGGTTGACAGGTCGACGGGTTGACAGGTCGACGGGTGGAGAGGTCGACGGGTTGACAGGTATAATAGTGGCAAAAACTATTACTCTTTAGCTGTTTTCTTTGTTGCATATGAGCTGTGACGTCATCGTTTCAGAAAAAAACGGCGCCAAAGTAAAGATTGGTGACGGCGCAAACGTTGACAGGTCATATAAAGGTACTAAACCTTTGAGTGGCACGAACTATTACTCTTCAGGTGCTGTCTGTGATACACATTAGTTTTGACGTCAACGTGACAGAAAAACGGCGCCAAAGTAAAGTCATGCTTGCGGCGCTAACGTTGAATGACGTTGAGTGACGTTTTGAATGTTTGACGATATAGATTTTGCTGAAAAAAGTTACATATAGCTGTTTGACAGTAAATTGTTGCATTTCTTTTGACCCGTCGACCTGTCGACCCGTCGACCTGTCAACCCTCAAAACTGATAGTAACTTACTGAATATGAGTATAATATACCGTCAAATGAGATTCAGGATTGCCAATGGCATCCAATTACATGTATATTATAAAGGGGTGTGGGAGAGAGAGGACCATTTTATTTAACATGGCGGTGATAGGGGGATTATGTTTTGGATAATATTGCTTAGCATGACATGTCGTAATGCGGTTAACCTAATTACAACATTTTAGCAATGCGCTGACTCGGGGATTATTTTTTTTTCTTATACTATACTTGACCCTATACGATTGTTCATATATCTCCCATTGTTTTGATTCATCGTAAAATAAGAATAGAAAACAGGAATCAGTTTTTAATTCACCCAATCTAATTCAAAGTTGCAAAGGAAACACAAGACGAGAAAGAAACAAACATCACACTTCAGCAAAACATACACCAGCCAGTACTTGTCAATTACGTGGTCATGAAACTAGCTAAAAGAAAATACGCTTTTGTATTGAACATAGATATAGGCATACATGTGCATGTATAAAAGAAAACGAATATACGAATTTATTGCAGAGCATTAATTAGATTTCACTGGATACCGACCTTGGTCTTAAGGAACACAATTAAGTAATCTGTGTAATCTGACTACGAGTACTGAATCTGACTACGAGTAAATAACTCTGAATCCGTTTAAAGGTGACGTTGACTGCTACCGCAAAGACGCCGCTGAACAGTACAAAGGAAAAGTCTCTAAGATCGTCGACGGGACCGACTGTCAAGCCTGGTCCGAACACTCGCCACACTCGCACACCAACATTGACCCTTCAAAGTTCCCGAATGATGCTTCAATTAAAGATGCCAACAATTACTGCCGGGATCCAATGGGAGATGGCAAACCTTGGTGTTATTCTGTAAACAAGAACAAGCGCTGGGATTGGTGCCCGGTCCCACGATGTGACTAGCGACCGTTGATAATGTTAGGAGATACGCAATGCCGTTAAGACATGACGAAGAATGAAACAGAAAATGGAGAATCATTAAAACTGTGCATTATTGTATATGCTAATTTCTTTTACCAGGGAGCACTTAGACATTAAAGCATTCAAAATACTTCTTGTATTTTTTGTTTAATATTCATTAAGAAAACATGACCTAGCAAATGATTTTGATTGCCAATCATCCGGCAATATATG
Source organism: Rugalucina vietnamica (assembly GCA_964017185.1). Lineage (NCBI taxonomy): Eukaryota > Metazoa > Mollusca > Bivalvia > Lucinida > Lucinidae > Rugalucina > Rugalucina vietnamica. The sequence goes on along the minus strand of OZ024882.1, from coordinate 3,174,116 downwards.
TTTTTCAAACTGTTGCATTTAAGCAGCAAACAAAGACCGAAAACAATTATTATTTGTTAACATACACGAAATAGCTTTAAAAACTTATCGTATTATTTTTGCAAACAGGAAATTTGAGCCTTTCTTTTACATGTCGTCATATTTGCCATTTCTTCTTAGCGATCCATAACAGGCTTGTGGGACAGTGAAAGTTCGACGTCGGTCTGATCCACAAAACGTTGCACCACAAGGCGCTATTGTCGCTAAGAAACTTGACGCCAAAACGATTCAATACGCCGATTGCGTCGTCCGTACCCATTCAGACTTCGAAGCGATTAGTGTAAATGAGATGGTTATGCTATGTATGTCGAAGGGCCAATTATAGCTTTGCAACTTTCAAAGACCGTTGGTCTCATATTACTCATTATTTTAATCCGAAATTTATAATATTGATTGCGCACATATGAAGGTATATTGAACATATTTTACTGAATTTGAACTGCTATAAATATGCAAATCATATGATTTTCCGCTTAAGCGTTTTAAAGCTCTTCATTGTGTCCATAATGATTGCTCATGCTATTAAAAAAGAACTTAGGACCGACAACTCAAATGGTATGGAATGAAAAATAAGCAATGGTCGGTCGAAAAAGGTACAAGTAGGCAAAGATCAGGAAAAGGCGCAATCAGAAAAAGATTCCCACTCCAAAAACCGAGGTGGGAAAAAAACAAACTAACAATCAGGTACTTATTCCATGAAACATATCGTAAGCCGAATGAGCAGCTGTTTTCCCAATAGGTGGCCACTCAGTTACCTTAACTTTACTAAAAATATGAAAACATATATAAGGCGCCAACAGCACAAAAGATTTTAAACACCAAGACATAAAACAAAAAGAACCACCACAGAAGTATCGACTTGAAACGATCAGTAACACAAAGTTACTGTCGGGCTTAAACCGGTTTTACGGATCGTTCCAAGTCGATACTTCTGTAGTGGTTCTTTTTGTTTTATGTCTTGGTGTTTAAAATTTTTTGTGCTGTTGGCGCCTTATGTATGTTTTCATATTTTTAGTTAAGTTAAGGTAACTGAGTGGCCACCTATTGGGAAAATAGCTGCTCATTCGGCTTACGATATGTTTCATGGTATAAGTACCTGATTGTTAGTTTGGTTTTTTCCCACCTCGGTTTTTGGTGTGGGAATCTTTTTCTGATTGCGCCTTTTCCTGATCTTTGCCTACTTGTACCTTTTTACGGGTACCTAACCTCACCCTCAGCTTCTGCAGTGGTATAGATCCAAAAACCGATGTGGGAACATAACAAGAAGTACCGATACAATGAGGTGAAAAGGTACAAGTAGGCAAAGATCAGGAAAAGGCGCAATCAGAAAAAGATTCCCACTCCAAAAACCGAGGTGGGAAAAAACCAAACTAACAATCAGGTACTTATACCATGAAACAATCGTAAGCCGAATGGGCAGCCGAATGAATCATCCATGGGTTGCCTTTTTCTTTACAAATCATAACTTGATATAGACCTGGATAAAATGCATAAGGTAAGAAGATCACTTTAAACACGAAAAGAAACACAGAGAGTACTCAGAAGATAAATCCAAACTTCGCCCGCAGATTCTGCAGAGGTTCAAGTTATTTGTTCGGTACTCATAACTTACAAAGCATCTAGTCAACTGATCGCCACGGTCTAGACAAATAAATCAAAGCACGTAAGCAATGACCATAACCAGTGCAAACAGATCCGAATTCCAGTCTAGAAGATCAAGTCATAAACCAACACATCTTGCAGAGACAAATATAAAAGGGATCTCTAGACGTTGAAAAAAACGCGTCCATGCAACATTCTGTATTTTATTGTTGATGTTATAGTGCAGTCACTCATTAACAGGAGATCTTTGGCGATAAAGTGCAATTACCCAGGCACCGTTGGTGTTAAAGCAAGAACACTTGATAGTTGACTAGTTAGAGATTCACCACGAGGACCGAAGAACTAACTAAATGTTATGAACCACTGCAGAAGCTGAGGGTGAGGTTATGGCCATGTTAAATCGATTTAAACCCGCCAGTAACTTTGTGTACTGATCGTTCCAAGTCGATACTTCTGTGGTGGTTCTTTTTGTTTCATGTCTTAGTGTTTAAATTATTTTGTGCTGTTGGCGCCTTATGTATGTTTTCATATTTTTAGTAAAGGTAACTGAGTGGCCACCTATTGGGAAAATAGCTGCTCATTCGGCTTACGAAATGTTTTTATGGTATAAGTACCTGATTGTTACTTTGGTTTTTTCCTACCTCGGTTTTTGGAGTGGGAATCTTTCTCTGATTGCGTCTTTTCCTGATCTTTGCCTACTTGTACCTTTGTATATGGGCCCTCTTAGGGTTTCAGTCTAGTTATTAAGGCTATGTTCCATGATACAGTGTACGTATCAAGAGGCCATACTTTGGTTTTGATACAACTACCCACTAAAAATTATCGTTTGTGCCATGGTGTACTTACCCAAGATATAGTCCGTGTAATAGTGCAGTCACATTCAATTAATTTATCATCTTGTTTACCAATGTTGTTAGATGTGAGCTATATGTAAGTAAAAGGTAATCAAACAATTACTGTATACTCGAACCAACTCATATGTATTGACTTTCATGTATTTCATAATAAAAATTAAGTGAACTCTTCTTCGGCTATTTATATAGTACCTTATCTTTTAACTAAACAATATTGTATTGAGAGGGCGCCATCATGATTTTATAATTAAGAATTCATTCCATTGTTACATGTGAACATGTAATCTTTTACATGCAACATTTTTATGGACTAAAACAATTTACCACATGGCGTACGGCAAACATATTACAAACATTAACTTTATCACATATTGTAGAAAAGTTGATGGGATGTTGGGACGGTACGAATGCGCAGCAATACTCTGGTTTCGTGACCTGGACTAAGAATGGACGCACTTGTCAGGCCTGGGCAACACAAGAGCCACATAAACACGGCTATGGGGGAGACGACAAGTTCCCAATCGATGGTAGTGCAGCCGAGGCCGAGAATACATGTCGAGCTTTCGAGGGAGACGAACGACCTTGGTGCTATACGACTAACAAGGATATACGCTGGGAATGGTGCGATATACCGATCTGTACGCATGCTTTCATTATATCGTAAAGTTTTAATCCTAATATTACAATATTGTCGGATTGATAATTCAATGGCTTGAAAAATGTTTTGTACAAAAATGTTGATTCCTTAAGCTTACGCCTTAGTCAGAACCATGACAAATTAACATTCATGTAGGTGACTATGTTAACAATACTAGACTTGAAACGAAATCCAAAAGTAAAATCCGTAAATGGGCTTAAAATACTTGTAAACTCAGCCTTTAAATTGTATTACAGACAAGTTATGAGAATAACAAATACACTATTTAAGTTGCACATAATTTACATGCAGCACGAATTGAAAGATGCTGAGTTCCTTTCTGACCATTGATGCTGAATTGCCGTAAAATACTGATGAAATCATATCTAGGCGTTATCAAAATTATTTACCAGGTGACGTTGACTGCTACCGCAAAGACGCCGCTGAACAGTACAAAGGAAAAGTCTCCAAGATCGCCGATGGGACCCAGTGTCAAGCTTGGTCGGAACAATCACCACATTCGCACAGCTACACAGACCCCTCAAAGTTCCTGAATGATGCTTCAATTAAGGATGCCAATAATTATTGTCGGAATCCATCGGGAGATGACCGCCCTTGGTGCTATACTGTAAACCGGAACAAGAGATGGGATTGGTGCCCGGTCCCAAGATGTGACTAGCAACCGCCCGATTATGCTTGGAGACATTCAATACGATAAAAATAGCAAATTTATAAGGATGACTATTTTTAAAATTATCCACAAAACAACTGAATAAACATTCGTGCTTATGCAAAAATAACATTCCAAGACTTGCTCAATAATTTACACACTCGTTTAAATAGTTCTAATGCTTCTTTAAAACACATTCAGAATATATAATAAGCAACTTGATTGAATAGTTTTGGTATTCACTAGTTACTGTTCCATTTATAGCAATGGCCTATAAGGATACATGCACTATACTGACGTCAATAAAAAACGCCTCATCGAAAATGTTGCATAACTTGGCCAATAGATAAACAATATGAACAAAATTTGCATTTTCCTTACTTTTACGTTATCTCTCGTGATATAGCATAAACCGAATTTGGTTAGCGTGCGCACTTTTCTCAAAACTTGCGTGGGTGCACCATTTTTAAAAATGCATCCTGACGTCATTGTACAGACGTTTTTAACGTGAAAATTCTTGAAAGCCATGCAAAGTTGTTTTACAACCTTAACAACATCAAAATTTTGAAACGTAAAATACTGGACTACGTGAAGTTGAAATAATGAAAATAACGTAGGGACTTTTCGCAAGAAAAGAGACCGACGGAACGAAAAAATGATACTGTTCGGTTTCTGGCGTCCGAAACGACTCGTGGGTCGGGCGTCAGACTCTATGATGGCCCGACTTAAAGCTATTCATTTTAGTTGGTTGGGGCCGGAGCTTCTTGTCTGTTGCTTGGCCCACCGGAGTCCAACTAGTGTTTTTCTTTTGCTCCGGAGTTAGTAGGTTATTCGGCGCCCAGGGATCTCCATCGTCGGGCAGCTTACTCAATCTGTGAGTCCTTGTTTTTGATTCATCAGGATGTTTATCATGATTTATTTGTTTGGTCTTGATGATTCATTTACTAGTTAGAGATTCACCACGAGGACCGAAGAACTTACTAAATGTTATGAACCACTGCAGAAGCTGAGGGTGAGGTTAGGATCCTGTAAAACCGGTTTAAGCCCGCCAGTAACTTTGTGTTACTGATCGTTCCAAGGCGATACTTCTGTGGTGGTTCTTTTTGTTTTATGTCTTGGTGTTTAAAAATTTTTTGTGCTGTTGGCGCCTTATGTATGTTTTCATATTTTTAATAAAGTTGTGGTAGAGATCCTTTTTATTCCAATTTTTTTATTCTAAACCACACAGACTTTATTTTTTTAATAAAACTCAATACATTAACCTTTTATATTTTTATACCCATATGAACATAATGCAATAACAAAATCGGCTCTTTATATAGGCCTGGACAACTCAGTCAAACGCACGTGCAGCAGCAGGACATCATGCCGCACGAGAAAAGCGTCACTCCGTCAGCTCCGACGACCCATGGCTCCGATGGAACGCACGTACAGACAGATACCAATTGCAAGTGTTACACGAAAACGCCCTCCGTCGAGACTGTACTAAAATAACCTCGCAGTTCGCGACACTCCCACGAGGAAAGTTTATGCTGCATATCGATAAGCGTCCGCCTCCCAGCTAACCACAGAATTCACAACATTACCGTTGACATATCTTCCTCTCCTGATACATGTGACGACATAAACGTCAACCACAGTATACGAATTGTCAACAGCAACTGTCCCATCTATATCACCGTACTGTTCATCGTCACTACTGATCAGAATAATCACACTTATAGCATCCTCCATGTCATCATCTCTCTCCACCGCATCTCCGTCACTCATTTCATCGCCATCATTGTCGTTACCATCATTATCGTTACCGGATGCATCCTGAATATCTTCAACAATTCCACCTTCATCATTGTTCACAGAACGAGCATGGTCACTAGCATTACTGTCATCATTTAACACTTGTTCATCATTAGCACCTTCAAACACTTCAACATCAACATCACCCTCCAGAATATCATCTGCATCAGGAGCATTTTGAACAGTAACATTGTTATCATCCAGTTTATCAGTATCATAATCATCAATAAAATCATAGAAATCCTGAACATTTACCGTCTGATTGCGTTCTGCCAACAAATCCAGAATTGTGTCGTCATCACTGATATCCTCTCGATCATCATGACGTGTAGGATTATCACCCCGAGGAGCACTGATTGCCGCTTCCCTCGCTTCTGGTCTACCATAACCATGTGTCCATGCTAAGTGTCTGGATAGGTAGCTCCGTCGAATAAACCGCGAAGAACAGTTCTCCTCAACACAATTTCAGAATTCCACAGTGGAATGTCGTTCCTTTATATGGCGCCTCAAGTTCCGTTTGTGCTTATAAGACTTCCTGCACGCATTAATTTCACAATGATAACGCATCCTGAAACACAGTATTTAGCAATAGACAATTAACGTTTTGTGCTAACAATAAAATCAAACTTGTATGTACAGTTTATGTACAGGTATGTTTGCAACACTTTCACGTGCTATCCATGTATCGCTAAAGAGACTCCGTCGCAGATTTGCTACACTATCTTTGCTCCGCTGGTTATATTACTGCACGGACTTTACCTATGTACACTTATCTGTGACCTTGTAATAGACAGTTCTTGCCTAACCCGAGATAGAAAAAGGTACAAGTAGGCAAAGATCAGGAAAAGGCGCAATCAGAAAAAGATTCCCACTCCAAAAACCGAGGTGGGAAAAAACCAAACCAACAATCAGGTACTTATACCATGAAACATATCGTAAGCCGAATGAGCAGCTATTTTCCCAATAGGTGGCCACTCAGTTACCTTAACTTAACTAAAAATATGAAAACATACATAAGGCGCCAACAGCACAAAAATTTTAAACACCAAGACATATAACAAAAAGAACCACTACAGAAGTATCGACTTGGAACGATCAGTAACACAAAGTTACTGGCGGGCTTAAACCGGTTTTACAGGTACCTAACCTCACCCTCAGCTTCTGCAGTGGTTCACAACATTTAGTTAGTTCTTCGGTCCTCATGGTGAATCTCTAACTAGTCAATGAATCATCAAGAACAAACAAATAAATCATGATAAACATCCTGATGAATCAAAAACCAGGACTCACAGATTGAGTAAGCTGCCCGACGATGGAGATCCCTGGGCGCCGAATAACCTACTAACTCCGGAGCAAAAGAAAAACACCAGTTGGACCCCGGTGGGCCAAGCAACAGACAAGAAGCTCCGGCCCCAACCAACTAAAATGTATAGCTTTAAGTAGGGGCCATCATAGAGTCTGACGCCCGACCCACCGGCGTGCAATTAAAGAAGGCAGCATAGTTATCAACCATGATTGGGTTAAAAACTAAGCATGCAGACTGTCGCATAACATTCAAGTTATAACCAATACGTCTGTAACGTGTTATGATTTTTCCGAACTGAAAAGAAAAATCATTTATTCCTTTAAGTTTCTTTAATTTGTAAACCAAGTCACCATAAAATTCAGGTTCCGAAAGGCCCTCACTTAAAAGTGACTTTAACCCAACATTATATTTGGAAATCAATTCATAGTGTCTACGATAAAATTTAGAAAAGGCTTTTCGAAGTTTATGATACCGATAGCCCTGTTGGAGAAGTTTTGCCGTTAAACATTTATTTCGAGCGTTGAAGTCTGTAACATGATTGCAGACTCTAGCAAACCTAATAAGTTGCGAAATGTATACACCATAAGAAGCACGACGAGGAACGTCACCATCCAAAAACGGAAAATTTACTATATCAAAATCAAAGTCATCGCGCTTATCATAAATTTTAGAAGAAACAAATCCATTTGCAACAGAAAGATGTAGATCTAAAAAGGGGGCTTCGGTATCTGAGATATTAGCTTTGTTCAAATGAAGTTCAGGTGGATAAATTTGATTGACCATACCTTCAAAATAAGGGTTGTCAATGTTCAAAAGGTCATCAAGGTACCTAGATGTGGAATTAAAAGCCTCGATAACATCAGCTTGATTATCATGGTTAAGAGAATCCATGAAATCTCTTTCATAGCAGTATAAAAATAAATCAGCTACGAGAGGTGCACAATTTGTACCCATCGGAATTCCAACAATTTGTCTGTATAACTTGGTCCCAAATCTAATATAAATATTATCAAGGAGATAGGATAAGGCGTCGCACAGAGTTGTACACCATACACTGAGATACAAACGTCGTTTTCATGGGGATGTCTCAAAATAAAATATAAATCTTCCTTACATGTGTATTCGTTTTGAATTGTCGATCAGGCTGATCAGTCACAGGTTGATAGATGGTTAGAATTTTTTTGTCTCTTATACAATGTACATGTGCAAAGCGGTCGAACCAATACTGATCTTTGCATTGATGGAACATGCGCGGATCCAGAAAATTTTCTCAGGGGGGGGGAGGCGGGTCCAAATTCCCAGAAGGGGTCTGACGGAAAATTTCAACATGACAAAAAAATTAAAATAATCTGGCAATTCCAGGGGGGTCCGGACCCCCTGTCCCCAGGGTCCGGACCTGTCCCCCCCTCTGGATCCGCCCATGTGGAAAGAGCGGGTTTTCTCACCGCATTTCTTGTCTACGAATGTACAGCTTTGTACACCGTATCCTATACCAAATGGCCGCGGTGCAAGAAAACCTTCTTTTGTCAGGGTGCATTTATACTTTAAAAACGTACACGACCAAACAGCTTAGGCTATGTAAGATAACCGCACTGCTCACGGGCAAGCCTCACAGAACATGACAAACCCCAGCGGGCACATGACGTAAGAATGACGTCAGATCGACGTCGATGTGACGTCATGACGTCGCATCGACGTTGATATGACGCCATTTTGACGTCATGTGCCCGCTGGGGTACGGTGCTCTGTACACATTTCTTTCGACATAGGTTTAATACCCTTGAAAACGGAGGTTCTGTCCCGACATGACTAAAATTGTTGACAGGGGTGTTGAACCACAATACAACCCGCTGACTGAAAGAAATACCCAGCAGGCACATGACGTCAGAATGACGTCAGATCGACGTCGATGCGACGTCATGACGTCGCATCGACGTTGATATGACGTCATTATGACGTCATGTGCCCGCTGGGATATACGCAAAAGTTTCGCAACGCTAAGAAAATGCTTTCTTCTTATCGACTCAAAATTTTCTTTCGGTGATATTAAGATATTAAGTTCTTGCATACAACATGAAAATCGGAACGCCGCGGCTTATGGTTGCCGAGAAAACGTCAAAACTTGAAGGTAACCAATTTTTAAAAGATACCTTACATTATATGCGAAAACGAAATTTCAACCAACGTTTCAAAAGCAAAAAGGATAACAACCGCAAATATGGACAACAAATGCAGAAAAGCAAAACTGATTGAGCCATTTCCTGACGTTTGCCTACTTTTACCTTTTCATGCCTTGGTCGACGTTTATTACGTGTGTGTGGCGTGTTTAAGTTTGGGCTGATATTGATTGATGTTGTTTGTCTTTAAATCGAAATAAACATCCATATTTTAGACACAAGTTGTTAGAAAACACAAACGTCACATTAACGTCAGAATGAAAACATGCGATCAAATCTCGTTTGAGATGCGACCATTTGATTTTTATGCGGGGAGAGGGGGAGCTGGGCTGGAAGATGTTTTCGGGCCTGGACATTTTTTTTTCACTCGTGACACGGTACTGTCTTTTGTATATAATACAATATGTACGACAGAATATAACCTGTCCTAGATATTTTTTTCTTCCAGCCCCACCCCCATAAAAATCAAATCGTCTCACCCTTGTGGCAATCTCATTGTGTAGCGACATAAAATATGAGCCGCTACATGAGAAAACCAACAATCTGCATATGCGAAAACAAAGACGCAGATCAGCTGTCGTAAATGATTCGTTTTTAACTGGCACACGTACCAAAGCACTTAAATCCGTTTAGTGATGTGTGGATTGGTGCAAGGGATGTACAATTCACAAGGCTTTTGGTAAGGAGGCATTGATTTGATTTGATTTACAATAATAAAATATTCAATAATTTTTGTGTGCTTTAGCCGTCTACCGAACGGAATGTTTTGTTGTAGCGTTGAATAATTCCATCAGTATACGTATTTGTATAGACATCTTTCCCGTTTCTCTGGTTCTAAAAGCCTTATTTATTTTATTTAGTCAGGATAACTGACAGTCCCGATGTGACATTGGCCGTAGGCCGTTGTCGTAAAGCAAGAAAACAAACACACGAACGAACACACGAACAAACATTTTATTTACAATGTAATAGTTCGATAAATGAAATAATTCTGAAAGTGCGTCGATAAAATGAAATATCTTGAGATAATCCCTAACTTTTTGTCAATGTATGGTGTATTTACATCTCCAAATACATCTCAGGTTAGACAAGAAATGTCTAATAGAACATATCATAGACATGTATACTGTTAGTGCAAACACTGTCTTATACGTTGTATCGTTTTTTCTACGGTGGTCCGTTTGGGCCGTGCATCTAACGGAGTCATTTTTATTGCACTTGATGTACTTTGTGAGTCCCTGTCCACTTCTATTTCGGAAAGTTCTAACGGGTATAACAGATTTAATGGGCGTCCCACGATTCGCCCAGAAGGTAACTGCACCTTAAGTTAAGGGAGACAATTTTGGCCAGTTTCCAACATCCTCTAGGAATTTCATCCTTTACAAGCACAACATCTCCTATCGTAGGAGAATGTTTTGACTGTACTCTTTTACTCTTTAACTTTGATTCTGTTCGTTCTCTAAGACTAAGCAAGTAGTCTTCGCGCCACATTTTCCAGAATTTGTCAAGTAATTTTTGTCCTTTTTTCCAGCTGTTCAACAGCTTTTCACCTGAACTTTCACATGGACTGTACTCACTCTCTGTGACATCGGTTTCCGGAATGCCTATTCTAGGATTTAGCGAAAGAAAATTTCCAGGTGTTAATGTGATCCTAGAATTTATATCCTCACCAACGTATACTAACGGACGGGAATTAAGTACAGCTTCCACTTCTTTGATTAACGTCTGCTTTTGAATCATTGTCAACAAGTTTTTAGCAAGAGTTTTGCGTAATGCTCTTTTTACAAGTCCCACTAGTCTCTCGTAAAATCCACCCATCCAGGGCGCCATCTCTACTATGAATATCCACTTAGCACCTTTATTTGAAGCGTAATTCTGTACTTCTTCACACTGTGTCACACTATTCCAGATAGAATCTAGGGACTGATTGGCTGCCTTGAATTGCATGGCATTATCACTGATAATCACGTTTGGCAATCCTCTCTGAGCAATGAATCGTCTGAAACATAGTAGAAACTCATCGGCTGTCATATCTTGTACAACTTCCAAGTGTACAGCACGAATCACGAGACAAGTGAATAAGCAAATCCATATTTTCTTTGGTCCTTCAATACCTCTTATAAACAGTGGTCCGAGGTAATCCAACCCCGTTCTAGAGAAAGGTATTGCTTCTGTAACACGAATAGGTGGTAACTGTGCCATTTGAGGCATCTTGTAGGGTCCATACAGGGTCCATGTGGTGTATACATTTCGCAACTTATTAGGTTTGCTAGAGTCTGCAATCATGTTACAGACTTCAACGCTCGAAATAAATGTTTAACGGCAAAACTTCTCCAACAGGGCTATCGGTATCATAAACTTCGAAAAACATTTTCTAAATTTTATCGTAGACACTATGAATTGATTTCCAAATATAATGTTGGGTTAAAGACGCTTTTAAGTGAGGGCCTTTCGGAACCTGAATTTTATGGTGACTTGGTTTACAAATTTAAGAAACTTAAAGGAATTAATGATTTTTCTTTTCAGTTCAGAAAAATCATAACACGTTACAAACGTATAGGTTATAACTTGAATGTTATGCGACAGTCTGCATGCTTAGTTTTTAACCCAATCATGGTTGATAACTATGCTGCCTTCTTTAATTGCACGCCGGTGGGTCGGGCGTCAGACTCTATGATGGCCCCGACATAAAGCTATTCATTTTAGTTGGTTGGGGCCGGAGCTTCTTGTCTGTTGCTTGGCCCACCGGGGTCCAACTGGTGTTTTTCTTTTGCTCCGGAGTTAGTAGGTTATTCGGCGCCCAGGGAACTCCATCGTCGGGCAGCTTACTCAGTCTGTGAGTCCTGGTTTTTGATTCATCAGGATGTTTATCATGATTTATTTGTTTGTTCTTGATGATTCATTGACTAGTTAGAGATTCACCACGAGGACCGAATAACTAACTAAATGTTATGAACCACTGCGGAAGCTGAGGGTGAGGTTATGGCCATGTAAAACCGGTTTAAGCCCGCCAGTAACTTTGTGTTACTGATCGTTCCAAGTCGATACTTCTGTGGTGGTTCTTTTTGTTTTATGTCTTGGTGTTTAAAAATTTTTTTTGTGCTGTTGGCGTCTTGTTTTGGTGAACATTAAATCCACTTTTGTTTCAGATCCATTTGTTTGATGAAGATAGATCAGTGTGGCATAAGCATTTTGTGAAGCATCACAAAAGCACAACAATCTATTTTGAATAGCACCACTGGTGTTCATCCTAACACATCTTGGTATTTGACATTCGGAGACGTTGTTAATATCTGATTTGAGTTCTGACCATGACAGCAAGTCTTCACTAGATATTTCATCATCCCAATCCAGTCCTTTACTCCACAAGTTTTGAAGCATCACCTTCCCGCGTAGTATCACTGGTGAAAACAGACCTTGAGGATCAAACACTGATGCAATCGTTTTCAATACGATGCGTTTTGTCGGATTGTGTTCATGTGTTGGTATGTCAGCTTGTTTCAAAGATATGCTATCATTCTCAATATTCCATAGATGCCCAAGCACTTTGGTAGTCTGATAGGCAGACCTATCATCAGATGGTATGAAACTATTGACTTCACAGCTGTTTGATGTCCATTCGCGTAAGTTCAGTGATGCATCATGAAAGATAGCCTTTGCTCCGCTATAAAACTGTATCGCATCTCCAACAGTTTCCATCCCAGTAATGACATTGTCTACATAGATGTCCTCTTTCAACCTTCTGGCAATTTCACAGTTGTATGAATCTAGATGACTCTCCACTGTGGCTCCTATGAGAAACGGACTAGATATAACACCGAAAGGTACTCGACAAAAGCGGTACTCCTGAATATTTTCACGATTCACACTGGTGTTGTCCAAATCCTTTAGCCACAGAAACCTAGTAACATCGCGCTGGTTTGGCTGTAAGCCAATCTGTAAGAATGCTTTCTCTATATCAGCAACGATTCCTATCCTGTTCAGCCTAAATCTGAGTAGAATTCCGCATAGATCCCTGAGTAGAACAGGTCCTCTGTAAAGGCATTCATTCAAGCTTTTGTTGGTGGATTTTGTTTTTGCAGATGCGTCATAAACAATGCGGAGTTTGGTCGTTGTCTTTGTGGGTTTGACCACAGCATGGTGTGGAAGATAATGTATCATAGCTGCGCTATCTGTGCCATTTACTGTTTCTATTACCCCCTTGTCCAACTGTTCCTTCAAGATGGAATCGTATTTCTGTAACAACTCTGGTTTATTTCTTAATTTCGATAGAACCGATTTCAACCGACCAACAGCAAGTTCTCTATTCAAAGGTAAGTCCGGAAGTTCCTCCTTCCACGGCCAGGTCACTTGATACCGGTCATTTTCAAACTTTAAAGTATCATGGAATCGCGCCATTGCACTTTCGTCATCAGAACATTGAGGACGATCGATAATCCCTATTCCTTCTACGTTCCAGAAATCTTCCAGGTCAGGTTTTGTTGGTACAACAGGATCCACAGTTGTCAAACACTCTGTATTTGTAATTATACTGTTCCCGTATGTAAGACATAACGTGCTTGACTCCGTCGCATCACTACTTGCATCTGTCGTTCGACCTGTGAGGATCCATCCAAGTTTTGAAGCAAGCAAGTACAAACCCGGTTGTATTTCCACTTTCTGTGATAAGATTAAATCCAGATAATAGTCGTTACCGATTAGTAACTCTATTGTGGATGTCTCACTTTCTGATGGGATACTATCAGCTAATTCAACACTTTTCACTAGGTGCTTAATTTGGTCTGATGCCAATTTCACTGAATTCCGTTGAATGTTTCCACTAATAGTAGGCACAATGTTCGCACGGATGTTAAGATAATCACCATTGTTCAGCTTGAGGCTTATCTCCGTCGAAGTAGTTTTGATTGTCTTCGGTGTGTCTGTTCCGAACGTAGCAAGCTTGATCTGTTCATGGCCATCTCTCTTAAGCTTTAATTGCTCCGCCAGGTGTTTCGTTATGTAGGTACGTTGTGATCCGGAATCAAACAAGAGTCGAATGTTCTGGCTTTCAGTGGTATCAGGGTGTTTAACGTCTGTCTTTGCTGTCTGCATGAGAACAAATTCCCCTGATGAAATAAGAACATTTTCACCAAGAACTCCGCTTTGCTCCGTTAGAACATTCACTTCCTGCGGAGCACGAACACCATTTGACTGTTTGAATTTCTTAGGACACAAACTCCTATGATGTGAATTAGCTTCTCCGCAATGAACACATACTTTGCTCCGTTTACATTCCTTTGCAAGATGGCCTATTCTTAAACACTTGTAACAGCTGTCTTTTAGCTGCTGTTTCCGATCTTTTAACGTTCGAAATGTTGGGCATTCGTCACTCCAGTGATGTTTCGAGCAATATCTACACATTTCTAAATAGTTCCCAACATGTATGTCTTTTGCTCCGGCAACAAGCGCCTCCGCTGAGCTTACAGACGGAGAAGCACGCTTTTCATACTTTTGTTTTGAACTATGGTGAAACATAGGTTTCGAGTGGCTTTGAATCGGCTTATTGCCTTGAAACGATTTGTTACTCAGCACTTTAGCATTTTGCTCCGGTGGAGGTTGCTTCACTTCAGACTTTTCACGTGTTTCACATAACGACGCAAAATTTCAATTATTTTCACTGTATTCCATTCATTATCTGCCCCATTCATAATTTCAAGCTGGAGAAGAACTTCTTGTGGTAATTTAGCCTTTACCATGGACACAAATACGTCTTGATTTATGTCCTTTTTTAACACCTCGAGGCTCCGAAGGTGTCTCTGAATCCTGTCAAGGAATAATCTCAAGCTTTGTGTACTATTTGTTGCGGCCTGCAGATTTATTATCTGACTATAATGTAAATCAACCACCTCTTGCTTGTTACCAAATCTTTCTTTCAAACATGCAATTGCTATGTCGTAATTTTCATTCGACAAAGCTAGGCCAGATATTACACGGGCAGCCTCCCCGGACAGCTTGCTTATCAGATAACTGAATTTTTCAATGTTTGAAAGTCTGCTGTTTTTATGTACTGTGCACTCAAACGAATCCCAGAATTCATTCCATTTGAGGCGATCCCCACTGTATGAAACTATATCTACCTTTGGAAGTTTCACAGAACTTGTTTTCTCTAATGCACTTAATTTCTCTTGCTCCTTTATTTTATTTTGCTGATGATCAAGAAAGTCTTGCTGTTGCTTCATTTGGGTAAATATTAGTGACTGCATTTCAGCAAGTTTATCGGGCTCCGTTTGTGTTGCCAATTTACTTGCATCGAGTTCCTCTTCCTTTGAGTCTACCAATTGCTCTTTCATTTGCTTTAAGTCTATACAACATTCCATTGCATCAGCGCAAATTTGACTATCTTGTCCCAATATAGTGTCAAGAAAGTCACCTTCACTTTCATCAAGAACACATGATAATTTCTCTGTTTGAGTTTCAACCTTTTCACTATACACATTCAACTTTTCAACACATTTATTAATTGCATGAACAGTATGCTCTACGTCAATTCCACCTCGGTCATAACGCAGCAATTCCGTTGCCTTTTCTATTTCCTGTTCCAGGAAATTCCTGTATCTTGTTCTGATACCCTTCAAGTAAGGTATTTGTGAAGTCATTTTTGACAATAAAATTTCACTTACTTGTTCAGTATCCCGGGTTCCGGCACCAAATATGTAGTAGAGATCCTTTTTATTCCAATTTTTTATTCTAAACCGCACAGACTTTAATTTTTTAATAAAACTCAATACATTAACCTTTTATATTTTTATTCCCATATGAACATAATGCAGTAACAAAATCGGCTCTTTATATAGGCCTGGACAACTCAGTCAAACGCACGTGCAGCAGCAGGACATCATGCCGCACGAGAAAAGCGTCACTCCGTCAGCTCCGACGACCCATGGCTCCGATGGAACGTACGTGCAGACAGATACCAATTGCACGTGTTACACGAAAACGCCCTCCGTCGAGACTGTACTAAAATAACCTTGCAGTTCGCGACAAAAGTTAAGGTAACTGAGTGGCCACCTATTGGGAAAATAGCTGCTCATTCGGCTTACGATATGTTTCATGGTATAAGTGCCTGATTGTTGGTTTGTTTTTTTCCCACCTCGGTTTTTGGGGTGGGAATCTTTTCTGATTGCGCCTTTTCCAGATCTTTGCCTACTTGTACCTCTCCATAGTCCGGGACCATCGTTCGCCTCGGCATAAGATTTTCTCTATCGATTTTTGTTACCGTACCTCTTTCGCCGACGCTTCTTTGACGTCGACGAAAAACACCAACTGGTGTTTTTCTTTTGCTCCGGAGTTAGTAGGTTATTCGGCGCCCAGGGATCTCCATCGTCGGGCAGCTTACTCAATCTGTGAGTCCTTGTTTTTTATTCACCAGGATGTTTATCATGATTTATTTGTTTGTTCTTGATGATTCATTGACTAGTTAGAGATTCACCACGAGGACCGAAGAACTTACTAAATGTTATGAACCACTGCAGGAGCTGAGGGTGAGGTTAGGATCCTGTAAAACCGGTTTAAGCCCGCCAGTAACTTTGTGTTACTGATCGTTCCAAGTCGATACTTCTGTGGTGGTTCTTTTTGTTTTATGTCCTGGTGTATAAAAATTTTTTGTGCTGTTGGCGCCTTATGTATGTTTTCATATTTTTAGTTAAGTTAAGGTAACTGAGTGGCCACCTATTGGGAAAATAGCTGCTCATTCGGCTTACGATATGTTTCATGGTATAAGTACCTGATTGTTAGTTTGGTTTTTTCCCACCTCGGTTTTTGGAGTGGGAATCTTTTTCTGATTGCGCCTTTTCCTGATCTTTGCCTACTTGTACCTTTTTAAGCCCGCCAGTAACTGTATGTTACTGATCGTTCCAAGGCGATACTTCTGTGGTGGTTCTTTTTGTTTTATGTCTTGGTGTTTAAAATTTTTTGTGCTGTTGACGCCTTATGTATGTTTTCATATTTTTAATTAAGTTAAGGTAACTGAGTGGCCACCTATTGGGAAAATAGCTGCACATTCGATATGTTTCATGGTATAAGTGCCTGATTGTTAGTTTGGTTTTTGGAGTGGGAATCTCTTTCTGATTGCGCCTTTTCCTGATCTTTGCCTACTTGTACCTTTTTATGCTTACGAAATCTAATCAGATGAAAGATTTCAAAAGCGATGCCGTTATATTCGGATGCACACCTTGAGTTAGTTTTCATAACGCAGTCGCATTATTTCAAATGAATAGCCAAGAATGGTGCAATGGTATTCTGACGCTTATTTCCCTAGACGTCAAATACATGTTATCCGTAAGGATGTTCGTTTCACGATGAAAGGCATGAGAAGTAACAATAAAACTTCTATGTGAAAACTGATGTCTCCCCCTTTCTACGTACATGTCCAAAATATGCAAGCAAGAGTTATAGTTCTTGTGCATCACATATCCTGTCATTCTGTTTTATAAGTGTACCAAGTTTCATTGAAATATCTTTTACGGTTTTCAAGTTATAGAGCGGGCACGAAATTGTATGGAAAATAATCAAAGGAAAATAACTCCAAAGATATGAAAGCAAGAGTAATGATTCTTGTGCATGACACATCGTCGCATCATGCTTTATAAGTGTACCATGCTTCATTGAAAAATATCTTATGGTTTTTGAGTTATAGAGCAGACACAAAATTGTATGAAAAATAATCAAAGGGAAATAACTCCAAAGATAGGCAAGCAAGAGTTATAGTTCTTTAGCATGACACATAATCTCATCGTGCTTTATAAGTGTACCAAGTTTCATTGAAATATTTCGTATGGTTTTCAAGTTATAGAGCGGACATGAAATTGTATGGAAAATAATCAAAGGGAAATAAGTCCAAAGATATGAAAGCAAGAGTTATAATTCTTGAGCATGACACATCGTCTCATCGTGCTTTATAAATTAACCAAGTTTCACTGAAATTTCTCTTACGGTTTTCAAGTTAAAGAATGGACACGAAATTGTATGGAAAATAATCAAAGGCAAATTACTCCAAAGATATGCAAGCAAGAGTTGTGGTTCTTTAGCACAATGCATCATCTTATCGTGCTTAATAAGTGTACTAAGTTTCATTGAAATATCTCTTACGGTTTTCGAGTTATAGAGCGGACACGACATTGTATGGAAAATAATCAAAGGGAAATAACTCATAAAATACTCAAGCCAGAGTTATGGTTCTTGTGCATGACACATTGTATGATCATGCTTAATAAGTGTACCAAGTTTTATTGAAAAATCTTATACGGTTTTCAAGTAATAGAGCGGACAAGAAATTGTAACGAAAATAACAAAGGAAACTAACTCCAAAAATACTCAAGCTAGAGTTATGGTTCTTGTGCATGACACATCGTCTTGTCGTGGTTTACAAGTGTACAAAGTTTCATTGAAAAATCTTTAACGGTTTTCAAGTTAAAGAGCGGACACGATTTGTGACGGACAGACAGTTTTTCCTTCCAAAAGAATGCCACTGTTACATATGCAATATAAACATCAAAAGATTAAACAAAAATTATTATAACAGAAGTATCTCTCTGAAACAGGTTGCTAAAGTCAAATAATTAAACTTTCAACTATTGAAGTTACAAACGTGAAACCCCAAATGACATTGTAAAATAACAAATCGGTATTCCTATGACTACAATAACTTAAAATTTGTAATATTAATTTTCGAATATGAAGCAAAATTATAGTCATTGCTAGTTATATTCACATTGTGTTTGGCAAAGATGGACAGTATTGTACAGCCCTCGTATGCACGGTTTGCTTTCAAACTTAATAATGTCAGGGAAAACATAGAATGAAGAAAACACTTCCACGAAAATGATGTTTAATGATGAAATCGAAGTCTATAAGAACATTTTAGTTATAAAATATTGTTTCTATTTTTTTGAATACCAAACCATAGGTCGCTTTCAGTATCCATTGATCACATAGAGTTTCCATAACAAAACAAAAAGATTCATACCAGTATGAAGACAGGAATGGCTTAGGCTAATTTAGTGATTCAATTAACATGATTATCGGAAATGATAATTTTCGCAATTGAACTAAAATATACCCGACAAAAAAAAGAAACGCAATGATGAGATTTTAATGCGACTCCAACATTTTACCCCCACGTGGTTTATGGCAAGAATTCTGGAACAGAGATTTGACACCTGGTTTGAAAAGATATGCAATGCATACCTGAAAAATATGACTTTGAAAGGACAAAACTGAAATTGTGTCATCACTTATGATTTTGATGAACTTGCGTTTTTCATTACGAAAACTTGTCCATGCAATAAACAGAGATTTTTAGTCATAAAACTTGAAAGTTTTCAGCTGAAAATATTTTGATATTTTTCTTATTTTTGCTCATAACATAGATTGTGGGTACACGTTAGACCTGCCTCGCCGAGGCGGTTCTAACGAGTATCCACAGTCTATGTTTTAGAGCAAAAATAAGAAAAAATAGGTAAACCCTTGCAAACCCCAGTTTTTCTATATTAAAGTGGGGTTTACGGGGGGGTATACATTACACGGACATGTTTTCCTGATGTTATAAATAGGTTATATTCTCATGAATTCAACAATAGTTACATCATGGCCTATTCCAATATGGAAACCCATCCTAGCCAAACTACGAGTTTTTTGGAAGAAACACCTTTCCAATTTAACAGGTTTGAATTTGGATAGATTTTCCTTCCAATTTATTTTATAGCTTTTTTACTCTTAAGCATGAAGAGTTTTACCATGCATGTTCATTGCATGTTTTGGAAGGAAAACCTCCCACAATAGCCTTTTAATGGCGAAAATGGTGCATCATAACAGTTACTGGCGATCTCGGGATGAATGATTTAAATATGAGGCAGAAGAAACATCTTCTTTTTTCTACTTGAAAAACAGTTGAATGCAGGCGACCAGCAATGAACAAGATTAGTTACTAATACAGTTTATTGAAAATGGAACGTATAACTGTGCGTGTACAGTGTGTTCACCTTGTTAACGCCGACACGTGTTTTATTTAAGTGTATGGTTTCTTTTTTCAGTATTTTGATGACAATTTGATCAAAGAAAAACCGCTAAACAAAAGTGATAACCATGCAGTACTCTGCTTATCATGAAACGAATAATGACAAGTGGTTGAGATCCTCTGGCGCATTTTGTTCACTTCCATGATAACCACTTTTCGGCGGCCCCCGTGGCCGAGCGGTTAAGAGCGCTGTTTCTTAATCACTCGGTCATCTCACCGCTGTGTCTGGTGTGGGTACGAGCCCCGCTCTGGCCACATGTGAGACAAGCCACGTTCTGCTTGCGGGTGTGTCAGTTGGTTTTTCTCGGGGTTCAACCGTTTTCGCCCCACCTACTGATTGGCCCGTCTCATATGAGCGGAAATAATCTTGAAAGGGACGTAAAACTGAATTTAAAAAAAACTGATTTAACCGTGACAACTTTAAAACGTATTTTATATGAAATGTCAAAATACATTTTCCCATCTCTTGAAAAGAGATAGGTTTGGGAACGAGCTACACCACGATAACCAACAATCAGTTTATCATCAACTCAAAACTGAAAAATATCTATCTTTGTACACCATAGTTTAACGATATCATGTTTCTTGCAAGTGGATGGCTACATTCTACGAACATGAAAGCATTGCTAACTTTTCAATGATTTTTTGTGAATACTTGTGTAATTTCTCGAAATTTTAGCAAAATTGTCTGGCTTTTGTTGCCGGTTTATAAGGAACACTGATGAGGGTTCAGTACCCGAAATTGTGCAATATGGCTCATACTATCTCCAATTAAAAGTTTTCACTGCTTTCAAGGGATCTAAATCTTATATTTTATTTCCAATAGCTTATTTGTTTGTCTCCTTCACTGAACAGGTTCAGGAAGCAATGTAGATGACATGTCATTACTATAGTTCGATTTTTACCTCAGATGCGTCAAAAGATCGACGGATCTCCTTCCAATTTAACAGTTTTGAGTTTGTATTTTCCTATCTTACTTGTTTCTTTTTCTGATTGCGCCTTTTCCTGATCGTTGCCTACTTAGTGGCTCGTGAAAAGATATTCAGATTGTAACAGTACAAATACTTACTGTGCGTGTAACCGAAGTGTAACGGAAAACTTGAGCCATTTCGTACAGATTTACCTTTCACGTGCTACTTCATGGACTCGTCGATCGTTTGACACACCTGAGGTCAAAATCGAGCTATACATTTACTCCCGTGGTTGCCTGCGTTGACTCAGATACTTATGTTACATGTAAAATAGGCCCACAATTAGGATAACATTTTTTTTCAGTTTAACGTCCCTTTTCAAGATTTTTTCAGCTCATATGAGACGGGCCAATCAGTAGGTGGGGCGAAAACGGGAGAACCCCGAGAAAAAACACCTGACACACCCGCAAGCAGAACTTGGCTTGTCTCACATGTGGCCAGAGCGGGACTCGAACCCACACAGGACACAGCGGTGAGATGATCGAATGGTTAAGTGCAGTAATGAAATATCAGCGCTCTTAACCACTCGGCCACGGGGGCCGCCAGGATAACATTTAAGTGCCATGAATATCACCTTTATCCCTACGTTTACATAGTAAAACTAGGGTATGCAGGGGTATTTATTGTTTTTTGTTTTGTTTTTTTTTTTAATATTTATTCAAAACATAAATTGTAGGTATTCGTTAGAACCGTTTAAACGTGTACCCACAATTAATGTTTTGAGTTAAACCAATAAACAAATCATTTGATTAATTCGTGATGAATCATGATCACAGTTTATCACAGTTATTATCACAGTTGAATCACCTATCATTCAGTTTGTCTGTGTTCAAACTCTTCCACGATCCCTCCGGACTGAAAATAGAAACAAAATACTTATTGGTTCAATGAATTAAACATAACGATTATATATGAGCCTTCGCACGAGAAAAGCAACAATTTGGGCTTCCAACCAGGATGTACAGTCATAGAATCAGGCCAGAAGCTTGAAATTTCGGATATAAGAAGAAGAATTGTACCATCCGTGTAGCGAAAACAAAGACGCTGATCAGCTGTGCAGTTACTGCACAGCTGATCTGCGCCTTGGTTTTCGCAACATGCGGATTGTTTGTTTTCTTATGCGGCGGCTCATATAATTTCTTATGCGTCGGCTCACATAGAACATTCTGCAACTTCATGTGGAAGATGACCTATAAACTACTTTTGAGAAATGAATTATTACCAAGAGAAACAGAAATTGATGCATAATTAAGCGACCAATGTTTGTGCAAGATGCTATAGCATTTCCATGTTAACACATTGAGATTTTTTTCACTCTATGCATATGCAACCAATGCAAGTCAGACAAAGCGTTCAGCTGTCAAATTATGTCCGCAGTTTAAACTAGGTATGGCACGACTAAGGATTTTGTTAATAAGGATAAAACGAGAACTGTGATAAAATAAAGAAAACGCATTGGATTGTTATAAGTATATGAAAACATATTCTAACCCAACACCAAATTACCCATCTATATCTAATCTAATAATGGTAACAGATACATATTAACATGTACGTGCATCAACAATTTATCATAGAATACAAACATACATGTATAACGTGTATTACTAAATAATAAATAATTACTAAATAAACCTGAAACTAAATGTACAAATGAGAATATTTGTAAAGAAACTATCGATGTTAACACTGGATAACATTATGTAATATCACTGAATCCATATGGATATTTTCTTTGGAAATAAATGTTTCATTTAGAAAATTCCTTCTACAAAACTGTAGCACCAAACACAAATAACAATTGAACAACTCGGACTGATATTACCTTTCAAACTAAGCTGTGACGATACGGCACATAAAGCAGTCGTGAGAAAAGATAGGAGGAACAAGTCTATAACTAAATTTAAAATAAGTAGGATATCTAGCCCTCGTAATAAAAGTGTATTTTGGAAATGAATTGCAACAAGTCATCTAGAAAATAGTAAATACTTTGAGAAAATATATATAACTTGATATATATATATGTTACAAAATTAATATCCCACATAATACAAACTTATGTTCTTTTTCTTTTATACATCGGGTTGAAACTATCTATGCTTCCTAATTTACAGCGCTGGAGGATCGAAAGATTTGCTCCTGCCTGACTTTCCGGTATCTTTATGAAGAAATCACACTGTAAAGTACATGAATCATCTAAATGACGAAATCACACTGTAAAAATACGTCAGACATCTAAATGACGAACTCAAGCTTTAAAATACATCGGTCATCTAAATGACAAATTCGCGCTGTAAATTACATCGGTCATCTAAATAACAAAATCATGCTGTAAAATTCATCAGTCTTCTAAATGACGAACTCACACTGTAAAATATTTCAGTCATCTAAATGACGAACTCAAGCTTTAAAATACATCGGTCATCTAAATGACAGATTCGCGCTGTAAATTACATCGGTCAACTAAATGACAAAATCTTGCTGTAAAATTCTTCAGTCATCTAAATGACGAAAACACGCTGTAAAACACATCAGTCATCTAAATGACGAAATCACGCTGTAAAACGCATCTTAATGACGAAATCAAGTTGTTAAATATATCAGTCATCTAAATGACGAACTCAAGCTTTAAAATACATCGGTCATCTAAATGACAAAGTCGCACTGTAAATTACATCGGCCATCTAAGTGACGAAATCATGCTGTCAAATACACCAGTCATCTAAATGACAAAAACACGCTGTAAAACACATCGGTCATCTAAATGACGAAATCACGCTGTAAAATACATCAGTCATCTAAATGACGAAATCATGCTGTAAAATACATCAGTCATCTAAATGACAAAACCACGCTGTAAAACACATCGGTCATCTAAATGACAATTCGCGCTGTAAAATGCATCAGTCATCTAAATGACGAAACCACGCTGTAAAACACATCGGTCATCTTAATGACGAAATCAAGTTGTTAAATATATCAGTCATCTAAATGACGAACTCAAGCTTTGAAATACATCGGTCATCTAAATGACAAATTCGCACTGTAAATTACTTCGGTCATCTAAATGACGAAATCACGCTGTAAAATACATCAGTCATCTAAATGACGAAATCATGCTGTAAAATACATCAGTCATCTAAATGACAAAACCACGCTATAAAACACATCGGTCATCTAAATGACAAATTCGCGCTGTAAAATACATCAGTCATCTAAATGACGAAACCACGCTGTAAAACACATCGGTCATCTAAATGACAAATTCGCGCTGTATATTACATCGGCGTAATCAGGCTGTAAAACACATCGGTCATCTAAATAACGAAATCACGCTGTAAAATACATCAGACATCTAAATGACGTAATCACGCTGTAAAATACATCAGTCATCTAAATGACGTAATCACGCTGTAAAATACATCAGTCATCTAAATGACAAAATCAGTAATGAGGAATTAAAGCTGAAAAACGTATCATACATCTTAATGAAGATGTCACACTTTAAAATATATCAAATCTTTTCCTGACAAAGCCACACTGGCAAACTTGATGACGAAATCAGACTTTAAAGTTGATCAGGCATTTTCTGACGGTATTTATTTGAAAACCATATGGAAAAAAGTACAAATAGGCAATGATCAGGAAATGGCGCAATCAGAAAGAAATTACCACTCCACAATTCGAGGGATGGGAAAAAAATAAAGTACTTATACCATGAAAACATGTCGTAAGCCGAGTGAGCAGCTATTCCCCAATAGGCGGCATCTTAATGATCAAATCCCACTGAACAGTATGCAATCACATCGGTAAAAACTATATTAAGTCACCTGTCAGTGTAGCCCAGCATTCAGAAATCATTATTAAACCATTTTATGTTTACTTAATTCTGTATGAGATCATACATATGTGATAGTAAATGTAGGCAATGATCAGGAAATGGCACAATCAGAAAGGCATTCCAATTCCAAATTCCAGGTGGTATAAAAAAGATGGGTGAGTAGCTATGCTATTTTATTGTGAACTAATACTGTGTTTTCATATCATAATTATACTTTTGTGCCAAAAGAAAAAAAAGATAAAAATACAAAATAAAAATTTTGAATTTTTCGTGTTTTAGCTAGCTATCAGCTAGTTGCATTGTTACCTCTTTAACAATGGGACACGTCGTAAGAAAACCGGATTTTCTCTACACAGATAGTACAATTTTTGTTCTGCTTTTCTCCGTGATTTCAAGTTCCAAGCTTTCTTCGGAGATTGTTATAGTATGGACGGGTATATGTTGGACCTGGTCGGAAACCCCGAAGACCGGTTTTCTCGCGTCGCGGCTCAATTTTAGAAGGTTTTCTCCTTGTGTTGTTTCGCCTGGCACGTAACATTGTATACAACTTTAGAACTGTTATTGAATGTACCTTAGAAAAAAGAAACTCGATGAAAATGAAAAGGATTAGGCAAATGAAAAGAGATGAAAATACTTCATGTAAATCAATACACTTTTACACACACGCTTATCACTAAAATTATAATTAATATCAAAATTGGTAAAAACAATATTTGAACATCTCAGGATCTTAGACTGGATCAATTTAGTGATCATTTACTCGAAAATGAACGTACCTCTACATGGCAAAAGATGTATCGATAGACTCATTTACAATTGTCAAAATCTTTTTTTCACTAGGCTGTAAACTAAACTAAACTAAAACAACATCTAAAGCAATCATGAAGTGCCGCTGCTATCATGCACTTAATATCAGTCCAACGTCGAATGGCAAATGCTGTCGAAGCAGAGGAGCAATGGTCCTGTAAACGCTCACCTGATTTGGACAGCTTTACTTGTATGGGAGCTAAAAACCCCTGCCCTGGGATGTGGCCTGTTAGGACCCCAAGAGCACAGAATGCAGGATTTATTAAAAGGATTACTGAACATTGCTACAGACGGAATATAAAAGCTATAGGACGTATGGTTTCTGAGAAAAGATATTTTGTATGTTTTCCCATTGTAAGTATATGGGAACTAATGGCCCCTGGGTGGAGCCATTTTGAACATCATATGACATTGTTGCATACTAAATATACATGTATAAGCTTTGTGTCTTGCGGTTTTAGAGAAGAAGATTCTTTCATATGTTACCTATTATAAGCCTATGGCAGATAATGACGTCCCGGGGGCGTGACCCGTATGGACCCCAGGGACATGGTTAGCAGGTTTTATAAAGCCGATTACTTAACATTGCTACACACAAAATATAAAAACAAACTCTAGGAATCATGGTGAATGAGTAAAGGGCTTTTGTGTGTTTTCCCAATGTAAATTTATGGGAGCTAATGGCCCCTAGGTGGTGTCATTGTTTACCCCAAGGGCATGATTCGCAGGATTAATGTAGAGCACTAAATAACATTGCTTCACACTTAATGTACAAACTTTGGGTCTTGTGGTTTCGGGGAAAAATATTTTTCATGTTTCACCTACTTTAACTTTATACAGACGTATAGGTTATAACTTGAATGTTATGCGACAGTCTGCACGCTTAGTTTTTAACCCAATCATGGTTGATAACTACGCTGCCTTCTTTAATTGCACGCCGGTGGGTCGGGCGTCACACTCTATGATGGCCCCGACTTAAAGCTATTCATTTTAATTGGTTAGGGCCGGAGCTTCTTGTCTGTTACTTGGCCCACCGGGGTCCAACTGGTGTTTTTCTTTTGCTCCGGAGTTAGTAGGTTATTTGGCGCCCAGGGATCTCCATCGTCGGGCAGCTTACTCAATCTGTGAGTCCTGGGTTTTGATTCATCAGGATGTTTATCATGATTTATTTGTTTGTTCTTGATGATTCATTGACTAGTTAGAGATTCACCACAAGGACCAAATAACTAACTAAATGTTATGAACCACTGCAGAAGCTGAGGGTGAGGTTAGGTACCTGTAAAACCGGTTTAAGCCCGCCAGAAACTTTGTGTTACTGATCGTTCCAAGTCGATACTTCTGTAGTGGTTCTTTTTGTTTTATGTCTTGGTGTTTTTTTTGTGCTGTTGGCGCCTTATGTATGTTTTCATATTTTTAGTTAAGTTAAGGTAACTGAGTGACCACCTATTGGGGAAATAGCTGCTCATTCGGCTTACGATATGTTTCATGGTATAAAGTACCTGATTGTTAGTTTGGTTTTTTCCCACCTCGGTTTTTGGTTTTGGAGTGGGAATCTTTTTCTGGTTGCGCCTTTTCCTGATCTTTGCCTACTTGTACCTTTTTAAGCCTATGGCAGATATTTGCACCCCCAGGGCATGGTTGGCATGATTTATAAAGGGAACTACTAGACATTACCATACACAAAATATACAGGGTGAGGCATTTTTTGACGCCTGGGGCATGATTGGCAGGATGTATGTAGGGTACCACTTAACATTGTTACATGCTAAATACACAAGCTCTAGCTCTTGTGGTTTTAGAGAAGAAGATTTCCCATTATATACCTATGGGAGATATTGACGTGGGCGTGGTCAATCGGGACCCCAGGGGCATTGTTGGCAGGATGTATAAAGGGGACTACCAAACATTGCTACATGTACATAGAAAATATAGAAGCGCAGGGTCTTGTTGTTTCAGAGAAGAAGATTTGTTTTTAGTTTTTCCCAATTATTGTAAGTCTATGGAAAACCACTATTTTCATGCAATCTGCTCCAAAAGCCAATTCAGTCAATCCCCAACCCAATGACGGTTCACATCAAATTTGATCAAAATCGGCCCAATGGCTTTAGAGACGCCGACCGACGACGGACACCGGATGCCTGCCTATCCTATAAGCTCACCTGTTAGTCTTCGGCTCAGGTGAGCTAAATATCTATGCATTTAGTTATTAAATCATGCTTCTTATAGTTCGTGACATATATGTTGTGACATGTTACCCTTGTTCCATGTAGCGTCAATAACAGATGTGCTCTGAAAGCCAATGTGTGTTTAGTTTGACTTTTTTTAATTCCAGTTTCATAAACAAAGGCGGCTTCAGTTTGATTTTCAAATTGTAACCATTAACATATTACTTTCTATTGTTTGTTTGTTGTTTTTTTGGCTTATGATTAAGGTTAGGTTGTAACTTAAACGCTCAATAATGACGTTTATATTAACTTACCTGTTAACCAACTTTAAAAGTGCATGGCACGTATAGCACCAAAAGCATCATGGGTGCATGCTTAAAGTGATATATTGTTTTGCATGTCGTGAGAAGCCAAAACAATCATATTAAGAGCCAGTGGGAGTTTCCTTATACTGGTGTAAAGTTATCAATGATTAAAATTCTATGTCATCAAGTGTATTTCCAGGTTTTAAAGGGCTTCTCATTCTCAGGTAATCTAATAATCTAACAGTGAACTTACTGACCTGATCTGTGATACCGTATATTTGTACTTATTGTATGATTTTGTTTTGTCGTAGGCATCATGAAAATGACATTGAAAACCATGATGAAATACAAATATACCTTCTGAGAAGATTTGTTTGTTCGTTTGTCTGTTTGTTTGATTTGTGGTTAGTGTCACATGCAACAGAAGAAACCAAGAAGAAACAATTATATTGAATTTATCTTTTTGATATTTTTGATGTTGGTCTATGACTACCCATTACGAAAACTTGCCCATGTAATATACAGTGATTTTTTAGGTTTTAAAAAATGAAAATTTTCAGTGGAAAAATTTTGATATTTTTCTTATTTTTGCTCAAAACATAGATTGCCGAGGCGGTTCTAACGAGTACCCACAATCTATGTTTTGGAGCAAAAATAAGAAAAATAGGTATACCCCTGCATACCCCAGTTTTGCTATGAAAAAGTGGGGTTCAAGGGGGTACACATTTCACGGACTTGTTTTCCTGGTGTTTATCTTTTTGACATTTTGGTCTATGGCTACCTCTCAAATAACATCACTGTGTGTCGATTCCTTTCAACCACTTTGGTATATCTAAACAAGCAGATACGAAAGTACAAGTAGGCAAAGATCAGGAAAGGGTCCAATCAGTAAAAGATTCCCATTCCATAAACCGAGATGGGACAAAAAAAAACTGGCGCCACCCGCACACAAAAAAATTAAACACCAAGACATAAAACGAAAGAACCACCACAGAAGTATCGCCTTGGAACGATTAGTAATATAAAATTACTGGCGGGTTCAAATCGATTTTACAGGTACCTTACCTGCCGTGATTGGTTCATAACATTTAGTTAGTTCTTCAGTCCTCGTGGTGTTTCTCTAAGTAGTCAATGAATCATCAAGAACAAACAGATAAATCATGATAAACATCCTGATGACTCAATAGATTCGCACTAGCTAGACTAAGTGTTTGAACACTTGATTTAACGAATTCAAGTTCATCATATAAAACATTAACGAAGATACACTTACCTGGTTGAAATTTTAATCAGAAAGCTAACGGGAGAGGAAATATATGCACATCTGTTAAATACTGTTTAATGTACACGATACTCACCCATGAGTAAAATGTTGCTGCTCCAGCGCTTATGGTAACGACATCTTCCAGTCTGATGTCCTTCAGGAGTTCTTTTGCGTTTTTCACCGTATCTTCTTTCAGTTTATTCACATCCAAGACCTGAATTCTCCTCTTGAGTGACTGTTTGCCAGTCTTCCCTATCAGTGCTTGAACATTCTTCCAGTCCTAGCAATAGACGAATCATAAATAAACCAGAGCATAACGCTTCCCGTTAAGGAATAACTTAATTTATTATAAACTAAACCAACCTCGTCACAAATTACAGTAACGATAATCTATGCGTGATTCTACTTCGATTTTTACTGCACTTCTTATTTTTTTTTTTTTGCACTTTGTCTGTTTTATACATGTTTATATGTAGACCAAACCAAATAGGTATTCAAAGATCAATCAACGGTTACTTGGGGTGTATGGCATTTTCAAGATAGCGCTTGTTTTAATCTGGTAGCAAGCGAATTCGAAAATATTTGCCGCTATCAAATAAATGACAATGGACGATAGTTAGTCATTGGATCTGAGACAACAGCTCCAAGTCTAAAAGGCATCTAAAAGCGATAAAAAATGGATTTTCTCCTTTGACAGAGAAAATTTGGCGTATTCTACCTTCGTTTCTTCCGATGGATTGCCCAACAATACTAGTGTAGCCTGCATAACAATGTGAATTTCTTTAACAGGTTTGGTATAGGAACGAATCTCTGCAATTGTTCTTTGGTTTAGAGTCATAACCTGAAATGAAAAGAGAACAATAAAGAGAAATGTCTGAGTGCGATAGTAGAAATGTTCATGTTTTCCATTTAAAAGCGATAAAAGACTGAAGCTTGAAGAATTCCTCGCACCCCTGTGCATTCATATGAACATAGTTCGCAGCCATTGTGAATAAGTGAAATATTGGACAAAGAAAATACTTTAAATGTTTTACAATAGAAATCGTCGAACAAGCATTATCTTACTGTTATGTACATGTATGTGTACGTAAACAATATTGTCATCATTGCCCTAACATATTCCAACAAATAATTGAAGGCGTGTGCCTTTACTACTACAAGTTTTATGACCGATTTATACAACCAAATCTTTAAATATACCTCGTGAATAAGTTTCTGTAATCTCTTCAGTCTGGCAATCAAGTCTTTGGCTTCTTTAAGCTCTGCAGACAGTCTGTGCGCGTATCCTCGACTCTCGACCATGTCTACTGCTCTCTCTAATAACTCCAAATCCTGAGCTTCAATCGCCTCTCGAAGTTCTAGAGACAAAACAAACAATTAAGATACAGATATAAATGCTATATAGATAGTTTGTGTACATAGCCTCCACTCTCGACCATGTCTACTTCTCTCTCTAGCAACTCCAAATTCTGAGCTTCAATCGCCTCGACAAAGCATTTAAACAATCTTCATAATGGTTCGGCTGTTAGTGGTCTCTGTTATTTACAAAAAAAAAGTACAAGTAGGCAACGATCAGGAAAAGGCGCAATCAGAAAAGGATTCCCACTCCAAAAACCGAGTCGGGAAAAAAAAACTAACAATAAGGTACTAAGACCATGAATACATTTAGTAAGCCGAATGAGCAGCTTTTTTTCCAATAGGTGGCCACTCAGTTACCTAAACTTAACTTAAATATGATAACATACATAAGGCGCCAACAGCACAAAAAATTAAACACCAAGACATAAAACAATAAGAACCACAACAGAAGTATCGCCTTGGAACGATCAGTAATATATAAGACTGTTTAGGCTGCGAAGATAGCCTGAGGGCATAGCCGTGACTTTCAACCATATTCAAAACTCTAAATCCAGAGTTTCAACCGCCTCTCGGAGTTCTAGAAACAAAACAAGCAGTTTACATTATGATTAGTTTGATAATTTTGTATAGAACATTATGCAGCTTTGGATCTACTACAGATGTTAGGATTTTAGCATAATCGATTCTATAAAAGGATCTCCAAAATCCAGGGCTCAGTTGTTCAAAACTTCGTTAGCTTAACGCTGTCGTTAAGCACTCAATTTGTTAGCTGTATATCGACTTCAAAAGCAAATACACTGTCATTTTTAATGAAAAAATGTGAGAATCCTTTGCAATGCTATCACATTTTATCAACAAAAAATCACAGTCTATTTGTAATATTGCCATTTGAAATTTTATCGAATCGTTAACTAACGACATTAGGCTAATGGCCAGTAGGGCAAACCCTCCACCCCCCCCCCCACAGGGGGAATTTTTAGCACCATGATTTTCTGAAAGTGTAGTAAAAAAGCTATCAAATCCTGTTTTCTGCCATCTGGAAGTGGAAGCGTTTGCGTTTTACGCTACGTTTTATTATATGACCTGATACCATCTTTTGTATAAAAATAATGGGGGTAGGCGTGCAAAATCGATCATACCTCTGCTGTTACTAATCCTAGACCATTGAACTTGGTCTTTTTTAAATGCTTAGACATAGCCCTTTCATTCTATGATAAGTAATGCAAAATATCTACTTTGCATATTCATGAATATTAATGAAAACATGAAAATTGTAGAAAATCATTAAAAACTCATAAATAAACTCATTGCAGGCCTAAACTATAGTTATGACACATTTATTTTGCACCATTTAGACATATTTCATAAATTTATTGTTGTCATGAGCCTATGTGAAAATTATCTCATTTGTATATTCATGAATATAAATTAAAAAGTAAAATATCCTGGACAAATAGGGTGTATACAACTATATAGTATCATTTGTACCTGGCCTGTTGATAAACATGGAACACTAATGTGGAATCAAATGAATGCTATGGCCATGTTCTATCACCCTTATACATATAATACATGTATTTAAGGATATAAGGCTCATCTATTTTTTTCATGATTATTAATGAAAAGTAGAAATCGCAGAGAAATAATGAAACAATGAACTGGTATACCTACAGAATGACTTTTATCTGATTATTTCTGTTATTTTCATATTCTTTGTGTATAGAATATGATCCTATCAATCAATTATTATCATCCTAAAACTATGTATCTATATTAATGAAATTCTAAAAATTAAAGATAAAGAGTACAATATATTAGCTCCAATAACGTGAATGGGATTTTGTTTAAACACAACTCCATATAGTTGCATTGTAATATGTATGTTTTGTATTGGGGGCCGGTGGCCATTATTTACTCAATAAAATTCTTGTTCTATTTAATTGATACCAATTTCAGTTCTCTAGAGCTTTTGGTTGCTGAGATACTGTCAATTCTATTGGTATATTCCCTTCATCTGTCTATGTTTTTCTCTTATATCTAAAGTTTTCTTAAATTTTGGCCACAAGATAGTCAACTTTTTCCTATATCTTATTATATAATTATAAATAATTGTCATATCTATCATTTGATACCAATTTCAGCTCTCTAGGTTTTTTTTTTTTTGTTGTTGTTGAGATATAAACGTTTCCGTTGGTATACCCCCTCTATTTTCTGTGTTTTTATCTAATTTTTAAAGTTCTTGTCAATATTCGAACAATAAGAAAGTTTAAGTATTCATTAATCATATTTTATGATTATAAAACATTATCATAGCAATCATTTGATACCAATTTCAGCTCTCTAGAGCTTTTGGTTGCTGAGTTATTAACCTTTTCATTGGTATACCCCCTCCATTTTTCTGTGATTTTTCCCTTAAATTTAAAAATTTATCAATATTTGAAAAAAAAACAAGAAAGTCAGAATGTTTGTGTTTCTTACCACATGGTTACAGAACATAATCCTAGCAATGATTTGATACCAATTTCAGCTCTCCTAAGCTACTAGTCACTGAGATATTAGCAATTTTATTGGCATACCTCCTTCCTTTGGCAGTTATTTTTCTGCTATAACTTGTGTTTTCTTAAATATTTAAGCAACAAGAGAGTAAGCTTGTTTATATATTTTATTACATGATTGTAGAATATTGGCATAGCAATCATTTGATACCAATTTCAACTCTCTAAGACATTGGGTTGCCGAGATATAAACATTTATATTGCTATACCCCCTCCGTTTTTCTTTGAGTTTTATCTAATATTAAAAGTTCTCATCAATATTTAAACAACAAAAAAGTTCGATTATTTATACTTTTTATCACATGATTATGGAACATTATCATACCAATCATTTGATACCAATTTCAGCTCTCTAAAGCTACTGGTCACTGAGATATTAGCAATTTTATTGGCATACCTCCTTCCTTTGGCAGTGATTTTTCTGCTATAACTTATGTTTTCTTAAATATTTGAGCAACAAGAAAGTAAGCTTGTTTATTTACCTTATTACATGGTTATAGAATATTGTCATAGCAATCATTTGATACCCATTTCAGCACTCTAGGACATTTGGTTGCTGAGATATAAATGTTTATATTGTTAAACTCCCTCCGTTTTTCTTTGAGTTTTATTTAATATTAAAAGTTCTCATAATATTTGAACAATAAAAAAGTTCGATTATTTATATGTCTTATCACATGGTTATAGAACATTATCATACCAATCATTTGATACCAATTTCAGCTCTCTAAAACTATTGGTCACCAAGATATTAGCAATTTTACTGGTATACCTCCTTCCTTTGGCAATGATTTTTCTGCTATATCTTATGTTTTCTTAAATATTTGAGCAACAAGAAAGTAAGCTTGTTTATATATCTTATGTCAAAGAAATCATTTGATACCCATTTCAGCACTCTAGGACATTTGGTTGCTGAGATATGAACGTTTATATTGGTATACCCCCTCCATTTTTCTTTGATTTTCATCTAATATTTTAAGTTCTTATCAATATTCGAACAACAAGAAAGTTAGATTATTTATTTGTCTAATTACAATATTATAGAACAGCACCATACCAATCATTTGATACCAATTTCATCTCTCTAGAGCGATTGGTCACTGAGATATTAGCAATTTTATTGGCATACCCCCTTCCGCTGACAGTGATTTTTCTCTTATATCTTAAGTTTTCTTAAATGTTTGAGCAACAAAAAAGTCAGCTTATTTATATATCTTATTACAAGTTTATAGAATATTGCCAACGCAATTTTATGACACCAATTTCTGCTCTCTATGGCTTTTGGTTGCTGAGATATAAACATTTCCATAGGTATACCCCCACCAATTTCTGTGATTTTTCTACTTTATTTATTGATTTCATCAATAGTAAAACAGCAGAAAAGTCTGATTGTAAATGTGTCTTATTTCAGGGTTTTAGAATGTTATCATAGCAATCATTTCTCTTTATGGCTTTTGGTAGCCGAGATATAAACATATCTGTAGGTATACCCCCTCCATTGTTCTGTGATTTTTCTCTTCTATTGAAAGTTCTTATCAATATTTATTTGAACATCAAGAAAGTCAGATTCTTTCTGTATCTTATCACATGATTATAGAACATTATCACAACAATAAGTTAAGGTAACTGAGTGGCCACCTATTGGGAAAATAGCTGCTCATTCGGCTTACGAAATGTTTTCGTGGTATAAGTATCTGATTGTTGGTTTGGTTTTTTCCCACCTTGGTTTTTGGAGTGGGAGTCTTTTTCTGATTGCGTCTTTTCCTGATCTTTGACTGCTTGTACTTTTTTTTGATACACATTTCAGCTCTCTTAGAGTTTTTGGTCACTGAGATATTAGCAATTTCGTATGGTATACCCCCTTCCTTTATCTGTTTCTTTTGTAATATCTGAACTTCTTTTTAATATTTGAGCATTAAGATAGCCAGTTGTTTATACACTGAAAAAAAGTTATAAGAGGCCACCTCATATTTTGTCTTCTAGTTCAGAAAGTAAAATACGATCAATTAAAATTAATGATAATATGAATAAACCAA
Source organism: Rugalucina vietnamica (assembly GCA_964017185.1). Lineage (NCBI taxonomy): Eukaryota > Metazoa > Mollusca > Bivalvia > Lucinida > Lucinidae > Rugalucina > Rugalucina vietnamica. The sequence goes on along the minus strand of OZ024882.1, from coordinate 3,138,678 downwards.
TGTCTAACAGTGGCTCTGTGAGTTTCTGCATTCCAAAATGCGTGATACTTCTCACGCAGACGAAGCATGTGTAAAGGTACCCTATTTCAAAAAGTCACACTTTATTAACATCAAATTAAATGTCATATTATGACGTTGTGTTTTTACATTTTAATTTATTTGAAAGTGCTACTGACTGCCATGATGCAAGATAAAATTAAGTCAAAAGTGTTGCTGCAATAAGAATCTTCGTTTCTGTTTTGCACATGCAAGAAGACAACAACCTGAATAACAGGAATTCAGCTTTTGTATGCAATTTGCATACCAACTTTGTTCTTCTCCAGTTGCGTTATTATCAGCAGCACGGCATTGAAATTTTCAGCGATTATTTAGGTCAAATACTAGACTCTGATAAACTTTGAAAATTAAAAAAATCGTCCACAAATTTTGTTATTTTGTTCGTTAAAAATTGGCATTGAAACCGGAAGTGTGCGGCAGCCTTGACATGTTGGTCCTCGAAAATGGTCAAAAACAGTTCAGTCGAATTATATCTCTCATTTCCAGGCCTCATCAAGTGAAATTAACACGGGTCAACATGTTTAAGAGGCACATTTATGAATTTTTCAAAAAATCTCAAAATTGGCGATTTTTAAAAATGCATAAAAATTCTACCAGTAGAGAAAATTCGAATGTTTGATGTTTTTCCGAGCCGTAACGACCCCTTTGATGACACCCGTTCCTAATTTCAATAAATGGTGTGCTGTATCCAATTTTTTATTTAAAAACATTGATTTTTGCATTTTTACTCCAAAAACGCCTTTAGTAAAAGAAAATTATTTCTTAACACTTTGGAACTTTACTTACTTGAAAGACACGTCTTTTGGCAAAAAATTGTGCAATTTTGAACTTGGCTTAGAAACAAAAAATGAGTCTGAAAAGTGGCCTCTTTATAACTTTGTTTCAGTGTATATCCTATTACATGATTATAAAATATCGCCAAAGCAATAATTTGATACCTATTTCAGCTCTCTATGTCTGTCAGTAGCCAAGATACATGTGGTAATAGAGGTGTACCACATTAATTCCTCTGCTTATTAGGGGTGGGGGTGATCACTCAAATGGACATTAAAATGATCCTCTGACCAAATTGGCACCCATGAACATTTGGTCTAAGGTTGCAAGGTACATCGTACAACCCACTCAAACCCTTAAATGGCAACAGAGTAAACTTTGAATTTCGTCATTTTCATTAATATTCATGAAAATGCAAATGAGAGAATTTTCATTGATAGTTCGTCTCTCACTAATGAGAAAGACCATCAAGGTCCATGGCGTCAACAAATTTGTAAAATAGTATTATTGGTACAATAACACAATGAACCACAGTGATAGTTTAGGCCTGAAATTAGTTTTTACGGGGATAATTAATTTTTAAATGTTTCGTTTTTCATTTTAATGTTTTAATGAAAATTCATGAATAAGCAAACTAGATATTTTCCATTACTTATTATTGAATCAAAGGGCTATGTATAAGGATTAAAATGAGACCAAGTTCAATGGACTAGGATAAGAAACAACTGAGATATATTCAGTTTTCTATGTGTACCCCCATTATTAAAACGCAAAAAAAAATGAATATTTAGGGTAATATAAAGAAACATGGCATAAAACGCAACCGCTTCCACTTCCAGATGGCAGAAAACAGGGTCTGATAGCTTTTTTAATGTACTTTTAGAAAATTATAGTGTAGAGAATTTTCCCTGGGGGGAGGGGGTATAGGTAGCTAGAAGACTACATTGTTAATTTTGAACAACTGGCCCCAGGGTGATAATCAACCAAAATAACAATTAATAATTAATACATAGAGAACATTCCGTCATACGATTTAGCAGCACTTCCCCAAAAGCATCACGCAAAACTTGCCCATGCAATAAACAGAGATTTTTTGAGCTTTAAAATTTGAAAATTTTCAGCCGAAAATTTTTGATATATTTCTTATTTTTGCTCAAAACATAGATTGTGGGTACACGTTAGAACCCCAGCTTTGCTATAAGGGGGTATAAATTACACGCACATGTTTTCCTGATGGTGGGCGATTCAGTTTTATATATTTGGCCTGTTTTGATAATACTAGCCTTTGTCTCGACTATCCTGTTGAAAGTTGCAAAATTACAGTATTTCTCTTTGGCTCCATTTTGCCCAATTTTAAGGGTCACTGAAGAGGCTTAAGTAGCCGAAACCGCGGTTTGGCCCATACCTTTTTCTCATTAATACGCTCATTGCTCTTAAAGGATCTTATCTTTATTTTTATTAATTCCATTGGAAATATCTCGAGTCCAATAAACGTATGTTTTATCATGGTACTCATGGTTCGTAATATCAAAATGATAAAATGAAAATACTTTTTATTTGAAATTTAAAGGGTTATATTCTATATATACTATATGCTCAACTTTATAAATCGCATCGTTATCAAAGATGATCTTGAGAAGTCGTAGGACCAGTTAAAGACCGTTTTATGATTGAAAAAAAAATCGTAAGACCTCATTAAGACCGTTATACGATTATCTGTTATTGTGTACGCTTCACCTGTGATCTCGAATCCTTGCAACAGAATTTTGAACATGTTCAAAAACCGCTTGCGACGGATTTTAATCCTACGATTGCTCAAAAACGTTAAGATCAATCGTAGGATGATCTCAGATTCTTAGGATTATCTTTTTCAAGATTATACTATTAAGCATCATTTTCGCAGAAAAAGTATTTCAGCAACATCGGTACTTCTCAGATTACTGCATTAGACATTTTGGAATGGCTATGGGTCCTTCAATCGATCGCTAGAACCGATTATTTCAGAGGACTGCCCAAAATCACTTAAGATCGGTCTTGCGATCCACCAAGTTTACCTGTGATTATCGCAAAAATGTGATCATCGCAAAAATGTGATCTTAAACTGGTCGTAAGGCGATCTTAAGCGATCGTAAGGGCAGTGGGACTGGGGTTTTACCTATACGTAAATTTATATATGTATTTACATAATTACATTAACACAAGAAGTACTGAGGGTGGGAAAACCCCGCCCGCCTTAAGGGGCTCTTCTTTTTTCTTGAGAAACAGTTGAACGGGATATTAAGCTACACTCGACCAAACGCCAAATCAAACAGGCACATTTTTGCCTCCCAAAGAAAAAGCAATATTGTAAATGGAATATACAAAATAATAATTTTGTTCACCATTTAAAAAGTTGAATGCCATATTGAGTATGTGCTGTTTCGTTTTAGAGTAAATTTTGTCTTTCTATATTGAGAGGGATGTGTTCTTTTTCATATTCTTGTTGCTGTAGTTCTTGATGTTGTTTATGGATGTTCTGTAATAGGATCTATAATATCTGTGAAATGCGATTGACACTTAGTGTCAAAACATGATTGCTTTTTCATAAAAGAAATCATTTTTACATATTTTATGACAGTACTTAGGAATAAATCATCACAAGTGTAACTGTAGCAAGTTTTATGTCAAAATACTATGAGTTATTTTGAATTTCTGAACTTACAGTTATTCTCATTAACCGTTTGAAAAAAAGTACAAAGGTACAAATAATAGCAACGTTAAACATGGCACTGCTATGAGTTCTTCCAAAGCCTTGGCCGCTTGTGAAGTACAGAAAGTTAAAACAAGTACATAAACTTTTTAAGCCGCATGACATTGATTTCAAAAGTCGACAAGTCGGGGTTTCACGAAGCCCTACGTAAAATATTGTGCCTAATAAAGGTAAGATACATGGGACTAGCAAAAAGCACCAACCATGCTTAACATTATTTCCATGAATATAACTTAATGCTATTCTAAGGACTTATAGTTAACGATTCTAAGTTTGACAAATTCTTCTACTAACCTGTATACCCGAGCAAGTTAGTCTGACTTTGGTCATTTTGTTATTGGAGTCTGAGTTGAGATTTTAATTTCATTACATATAGTAAAGTTGGCCAAACGGAAAACCGTATTGTTGCTACCTCAAGAATACTTTTTAAGAACTAAGAAAACTTTTTGACATACATCTGTAGGTAAAACATGAAAACGTACATTTAAAACTCTGTAAGTGCAGCTCAGCGATTTACCTCGGGACATACGAATACAAGTATTACCTAATTCACTGAGAGTAGCTAATTTCTACTGGTTATAACATGTGATGTTGTGCATATGCTTACTGAGTTTGATCGTTATATGATATCCCTCCTTTAGCAGATAAAATAGATCACGCCCACGTATGAATGCGTTGCGGCCCATAATGGGCCAAATCAATTCTATGCATCTCCAGTTTTTCTTAAAGTCCCACTAAGTCGTAAGCAATTATACGATTGTCTAATCATAAGTTTACTGAAAAGACTGCGTATGCAAGATTTGTAAAAAAAAATATTCCAACGTGTTTCTGCTTTCTCAATTTGCATATCGGGATCAAAACAATAACCAAAAAATTAGAATTAAAACATCCTTTAGTATTATAGCGATCTCAAGCGCAGTGGGCTCGGGCCTTAACTTACTTTGTCTGAGTTCGTCAGCTTCGTCCTTTTTCGGGGTGGGTGGTCTCTCTACGGCTCTCACCTTCTCCACTGGCTTGCATATCACGTGATAGTTGCATAGATTCCTCTCATGTTCTGAAACAGGATAATATATCCGAGAAATGTTTGCCCCCTTAAACCCACTTCTACATGTAGCTACATAGTAAAACTATAGACATTTTCTTTATTTTTATTTTTAATCCAAAACCCAGATCGTGGGTTCTCGTTAGAACCGCCTCGCCGAGTATTCCCACAATCTATGTGTTGTACCGTAATGAGAAAAAATACCCTTTTTCAGCAACAACTTTTACAACCAAAACATCTCTATATACATATATTGAGTGTGTTTTCGTAATATAATTTTTTTCGCATGTCTTGCTTTCGGTGTTCTCTTCGGGTATCATAGTGAATCACCTTCAGTGTCATAGGCCCCAAAGATTTTTTGTGTGTGTCCTCTCCAACTTTCCCACCTGACGTCTGGGTTGAGATCTTAAATTAATTTGTTTCAATTCCTGTGTCTTTTATTCTTAATTAACTGGCCAATTCAGACTGAACATAGCTTAAAAAATTGTGGTATAGTGCATCACCAGCAATCTCCAAGACATTGCCGTTAATTAAATATAATTGTGATATTTGACCGATGCTAATTAAGCCGCAACCCCATTTAAACAATTTTAAACGCATTCTTCAAATACATTATATTATTAATAACATCAAAAACCAAGATAACATTTCCTCACCTTCTCCAAACATATGACTGATTTTCAACTTAAACTCCCCTGCATCGACCGGTGTCGAAGCCTCCAAAATATCCCCTGTCTTTTTGAACGGCTCCGTTGCATAGCTTGCTTCATCTTTTCCCATGGGAACCAATTTATACACTAGGTTAAGCGTCTCTGCCTTCTTCTTGTCTGCAATTCTAAACTTTACATCAAGCAGACCTGGATTCATCTCTATTACACCGTTTGAGTGACTCAGAGCTTCGAGTCCGAATTCCTCGAGAAGCTTGCCCGGGCCCCAGCCCGCGGCTTCAAGAATCGGGAAGAAAGTTTGTTTCGGCGGAATTCCCGTAACCTTTACCTTATATATGGCAACCCAATCAAAATCATAGTCCTGCTGTTTAACAGTCATGTCTTTTCCAACTATTTCAAGTTTATAGTTATCAACCGCCGGGAATCGAACTTTTACGGATAGAACATTTTCATTTGGACGATGAATAAAGTCAAGTTGCACATTTTTCTGTGGAAGTTCAACCGGCGTAGACTTTTGCTTGTGTTCATCAAACACAGTGGGTATACACAGAAATGTATGATTGACAGATTTCTCTGGGTGCAGCCCGAATAGAATCTCAACTTCTCCATCACCGCATTCTATATTGCAGTTCGGGTGCGAGAGGACTCGCATCTCTAGGTTGAAGAACCGATCCTTTAGAAAGGCCATGGTTTCAAACTCTTTGATTGTCTTTGGTCGGTCCAGCAGTTGCCATTCTTGTTCCTCGGGAAAGTGGGTGTATATCAGTTGTTGGGGATCTGTAAGAGGAATGTGAAATGTTACAGATAAGTTTATGATTCAAATGTCTACGCGTATATCATTCATGTTGCATATCATTGTTACAGATAGCGCCATACAGGAACTGTTCAGGGTTCCATTTTCATATATAAGACGTTTAAGTGCATAAATTGTAATAGTTCCTAAACAGCAAAATATTCTAAAGAAATCAACTACAGACCAATTCCAATTTAATCAGGCAAGAAGAGGAATGGTCCTACAAAAACGTTATTCCAAATGTTTATATTCGACATTGGTGTTTGCTGCATTATGAATAATAAGTGTGATAATGAGAGAATGTTGTACTTTGTTTGATAATGCATGTTACATGATATTGTCCAATAAAAGTGAATTCATTCTAAAATACAATGCATAAAATGTTTTTCCTTTCATCCCTTTTATGTCGGTACATGCGTTTACCACTACGAGTTACTTCGGCCGTGCATCAATGTTTATTTCACTCTATTACACTCTCACCCGTTAAGAAGAAATTCTCATCGCACGTGTACCAATAATCTTGTTGATTGTCTCCCGCCAATACGCATGCGCCCCAGAAAGTGTTTATCAACCGCCAGTTTCCGTCAATAAGGACGGCGTTCCATTCGCCACGGTGTGTGTCTTTGTTGATTTTCTGCCCCACTTCGTACGTGGACCCCTTCAGGTAGCCCCGGATTATGGCACAAGGAAGATTGGCATGCCTGAAATATTCGGATAGTGCCAAGCTGAGCATCTTCGAAAGAGTTCGTGATTGCGGACAAAAGCGATACAATTATTTTACTAGAGTCTCACTTTTGTACATGCAAAGATACATACAGCGTACAATATATACAATTTACAGATAAAACGTGTACAAAACCACTCAGTCAATGAGTTATGAGAGACTAAGATTTTCATATATTTGGTTATTGATTCATTGGATGTCTTTGTTACAGAAATTAAGCTTTAGTGGACTGATCATTCTCTTTGTATTACTGGTCGTTCCAATGCGATACTTCTGTGGTGGTTCTAATTGCTTTATGTCTTGGTGTTGAATTTTGTGTTGTTAGCACCTTATATACTTTTCTCATGTTTTAGTTAAGTTTGGGTAAGTGAGTGGCCACCTATTGTGAAAAAAGCTGCTCACTCGGCTTACAATGTTTTGTTAGTACAAGTAATGTTTTGTTAATTTAGTTTTTTCCCATCTCGGTTTTTGGAGTGGGAATTTCTTCTTGATTGCGCCATTTCCTGACCACTGCCAACTTTTACCTTTCTAAGTACCTCTTCGTCACTTTGGTTTTTCCAAATTGGGCTTTAGGGTGAGATTGCTCTGATTGCCCAAGGCCCTTGCCATTGCTTACATAACCACTAATTACTTATGAAAAGCTGCCCATACAATACATATATACTGTATATATAGTAATTTGTTATCTGTGAAAATGATAATTTTCTGTTGAAAACATTTGATATTTTTCTTATTTTTGTTCAAAACATAAATTGTGGGTACACGTTAGAACCGCCTTGGTGAGGCGGTTCTAACCAGAACTCACAATCTATGTTTAGAAGCAAAAATAAGAAAAAAAATAGGTGTACTCATGTATACCCCACATTTACTATATAAAATTAGGGTATAAGGGGGTATACATTACATGGACATGATTTCCTGATGTAAGGCTTATGTGTACCATATATGTAGGAGGCCAAGCAGTCGATGGTCATGTCCTATGGCATGGACATAAATATATCATACATACTAAATGATCCGTTGTCATAAAAATAACACTCTTTTATAGAAGTTTTAAAGCATGTCACCGTGCGAACTGACAAAACCCAAAGTTCGAGTGGCATGTATTTCAAGATTTCTTGATAAACGAAATTAGCAAACAAGCATTGTCAGAAAGAATGACCATAAATTAACATTTTAATCGATGTCACCGTGTAAATGACAGAAGCTCTGTCACAAGTAGGCCTTCGCCAAGGTCCCGACCATGGTAGTGTAAATAATGTCCGTGCGAACGTTAAAGAACACCCAGTGAACCTATCAAGTGACATATTTTGGTGTTTTTGAAAGTTTGGAAGACTTTATGCTTCTTGCGAGTCATTGCTCCGTGTCAAATCCACAACACCAAAGCAAAATATAGAAAAATCAAAGTATAACTGTCTTCCACGTACCTACCAATATAATAGATTGAGCCAAGCGGCATAATTATGGTTGTCTCTTATATTTTACAAGTTTCTAGCAGACTAAACAAAGCGGCATACGTGTTTGTTTTATTTAACATTTGTACCTACCAACATGAAGGGGTATATATTTTCCATTTAGTACCAACCAACACAACAGACTAAACAAAGCGGTGTATGTGATCCGCATAGAACCTACCAACATAATAGACTAAACAAAGCGGCGTATGTGATCCGCTTAGTGCCTACCAACATGAAAGACTAAACAAAGCGGCTAAGGTGTTCCGCTTAGTACCAAGCAATATAAAAGACTAAACAAAGCGGCGTATGTGTTTTGCTGAGTACCTACCAATATAATAGACTTAACAAAGCGGCGTATGTGTTCCGCTTAGTGCCTACAAACATGAAAGACTAAACAAAGCGGCGTATGTGTTCCGCTTAGTACCAACCAATATAATAGACTTAACAAAGCGGCGTATGTGTTCCGCTTAGTGCCTACAAACATGAAAGACTAAACAAAGCGGCGTATGTGTTCCGCTTAGTACCAACCAATATAATAGACTAAACAAAGCGGCGTATGTGCTCCGCTGAGTACCTACCAATATAATAGACTAAACAAAGCGGCGTATGTGTTCCGCTTAGTACCAACCAATATAATAGACTTAACAAAGCGGCGTATGTGTTCCGCTTAGTACCAACCAATATAACAGACTAAACAAAGCGGCATATGTGTTCCAATTAGTACCTACCTACGTAACAGACTAAACAAAGCGGTGTATGCGTTTCGCGTAGTACCTACCAACATAACAGGCTAAACAAAGCGGCGTATGTGTTTCTCTTATTCTTTAGGTGCCAGAGTTGCCACATTGCCGTGTTGGAGCTGGAGTTTTTCTTGTAGTTGGCTGTCTCCACTGGCTGTGCTGTAAACCAACGGTACAAGGCTCGAATCTTAGCAACATCTTCTTCATAGTCCGCTGTGAGGATCCGGACCATCTCGTTCATTGGTTTCTCGATGATAGAATCTTGTACCTTTAGAAATAATATTTTTTTTTGAATTACAAAACATGTCGTGCGGATTTTAGTAAAATGAGAACGTGTTGCTCACCACTATGCATCTGCTGAGGGTGAGGTTATAGTCATGTAAAACTAGTATAAGCCCGCCAGTAATTTTATATCACTGATTGTTCCAATTCGATACTTCTGTTGTGGTTCTTATTGTTTTATGTTTTGGTGTTGAATTTATGTGCTGTTTGCGCCTTATGTGCGTTTTCATATTTTTTTAAAAAGTTAAGGTTTAGGTAACTGAGTGGCCGCCTATGGAGAAAATTGCTGCTCACTCGGATTACGATAAATTTTCTTAGCATAAGTACCTGTTAGTTTAGTTTTGTCTCACCTCGGTTTGTGGAGTGGGAATTCTTTCTGATTGCGCCTTTTCCTGATCATTGCCTGCTTTTACCTTTATTCGTTTTGTCATGTTTACTATCTTTGTCACTTGAGGGAGATTTTTTTTCTTTAATCACAACTTTTCATCGCGTGATTAGAAAACTTGGTTCCAAGTTTCAAACCATTCCCGACTCGAATCCGGCTGAAAATTGCTTATATTGCTAGCGGTTTGTAATATAAACTGAAAAACAGATGTCTGATGCAGAATTCTCTTGGCAGATTTTTGACGACAGAGGATTACATGTATACGTGTATACTGTAAAATTGAACGTTTGATCCTTTAGAAGCAGTGACAACGTTCAAATGGAGGTGGTATGGTCCATAATGCACAATTTCGGGTACTAAACCCTCATCAGCGACCCTTCATACACCGGCGACGATAGCCAGATAAATATATAGCGATTTCAAAACATTACACAAGGGACGTCAAAATCAAAGATATATGTCTGAACCGGGCAAAATAATTAAATCATTGTTTAGAACTTTGCTCTAAAATTACAACTTTGCAACTTTGGATATTCTTACTGATCCGCGTGTAATGGCTGACTGAATTTGCCTATAACATATGTTAGCCTAATTCTACGTATAAGTCTTCAACATTCTCTTTTCTCTGGGGCGTGTGACACAAGACGTGTCTGCCTTAAGGGACTTAATAAATGGCCGACGCGTGTTTGCCTTTTCTCTATAAATCAAGCACCTTGTGCATGCATACAACATGGTTCATTTTCTCAAAACAATACTCTTGCTATGAAAGAAACACTAACAGCGGAACTATTCTGTCATTATACTCAAAAGTAAAAGTGTCATTTATACGATCAAATTACAGATTCGCGATTTGAAATGTAATTTATGCGTCTCTGTAAGAATATTAGTCAGATAAAAGAACAGCAGCCAAAACAAAACATGGAAGATACGCCTATCCCTCTTTGGGCTTAGTTATATCCGATTCAAGTATCGGATGCCTTATGGCACCAAATGCGTCCATGCAAATGTTCAGCGTATATAAACAGTTTCAAATTCGTCGCAATTCTGGCTGTATGGCCTATCTGGGCTCTCCATATCCCAACCCAAACGAATACATAGGAACACGAAGGCGTGAATATAAAACAATAAATACACAAACAAACATAACTTACTAACTAAAACCAAGCATAATTCTCATTCCGGATTCAAATTGTCAATACGCTTGACCGAGACTGTTAGTAGGGAAAAAGACGAATACTCAAATATTTCGTTTATGCGGACAGAGTCCCCTAATATTAAGGTCATTGTATATAGGGATTATGTTCGCCTAAACACAATGATGCTTTACGTCCCAAACAACGATGGTCATGTCGAGACGTTGCCTTCATTTTTGTATGACTTTTACCCAAAATTAGGATGTCACCGCATCCAATAACCACCCATGGAAGCCTAATATCTACTGATGGTTTGACTTGAACCACTTTTCCTGGGCAGGCTGAGACCTGAGCGGTTAACCAGTAATTAGATGGTCAGTCAGTAGCGTATTTTCTTTGCCTGGAGGCACAAGCAGCCCACCTTTTTCTTAAGCCGTCAATAGGCGGCGCCGTATTCCAACCAGACCATCCTTAAGTTCCGTGGAAGATTTTTATCCAAACTAGTTTTCCGTATATCGCCGTGATCACTTACCGCGTCCGTTCTTTCGTCGACATGTTTGTAGTCGTCGACGTCGAAAATTTCCTGTTTCCTGGTCGGTGAGACATGAGGAGGTGGTATGTCCTCGAGTCGCTGTATGTCATTGGTGTAGAGAAAGTGGGAGTGCGAGTATTCGAATTTCTCACCGTACGGAGGAACGTAGGTCAGCAGTTCCCAGGCCTCGGGTGCCACCTGTGAAAATACGTAACATAACAGTGGATCACGTTACATGGCTTTAATCTAGCTTGATTCAAACCTGATTCCACTAATTTCATATGTATACATAATTCAGCCACCTCGTGGGAAAACCAACAATGTGGTTTCCGAACAGAACTGACACAAACCGGCCTGTACAGCTACAGAAGCAGGATAGAGTCTTGAATTTTCGGAATTAAGTAGAAGAGGAATTGCACTATCCGAGTAGCGAAAACAAAGGCGCTGATCAGCTGCGCAGTTACTGCGAAGCTGATCTGCGTCTTTGTTTTCGCCTATGCAGATTGTTGGTTTTCCAATGAGGCGGCTCAATTATGTATACATATCAAAAGTGTTCGGTCATAAATGTTTAGAAAATACTATAGCGTAGCATTCGACTGGAACTAATTCTCGCTCTCGAAATATACATCTAGGTTCCATTTCTCCAGGCAATTTTTAAAACAAGAACAACTGCAAAACAAATAAGAAATGAGACATGGAATGACAAGAAATAGTGAAGCTAAGTCAACTGACCGTCCAAACAAGACCTTAGCTGTTGATAAAGCAACAACCAACATCGTGAAGACCTAAATTGGTCTGCTTATTCATTTTCAGGCTCGCAAAAACTGCATCATCTTTGAATAAACAATATAGTATATATACAATATAGTATGGATGTATGAACTTTTGTAGTGCAAACACTTTCATTGAAGGCGATTTACATAGAGGCACATATAACCTCAACAATGGAAAATCAAATCAAATTAAGATCAAATTTCCGTTTGTTAAAAGTTTGTTGTTCATCGAATTTTATGATAAACGTGCAAAAGTCACGTCTCATAAATGATATCAAAATCTTTTATTTACTATCCGTTAGGACTTGCCTTCCTTACATTCGTTAGTGCTGTATAGTAAAATTTTGCGCTATTTTATTGGCGACGCGATCTTCTTTCTTAACGTTTCATTTAAACAGCCACTTGAGGGACCGCTTTCCAACATTGGGACGAATGACGTACGCAGTATGCACTAGTCATTTGTAACCACAACCCCAGTTCCGGGGGATAGCGGGGACTTGTAACTGTACAGCTGATCAGCGTCTGTGTTTTTGCTTCTCGGTTAGTACAAATCCTCTTCTTAAACCACCTTTCTTGATGGTCCAGCTCAGTTTGTGTCGGACCTGTTTGGAAACCCGGAAGACCGGTTTTCTCACGCCGCGGCTCATCAGATGTCTCAGTGCCAACGATGTTGCAATAATGGGGCAGTCATTCAATCAACCAGCTGATCAGCGCCTTTGTTTTCATTACACGGATAGCACAATTCCTCTTTTACTAATACCCAAAATTTCAAGATTCTAGCTTTCTTCTGTGGGAGTAGATCTATATGCCGGTCGGAAACCCCGAATACGGTTTTCTCACGTCGCTACTCATTTTGTTTTAAGGTTGATCTTCCTTGTTTGTATCTTTAAGTTCCCCGAAAATCTTTTATCTATAGTCTGGTATTAACAGGGACGTGTTACATAGTTACATCAATACAAACTATGATAAACAAAGATAGAACAATATAGTTCAATCAGGGTTCAGAAAACCCAAACAAGCAAACCCAATGAATCCTTTAAAACATTTGAACTTATAAGCTTTTATATGCACGAATGTCATTTTCAAACTGTCATACAAAGTTGAACTGAATATAGAAATAACATGTGGTAAGAGCGTCCATGGATCACCATTCATGACCTACTCGCGAAAGCCGAAATATAATATGCAGATTTATTAATCTAATGAATGCATACATTCAACAGCGTTAAGTGAAATAATCCACGTTTAATTCGGTCACGGTTAATCCAGTTCCTTATAGGCTATTAGACATGTATAAAAACGACTAATGTTATGTTGCATTATATAATGCTGCTATTATTTGAATATTCAGTTCAGATACTATATTTTCCAATATGAAAATGATAAAAAATAAACCGTAGCTTTTAGCTTGGCCTTTGTCATGTTTTTTGTAAACTGTGAGTTCTAGGTACCTCTGTGGGTACGAAAAAGTCCCTGTTTATTGGAAAGCATGAGTTACTGCGAATCAGCACCTTTAATTTGATTGCGGTAAATAATAATTAGAGACGAATAAGCTCTGAATTATTTGCAGAGTCAGTAAAGTGCCGGTCCCACTGCGCTTAAGATCGCTATACGATTGTCTAAATATTAATTACGGGGTCATTTCCTTGGCCCCGATATGCAAATCATAGTTAAGGGAGCACAAACACGTTGGAAGGAAAACATTAAGTGATTTTGTTTTATGTTTTGCTGTATCTGTGCCTGTTACATGTGCATTTGCACTGATCGCAGTGAATATACAAGTATAAAGAAGAGTCTGATAATATTCGGACAAAAGTCAGTAATCAGGATACGGTGTCCTGTAGGTCAAAGACTAACATTTTCCCGTGCGATGAATAATTTATATGTGAACGCGTGGACAACAAACTTATATTGACATTGAATCAAGCCAAGAATAGAACTGTCTGAATTTGTATATTTGTTTAATTTTAACGATGAGACCAAATTTAATTTCAATTAAATAAAGTAAATCTGGGATTTAAATAGGCATAAAGTATTTGCCCTGTTTTGAATTTGACTTTTTAACAAATTGTTGTTGTCAGGCGTTAGAACCATGTTTGTATACCCACAAATATATTTGAACAAACTAGTGAAAAACATTGAATTTTTCGGAGCAAATATGAGGTGTTTACAACAGTGAAGTAACAATAGAAGGCCCAGAGATTGTACTACATGTATCTCCGATCCAAATATGTTTATTGGATCCCTGGTGAAGTATTGTTAATTTAGCGTGTCACCAGTAAACCATTCAGATTCAGATTAAATTCAAAATCCCAACCCAGACATCAAGCAAGAAAATGACGGAGCAACGCGATTATTATATGAGCCGCCGCATGGAAAAATCAACAATCTGCATAGGCGAAAACAAAGGCGCAGATCAGCTTCGCGGTTATTGATCAGCGCCTTTGTTTTCGCTACACGAATAGTACAATTCCTCTTCTTTCTAAATCCTAAATTTCCAGCCTCTAACCATTTTCTGTGACTGTACAGCCCGGTTTGTGTCAGACCTGGTCGGAACTCAAATTGTTGGTTTTCTCACACACAGGCTCATATATGTATTTAAACTCACCGACTGCACTTGTTTAGATGATCCGCTACCCATTTTTCGTATCCTAACCCTGTACTTGAATAAATTCGTTCATCTTTTAAGGTAAAAATGATGCTTAATTTCCTAAATAAACTTTTTGTCAATCACTTTACTATACTTGACTATATTTCAACAAGGTTAACCGTATTAATATTTTAATCGCCGAAAATCAATACTTTATAGCTTTTTTTCAATCCTGCCCATAAATATTTTAAAACACTACGCTAATTCTATATACAATAAGCCATTGTTTAAAAGCAATGATTATTACAGCACACAATGACTTTTGTTCGAAGCTATGAGTTCGTTAAAAATGCCATGCAACGCCCAAACCGGAACAAAATATGCAACCCGTTTAATAAAGTCGGTATTTTTATCATAAAAATCGAATGTATCAAGTTAGTATTGGTTTTATACTGGACGAAATTGATTATCGATAAAACCTATCTTGCCAAAGAACTGATGAAAGCGCTCTATGCTTAAGTGAGTGTATTGTATTAATTTTTTTTTTTTTTTTTTTTTTTTTTTTTTTTTTTTTTTTTTTTTTTTTTTTTGACGCGCGTGATTTATCGTATCGCCTTTGGAACTCGGTAAGCAGATACTATAGGCGAGACGCTAGATCCTGTATCTAACGAAATCGCACAAAACCCTCCACAGACTTTGTTTGCAGTATGCAATTGGTCCATTGGTCATCCTAGATGAGTTCTAGGCACGTTGTCGCCCCGGCACAATACTTCTATAGCTCGTTACACAAGTTACATGTTCAAAATATTTTTGTACCAACAAAATAGCGAAACCTACTATGCTCCACCCACTTTAATCACGCAACAACACTAATTATGTCACGTATACTAGAACAATTTAACGGACATGCTTTATGATCTTTAAAAGTTGAAATTAGACATTTTACCTTTATATTTTATTATACTAAGCAAACTTGCGTTTCTGCAATCGTACCATTTAGTGGGACCGTGCCTTAGACAAACCGCGTTTCCAAAGAAGAAAGATGAGTGTCAATTAAGGCCTCGTCACATATTCCCACAAAATCCTCGACGCAGAGTTGCAAAGTTGTATTGACCTTATTAAATAAATTCAAATACAAAATCGACCAGAAATTGCAAAAGAAAATTTGACAGATTTACCCTGTACGCAAGTCTCCGTGGAGAGACTTGCTAATGTTACGAGGCCTTTACATCCCATGCAATATACAGAGATTTTTAAAGTTGTAAAAATGAAAATTTTCAGTAGATTTTTTTGCTATTTTTCATATTTTTGCTCAAAACATAGATTGAGAACCGCCTTGCCGAGGCGGTTCTAACGTGTTCCCACAATCTATGTTTTGGAGCAAAAATAAGAAAAATAGGTATACCCCTGCAGACTACAGTTGTGCTATATAAAAGTGGGGTTTGAGGAGGTACACTTTTCACGGACATGTTTTCCTGATGGAAGAAACGTGGAAACGACATTCAAAGCGAGACGATTTTTACCAAAGCAGTCTGGTTCATTCTTTCATTGCAGATGGTCCCGACTTTTAGCAATTTATTGTAGATTGTTAGGACCAGAGCTAGGGCCAGAGCTTCGTGTCTATTGCTTCGCCCACCGGGGTTCAACTAGTGTTTGTCTTTCCAGGGATCTCAAATCGCCGGGTAGCTCATTGTATCTGCTAGTCCTCGTTTCTGATTCATCGTGGCGTTTATAACAATTTATTTGTTTGCCCTTGATGATTTATTGACAAGTTAGAGATTCACCACGAGGACCGAACAACTTACTAAATGTTGTGAATCTATTATCTTATCCAAAACACAGATTGTGGGTACTCGCTAGAACCGCCTCAATCAATGTTTGGAGCAAACATATTAAAAATATCATTGTCTTCCAATGAAACCATGAAATGGCGCAGAATACAGAATACAAATTTTATTTATAGTCGGACATTTAAACAAATAAACATTTGTTATGCATAGCTATTAACCGACGCGATCAGAAAGAAATTCCCACTCCATAAACCGAGGGGTAGGAAAAAACTAAAACTTATACCAAGAAAACATATCCTTAGTCGAGTCAGCAGCTATTCCCCAATAGGCGGCCACTCAGTTACCCGAACTGAACTAAAAATATGAAAACGGACATATTTAAGTTTATTTATACAAGTTTTCGTAATGTGGCTCTTTGAGCAGTTTAGCCGCATCCATCTAGCGTCAACTAAGATAAAATTGAGCCTGCTCATGAGAAAACCAACAATCTGCCTAGGCGAAAACAAAGGCGCAGATCAGCTTCGCAGTAACCGCGAAGCTGATCAGCGCCTTTGTTTTCGCTACTCGGATAGTACAGTTCCTCTTCTACTTAAATCCGAAATTGCAAGCTTCTAGCTCTTTTCTGTGCTTGTACAGACCGGTTTGTGTCAGACCTGTTCGGAAACCACATTGTTGGTTTTCCCACGAGGTGGCTCAAATATGGCGATCATAACAGAGCGACAGAAGAACAAACAGGCAATATAAAGGTAAATCACTGCAAGACCATCGTTATTGTATCGGCGAGTCCTCGTTTCTGATTTATCATGATGTTTATAATAATTTATTATTGTTTGTTCTTGCTGATTTACTATAAGATAGAGATTCACCACGAACCTCTGCAGAAGCTGCAGATGAGTTTAGGCGCATGTAAAATCGGTTTTATCCGACCCCAGATGTTTTATATTACTGATCGTTCCAAGGCGATACTTCTGTTGTGGCTCTTATTGTTTTATGTTTCAGTGTTATTTGTGTACTCTTTGAACTGCATGTATGGTTAAACTCGAGTAATTGAGTAACATCCTATTGGGAAAAAGCCTTTCACTCGGCTTAAAATTTGTTCTCTTTGTAAAAGTACCTGATAGTCAATTTAGTTTTTTTCCCACATCGGGGTTTTCTGATTGCGCGTTTTCCTTTTTATATCAGAATTATTGTGGTTGTACCGTGTGGCGGCCCTAAAATCTTATTTTTTCCAATCCTCAGGGATTGCTTGCAATCAGTTTGTATCACCATAAGGACCGAACAACCAACTTAATGTTGTGAACCACTGCAGAAGATGAGGGAGAGGTTAGGCGCCTGTAAAATTGGTTTGATCCGACCCCAGATGTTTTATATTACTGATCGTTCCAAGGCGATACCTCTGTTGGTGCTCTTATTGTTTTATGTTTTAGTGTTAAATTTTTGTATTATTTGAACCGCATGTATGGTTAAACTCGAGTAGCTGAGTAAGTGCTTATTGGGAAATAGCTGCTCACTCGGGTTACGATATGTTTTCTTTGTATAAGTACCTAATTGTCAATTTAGTTTTTTCCAACCTCGGTTTTTATAGTACGATGAGAGTTTCTTTCTGGTTGGTCCATTTCCTGATCGTTACTTACATTTACCTATTTCAAGTAAAATCATTGCTTTTCTTGTCCCATGTTTATATTCGCGTGTTTATTGTAATAAATCATCCGATAGCATGTTGTTATGATTCAAAATTTGAATAAGGACTATTTTGATTAACCAATAAATTTTACATATCACAATTTTAAAGTGAAGAAAACCTTTACCCATTAAACTGAATGATTGATTTATATCTAGACACGATAAGCATATTTCATTTCTTTGACACACAATAATGGAAGTCATATTAAGACCTAGATCATAATTATTTTAGTCAAAAATAATAGAATCTCCCAAACTCCAACATCTTAAGTTCCTCCAGTCATGATGTCATGACGTCCTCATTGTGGGTAAAAGTCCCATTAAAATGTAGGCGACGTCTCGAAAAGACCTTGGCTGTTGACTGGGACGTTAAGCATCAATTCAAACAAACAAAATGTCATGAAGTGTTAAGTAGTAAGTCATATAAATACACACTGTCAAATATAAGCATCACTCTCGGATAGTTTCAAAACTTCTTCAAATCAAAACTCTTCAAACAAACAATAAATTATGCACCAGTCATTTGTATCACCGGCTCATAGCGGGGATACAGCGGGGCTTAAGTGCCGGGATATAACCTCTGATGAGTCCCGACAGTCCCGGGGATGTGCCGGGGGGTAATTTTCCACCAATATACGGTATCATAAATTCTAATTAGATATTAGTCGTATTTTTCACCTTTATCTACTTTTATGGTCCTTATTTGATTTGCAGATGTACTTGTACATAAATATGCAGAAATCCCAGCCCCTCTCTCGTATTTTGTTTCATTAGAATAACTCCCAGCTGTTGTTTTACATTATTGTCAGCCTCCGTGGGGGCCGGGTCATTTAGAATGGATTTTACATCAAATCAAATCTGACCCCGCAGTGCTGGGCTTTTAGAATGGATTTAAAGTAAGAATAGAGGGATCAGGAATCGAAAAGTTAAACGTCCCGCTATTCCCCCCTCCCAGAGGGGCCGTGGATAGAAATGACTGGTGCATTACTTTGTTATACTATAATATTATTACCTACGTCTGCCCTTGTTCGTTTTATTTGTGCAAGTAATACTGCAATTCGACTCTATCACTTAAGTTCTACTGTGTCCTATAAATGCAGATGCCTATTTACATAACACACCAAGCGCAAAATACATCAGGATTCCATGTCCATTATAAGTATACCCGATAAAACCCCATTTTTATATAGAAAAAGAGGGGTTTACAGGGGTATACAACTTTTCTCATTTTTGATCCAAAACATACATTGTGTGTACTCGCTGGAACCGCCTTTTTTAATGAAATTTTCAAAGCTGATAAAATATCTGTATAATGCATTGACAAGTTTTCGTAATGTGGCCCTTTGAGCGAAGTAGCCGCAGCCGATGAATATGATAAACACAAAAGCGAGGCAGAAGAACAACAAGTAGCCCAAGGGCAACGATCGCTCACCTGAGAATGAACAAATACAGTCACTGGACAAAGTGTTTTTTTTTTGTTTTTTTTTTTTTTTTTTTTTTTTTTTTTTTTTTGAAAAATCTGATCAAAATTGAAGATGCTGGAGGGGCCACAACACTAAAAGTAGATTTTTCAAACATTCAAGGGCAGCTAACTCTACAGTCCAGGGTCGAATCTGGCTCAAATTCGAAATCATCCAAGATGTTATGGTTATCCTCGTTCCTTTCGAAGAATAAAGACGATCCGCTCAAAGTTGAAGGCGCTAGAATGGCCACAATACAAAATATTGATTTTTCAAACACTAAAGGGCAGCTAACTCCGCAGTCAGAGGTCAGATCTGGCCGAAATTCGAACTCATCCGAGATATTGTAGTTATTCTTGTTACCTGCAAGAATGAAGAAGATCCACTGAAAAACAAAGATGCTAGAGTGGCCACAACACAAAATATTGATTTTTCAAACACTCAAGGGCAGATAACTCCGCAGTCAGAGGTCGGATCTGGTTGAAATTCGAACTCATCCGAGATATTGTAGTTATCCTTGTTACTTGCAATAATGAAGAAGATCCACTGAAAAACAAAGATGCTAGAGTGGTCTCAACACAAAATATGGATTTTTCAAACACTCAAAGGCAGATAACTCCGCGGTCAGAGGTCGGATCTGGTCGAAATTCAAACTCATCCGAGATGCTATAAATGCCCTTGTTACTTCCAAGAATAAAGAAGATCCGAATAAAAATGAAGGCGCTAGAGTGGCCACGACACTAAATGTTGATTTTTTACACAGTCAAGGGAAGATAACTCCGCAGTCAAGGGTGGAATCTGGCTGAAATTTGAACTCATTCGAGATGTTATAGCTATCCTTGTTACTTCTAAGTATGAAGAAGATACAATCAAAATTGAAGCCGCTAGAGTGGCCACAACACAAAATAATGATTTTTCAAACACTTAAGGGCAGATAACTCCACAGTCAGAGGTCGGATCTGGCTGAAATTCGAACCCATCCGAGATATTATGGCTGTCCTTGTTACCTGCAATAATGAAGAAGATCCAATGAAAAATAAAGGCGCTAGAATGGCCACAACATTTTTCCCATTATAAGTCTATGGGGATTTTTCAAGACGCTCAAGGGCAGCTAACTCCGCAATCTGAGATCGAACCTGGCCGAAATTCGAACTCATCCGAGATGTTACGGTTGTCCTTGTTACTTGCAAGAATGAAGAAGATCCATTCAAAAGTAAAGTTGCTAGAGTGGCCACAACATTTTCCCCATTATAACTCAATGGAGGCTATCTGTTGTCATGGAAACCAGAGTTCTGATCCGACCTGGCCCAAAACCTAATGCAACTTTTCCCCCTCCTCAATGATGCTTCAGATAAAATTTGATTGCGATTGGCCATGTTGTCTTAGAGATATTCAAGATTGAAAGTGTGAACGCACGCACGGACGGACGGACGGACGCCGGCTCGACTACCATACTATAAGCTCACCTTGTGAGCCTTCGGCTCAGATGAGCTAAAAGCAATATAATAATAAATCACAGCAGAACCGCCCAATAATAAAGAAACTACTGGACGTTTGCGTTTTCGTGTTTATCAATATTAAGGACGATCTGACCTGACGACGTCTCTCATTTCCAAAACATAGTCTTAAACAGTTCTCAAGTTGCTGATTCTGCAGATAAACAATACTGTACAACAAGCGTTATACAAAGTAACCGGTCATCCCTCCTGACACAGGCTCAAACAACACCCGCAGCTTTGGTACAACACATAACTATATATATATAATCTCCAAAGCTTTTGTGTTACTGAAGTAAATAATGTTTAAACCTTATAAAATGGAAAAAGGACTCTCAAAGTGCTTAAAAGGAGCGTACATGTGAAAAACAACCACTCGTCAAATTGTTCTGCTATATTTGCTTTGTCATATGCATGAATCCGGTACATGGAAAATGACCATTCTGGCTTTTAAGTGAAAGCAGAAGGTAAAACTGTCGATTGAATACGGGGCCCCGGAACTTTAGTAATCTAATTAACTTTTGCACACCTGATATGCACACACCTGATGGTATTGGATTATTCTCCAGTCTGCAGAAATCAGAAGCAAAGAGCTGCGCAACTGTAAACAGGTCAGTGTTATTTATCCAATCAGATAACAAGTCAGGCTTCTTTTTTATGAGGAACGTTTTCCAAGACAAATAAATTATGCATTTCCAAGAATTTGTTATGAAGATTAGATTGTTAAATTCGGGAAGGACATCGCACAGGTACACAAATATTTATGTTTTATAACAAGAACCTAAAGGAATGGTGATTGAACCCTGGACCGATGCAAGATCGATCGAAGAAAGCTTGCACTTTCTTTATAACTCAGTCGTGACTCGAAGAATTGAAACAACACTTAGCGCTTACCTCCATCCCCTGGCAATTTTGGTAGTTGATTACAGATGAGAGAGTTATAAGAATATACAACCAAGCCAAAAGGCTGTGCTTCCATTTATTTATTTTTTTCTTCATACATTAAAGTTGCAGTTTAGTTGTAACGTGAAAATTGATATATTTTAGTACCCTGTTAAAATAAAATAAATTAGCTTTCATGATGTCTTCCATTTTTTACATGATGGTGACAAGATTTCTGTCGAACCAGAAATTGGCAAAACGACCTTGTAATTCTTACTGTTCTAAAAGCATCAGGTGATAACTTACGGGAGACCAAATTTATTTCGGACCAGAAATTGGCAAAACAACCTTGTAATTCTACCTGTCCTAAAAGCATCAAAGAAGTTTCGTTTTTTGAGTAGACATACAAGAGTATTATAAGTGAGTACATTACGAAATCATGCTCATGCAATATACATAGTTTACTTAAGCTTTTGAAATTGTTCAACAGAAAAAATAAACTTCCATCGTTTTTACCATTTTGCTCAAAACATTGATTGTGGGTTCACGTTTTTTGCGATGATAACCAGTAACCACAATATTGGAATAAAAATAAGAAAAAAAATGTATACCCCTGAAAACTACATTTTTCACAACACAAAAGTGGGGTATTCATTGCAAAGGTACGTTTGCATGGTTATTAGAAGTAGTTGTTCATAAGTAAAACATGTCCGTGAAATAAATACCCCCTTATGCCCCACTTTTATATAGTAAAATGGGGGGAACAGGGTTATTCCTATTTTCCTAATTATTGCTGTAAAATATAGGTTGTGGGTACTCATTAAAAATGCCTGGCCGCAATCTATGTTTTGAGCAAAAATGAGAAGAAAAAAATAAATTTTTCAAGTGAAAATTTACAATTTTGCAGCTCTAAAAATCTCTGTATATAGTGCATGGGTGTATGATTTTCGTTACGGTTGTATTAGTTAAAATAAAATATAAAAGCTTGATCCTTTGGAAGCAGTGAAGAGGTAGTATGGACCATATTCAGTAGTTTATCCAGTTGTTGTATTACATGTAGTAGTGTACAAGTAAAAACATCAACCGAAATCATCACTTAAGTTCATCCAAACCGATTTTGGAATAAAAGTTTGGTTTTACCCGTTTCAAACGTAAAAATATAATCTAATTTTTTAATGGCACAATAAATATATGTTCAATTAACAATGATTGAGGAGGATGTTTAAAAAAGAATATGAAAAACCTCCTTCAAAATTCATTTCTTCCGACAAGAAACGAATAGTTTCCAAAGAAAGTATGTGAAAATATAAAAATAATGATAAACATTTTAAGCTTATTTGAATGAAGTATAAAGGTTTGGTCCTTTGGAAACAGTAAAACATTCAAAGGGAGATAGTTTGGACTTTATTGTGCAATTTCGGGTAATGAACCCTCATCAATAGCCCTTATGAAACCGGCAACGAACACCAGGCTATTGTGCTGCAATTTCGAGAATTTATACGAGAAGTCTAAATCAAAGACACATTCCTAAACGGGGTTAAACAATTCAAACATTGCTTAGAAGTAAATTTCTAAACCAAAGTATTTTGAACACGCTGAATATCTTTATTGATCTCAAAGGACCGAAAGAAAAGTATAATGTGTACTATGGATGATGTACGAGGAGACGTTTTAGGGCCGCCACACGGCACAACGCCAGCTGCAGTAATGGCAAATAAAGTATAAAGGTTTGGTCCTTTGGAAACAGTAAAACATTCAAAAGAAGATAGTATGGACTATATTGCGCAATTTCGTGTATTGAACCCTCATCAGTAGCCCTTTTTAAAAGACAAAAGAATAAGCTTTAGATGTTTTTGCGAGTTTACTTGATACTTCTGATAGATTCATCTTATCAATACTCGATTGAGTGAATAATTCTAAAAGCGAGAACTAAATAAGATAAAAAGCAATTAAAATGAAAAAATAGCATTTTATTGTTAAACAGTCATTCCCGAAATTAAAGCGTTTCCTTTACAGAGGTTAAATATTTTATGCAAATAAAACTTCCCCTACATAGTAACATCTAAACCTCACGCATAAGCATGATAAAGAGGTCACATTTGTACTTGTATTTGTCCAAATATCGAACTCATTCTAGCTCTTTTTGCACTATACTCGTTTCTTGTAAGTATGAAAGATTTGGTCAAACTATGTAATTTAAATGACACACATTATTATTTCACACATAAAGAATACTGCACCAAGGTCCCTTAAGGATGTTTGCTGCCAATAAAAAAGTATTCAAACTTTTTTCTAACTGCTCTTTTTGGATTCCAAAATATAAGATAAGACATATGAAAACAATGTAAATATAGGCGTAAATACAGTCTAGTGTGCATTTTTTCAAGCTGCAGGCCTCTGAATGAGACCTTTAAACAACATGTTTGAAAATTAGAAAAATTAAATTAATTTTCAATTCTTTCACACATACCTTTATGGACAAACAATACATAACGAATGCTTTCCAAAGTCATTTTGTTTAAGTTACATTGACTATGTTGGACCTAAAACATACATACATCACGAAAACATGTCCGTGTAATGGATACCCCCTTATACCCCACTATTATATAGCAAAACTGGGGTATGCAGGGGTATACCTATTTTTCTTATTTTTGCTCCAAAACATAGATTGTGGGTACTCGTTAGAACCGCCTCGCCGAGGCGATTCTAACGTGTACCCACAATCTATGTTTTGAGCAAAAATAAGAAAAATATTGACATTTTTCTACTGAAAATTTTCATTTATTACAACTTTAAAAATCTCTGTATATTACATGGACATGTTTGCACTGTGGATTTTCATCTTGAAGTGAATGTCATTTTTTTCGACTCATTTTACAACCCTACCCACTAACTTGAAAAGCCGGAAAAATCAATGTGTGAAAACCATATTTGTAGATTCAAACTTTTTTCTTGTATTTTCTCACAACACAGAACTTGTTCATATATTTC
This sequence comes from Rugalucina vietnamica, assembly GCA_964017185.1. Lineage (NCBI taxonomy): Eukaryota > Metazoa > Mollusca > Bivalvia > Lucinida > Lucinidae > Rugalucina > Rugalucina vietnamica. The sequence continues at coordinate 3,113,674 of OZ024882.1, read as the reverse complement.
GAATAAAAAATGAAACATACAGTATAGGGTAGTGTAAAAAAAGAAAAAAGACGTGGGAAAAACTTAACTAACAATCAGGTACTACTAAGAAAACATTTCATAAGCCGAGTGAGCAGCTGTTTTCCAAGTAGGTGGCCATTCAAACCTAACTAAAATATGAAAATGTATACGTATAAGGTACAAACAGCACAAAAATCAACACCAAGATATAAACAGTAAAAGCGCTGAAGGCATGCAAGATACCCCGCCACGCAAATTTAATTAGGTAATATCTTGGTAATTAAATGCTCAAGATAAAGAGCAGAACAACATAAATCAAAGCCCATAACTGTATGTATTTGACAAAATTTACCCATCTTCAATCCCAAACCACTCCTTCCTAATATGAACTATTATACAAAGTTTGAAGAAAATTAGTCGATAAATGCACAAAAAAGAAAAAGGAAACAAATTAAATTTTTAACGTAGATCAAGGGGCAATAGTTCTGTATTTATTTGACGAATTTACCAAACGACTCCTTCCCGATATGAACTCGTATACAAAGTTTGAAGAAAATCGGTCAGTAAATGCTAAAGATAGATCCCGTGAAATATCAACGTAAATAAAGGGCCCTAACTCTGTACTTATTTAGCGAAATTTGACCAAATTCAATCCCAAACCACTCCTTCCTGATATGAAATCCTATACAAAGTTTCAAAAAAATCGACCAAAAATGCTCAAGATAGAGCCCGGAAATGAATTTTAACATAAAACCAAGGACAATAACTCTGTACTTATTTAAAGCAATTTACCTATCTTCGATCCCAAACCACCCCTTCCTGGTATAAACTCCAATACAAAGTTTTAAGAACATCGGTCAATAAATGCTCAAGATTGAGCCCGGAAACTAAATTTTCACTCAAATAAAGGGTAATAACTCTGTACATAGTTGACAAAATTTACCCATTTCCAAAACCACTCCTTTCTATGATTTAGTCGTATACAAAGTTTGAAGAAAATCGGTCAATTCAACAAATGCTCAAGAAAGAGCCAGGGAAACCAAAATTTAGTGTAAATCAATGGCCATTACTCTGTATTTATTTAACAAAATTTGCCTATCTTCAATTTCAGGCCACTCCTTTCTGATATAAACTCCTATACAAAGTTTGAAGAAAATTGGCCAATAAAAGCTAAAGATAGAGCCCGGAAACGAAATTTAAAACAAAAATCAAGGGCCATAACTCTATCTTATGTGACGAAATTCACCCATCTTCAATCCGTAACCACTCTATCCCGATAATAACTTCTTTACACAGTTTGAAGAAAATTAGTCAATAAATGCTCAACATAGAGCCCCGAAACGAAGTGCTGACGGACGGACAAACGGACGGACGGACACTCGAACGCAATTTTTTCGGAGGGTATAACATAATACCCCGCACCTTTTCAAGTATCGCACAAAGAGGTATCGCCTTTGTTATATAGTAATATAAAATACTGGCGGGATTAAACTTTTTTAATTTTAATGTAGATCAATAATTCTGTATTCATTTGACGAAATTTACCAAACAACTCTCCCGATTATGAACTCGTATACAAAGTTTGAAGAAAATCGGTCAATAAATGCTAAAGATGGACACTTCTGTAGTGGTTCACAACATTTAGTTAGTTGTTCGGTCCTCGTGGGGAATCTCTATCCAATCAATGAATCATCAATCCATATCATCAATCCAAAGTACAAACAAATAAATCATGATAACGTCCAAGATGAATCAAAAACGAGGACTCACAGATACAATAAGCTGCCCAGCGATGTAGAGCCCTGGACAGTTGTTAGGTTTGTATGTTGTGAAAATTCAAAATAAAAGTAAAAGTAGATTAAATTGGATTCAAATCATGGTAGAAAAGGACCCCTAAAAGCTAATTTCATTTTTCTCTATAGGGGTGAAAACACCATTTGAATGTTCCATAGACCTCAATATAAACATTTCCTGTAAATTGAATCGTTTTACCTCATTCGTTTACATTTAGAAGCAAAAATAAAATTAAAAATAAAACAATACCTCATGTTGCATTTAAGAGCAGCATGGGGTCACCGTGACTTGCGCCGTCCATGGAGGGGATATTTGACCGATTTGTAGCAACCTGGGCCAAGTTGTTCAAAACTTCGTTAGCTTAACGTCATCGTAAAGACCTCAACTTGTTAAGTAAATGCCAACTACATAAGCATGTATTTGTAATATTGCCATTTGAAATTTTAACAAATCGTTAACTAACGACATCGTTAATTTTGAACAACTGGCCTCTGAAAAATTACAGTTTTTTCACCACAGGTTATCAGGGACCATGAAACGAATCAACAGTGTTACCACATGCACTATCCTTTAGGTGCCTCTTTATTACCCCCTGTATAGATGAGATAACCACCCCATTATGGCAGTCCTTGATCTCTGGATAATATTTCACCAGCACGGGTCATACATCGACTTCAGAAGCTCCCCGCTTAATCAATATTTGACGAATGGATTTTCCCATTATTATCATTTGGGTCAGTCCACTTTCATGTTGAGTTGTGTCAGGAGTGATTTTTAAATTTTATTCAATTTTTCAGATGAAAATTATCTATGCAAACAGAATAGCCCCAGATGGGACGCCCCGTTACATCTGGGGCTATTCTGTTTGCCTATGTCCCATAAAAGGGACGCCAGGCTCAAATGAGTTTAATTTAAAATTGGCCAGCAACCGTACATGGAATTAATTTACATGCATCAATGTGACAGTAGCTAATTCCATTTTTTTGAGCTTTAAATTAAAACAAACTAGAATTGTCAGAGGATCTGACTACAGCTAGATCTTGTCAATGTTGATGTGTATACAAAATTTGGTCAGATTCTGTGCATTTATTCTCACGATATTGTGCGGAAACAAAATTCTGACGTAAATCAAGGGCCGTAACACCGTCAAAATTTTGCAAAAAAAAAAAGACTGGTAACAATCCCAAGCTAGGTCTTATCAATGTTGATATATGTTGATGTGCATACAAAATGGTCAGATTGTGTCAATTCGTTCTCAAGATATTGAGCGGAAACGAAATTCTGATGTAAATCAAGGGCCGAAACTCTGTCAAAATTTTGAAAAAGGTTACAGGTAACCATCCCTAGCTAGATCTGGTCAATGTTGATGTGTATACAAAATTTGGTCATATTCTGTCAATTCGTTTTCAAGATATTGAGCGGAAACAAATTTTGCGTAAAATGACCGGTAACAATCCCAGGTCCTGTCCATGTTGATATGCATACAAAACTTGGTCAGATTCTGTCAAATTGATCTCTAGATATTGAGCGGAAACGAAATTCTGACATAAATCAAGGGCAATAACTGGGTCAAAATTTTGCAAAAAAGACAGGTAACAATCCCAAGCTAGCTCTTGTCAATAATGATGCGCATACAAAATTTGATTATATTCTGTCTATTCGTTCTCAAAATATTGATCGGAAACAAAATTCTGAAGTAAATGAAGGGCCATAACTCTGTTTGCAAAAAGATGACAGGTAACAATCCCAAGCTAAGTCTTGTCAGTGCTGATGTGTATACAAAATTTGGTCGGATTCTGTGAATTTATTCTCAAGTTATTGAGCGGAAACGAAATTCTGACGTAAATCAAGGTCCGTAAATCCGTCAAAATTTTGCAAAAAAGACAGGTAACAATCCCAAGCTAACTCTTGTCAATAATGATGCGCATACAAAATTTGATCATATTCTGTCTATTCGTTCTCAAGATATTGAGAGGAAACAAAATTCTGAAGTAAATCAAGGGCCATAACTCTGTCAAAAGTTTGCAAAAAAATGACGGGTAACAATCCCAAGCTAAGTCTTGTCAATGTTGATGTGTATACAAAATTTGGTCAGATTCTGTGAATTTATTCTCAAGTTATTGAGCGGAAACGAAATTCTGACGTAAATCAAGGTCCGTAAATCCGTCAAAATTTTGCAAAAAAAAAACGGGTTACAATCCCAAGCTAGGTTTTGTCAATGTTGATGTGCATACAAAATTTGGTCAGATTCTGTCCATTCGTTTTCAAGATATTGAGCGGAAACTAAATTCTGACGTCAATCAAGGGCTGTAACTCCGTCAAAATTTTGCGTAAAATGAATGGTAACAAACCCAAGCTAGGTCCTGTCCATGTTGATGTGCATACAAAACTTGGTCAGATTCTGTCAAATTGATCTCAAGATATTGAGCGGAAACGGAATACTGACATAAATCAAGGGCAATTAACTGGGTCAAAATTTTGCAAAAAAAGACAGGTAACAATCCCAAGCTAGCTCTTTTCAATAATGATGCGCATACGAAATGTGATCATATTCTGTCTATTCATTCTCAAGATATTGAGCGGAAACAAAATTCTGAAGTAAAGCAAGGGCCATAACTCTGTCAAAAGTTTGCAAAAAGATTGCAGGTAACAATCCCAAGCTAGGTCATGTCAATGTTGATGTACATACAAAATTTGATTTTATCACTTTCTGTCTATTCGTTCTTAAGATATTGAGCGGAAACAAAATTCTGAAGTAAATCAAGGGCCATAACTCTGTCAAAAGTTTGCAAAAAGATGACAGGTAACAATCCCAAGCTAGGTCTTGTCAATGTTGATGTGTATACAAAATTTGGTCAGATTCGGTAAATTCATTCTCAATATATTGAGTGGAAACCAAATGTTCACGGAATCACGGATTCTCTGATTCACGGAATCACAGAAAGACGGAGAGACGGAATGCCGGAACGACAGGGTGAATCCAGTATAGCCCCACTTTTCCAAAGCGGGGCTACAAGAATTTAGCAATATATCTGTTGGTACCAATCAATCAGAAAAGCTGCAATTTAATATCATGCAAGTTGTGTGTTGAAACTATTGCTTAAATAAATCAGGTCTCGTTAGCGTTATGGTTTGAGCGTCCGCTTCGGGAGCGGAGGGTCGTGGGTTCGTTCCCCGGCCGAGTCATACCAAAGACTTTTTAAAAAGGTACCAAAGGCTACCTTGCTTGGCGCTCAGCATTTAAAGGCTAGCACTGGGAAATACCTGTCATGTTGGTTACTCATGTTTACCCTGTTCTACAAAATAGTGTTTTACCCCAATACCGTGATGGTGACATTCATAGGGCAACTAAATCCGCGATGAAACGACATTAAGGAAATGGTCTTTCTCATGCATACGAACGTCACCAGATTTTCCCTTGACCAGGACTTGGCCAAATATCCTTATAATTCTAAAAATGCAGCCACATACTGAAGATTTTGGACGTATAAAAAATTTATTTGCGTCTTAAACTTTAATTAGCTGTCACACAATATCGTGTCACTCAGGCGTATTGCGGACGTATAACAATCCGAACACGCTGCAAAAACGATTGGGATTGATTTCATGGAATGTAAGCTATCATCAATCTATGGGTTAGGTTATTTAGTATATGCTATCTAAAAGCAGATTATGCATTGATAGAGAATTATACCGCAAAATACTGGCTCTACAGCGAAAGTCAAGATATGGGCTATTATAAAGCCATTTTATAGATATTAAAAAGGTAAAAGTAGGCAATGATCACGAAATGGCACAAACAGAACGAACTTCCCATTCCCAAAACAAGGTGGGAAAACTAACAACCAGGTACTTAAACTATGAGAACATATCGTTAGCCGAATGAACGGCTATTGCCAAATAGGCGGCCACTCAACTAGAAATATGAAAATGTGCAAACAGCACAAAATTTCAACAAATTAGAACCACAAAAGAATTATCGCCTAGGCTCGAACAGCAACACAAAACCATTGGGGGCTTAAATCGAATTTACAGTTACCTAACCTCAGCTTTTGTAGTTGTTCACACCATTTAGTTAGATGTCTTCGGTCTTTGTGGTGAATCTCTAACTAGTCAATGAATCATCAAGGACAAACAAATAAATAATGATAACCATCATTGTGAATTAAAAGACTCACGGATACAATAAGCTGCCCGGCGATGGAGATCTCTGAGGGCCAAACAAAAAAAACGAAACCAAAGCTAGAAAACAATCCATTTCTGGATTCTCATGGATTCTCTTAACAATGATAATAAAGCTGATGTTATCGAGGCTTTTAATTCCACATCTAGGTACCTCGATGACCTTTTGAACATCGACAACCCTTATTTTGAAGGTATGGTCAATCAAATTTATCCACCTGAACTTCAGTTGAACAAAGCTAATATCTCAGATACCGAAGCCCCCTTTTTAGATTTACATCTTTCTGTTGCAAATGGATTTGTTTCTTCTAAAATTTATGATAAGTGCGATGACTTTGATTTTGATATAGTAAATTTTCCTTTTTTGGATGGTGACGTTCCTCGTCGTGCTTCTTATGGTGTATACATTTCGCAACTTATTAGGTTTGCTAGAGTCTGCAATCATGTTACAGACTTCAACGCTCGAAATAAATGTTTAACGGCAAAACTTCTCCAACAGGGCTATCGGTATAATAAACTTCGAAAAACCTTTTCTAAATTTTATCGTAGACACTATGAATTGATTTCCAAATATAATGTTGGGTTAAATGATAATAATTGTTAGATCCTTTGGAAACAGTAAAAAGGTACAAGTAGGCAAAGATCAGGAAAAAGCGCAATCAGAAAGAGATTCCCACTCCAAAAACCGAGGTGGGAAAAAACAAAACTAACAATCAGGCACTTATACCATGAAACATATCGTAAGCCGAATGAGCAGCTATTTTCCCAATAGATGGCCACTCAGTTACCTTAACTTAATTAAAAATATGAAAACATACATAAGGCGCCAACAGCACAAAAAAATTTAAACACCAAGACATAAAACAAAAAGAACCACCACAGAAGTATCGCCTTGGAACGATCAATAACACAAAGTTATTTGGCCCTCACTTAAAAAAGTACAAGTAGGCAAAGATCAGGAAAAGGCGCAATCAGAAAAAGACTCCCACTCCAAAAACCAAGGTGGGAAAAAACCAAACTAACAATCAGGCACGTATACCATGAAAACACTTCGTAAGCCGAATGAGCAGCTATTTTCCCAATAGGTGGCCACTCAGTTACCTTAACTTAACTAAAAATATGCAAACATACATAAGGCGCCAACAGCACAAAAATATTTAAACACCAAGCCATAAAACAAAAAGAACCACCACAGAAGTATCGACTTGGAACGATCAGTAACACAAAGTTACTGGCGGGTTTAAATCGATTTTACACGGCCGTAACCTCACCCTCAGCTTCTGCAGTGGTTCATAACAAAAAAGCGTCTTTAATCCAACATTATATTTGGAAATCACTTCATAGTGTCTACGATAAAATTTAGATAAGGTTTTTCGAAGTTTATGATACCGATAGACGCTTTTAAATGAGGGCCTTTCGGAACCTGAATTTTATGGTGACTTGGTTTACAAATTTAAGAAACTTAAAAGAATAAATGATTTTTCTTTTCAGTTCAGAAAAATCATAACACGTTACAGACGTATAGGTTATAACTTGAATGTTATGTGACAGTCTGCATGCTTAGTTTTTAACCCAATCATGGTTGATAACTATGCTGCCTTCTTTAATTGCACGCCGGTGGGTCGGGCGTCAGACTCTATGATGGCCCCGACTTAAAGCTATTCATTTTAGTTGGTTGGGGCCGGAGCTTCTTGTCTGTTGCTTGGCCCACCGGGGTCCAACTGGTGTTTTTCTTTTGCTCCGGAGTTAGTAGGTTATTCGGCGCCCAGGGATCTCCATCGTCGGGTAGCTTACTCAAACTGTGAGTCCTGGTTTTTGATTCATCAGGATGTTCATCATGATTTATTTGTTTGTTCTTGATGATTCATTGACTAGTTAGAGATTCACCTCGAGGACCGAAGAACTAACTAAATGTTATGAACCACTTCAGAAGCTAAGGGTGAGGTTAAGTACCTGTAAAAATGGTTAAAGCCCCCCAGTTATTTTATAACTGACCGTACCAAGGCAAGGCGGTACTGCTGTTCTGGTTCACACTTATCAAAGTTATTCAAATTACGAGTTTCATGTTGCATGGCTTTGTGACCACCGGAATATAATGGCTGTTCACTTAGCCCTCTGCATTTACTTGTTCTGTCCAAGCTAGCACTGTGACCACCTAATATCTTCAATAGCTGCTCACTCTGCTTTCCGTTATTCATGTTAAACGTTGGTATCTATGTTTAGTATTTTCTTAATATGATTGCTTATTTCTTGTTTATCACTGAACCACTACAGAAGCTGAGGGTGAGGTTAGGTATTTCTGGTGTTGGCTTTATTCATTGTAGTTCTGGTGGATATATTTGATTGAACATGCTTTCAGAATAAGGGTTGGCAATGTTCAAAAGGTCATCGTTGGACCTGAAAGTCGAATGAAAAGTCTCGATGATACCAGACTGTTATGGTTAAAAGAAATCGTGGAATTTCTTCCGTAGCAGTATAAAACAAAGCTCCGACCATAAACTCAGAGGGGTCAGGCGCCATGGAATGAAGGCAACTCCAATGTGTATCTATGATCCAAGTAAATGTATGAAGGTCATCCATTATGTCGTTGGCAAGATACTGTTCACATAACCCTTGAGTATACATCAAACGAACTATGAAACGTTACGTCGTTGTTAAATGGAAACATTACTACTGATTCCCGCATATCATCTTCATAAAACTTCACATGCTTCAAGATAATTGTATCCTTGACTAAAATCGAAATAAAAATGGGGGTCACGGGCCTTGTTTCCATGGTATCAGAACTTTGCGGATGTTTCTCGTACACTTCAGAAACCGCACACGTAGCGGACATGTGTTTTAATAAAACGGTTATTAGAGCAAAAACATATAAACACATGATGAATGTTATTTTCTTACATATTGATACTATTTGCTCTAAAACTGACGGAACTACATGCAAAATTAATTTTCTAGCCATTTTGTCAAACCTGGAAAAAGTACATATTTTGGGAAAATTTCCTAAATGACGCAAATCATTCTGATCAATTTATACTAACAGAAAACAAACGTTGTACCCATTTAAAATGTGAAATAAAAATGGGGGTCACGGGATTGCATCGGAAGATAGGAATAAAAACGCTCAATGTTTCCGCCCTTGTGCACACACAGTAGAAATGTTTCCCCTTAAGCGCACACGTCACAACAATATCAAACGTTCGATTTGCTATTGCTTCGTTTTTAGCTAAGTTGACAAGTTGACGAAAACTAAACCTCGCCGTTGTAAAGCCCTATACTCATACATGAATGTAGTGCATGTCAATAGCTTGTCATTCATAAGGGACGATGCATTAAAAACCTAAGGTAAATGACAATGGCTATGGATACAGGTCGTGCCTCCTAAAAATAAATACCCTTTGCACAGGGAGGGCCATTAAACCAATTAAGAGTGGTAACACATGTATTATCCTTTAGGGGCCTCTTTATAACCTCCTGCAGAGATATGAAAAATTAGAACATGTTGCGCTACGATCATAAGCCAGAAAAACAGTTTAGCTTCTTCAAAGCTACCTCTAAGTGTAAGACCATGTATGAATATGTAAGGTGCGGATGACAATTCTGCTCCTCGGGTCACAGTTTGGCATTACTTTGCGAGCCTCTGAAAGTGATCCTATTTTCAGATTTGTTTTTCCATACCTTATACTCATGTTAACTATGCAGAAGTACAGTATTTGTGCTGTTCTAGATGTTCACGACTAGCCTAAGTCCTTTTTATCTACAGGTGGGAAAAATTGACTGACAATTAGATAGAACATATCGTTTAAAGGCACAAGTAGGCAATGATCAGGAAAAGGCGCAACCAGAAAGAGAATCCCTCTCCAAACACCGAGGTAGCAAAAAACTAAATTAACAATCATGCACTTATACCATGAAAACATAGCGTAAGCTGAATGAGCAGCTATTTTCCCAATAGGTGTCCACTCATTTACCAAAACTTAACTAAAATATGACAACATACATAAGGCACAAACTGCACAAAACGTTTTAACACCAAAACATAAAACAATAAGAACCACCACAGATGTATCGCCCTGGAACGATCAGTAATAAAAAAATACTGGCGGGCTTAAATCGATTTTACAGTTATCTAACCTCACCCTCAGCTTCTGTAATGGCTCACAACATTTAGTTAGTTGTTCGGTACTCGTCGTGATTCTCTAACTAGTCAATGAATCATCAAGAACAAACAAATAAATCACGATTAGCACCATGGTGAATAAAAAACGAGGACTCCCAGATTGAGTAAGCTGTCCGACGATGGAGATCCCTGGGCGCCAAAAACTTTCTAACTCCGGAGCAAAAGAAAAATACTAGTTGAATCCCGATGGGTCAAACAAAAGACAAGAACCTCCGGCCCCAACCAACTAAAATGAATAGCTTTAAGTGCGGCCATCACAGAGTCTGACGCCCGACCCGCCGGCGTGCAATTAAAGAAGGCAGCATAATTGCCAATCATGATTGGGTTAAAAACTAAGCATGTAGGCTGTCACATAACATTTACATTATGTAAGTTATACCCTATACATCTGTAACGTGTAATGATTTTTCTGAACTGAAAAGAAAAATCATTCCTTCCTATAAGTTTCTTAAATTTGTAAACCAAGTCACCATAAAATTCTGGTTCCGAAAGGCCCTCACGTAAAAGTGTCTTTAGCCCAACATTAAATTTGGAAATCAATTCATAACGTCTGCGATAAAATTAAGAAAATGATTTTTCGAAGTTTATGATACCGATAGCCCTACTGTAGAAGTTTAGATGTTAGACATTTATTTGCGCAACATGCTTGCAGACTCTAGAAAACCTAATAAGTTGCGTAATGTATACACCATAATAAGCACGGCGAGGAACGTCACAATCCAAAAACGGAAAGTTTACTATCTCAAGATCAAAGTCATCGCGTTTATCTAAAATTTTAAAAGAAAGCAATCCATTTCCAATAGAAAGATATAAGTCTAAAAAGGGGGCTTCGGTATCTGTGATGTTTGCTTTATTCAACTGTAGTTCAGGAGGAGTGAGCAGCTATTTGCCAATAGACGGCCACTCAGTTACCCGAACTTAACTCAAAAGGTACAAGTAGGCAATGATCAGGAAAAGGCGCAATCAGAAAGAAATTCCCACTCCAAAAACATGAAAACTATGAAAACGTACATAAGGCTCAAACAGCAAAACATTCGACTCCAAAAAGTAAAACAAATAGAACCACAACAGAAGTATCGCTATGAAACGATCAATAATATAAAACTACTGGGGCTTAAACCGATTTTACAGAGCCCTAACCTCACCCTTATCTTCTGCAGTGGTTCGTTCGGTCCTCGTGGTGAATCTCTAACTAGTAAATGAATCATCATGGACAATCAAATAAATCAAGATAACCAACATGGAGAATCAAAAATGAGGACTCACAGATTCAGTAAGCTGCCCCTGGACACCAAATAACTTAATGAAATCCGGAGCAATAGAAAAACACCAGCTGAGTCCCGGTGGGCCAAGCAATAAACAAGAAGCTCCGACCATAACCAACTAAAAGGAATAGCTTTAAGTCGGGACCATCATATAGTCTAATGCCCGATCCACCGACGTGCATTTCAAGAAGGCAGCGTAGTTATCAACTGTGACTGGGTTTAAAACTAAGCATGCAGATTGTCGCATAACATTTAAGGCACACCCTATACGTCTATAACGTAAACTTTTTTTCTGAACTTATAAGAAAAATCATTCCTTCCTACAAGTTTCTTAAATTTGTTAACCAAGTCCCCATAAAATTCTGGTTCTGAAAGGCCCTCACGTAAAAGCGTCTATTGCTGATCGTTACAAGGCGATACTTCTGTTGTGGGTTTCTAATTGTGTTGTGTTTTGGAGTCGAATTTTCGTGCTTTTTGAGCCTTATGTACGTTTTCATATTTAAGTTAAGTTCGGGTAACTGAGTGGCCGCCTATTGGGGAACAGCTGCTCACTCGGTTTACGACATGTTTTGTTTGTACAAGTATCTAAGTGTCATTCTGGTTTTTTCCCAGCCTCGGTTTATGGAGTGGGAATTTCTTTCTGATTGCGCCATTTCCTGACCATTGCCTACGTGTACCTGTTTTAGCCCAACATGAGATTTGGAAATCAATTCATAGTGTCTGTGATAAAATTTAGAAACATTGTTTTTCGAAGTTTATGATACCGATAATCGAGCTGAAGACGTTTAGTTGGTAAACAATAACTTCGCGCGTTAAGTCCGCAACATGATTGCAGACTCCAGCAAACCTAATAAGTTGCGAAATGTTTACACCATATGAAGCACGGCGAGGAACGTCACCATCCAAAATATCAAAATCAGTCATCGCGTTTATCATAAATTTTAGAAGAAACAAATCCATTTTCAATAGAAATATGTTAATCTAAAAAGGGGGCTTCGGTATCTGTGGTGTTGGTTTTATTCAGCTGTAGTTCTAGTGGATTAATTTGATTGACCATGCCTTCAAAAGAAGGATTGTCAAAATTCAAAAGGTCATCGAGGTACCTAGAAGTCGAATTAAAAGCCTCGATAACATCAGCTTAATTGTCATGGTTAAGAGAATCCATGAAATCTCTTTCGTAGCAGTATAAAAATAAATCAGCTACGAGAGGGGCGCAATTTGTACCCAGCGGAATTCCAACAATTTGTGTATGTAACTTGGTTCCGAATCTAATATAAATATTATCCATGAAATATGATAAGGCGTCGCATACATTCTGACATGGCCAAAGTGTACATCGAATTTGGTCAGAGGAAGTGAAAAAAAGATTTACTGTCATTACAGGCCAAATAAAGTGAGGGGAGGTCCACTCTATCAAATCGAGTAGCTTTTCTGTAATCAGATTGTGTGGCAATGTGGTATACAGATCGTATGTGGACAAGTTTACTGAGCACCTCGTCAGAATTTGTACTTACCAAAAACATTTTTATTTGAAGTGTCATACACCGTCTCACAATATCGTATGACATGAGATACAGGAAGGTAATAATTTAGAAGGTTCAGTGGTAGTACAAGAACTAGATTTTATAGGTTATATAAAAATACAAAACTTAAACCGGTTTTACAGTACCCTTACCTCACCCTCATCTTCTGCAGTGGTACATAACATTTAGTTAGTTGTTCGGTCCTCGTGGAGAATCTCTAACTAGTAAATGAATCATCACGGACAAACATATGAATAATGATCACCACCATGGCGAATCAAAAAACGAGGACTCACTGCTCGACGACGGAGATCCCTGGGCGCCGAATAACTTACTGAACTCCGGAGCAAATGAAAAACACCAGTTGAACCACGGAATCCAAAAGTGAATAAACTAAAAATGTTATACACTGGTCAAAGAGAAGCTTAATTTCCCTAGGTAGGATACTTATTTTTCAAAGACTAACATCATACTGGCTCAACTTGATAAAGTTTTTTTTTTTCTTTTAAAAAATATACTCAGCCGAACATCTGAATCATCAGTGATAAAATTTATACCAAAGAAGCTGTCGAATTAAAGCTTACATGTAGCTTTCGAAATTAGCTGGCCACATAATTTCATTGAGTGTACTTGTTTTGGCGACTAGTTGAATTAACATGGCAGCCCTCAAACCAAAAGGTCAAACAGTCTGTCAAATCACATGACAAGATTTTAGGGATCATACGTGTCCACCCCAGCATTAATAACGCCTTAAGGAGTTGATGGAAGTCAGACATACTTTTTGAGCTAAGTCTTGTACTTACGATACAGGGCTTGAATAAATAAGGATTAAATTGAATATTTTGACAACTTAAATTTGCAAAGGGCATAAAGATTGTCTTACTACTGATCACCTTCCTTAAAGACAATATTTCAGTCAAATGTTCCCCAGAATAAGTAGATTCCTGAAAACTATTGAAAAATTGCTAGATAAGGCAAAAAAGCGAAGTACTTACATACAAATAGTTTGTCCTCCTTCCTTATACATTTTAGGTGATAATTCTATGTCTTTTTTAGGTCTTGAAATGCCAACCAAAATACTTGAAGACATTTTACGGTATTAAATGTTGTTGAAATTGCACATGCAATGTTTGCAAAACCACACGTTTGGTCACAATTAAACTGAAGCATTCGGTACTTATATTGCAGATTTTATAATTCCTTTTTTCTTGTCTGGCTTCAAATAAAAAGCGAAATTTTGCATGATTTGCAATAAAGACTATTTTCTGCATGATTGAAATATACGGCATTCGTGTTTTATTATTATGAAATTTCATAAACATTCCAACATGTCGAATATATTCATTATAGACATCCAAGTCGGGTTGCGATAGAAACAGTTGATTGCATACTGCACCTCTGACGAGGCGTTATATTCAACATGCTGTATTGATCGTTGCCGAAGCTACATTCAGTTACTGTAGACGTTTCATGAAAATTTCTACCATTTAAGAAGAACATTTTCTCTATATTTTACCTATATATAGTAAGGAAACAAGACTAAGAATTGGTACAATTAAATCTAAAAACCCAGCCCAGATACCTTGCGACAAGAAAGAACATAACACTATCAACACGAATGAAGAGCAACATGGATATCTCTCTAACCTCAAAAAAATCAACTAGCTAGTATCAATTAAGCAGGCAGAATGAAAAGAAAATGAATATAAATCGCAGCAGAATTTTCCTGAAATGGCCAGTAAAGAAAATAAAAATGCATACATGTACTGCTTATCAGTGAATTATCGTAGTAATTAACAAGTGACAAAAAAGTAGGATATGGGATTAACATTTAGCGTCAGTGCGTCACGCATGGCATTTTAGATGATAATTCCATGTTATAAGTGTTGATATATACTAGGGGAATAAAGAAAAGCAACAGTTACTTATGTACATGTATATGTAATTGTTAATCGTTAATGGACCTTAAAATACAAGTCCGGTGTTTCAACAAATTTATACTTATCAAAATTCTTTGTTGACTATTTCTGAACTGTTTGTATGAGCATAATAGTTTTAAGATTATCCTTACTATAAAATGAAAGAGTCACGAAATTCATCCTTATGCCGCGGACTGTGACCATAGTGCACGTGCTATGCTATGAATGACACGCTTGAACGAGAACAAATTATTAAAGTGCTTCGCGCTTCTGCTTGAATTCGCACTTATCCCTCTATAAACATTACGAAAACATGCACATGCAATATACAGAGATTCATAAAGTTGTAAAAACTAAAAAAAAATCAGAAGAAAATTTGTGATATTTTTTCTTATTTTTGCTCAAAACATAGATTGTGGGTACACGTTAGAACCGCCTCGCCGAGGCGAGGCGGTTCTAACGGGTACCCACAATCTATGTTTTGGAGCAAAAATAAGAAAAATAGGTATACCCCTGCATACCCCAGTTTTACTATATAAAAGTGGGGTTTAAGGGGGTATTCATTGCACGGACTTGTTTTCCTGATGTTTGCAGTTTTAAGTTGCCGGAATATTCAACTTCAATCTGGAAGCCCTGTATTGTAATTTCCAGATTGAAGGATTTGGCTTACCTCCATCGGTTCCTTGAGCTGGGGTGGACAAATATGGTCCAAAAATCGGTATCTACAGATTTTGTCAGTTTTGGGTTTGCTGGTTGCTGTTACTGCTCGAAAAGCATGCAAAATGAATAAAAACAATTTAGGCAAACTGCTGTTATGTTAAATGAATTTATAATGTTGCATATAAGTTTTAGTCCGACAGCTTCGTTGGTTCAGATATCACTCAGGAAAAGAGGTTTAGTCAAACTGTCCATATAACTAGGCTTCTGTTGTTTACTTAAAAGGACTAAACTGACCATCAGGTACTAATACCAGATACTAAGAATCATATCGTAAGCTGAGTGAGCAGCTATTTCCCAACAGGCTGTTACTCAGTAAATCGAACAAAGCCAATATCTCGAATACCGAAGCCCCCTTTTTTTAGATTTAGATCTTTCTGTTGAAAATGGATTTGATTCTTCTAAAATTTATGATAAGCGCGATGTTTTTGATTTTGATATAGTAAATTTTCCGTTTTGGAATGGTGATGTTCCTCGTCGTGCTTCTTATGGTGTATACATTTCGCAACTTATTAGGTTTGCTAGAGTTTGCAATCATGTTACAGACTTCAACGCTCGAAATAAATGTTTAACGGCCAAACTTCTCCAACAGGGTTATCGGTATCATAAACTTCGAAAAACCTTTTCTAAATTTTATCGTAGACACTATGAATTGATTTCCAAATATAATGTTGGGTTAAGGACGCTTTTAAATGGGGGCCTTTCCGAACCAGAATTTTATGGTGACTTGGTTTACAAATTTAAGAAACTTATATGAAGTAATGATTTTTCTTTTCAGTTTAGAAAAATCATAACACGTTACAGGCGTATAGGTTATAACGAATGTTATGCGACAGTCTGCATGCTTAGTTTTTAACCCAATCATGGTTGATAACTATGCTGCCTTCTTTAATTGCACACCGGTTGGTCGGGCGTCAAACTATGATGGCCCCGACCTAAGGCTATTCATTTTAGTTGGTTGGGGCCGGAGCTTCTTGTCTGTTGCTTGGCCCACCGGGGTCCAACTGATGTTTTTTTCTTTTGCTCCGGATTTATTAACTTATTCGGCGCCCAGGGATCTCCATCGTCGGGAAGCTTACTGAATTTGTGAGTCCTAGATTTTGATTCATCAGGATGTTTATCATGATTTATTTGTTTGTTCTTGATGATTCATTGACTAGTTAGAGATTCACCACGAGGACCGAAGAACTAGCTAAATATTATGAACCTGCAGAAGCTGAGGGTGAGGTTATGTCCATGTAAAATCGATTTAAGCCAGCCAGTAACTGTTTGTTATTGATCGTTCCAAGTCGATACTTTTTGTTTTATGTCTTGGTGTTTGAAATTTTTGTGCTGTTGGCGCCTGATGTGTGTTTTTATATTTTTAGTTAAGTTAAGGTAACTGAGTGGCCACCTTTTGGGAACATAGCTGCTCATTCGATTTACGAAATGTTTTCTTGGTATCAGTACCTGATTGTTGGTTTGGTTTTTTCCTTCCTCGGGTTTTGGAGTGGGAATCTTTTTCTGACTGCACCTTTTCGTGATCTTTGCCTACTTGTACCTTTGTATTGAAATATGAAAACATACATAAGGTGCAAACATCACTCGAATTCAACACCAAAACATCAAACAATTAGAACATCAACAATTAGAACCATCATCTTTATAAATCCTGCCAACCGTGCCCCTTGGGCCCTTACAGGCCGCGCCGCGGGGGCGCCATTATCTGTCAAAGACTTTCTCTGATCAGTGTCATAGTTTACATTTATTTGCAAAATGATTTGTTGGTAGAGTTATCAATTTTGTGGACACCAGGTCTCTTCAGGCGCATACAGTTCGTTAAGTAAACAGAGTTGCAGGATAAAAATTCTTGCTGAATTACTATAGTTTAAGGGTGTGTAATTGATAGTTGTATGTTTTGCTTTGTAGAGATAAGGCAGAAGCAGAAACGTGAAAATTACAATTAAAAAAAAAAACAAAAAAAAAACGACTTTCATGGATTGACAGCCATCTTATCTGAACACTGAACACAGATAAAAGCGGTAACACTTTACTAACATGGCTAATTCTGTCTAATGCTCATTCTCGCTGACAAATATTTTGTGCATCTAAACTAACGTTGTAGCAATGTTGTCTTCAGCGATTTTTTTAGAAATTCGAGAAACACAAAATTAATACTTTCTCATCATTCCAAGCATCAAGGACGTTCCAACATATCATTAATGATCATTTATCAGTGAACGCATATGAAAAATGACAATGTTGACCCTTGGCTTACGTGCGGTTTTGGATTTTCTAAGTTTTCTATTTACGATTTTCAGAATGAGTCCTTGGTCATTCCAACAATCATGGGATTCAGTATAATTCAGTAGTTAAAGGAGAACAGTAATGTATTTAAAACAGAAGATTAAATCAAAACAATTTTTTGCGCAAATTTCGTTCGAATCGGCCAAGGAATAAGTGAAATCTAACCATTTGAAATTTTGAGACATATTGACTTTTGACGGCCATTTTGAAGATTTAATTAGACATGTATAAATAGGCAATTATCTGGAAATGGCGCAATCAGAGAGAAATCTGGGAAAAAACTGAATTGTCAATAAAGTACCAATACTAAGGGAACATATCGTAAGCCGAGTGAGCAGCTATTTCCCAATAGGCGACCACTCAGTTACCCTAACTTAACTAAATATGTGAAAACACACATAGGGCTCAAACAGCACAAAAATTCAATATCAAATCATAAAACAATTACAACCAAACCGTTACAGAAGTATTGCCTTGTAACGATCATTTAAACCGGGACTCCAGCCGGCATCATAAGCTACCAAAAGCGAACCGTATTCATTACGAAACCATGCCCATATGATATACAGTAATTTTTCAGGTCAAAAATCGATAATTTTCAGCGGAATTTTTTTTTTATTTTTTCTAATTTTTGCTCAAAACATAGATTGTGGGTACACGTTAGAACCGCCTCATCGAGGCGGTTCTAACGAGTACCCACAATTTATGTTTTGGAGCAAAAATAAGAAAAATAGGTATACCCCTGCATACCCCAGTTTTACTATATAAAAGTGGGGTTTGAGGGGTTATTCATTTCCCGGACACGTTTTCCTGATGTGTTTACTTGATGCGCAGTTTAGATTGAAAGCTGAGCCTTTTTAGATAAAAAAATGGACGAACCATATGATAATTAGACAAATTATGATGCAAAAAAATAGATAAATCACATACTTGCATTGATTTTCAACAACACCGTGACCCATATCCTGATGTAATCACACCTTTCTGTTTAAATTATATATCTGCGATATTTTTCAATGACACACTGTCACAAATATTCTGTAAAAAATAGAAAAAAATCATGTTATTATCTTAGACTTTGTCTTTGTAGACAAAGACTTGATAGTTATTATCTTAGACTTTGTCTTTGTAGACAAAGACCTTATAGTTGTTATCTTAGACTTTGTCTTTGTAGACAAAGACTTGATAGTTATTATCTTAGACTTTGTCTTTGTAGACAAAGACCTTATAGTTATTATCTTAGACTTTGTCTTTGTAGACAAAGATTTGATAGTTATTATCTTAGACTTTGTCTTTGTAGACAAAGGCTTGATAGTTATTATCTTAGACTTTGTCTTTGTAGACAAAGACCTAATAGTTATTATCTTAGACTTTGTCTTTGTAGACAAAGACTTGATAGTTATTATCTTAGACTTTGTCTTTGTAGACAAAGGCTTGATAGTTATTATCTTAGACTTTGTCTTTGTAGACAAAGACTTGATAGTTATTATCTTAGACTTTGTCTTTGTAGACAAAGACTTGATAGTTATTATCTTAGACTTTGTCTTTGTAGACAAAGGCTTGGTAGTTATTATCTTAGACTTTGTCTTTGTAGACAAAGACCTTATAGTTATTATCTTAGACTTTGTCTTTGTAGACAAAGACTTGATAGTTATTATCTTAGACTTTGTCTTTGTAGACAAAGGCTTGATAGTTATTATCTTAGACTTTGTCTTTGTAGACAAAGGCTTGATAGTTATTATCTTAGACTTTGTCTTTGTAGACAAAGACCTTATAGTTATTATCTTAGACTTTGTCTTTGTAGACAAAGACTTGATAGTTATTATCTTAGACTTTGTCTTTGTAGACAAAGACCTTATAGTTATTATCTTAGACTTTGTCTTTGTAGACAAAGACTTGATAGTTATTATCTTAGACTTTGTCAAAGACCTTATAGTTATTATCTTAGACTTTGTCTTTGTAGACAAAGACTTGATAGTTATTATCTTAGACTTTGTCTTTGTAGACAAAGACCTTATAGTTATTATCTTAGACTTTGTCTTTGTAGACAAAGACCCCTTATAGTTATTATCTTAGACTTTGTCTTTGTAGACAAAGACCTTATAGTTATTATCTTAGACTTTGTCTTTGTAGACAAAGACTTGATAGGTATCCCACATATACAAAAACCTGTACCTTAAATATACTATGCAAAATAGATTGAGCACATTTTATTTTGAACAGAGACTCCATTATGTTTTTAGACATTAGGGAAGTTCTTCCGACAACATCTTGCATGTATCAAATAAGGGTAAAACCAATCGTTGTGTGGTGTTAAGTGGTGCTCAATTTAAAGTCAACTGAGGCATATCTCAAATAAAACATAAACCACCAGTAATTGATAAACTTATTTTGCACAGTATATCCATATAGATTTTACTATGCACACGTTGTGTATACCCGTTAAAATAGGACAAATAGCCTGTTCATTCAGTTATAACATAAATATACGGTATAATTCCATAGCCTTGGTACTTTACAAATATTGGAGTTGAGCCCATTTATCGGTTTTAAGGCTTTTTGGCAGCCTCCTCCCCCTTGCCCAAACATGACATTTAGATATTTACAAAAATACAGATGTGTTCAAAATATTTTGATTTGGCAAAGGGGGGGGGGGGACATGGACATTAAATGTTTCCTATTTCCTATATGATTCTATATTAAATTTAAAGATTTTGTCAAATTTTTTAAGAAGTCTCTGCGTTATACAAAACATTACATGTCTAAATACAATAGAAACTTGTTTTTTCGACTGCATTAAACTTCATTTCAGAGCCTTGAACTTGAGATTCTATAGAATTCTTGGGCAATCTCACAACAGAAGTCTTCCGAGATCCCTTGAAATTTAAACTGTATAGTATTACATTTAGTTGGTACATATGTCTAAAGTACCCTAGAACTAATAACGTATTCATGAGGTAACGCCCACACTGTAACTCGCATGTGGAACTATGCAGTACTGATGCTTTGTACTTTGTATATACGTGTGTACATTTTCTAATCAAAGGGTGTAAGAGCTTCAGTTGCTTGACCCACCGGGGTTCATCTGGTGTTTTTATTTGCTCAAGATTTTCAGTTATGTTGTTTGGCTTGCAGGGATCTCCTCCTAGGAGCTGAGGGGAGGTTAGGCTGTTTTATACTTATATACATTTACACACAAAATTGTATACTGACTATCCGTTAAAATGCCCATATTCTTGAAACAAGCAATTATTATAGTTTAAAACAGACAATTATAGTTTGAAACAGACAATTATTATTTGCTTTATATGGCTTTAATTGGCTACAAATGGTGATTATTAGAAACGGATCTGTTTTACCCATCCTCTCTTTTCTTCCTTCATCTAGTGATTCAAACCAACTTAGATTTTTATGGATAAATACCATATTTTTAGTTGAAAATAATAATAATGAAAATTCCTAGATTCCAGGTGGATTATGCATTTAGCACGAACACCAGTCTTGCATACGTCCGCCAGTGAATACAGACATTGATTTTTAACAGAATATTTTTATTTTGACTTATTTTAGTTGGACATGTGTTGCTATTTTGCCTGTTTTATTTGTGACTTAGAGTCCAACTTATTAGCTATGATCATGTCGGGACGTTGCCTCCATTATATGGGACAAAAAGGATCTCTTGACATCAAAATGTGCTTGAATACACATGATCATCCAGGTTAACAACTAAGGCTTACACATGACCATCCAGGTTAACAAATAAGGCTTATTTGTATGGATGGTTTGACTTGAACTACTTTTCCTGTGCAGGCACAGACCTTCTATGCGGTTAACCAATAGATGGTCGGTCAGTAATTTATAAGTTTTGCCTATTATAAGCTCACTATGAGCCTTTTGCTTAGGTGTGCTAAAAAGTAATAAGTGACCATTGGAGATGTTGACGCTTATATGAGATTTGAAATATACAGGTCATTGTTACTATCACCAGGACTGCGACAGAGGACAACTCATACACTCATTTTAATATGTCCAAAAAGATAAAACGTATGTCTAGTTGATATTTTACAATAAATATGAAATAAATTACATGATTTTCAAACAGTTTACAAAATATCATTTTTATTTTTGATGCAATGGAAATATTCCACCAGTTTAAGTTTTCTAACTTGAAATCGACGTATATTTGCGGGGTTTTTTTACTGGCCAAAAACTAAGAACTGGGTCTATGTTGCCAGATTTATAAGCTCACTGACCAGGATTCACTAGCCGAAACCGCGGAGTTCTTTTTCCAGTCTCTTTCGCATTAATGTTTCACTGCACTTAAAGGAACTAAGTTATATTTATATTTAGTCAAAAAACTACATGCCATTTTCATCAGTCTTTGTGCTATAATACAGTCACAACGCTGCTGTAATTAGCATGCAGCAAAAGATGCGCGGCAGTGAGGAAAAAGCAGTGCTAATAGATACGGAATGCAAGAGACACACATTCCTTGAACACATTCAAAAGAGTTTTGAAAGAGCATATAGCATCTTAACTAACTATGCTTTTACACTTTTAAGTACATCTTTTTACCATATTTTAATGAGCCAAATAACTATTTTATATGCCCGTCTAAAACTAAACCGATGTACATTTCATGTAAGTTAATGTGATGCCAATGATAAATTATGTCTTTTTACTTATTACTACAGAATTATCAGTTGGTTTAACGTATATCTAACTTGTTTGTAAATTTGGGTTGGGCTTTAAATTCGTAGACTTTCTTTGTAAAAGTTCAGCTGTCCTTGTATTTTGGGTGTTTATTTCCACTTTTGATGTTATATTTATTTTTTTTTGTTTAGAGGGCCATATGGTAGACTGGTCATTGCGCTCAATATGTTACCCTCTTAAAATATTGTATAAATAAATAAAATAAAATAAATAAATAAACACAGCGAATAACTTTTCTATGAACATGCATAAATGATCAAGACTTATGGCAAGTAATGCAAACTCACGAACAAGAAGTCGGCAGTAATCAGGTGCAGTTAACGTATGAAATGGTACAAGTAGGCAATGATAAGGAAAATGCGCAATCAGAAAAGGATTCCCACTCCAAAAACCGAGGTGGGGAAAAACATGTACTTATACCATGAAAACATATCGTAGGCCGAATGGGCAGCTATTTTCCTAATAGGTGGCCAATCAGCTACCTAAACTTAACTAAAAATATGAAAACATACATAAGGCACCAACAGCACAAAATTATCAATACCAAGACATAAAACAATAAGAACCACCACAGAAGTATCGCCTTGGAACGATTAGTAATATAAAATTACTGGCGGGCTTAAACCGATTTTACAGGCGCCTATCCTCGCCCTCAGCTTCTGCAATGGTTCAGTGATACACAAATATTAACAAGAAATTAGGAAATCATATAAGGAAATGATATTCGGATGGCCAAAAAGTCATGTACCATGAAACTCATTAATGGAATAACTTGGATAAATGTGAACCACAACAGCAGTACCGCCTTGGAACGGTTAGTTATAAATAAAGGATTTTTGTGATAGAATGCAGCAGACTTAAACGAATAAATGGCGTTTTGAGAGGCGGATGTCCCGCAAACAAGCGCGTGACTTGAAAGGAATTTTGTTTCACATGAGAAGAAAATCAACAAGCACAAGGAAATATATATTTGTTGTAACATACTGCCTGAAACAAGTACGGATAAAATATCTCAATATATAATTGGAAAAACGGCTTCAGAATATATCATTTTATTTTCGATGTCCCTTTCACTTTTGCAGTGGCAACGGATAATTACACCTTCACCAGTTTTATGCCAATTGATATTCACTGATTTTCACATTTACATCTGAGAACGGTTGGGCTACATCTATGCCGAATTTCAGATAAATCAACCAAATCCTCAAAAATATATTGACGTTAAATGACAAGTTGCCTTGGCTGTGGAACTCAGTATAGCTTAAATCATTACTTTGGATGGGATATGGCTGAGAAAACCTGTTTGATCTCTATGCCATTGTTAGAGTTGTTCAGACCTCTGCTCTTTCCATTACGAAAACACACCTATATAATATACAGATTTTTCCCAAGCTCAATATATGGAAATTTTCTGTTGAAAATGTTGATATGGTGACTTGGTTTACAAGTTTAAGAAACTTATAAAGGAATATTTTTTTTCTTTTCACTTAAGAAAAATCAGTATACGTTACAGACGTATAGGATATAACTTAAATGTTATTTGACAGTCTGCATGCTTAGTTTTTATCCCAATTATCGTTGATAACTATGCTGCCTTCTTTAATTGCATGCCGGTGGGCCGGGCGTCAGACTCTATGATGGCCCCGACTTAAAGCTATTCATTTTATTCAGTGGTTGGGGCCGGAGCTTCTTGTCTGTTGCTTGGCCCACCGGGGTTCAACTGGTGTTTTTTTTTTTTTTTTGTTTTTTTTTTCTTCTGCTCCGGATTTTCAGTAAGTTAGTTGGCGCCCAGGGATCTCCATCGTCAGGCAGCTTACTGAATCTGTGAGTCCTTTTTGATTCATCGACTAGTCAGAGATTCACAACGAGGACCGAACAGCTAACTTAATGTTGTGAACCACTGCAGAAGAGGGTGAGGTTAAAGCCCGCCAGTAATTTTATATACATGTATTACTGATCGTTCCAATGCGATACTTCAGTGGTGGATGTTATTGTTTTGTGTCGTGGTGTTGAATTTTTGTGCTGTTAGCACCTTATGTACGTATTCATACTTTTAGTTAAGTGTGGGTAACTGAGTAGCCATTTGGTGGGAAAATATCTGCTCATTCGGCTTACGATATGTTTTCTTAGTATTAGTACCTGATTGTTAATTTAGTTTATCCCACCTCGGTTTTGGAGTGGGAATATCTTTCTGTTTGTTCCATTTCCTGCCCATTGCCTACTTTTGCTCAATGATATGAAAAATATGCATGCATCTTTAAAGCCCAGTTTAACTATATAAAAGTGGGGTTTTGATTGACATGTTACCCAGATGCGCTGGCCAAAAACTTGTGGCTCCATGTTGCCATATTGTTTGGGTCACTGACAAGGTATGGCACATCCCCTTTCTCATTAATGTTATCCCTGCTCTTAACGGAACTCAGTTTTACTTTTTATTCAGTAGCCAACAACCTTGGTATTGTCCAGTCTGTTCCACATTATTATTTTCACTGCATGGTACTCAGTTTTTTATTTTTATTCAAAAAAGCTACATGCCATTTCCATCAGTATTTGTGCTGTAATAGAGTCACAAAGCTGGTGAAAATAGCATGCAGCTAAAGCTGCGCGGCAGAGAGAGAGAAAAGGGAGCAGCGCGTCAAACAAAAAAGAATTCAAAAGTATTCTAACAAATGCTGATTGCGACAGATACACATGCAAAGAACTATCCTATGAACCTACAGAAAAGTCGGACAGATCAAAACAAAAGGCGAGGAATGCAAACTCATGGACAAGAAGGCAGTAATACGAGCAGTAACACGTATAAATAAAGGATGTTTTGTACGTGTATATAGGACGTTTTGGGAGGCGGAAACCTGCAAACCAGGGCGTAAAAAAATATCATTTTATATTCGTTTTCCTTTTCATTTTTGCGGCAACAACGGAAGGTTTCCACCGTTTTACTGGGGTAATCAAACTCGCCAAATTGTGATGATGGATATTCTAATATTTTCACTGATATGTTAATTTACGAAGAAGCCACCTACATGCCATTTTCGTCAGACTTTGTGCTGCAGCTAGGTCACCAAGCTGATGAAAAGGGCGTGCAGACAAATACACGAGACACATTTAGGAAAGAAAAAAATACAGAGTGGAGACTGTTGTTACGAAGATATCAAGAAACGTGTTTAATCAATGAACTTTATCATAAGGAATGCAGCTTAAAGACAAATTCAAAATATTCAGAACAACTTTTCTTTGAGACAAACAAAAACACCAACAAATACAAAACAAAAACTTCCAAGAATGCAACTAAGCGACATGGAACCTTGTTGTCGTTGCTGTAGCCAACATGCATGAATAAAGAGACAGATTCAGATTGAGCATTTTGTCGTGAGGAATGAAACAAACAGCCGTCACAAAAAAAAAAAAAAAAAAAAAAAAAAAAAAAAAAAAAAAAAAAAAAAAAACAGGAACAAGCTACAGAACATTGTACTGAGTAATACAACAAATACGAACGAATAATCATAAAGGTACAATAAAACTAATATCTTTTAAGAGCAGCGAACGTAGGCAAAGATCAGGAAAAGGCGCAATCAAAAAAAGATTCCCACTCCAAAAACCGAGGTGGGAAAAAACTAAAATAACAATCAAGTACTTTTACCATGAAAACATATCGTAAGCCGAATGAGCAGCTGGTTTCCCAATAGGTGGCCACTCAGTTACCTAAACTTAACTAAAAATATGAAAACATACATAAGGCGCCAACAGCACAAAAATTTTAAACACCAAGGCATAAAACAAAAAGAACCACCACATAAGTATCGCCTTGGAACGATCAGTAATATGAAATAACATGCTGGCTTAAATCGATTGTGCATGGCCATAAACTCACCCTCAGATTCTGCAGTGGTTCATAACATTTAGTTAGTTCTTCGGTCCACGTGGTGAATCTCTAACTGGTCAATGGATCATCAAGGACAAACAAATAAATCATAATAAACATTCTGATAAATCAAAAACGAGGACTCAACAGATTCAGTAAGCTGCCCGACGATGGAGATCCCTGGGCGCCGACTAACTTACTGAAACCAGGAACAAAAGAAAACACCAGTTGAACCCCAGTGGGCCAAGCAGCAGACAAGAACGTCCGGCCCCAACCAACAAAACGATAAGCTTAAAGTCGGGGCCATCATAGAGTCCGACGCCCGACCCACCGGCGTGCAATTAAAGAAGGCAGCATATTTGTCAACTATGACTGGGCTAAAAACTGAGCATGCAGATTGTCGCATAATATTCAATATACGTCTATATGTCTGTAACGTGTAATGATTTTTCTGAACTAAAAAGAAAAATCATTCCGTCCTATAAGTTTCTTAAATTTGTAAACCAAGTCACAATAAAAGTCTGGTTCCGAAAGGCCCTCGCCCAAAAGGGTCTTTAGCCCAACATTAAATTTGGAAATCAATTCATAGTGTCAGCGATAAAATCTAGAAAATGTTTTTCGAAGTTTATGATACCGATAGCACTGCTGGAGATGTTTGGTTGTTAAACATTTATTTCGCACATTGAAGTCCGCAACATGATTGCAGACTCTAGCAAACCTAATAAGTTGCGAAATGTATACACAATAAGAAGCACGGCGAGGAATGTCGCCATCCAAAAACGGAAAGTTTACTATATCAAAATTAAAGTTATCGCGTTTATCATAATTTTTAGAAGAAAATCCATTTTCAATAGAAAGATGTAAATCTAAAACGGGGGTTTCGGTATCTGTGGTGTTTGCTTTATTCAACTGTAGTTCAGGGGGATACATTTGTTTGACCATGCCTTCAAAATAAGGATTGTCAATGTTCAAAGGGTCATCGGGGTATGCCTTTTTCATAAGCTGCATGCCATTTTCATCAGTTTTTGTGCTGTAATAGAGTCACAAAGCTGGTGCAAATAGCATGCAGCAAATCATGCGCGGCAGTGAGGAAATAGAAGTGCATCCAGCCCACAAAAAGATTTAAAGACTGAATGTAACAGATACGGGCTTTGAACTTTCCTGTGAACATGCGGAAAAGTCAGAAAGATCAAGACTTACAGTGAGGATTGCCAACTGACGAATTGGAAAAGCAAGGATTGTCGTATAATTGACGTTTTGGAGGCGGAAATACCACAAACTAGCAGGTAAAAACGGATTTTGTTGCAAATGAGACTTCCACTAAACATGCACCATGAAAAACAAAGAAACTTTATGTAAATACTGCAGAAAGCACGTATGGATGAAATGTCTCAATGTATGACTGCAAAAGCCTATGTAAAGGTACAAATAGGCAATTATCAGGAAAAGGCGCAATTAGAAAGAAATTCATTTTATTCATCTACAAAACTGCCAGCTACATGCCATTTTCATCAGTCTTTGTGCTGTGTCTGAGTCACCAAGCCGATGAAAATGACGTGCAGAACACAATGCACGGGACACAGCAACGAAAAAATACACCAATCACAAAATGTAGAAAGTAGAAACTTTTGTTACAAAGACTGCAATAAACGTGTTCAATAAAGAACTTAGGGATTCAGCTAAAAGCAAAGGCAAATTCTGAATAAATTATATATCCAGAAGAACTTTGCTTTGAAAGAACCAAAAACCACCAACAGATAAAAACAAACCCCTCCCAGAACTGCAAATAAGTGACACAGAACCGTGTTGTGGTTACTTCAGTGAACATGCACGAATAAAGATATCTGTTGTGGTTCTGTTTTATGTTTTAGAGTCGATTTTTGTGCAGTTTTAACCTTATGTACGTTTTCATATTTTAAGTTAAGTTCGGGTAACTGAGCGGTCGCCTATTGGGAAATAGCTGCTCACTCGGCTTACCATATGTTACTAGTATAAGTACCTGATACATTTTTTTTTTTGCAAATGAAGAACTTGGTCCTTAGAAATTCAGATGTTCAGCTTCTGTGACAAAATTTGATTAAGTGGCATGATAGGTCAAGGTCAAACCAAGGTCATTATTTATGCAAACAATGAAAAGACTGGTGTCCGAGTGCTACATACATGTACAATAACGTTTCGTGAAAATATGTGTACCGGTTCAAGAGAAGAATTTTAACGCCTTTGGTACAGTAAAAGCTATAGTCTACCAACTCATGCCTTCTAAGAGACTAAATCTGCATCTCAATTTAAGCCACACAAAGTGAACTGTATATTTGGCGTACACATGTACCTTTTTTAAGTACTTTCCAACTTGTACATTATTCACTTGGTGCGCAGGTTAGGTTGAATGTCAAGCCTTAATAATTTAAAAACAGATACATGTAACAGAAAATGTACAGAACATATCGAAATCAAACAAATTATGTTGCAAAATTCTCACATCGGTTTCCATCAACACAGTGACCCAAATCTTTATATAATCATAATTTTCGTTTTAATTGTATATTTGCGATTCTTTTCGATGACACACTGACACATATATTCTGTAATTCATGTTATTATCTTAGACTCTCCCTGTTTAGACGAAATCGAAAATGGTTTGATGGTTAAAAAAATTCTTTTCTGTCTATTTAAGAAAAAAATCATGTGCACGTAACCGTTGCACGTGCGTGTATCTGTAACCCGATACCATAAATATGGACGATAATTATGTTGGGTAATTTCTATTCACTCGGCCACAGGAGACGATAATGAGACCCGGTCTTCGGGATTTCCGGCCAAGTCTATTTCTATTTCTATTCACTCGACCACAGGAGACGATAATTGAGCCGGACGCGAGACCCGGTCTTCGGGATTTCCGGCCAAGTCTGACACAAACGCGTCTGTACATTCACAGAAGAAGGCTAGAATAGTGAGATTTTGGGTATAAAAAATAAGACCCCTGTATGCACCAGTTCACTTTTATAAAAGTGGGGTATAAGGGATCAGTGGACATAATTATTCGTCACCTTTGGAAAGGTCCATAGACTTCATGTATTTTCATGTTTGCAAGAAAAATTATTTAAGTCCATGCATGCGTTTTAAAGCTACATTGTTTGAAAAATTCATTAATTTTTTTCGGACACTTTTTGGGCAACGTCACCATTGACGTCAATGGGAAAGTGACTTTTTCAAAATTTCCTAGAACTTTAAACTGCTGTATATGACAAATACAATGTGGAAACTTCACCAAATAACCTTTGTTGATTGCTTTATTCATTTAACTTTCAAATGACACCAAAATCGTGAAATTATGTTAACTAGAACAGACAGAATAATTTTCTTGCAAACATGAAAATACATGTAAGTCTATGAAATTTTCCAAAGGTGGCGAATAATTATGCCCACTGACTATACGGACATTCGTGATGTTATCTCACCTGGGCCGTAAGGCTCACCAAGGAGCTCATAGTTACATTTTACTCCACCAAACTCACTGAAATCTCAGGAAGCTTTCTCGAAGGCATACCGTTAAATATGTTTACAATGTATACACACTATTCAGCAGTAGGGCACAACCGTTAAATCGATATATTGTATCTAGAAGGAGATATGCCTAATTACCATATATTTCGAACGAAATATACCCTATTATAATATATCTAAATTGACATATAATATGTCAATCTAAATATCATTATATATTTCGATCGAGATATATTTTTTCCTTCATCTGAACACGTGATCATTTTGCGTAATGCGCAGTCTCTCATCGAGTTTCGCATAGCGCGAAGGTTTGAATTTTGTGCAGAAACAAATTTCAAACAAAAAATCCAGCGTCACGGAAAAGTTCACCAGGGAAGTTATGTACAGTTTGGATTTGAATATGCTCGTCGTCCGATTTACATGAGTAAACACTTTTTTACTTGCTGAACATAACGACATAATGCGCTAGGGAAATTCCAAGAAGTGTTAATTTATATCTAAAATGTTTGGACTGGTTAGATTTTATGACTTAACGTCCATATCAGAAATTTTTCAGTCATAGTGGGAAGGAGCCAACGCTTTCTGTATGTAAACCAGGAGTCAAGGGAGCTTAAAATTTTGCCCAATGGCTCTTCATGACAAGCCTTGATAACGTACGATCTCGCCGGCGACCTCTCTGTACGTAAATAAATCATTCTTCTTCTTCTTCTTCTTCATTCTTTCTTTTCTTCTTTCTTCTTTCAAAGAGTGACTCTACCACAATGCCAGGCAACAAGCATTTACCTCGGGGCTGCAAATGAAACCAGCAATCTCTCAAAGTTAACTTAACTGAACGGATAAGGACGGCAAACCGATGCGACTTTGCCCATTGGGGCCGTGAGAAATAGATGGGCTGCCACACGATAACTGATTAACCATTTAGGTCTGAAACTGCCTAGGAAAAATTATAAGCTTTAGTTGTGTGGTTATTATGTCTTCAGCACGTATTTTTCAGCATGTCAATACATCTCAATGTTGGGTAGAAGTCCCATTGAAAGGAGGCAACATCCCAATATGACCATAAATGTTGACTTGAACGTAAAGCAACACATTCAAACAATAAACCTATATGATCGAATCCCGGGATCGAACAACATATTCACACTCGTCTCACAAATGCTCGCCGCGGGGCTCGAATCAACACTGGCCAGAGCGGTACCATGATGCAACTCGGCAAGGGGTAGTCAAATTCGGTTGCAGTTACGCTACATGGCGATGGGTACGTCCTCCGGGGAGTTAATATGCCTTGCTCAATGACAACACGGTGCTGCCAGTGCCACGGTGATCGATCCCATGACCTCTCGATTCGGATTCCCATGCTTTACCACTACGTCATCACGCTCCCTATTTATTTTATGTTTGTTTGTTTGTTTATTTGAATTGATGTTTAACGTCCCAGTCAAAAGCTAATGGTCATGTCGGGACGCTGCCTCGATTTTTATGGGATTTTTACCAAAAATTAGGACGTCATGACATCCAATAAGAGCTTCGAATATAACCACCAAACTATACCAACAGGGCTTGTATGTGTAGATAGACTGACATGAACCACTTTTCCTGGGCAGGCTCAGACCTGAGCGGTTAACCAGTAATCAGGTGGTCAGTCAGTAGCGAAGAAGCTTTGCTTGGAGGCACAAGCAGCCCATCTATTTCTTTTAGGTCCCAATGGAAGGACAGTAAACGAGGTCTCAACACACAGGAAAATAGTTGCAACATATAAGCCAAACGCGCGCCGGGTGTGTTGACAAAAATTTAAAATTCAACATACGTCAGGAGCACATCGGAGACACGTTAGAAACGCGTTACATGCGCGGTTTGTACGCTTAGTGTACGCCTCGGTGTACGTTGATATACGTCGCTGTAGGTCGGTGCGCACTCCACGCGCGTATGGGCTCAAAAGACTTTTTAAGCATGCTTAAAAATTTTCTCGAATCTCGGCGTGAATCGGTCGTGTGTCTAAGCTGGAAACCACTGTCACTCGGTTAGTACCATCTACAACAGGTTAGCCAGTTAAATCTGTTTCGAATAAGTTCCACGCGCGTTACAGACGCATTGAATACGCTTTGAACGCGTTTGGCACATATTTTAGACACACCATAATTGTTCAGTAACATGCCCCGAGCGTGTATGAGACGCGCGTTTAACGTTTCCTGCGCGCTTATAGCGCCTGCTTAGTATTTGTTTGTTTGAATTGATGCTATACGTCCCAGTCAACAGCTAAGGTCATGTCGGGACGTTGCCTCCACTTCGTGGGACTTTTAACCAAAATGAGGATGCCATGACATTCAACAAGTGCTTAAAATATAACCATCCAGCAAAGCTACACATGCTTATATGTGTGGACGGTTTGACTTGTAACCACTTTTCCTGGGCAAGCTCAGATCTGAGCGGTTAACCAGTAATCCGATGGTCAGTCAGCAGCGAACAAGCTTTGCCTGGAGGCACAAGCACCCCACCTATTTCTTTAGGTCCCAATGGGCGGGGTCTTCCAGGAATAGTGTGTCTGCGACGTAACACAAAACGTACTTTATGTTTTTAGCGTTTTGAGATTTTTTCCATACGTCTGGCAAACGCTTCAGTCACGCGCTAATGTGTGACTGCTAAAACGAGTTTAAGAAACAAATTATTTTAATACGTCCAAAATCTTCAGCGAGTTGAGAGTTTTCATACGCCCGGGGCGCGTTTGGGTTTTACGCTCATGTTCTATCTGCAGGAAACCATGGATTTATAAATTATAACGTTGAATCTCCCGAGACCGCCCGGTGCTTGCAAAATGATCATGCATTTTGTATCAGACCGAGAAGAAAAACTTATCTTGTGGCTCTAGTTCAACAAAAATAATGGAAAATATATAAAACTGTTTATACCACCCAGTAAATTTATATTACTGACCGCTCCGATGCGGTACTTCTGTTGTAGTCCTTTTGTTTTATGTTTTGCTCCTTTTATGTACGTTTTCAAAGCGTTGTTGAATCGCAGATTTCACACGTGTGAAATCGGCGGCACTTTAAAATCATAAAATCTGTGAATATCTGGGATTATTTTCATATGTGAAAAATGTGTACCAAATTTTCACATGCGGGACGAGTCAGTGTTTTGACGTGTGAAGAATTGGTTTGGATTCATCACATCTTTGAAGAACTGGTATCAATTTTACTCAGATGTGAAAGCTTGGTACTAAATGTTCACATAAAATGCTATATATTGAAGAATCAGTGGAATCAAACGCAAAACCACTTCAGATGGGTGGTTTTCGTGAGTGTGAAGAATACGTACGAATAGTACATGAAATTTGATTACATGCGCCTATCTCACATGTGTGTGAAATGGAATGAAATTCGTTACATACCAATCCGTTACCAATTGTTCGCCGGCCGGGAGGATTTGGTACCAATAATTCACATATGAACTTTGCGAAATGTGAAAATTGTGGTTCAAGAACGTGTTTTCGTGTGTTAGAAGATTTAGTACCGATGTGTGTCAATATTACACATCTGAAAAAAATCATACCAGTTTTTCACAGACGTTATATAAATTCGTACCGTCAGAAACAGAAAAAGTACAAATAGGCAACAATCAGGAAATGGCGCAATCAGAAAGAAATTCCCACTCCATAAACCGAGGGGTGGGAAAAACTAAAATGACACTTAGGTACTTATACCATGAAAACATGTTGTAAGGCGAGTGAGCAGCTATTCCCCAATAGGCGGCCACTCAGTTACCCGAACTGACCTAAAAATATGAAAACGCACATAAGGCTCAAACAGCACAAAAATCGACTCCAAAACACAAAACAATTAGAACCACAACTGAGCTATTATATCGCTTAGGAACGATCTTGAAGACATTTGAAATTTTAGTATTAATTTCACCGCCTCCACCCCGCCATCGAAATTTAACATACACAAATGTCACACTTCCAAAATGTGCCTTGTTGGTACCTATTTTTACACAATGTGAAATAAAAAAATGCGGTTCAACAAGGCTATCATCCATGTCGAGAGCATCAACACGTTATTGGAATGGTGCTGGTACTGGTGAACCGATTTGAATTTATGCTTCCTGCGTCTGGATGCCTCAACTTTTTGATATCCCGGAACATCTCTAACATATTGAAACTAAAGAAGGAAATATATAAGAATGATTGCTGGAAAACAAGAAGGCCATGAACCAGCATTTTTAACGGAGTGGGGACTTGCTTACTGATGGCAAAGCTTCATACTATGAGATGGTTCATGTATCTTGGCGAGTTCTAGCACACTGGAGTTATAAAAAATAAGCAACTCGATGATCGTGGTCGCGTGGCAGGGTAATACAGTCCTCTAAGGCACAGCGGATAAGCTAAATGCACTGTAAAAAAGGAGTCATGTGTTCGATCCCATGCTTCTCCACTCCTCCGGGTAAGACTTTAAGCCGAGGTCCCACGACAATCTTCCATGATAAACTGATGACAAGGACGTATTGTGACGAGGCTACAGACTTTGTGACCTTTTGTTAAGTCCAAGGGACCTAGTCTTCAGACCTGACTGTCAGATAAAATCTGAACACACGGAATCGTTTAAACACCACCAAGATGATAATCAAGATGTTTGTCCGTCGCCAGGTTGAACTAGGCCATGATAGTTGCAGACTAAGTTGCGGGCAGATAAGCCGCAATCGTTTCACTTCGTCACCTAGCTATACTTCCGCGTGGTGTAGAGAGTTATCAAGGAACACTGACGGGAACATCCTGACTACAAATTACGTATACATGTTGCTAAGGGGCGAAAATGTTTGAAAATATATGTCCATTGAGACATAATATGTCAAACGAAATATATATTTTAACCGAATGTAGAGCTGTATATCTGGAAGTAGATGTTATATTTAAATTCAAATATTTTGTGTTTATATCTAGATTTAGATATGATATCTAGTTTTAGATACTATACTAAAATGGGGATATTTTGACAATATATGTCAATTTAGATATAATATGTAAAACGAAGTATAGATAAACCGGATGTAGAGTTATATATCTAGAAGGAGATACTATATGTAAATTCAAATATTTTGTGTTATATCTAGATTTAGATATGATATCTAGTTTTAGATACTATATTAAAAAGGAAATATTATATATCGATTTAACGGTTGTGCCCTACTGTTCAGGGGAACATGTCGGACAGATGATTATCAGCAATGTCATTGGAACTCTTGTCACTTGTAGCAGGGTCTCTATAGAAGATTCTATAGAGACCCTGCTTGTAGACAGGTCAAAACCTGTATAAGCATTTAATACATGTAGGATCTTTTTAACAAAATGCACTAATTCAGTACACACAAGTACACATTGGTGCATGCAACGGATATAAAAAACATTATGATATTAATTTAACATAATGTTTTACTTTTTTTTACTTACTTAACAGTATGCTACTTATAGCAAATGCTAATAGAGTAAGGTCACAGAGTTGCAAAAATGGTTTGATTGTTTGTTTGAATTAATGCGTTACGTCCCTGTCAACAGCTATTGTCATGTCGGGACGTTGTATCCATTTCATGGGACTTTAACCCAAAAGAAGGATGTCATCTAGGCAGCGTCCGACCACCCTTAAAAAGATCAGGGCCCAGTTGTTCAAAACTAACAACGTCGTTAGTTAACGATTCGTTAAAATTTCAAACATTAATATTACAAATACACTGTTATTTTTCGTTGAAAAAATGTGAGAATCCTTTGCACTGCAAAGGATTCTCACATTTTTTCAACAAAAAATCACAGTGTATTTGTTACTTTTGCTGATATTTGCTTAACAAATTTATGTCTTAACGATATCGTTAAGCTAACGATGCTTTGAACAACTGGGTCCAGATGATTATAGTGACGGTCCGTCTTCGTCCAACATTGCAGCAAAGCATGTAAAGCAGATAAGAGAAATGCATCAAGCTCAAAATGATTCAAAGATCTGATAATAACAGAAATGCAACAGTGACATACAGACTTTGTGCAATAATTCATTGACAAAAAAAAACTAAAATAATCATTATACTAATATTAGTTATTTTGAAGTAATATCACGTTTGAAAGGAACGAACAAGAAAAATGAGGCGCCATCACAAATGAGCCGCGACGCGAGAAAACCGGTCTTCGGGGTTTCCGATCAGGTCCGACACACACCAGCCTGTACAGTCTCAGCAACAGGCTAGAAGCATGAAATTTCGGATTTAGGAAGAAGGTGTTCAAATTGTTCTATCCGTGTAGCGAAAACAAAGGCGCTGATCAGCTGTGCAGTTACGCCTGTCCATTCTTGTAAAAGTTTATGCCCAAATTTCTCACAAGATAAATCTGACCTCAAACAATTGGCATTTTTGTGTTTCACTCGTGAAAGTCTATTCGTTCAATGGACATTTCAAAATTTAAGGAAATTGCTAGAACAATGATTTCCAGTCATTTTAAAATCTGAAATTTATGCTGCTTATATAGATGTTAACAAGCACCTTTCGTGAACTTGAACGGATTGATTTGAGTGTTAAACTCATTCCTCGAATTTTGTTGTGATCCAGTTTTAGCCATCAGTCAATTGCACATCATGTCATGTTTGATCGGCGATCATCAAAGTTTAAATCAACATGCAACGAATTAATTAAATGTACACTCTTACGATCAAATGCGTTTAGTTGTTATCGAAGTTTCTTAAAATGCAAGTGTACGAAAAGTTATATTTCGTTTGCACTGTTTTTTTTTTTTTTTTTTTTTTTTTTTTTTTTTTTTGTTGTTGTTTTTTTTTTTTTTGTTTTTGTTTTTTTTTTTTTTTTTTGTTTTTTTTGTTTTTTTTTTTTTGTTTTTTTGTTTTTTTTAATATGCCTATGATTTTTTTTTTTTTAATATTCCAATGAAATTTTGGAGGGGATGAGTAAAATTGATAAAACAATCCACTGTTGCGTTAGCTCTTTAGGCTAGTATAGTATATCTAGTCAGAAAAGCTACATGCCATTTCTCATCAGTTTTGTGCTGTAATAGAGTCACAAAGCTGGTGTAAATAGCATGCAGAAAAAGAAATGCCACAGAGATTAAAATGATGAAGTACTCTCCTTAAGGAGAAAATAAAGAATCGAACGTTGGTTAACCGAAACTGAATGGATGGCTAATATGTTCATGAAATACATGTACGTATATACCATATTTAATCCCCGCTTTTATATAGTAAAACTGGGGTTTACAGGGAATACATTTTTTTCATATTTTTGATCCAAAATATTGCCTCGTCGAGGCTGTTCTAACGTGTACTCACAATCAATGTTTTGAGCAAATATAAATTCTTTTTTTATATATATTTTTTGAAATTCTCTACAAAACAATCCAAATTGTGTAACGATGCCTATTCTAATACCAACACTGATATGTTACAAAGGAAATAGCTGCATGCCATTTTCATCAGACTTTGTGCTGTAAATAAGTCACCAAGCTGATGGAAATGACAAGCAGAAAAAAAAATCACGGGACATCAAAAAGAAAACAAGCAAACACGGGCAATGAACAATACTGTGTGCTAGATGAATACTTACTCAATGCGAAAATTTTTCGCGGATTCGATGAAGACAGTTGATATTCGGGTGTACGTACAAGTGCGATAAATGCAGCAAAAGTTTTCAAATAAAGAGGCATGTTGCTAAGATGAAAAAGGTACAAGTAGGCAAAGATCAGGAAAAGGCGCAGTCAGAAAGAGATTCCCACTCCAAAAACCGAGGTGGGAAAAAACCAAACTAACAATTAGGCACTTATACCATGAAACATATCGTAAGCCGAATCAGTTACCTTAACTTAATTAAAAATATGAAAACATACATAAGGCGCCAACAGCACAAAAAAAATTAAACACCAAGACATAAAACAAAAAGAACCACCACAGAAGTATCGCCTTGGAACGATCAGTAACACAAAGTTACTGGCGGGCTTAAACCGGTTTTACAGGATCCTAACCTCAACCTCAGCTTCTGCAGTGGTTCATAACATTTAGTAAGTTCTTCGGTTCTCGAAAGTTTACAGGCATGTATGAAGAACTTTGTTCTGAGAAAAAACAGCAAACAGATTCAGTAAGTGACATGGAGCTTTAATCGGATTGGATACAAACTAGTCCCTAGAACGCACAAACGAAGCGAACCTGCCCACACAATCATCTGACATTTCAGCGGTGGAAAACAGAGAGTCACGGAGGTCATTCCAGTCCCTGATAGTCTGGGGAAAGCAACTACATTTATAGGCCTCTGTACTAGCAGATGGTATCTGAAATGCCATGGAGTGATTATTTATACAACGCCTAGTCTTGTGTAGGTATTCTGGCTTTACCCGACATATATTCTTGTTATATCAAAAAGGTTTGTAATTCATTCATATTCAATTATTCAATTTTGAAGTAGTTGTCTCTCTTGTATCTAAATTTGTATGAAACAGGTGTTGGCAGTTTATACATGTAGATCTAATTTAAGTTAAAAAGATATTGTAGATTCAGATTTTTCACTTGTTTATCATTTTTATCAACTCCCACCCCGGTATAAATCGTTTGATCATGCGTGTGTACATATGCAGACACATGAATTTCCCTTTAAGCGCCCCGTGACTGTTTGTCACTCCTGCGTGGGCGTTGGGATAGGTTCATTCATGATTCAGACTGGGATCAAAAATTCTACTAAAGGGCATGAGCGTTCATTATTAATGATTATTATCAAGTGGTTCGTTCATGTCACGCGGTGCACTCAGGTTACAGATGTATTATCACTTCGGGTATGGTCTATTTGCATGATAGTGTGTATAAAAACGTTGGTCGGTCTTCTTCTTTCCTTAGGTTCCTATGTCTAGACTTTGTTATGCATCTCTTCTGAACTTCGAACTTGCTCATCTATACGGCAGCGTATTATCGACATCTCCACAGATGTTTAGATTTTTCAAAAGCGTATACTTGTTGTACCTTTTTTTTTTTTTTTTTTTTTTAAGAATTGTTGTTTGTTTTAATTGATGTTTTACGTCGCAGTCAACAGCAATGGTCATGTCGGGACGCTGCTTCCATTTTATGGGACTTTTACCCAACATTAGGATGTCATGGCACTCAAACTATGATATGCTTCATAAAATATAACCACCCAACTAAGCCAATAAGGCTTGTATGACTTGGAACCACTTTTCTTGGGCTGGTTGCCAGTCAGCAACGAGCCCGGGGCAACGAGGTGCTTTGAATGGATGCACAAGCAGTACATCTATTTCTTTAGGCCCCAATGGGCAAGGGGCCATATTCATGCCAAAGAGTGTCACTATGTCAAAAATGTAACAATGAATTTTCGGGTTTTTCGACCTATGCACACAGTGCACGATGATCAGTGCATTTGCTTTTCACCACATTTGCACTTAGAAAAATTATAACCCCTACATACGGGTTTGTGTAACAAGAGGATTGATGTTTTCCTGCATAGCTGAGTTGTAAAGGTAAACTTAAGCCATGATAGGGACATGGTGCAATCAGAACGAAAGCCCCAATCCGAAACCCAAGACTTGGTTTTATGCACGTGTATACTGAGCCACCACACCAGAAAACCAGCAATCTGCATGCGCGAAGACAATTTAGACGATGATCAGCTGTGCAGTAACTGCACAACTGATCAGCGTCTTTGTTTTCGCTACACAGGTAGTGAATCCCTCTTCTTCTTAAATCCGAAATTTCAAGTTTCTAGCCTGCTTCTGTGACTGTTCAGCCCGGTTTATGTCAGACCTGGTCGGAACCCGAAATTGTTTTCTAAATGTAAATTGAACATGGAGTATCCCGACGTGAACGTATCTTTTAACATAATAGAGAGGTTGAGAAAATAAACTTGTAACGTGTACGTGTACTTGTAGCTTTATTTACCCGTACACGATCGTTTTGAGTGTAAAATCGTTTGAGAAAATCGAACGTGTACGTGTAGATTTCATAAAGTATATACAGCTGAATTTTTTATTGTTTATACATGTGTTGATATATTACAGTAAATATGGATGATTTATTGTTAGCCGGACTTTTAGACAACGATGATGAGTTAATTTTATTCACGGTCACATGTTTGTTCCGGCTCCGATGTGCCCTCTTTTTCAAAGTCAAATTCCAACCACACAGCAGGGCCAGTCTGTTGTAAAAGCACCACCGTTTTCCTCGCGTTACAATTTTGCATCCAAAAATAAGAAATAAATAAAAAAAAAATAAAATAAAAGAAGCCTTCTTGACCTGGTAGTTAAGCTACCGGCTTTGTAAACCAGGGATAGTGCGTTCGATTCTGGGCTTATCCAGTCTTTCGAACGATACTTTAAACCGAGGTCCCGTCTCTATATGACCTACATACATATATGGTCACATGTACGTCGATTCGCCTTTTGTCAGATATACTTCGGCTGCACGTGCAAAACGATTTGGCAACGCTTCATCGACCTTCGTTTCTGCTTGTACCTACCTGACCTAACGATGGAAACAGAAAGAAAACTTACAAGTCTCAAATTTATTTCATTCACAGCCAAACTGATTCTCAACGTGTAGCGAGTATTTTGAACTTGTAATAAATGACGAAGTTTGGGGATAAAACTGTTCTACACGTACACGTACAAGTTACAAGTTCATTTTCTCAACCTCTCTATTATCTATGGTAATAAGTGGCATTCCCATTGCGACATGCTGATTATTTCATTCATAAAACATTCGCAGGAGGTGGTGGTGTTTGTTGCAAAGCACATTAGCCTTGATACAGGAAAGGTAGTCATCAGGGATTCCAACCAGTCCCGCCACAAAACCGGGCTAGTAGACAGCAACAGGCTGTTCATGGCTAGAAATACGAGTACTGTTTATCTGGTTGGAGTAATGTGTTCAGCCAAGTAAAGGCACTGGCCACTTAAGAGCATTTGGTTATTTTGTATTATTCTACATGCAATGCAGATTTCTCAGGACACGGAGCATAAAGGTATAAAGATTAAAAGGCAATAACAGTAATAATAATGCAATAGATCATGCCAAACAAATGTCCAAGAATCAAGTTACTGATATGCTTAGGGTTTCCGTTCTAAAGAGAGAAGCATTTTTTTCGGGCTGCTTGCTGTCAAATCCTTTAAATGCATATCTACTCTAGTATATCACTATATATGTATGCTTGTAAGTTCGGGCATCTCAAGCGAAGCACTAAGGTATCTTTTTCCATCGACCTACACCTGTAAACGAGCGTCAATTAATGTAGCGAGCAATATGGGTGCGAGAGTCAAGATAATTACATGAAAAACATGTTTTTATCACATAACGTGATGCATTAAGAGCGCACCTGTCATGCATGCAGGAACATGTTTGCTCTTAATTGACCTCATGTTATAAAGTCACTTCTTTTGCCTGATTCCACTCATATATTGTCACGATGTTCTTTTGCTAAGGTACCGGGATGCCCGCAGGCCCTGAATGTCCGCAAAACTTCTCGCAACTATTATAATCATTAAGGGTGCTGATGCTAAAGTGTGTTTTCTAGAATCTGATAACGGTATTTTGCAGATATTTTGCAACTCTCTTGAGTGTAGACGAAATATTTTCAGGACTTATGAGCTTGTTGTTACATGTGACAAATATAAACAGGTTCTGGCTGAAACAGTTTCTAGAAGATAACATTAATTTTGTATACCGACGCTTGATTAGTATAAACTCATTTTAGTCTGTAATTTAACGACCATACCCAATTTGTATATCTAATAGCAGTTGTATAGTATTTAGTATTTGAGGGCCTCGTGGAAGATTGGCGATGCCAAACGAGCCACCCTCACTTCACTTCACTATCTATATAGTAGGAATCATTATATTTTTGCAGACTCGTAGATTCAAGATTCAAAATTTATAGATCTAGCTGTATTCGATCCAAAACAAACGGGATTCATGACAGAAACATGCAATAACATACATGTAATATATGCAATAACGTACATTTGCGGATGCCAATGATGTTTTAATTAACCTAAATCCTGGCTTAAATCCCCGTCACGATTTCTACAGGCCCTGGGACATCGTGATATATATTAATGAGAGACAGAGGCTTACATGAATTATGAGATATAACATTGTCAAATCACATGCCTTTTTCTGTTTTGAGTCACGGAATTCTGTGCATAGAAACGTTCACATTTGAGCCGCATCGTGAGAAAACCGGATTTTTGCCTAGGCGAAAACAAAGGCGCAGATCAGCTTCGCGGTAACCGCGAAGCTGATCAGCGCCTTTGTTTTCGCTACTCGGATAGTGCAATTCCTCCTCTACTTGAATCCAAAATTTAAAGCTTCTAGCTCTTTTCTGAGCTTGTACAGGCCGGTTTGTGTCGGACCTGGTCGGAAACCCCGAAGACCGGTTTTCTCGCGTCGCGGCTCAAATTTTAAAAACCAAGAACGGTAACTCACGTTATGATTAATGATGCTCGATATGTGGTATTTGGGGTTTGTAAGGTAATGGAGACGTGACGCGAGAAAACCGGGCTTCTGGGTTTTCGACCGGGTATAATACAAACTAACATGTACAGTCAGATAAGCAGGCTAGAAGCCTGGAATTTCGGATTTAAGAAGAAGAGGAATTGTGTACTATCCATGTAGCGAAAAGCTTCGCAGTTAATGCACAGCTTATCAGCGTCTTTGTTTTTGAATATGTTAAATGTCGGTTTTCTCATGGTGCGGCTCAAAAATGGGATATAGGGTTGGTATCCTTTTTGTAATAATTACGATAACATTGTTACAAAGCTAACAAAATGTATCTAGGGAATAAAAAATATCTACCAGCAATCAAGGATCGTCCATTTTATTTTTATTCATATTCAGACCTGGATTTTTTTCAGCGCGGGGCGATCCTTCATTTGACCTTGGCCGTTAACTGTGGACGTAAAGCACCAACTGAAATCTCCGCCGTTAAGCCGCTTATATCAGTCACCACCTTGTACATCTAATTTTAAATTTTTAACATGCCGCAGCGGGACTTGGATAAAAACGTGACCCTAACCCCGGCACGTGCCCTACCTTTACCCTCATGGCTCGGGTCATGACCTTAGATTAGGGGTCAGCAGTAGAGATGAGCTAAGCAAAGAGATACTGTTGCATAACACGCAGACTACCGTTTGAGAGGGTCGTTACAAGAAAAACGTTCATTTTCACCACTGATAATGCGTTTGTATTTAGATTTCTACAACGCAAAAACGTGTTTCAGATAATTGGAGATAATTTCTTTAAATATGAATATCCATGCTCTGGATCCGTCTTTGACAGAAAAACAAAGGGAGAACATTCTGAAAGTCCTTTGACGCACGCCGTGCACAATCTTGTCAAAGACATTGTAACATCAGCAGTAAAAGTAGTTAGAAATTAATGACATAATAAGTCTGATCTCTCGTCCCGATGGGGTCAGCCTTGAGGTCACGAAGGTCCTGCCCAGGTCAGACCTTAGTGGCTTCATTGTCCAATGTGTTTTGTGCACCACAAATCTTTGTACTCAAACACAGTGGTTAGCCCCCGCGAGAGCAAACCTTTCTATTGCATTTCCGACCAATTTCTTGCTTTTAACTGTTTCATTTTCAACAACGTTTTTCATGCATATTTCGATGGCCACTTCTGTGTACCTTGCCCCTCATCAGACGGCATGCTGGGGTGCTGGGCACAAAGTTTTGAAGGCGGGTTTATCTTATTGTGTGACTATATTTTTCAGCATAGTGAAGTTTGGAGTGGGCGTATATGATTCATTTGTTACGGAACTTTGGCACTAGCGAGTTGACCTTTTGTACGAGGTCAGCTAGGCCACATCCGTTGCGTGGGTGAATGTCCGCGTACTGGCTGACCCTAAACCCTACCCCTTGTTGGCACGAACAAGTGTCAGCTCAACAGTTCTAAAAGCAAGGGGGTACTCTGAAAGGTGACATATAGTTGAAATCAGCTGTTAGCAACATGTTGGTTCTATCCAAAGGGGCGGTCGTTATAATTAGCGCGTATGAAAACAACACCAATACCCAGAAGCCGAAAATGCATTTTGTGACAATGCGCATGTCATCTGTAACATCGGCTGACATGTACCTTTCAGTAAGAAGAATATCTGGTAGTGTCATTTGCATGTTTTGTCCAGCAAACACCTGCTGAACAGTCGGTTTAGGACAAAACACTACACTACATAAGGCCTAAATAATACATCTACCGGGTATTTCCCCCGCACTGCGGGACTCACAGTCTTCGTTTTCGCTACTTTCAAAATGGTCAAAATTCTAGCGAGGTTCCACTTTCTCCCCCGGGGCTGGGGCAGTGGTGCAACAGGTGTACGTACTCTACACACTCTATACTGAGTAAAATATGAAAAGTCGATTCTTGTTATGACGTAAATGGCTTCTCAGTATCTCAAAAATTATGAGGTGCAAATTTAATTCTGCAAGAGAACAAAGGAAAATATTATATGACAT
The DNA here is from genome assembly GCA_964017185.1 of Rugalucina vietnamica. Taxonomy (NCBI): domain Eukaryota; kingdom Metazoa; phylum Mollusca; class Bivalvia; order Lucinida; family Lucinidae; genus Rugalucina; species Rugalucina vietnamica. Next base: position 3,069,250 of record OZ024882.1, on the reverse strand, counting down.
GTCTGCACGCATTATAAAATGCAGCTGATGCATCAATTGACACTTAAATTTGTATTTGATGAACTACTCAGCATTCCAAAGCGCACCGGTGCATCATTTGGTTGCACTTCCAGCCTAGAAGTTGTATGAAAATTGTAAAAAATATAGATCAGTCCTGTATAAGATTACCATTCCTCAAAGTGATTGGTTTTGCTGTTTTGAAGATATGTAGAAAAACATTTGTTTTATACATCAGAAAAACATGTCCGTGAAATGATTTCCCCTTCATACCCCACTTTTATATTGTAAAACTGGGGTATGCAGTGCTATACCTATTTTTCTTATTTTTGCTACAAAACATAGATTGTGGGTACTCGTTAGAACCGCCTCGCCGAGAAAAATATCAACAATTTTCATTTTTACAACTTTAAAAATCCCTGTATATTGCATGAGCAAGTTTTCGTAATGGCAAAAAATGGACAATAGTACAAGATAGTATAGACACATTCATAGTTTAATTTAAACATATTTTATTGTCAGTCTCAAAGGGGTTGGGCCACAAGTTCTGACAACCGTCCCCTACAACATATTTGCATCAACAGCGTACATGGAATGCATAAATTTTAAAGGAATGGTGTGTGCCGGACCCGGGATTCAAACCCGAGAACATCCGAACCCGCCCTACAGACTGCATTGATCGGTCCAACCACTTTCCGTTTCAGCACCCAGTCGACTTTTCATTTCCTTCGTACTTAAAGACATGTTTACCAGCCGCGTTCCAATCCCAGTTATACAAAGGCTCAGCGGTTTCATTCATCTGAATGCATGAATGAAGATTGCGCATGCGCATTAGCTCTGCGACAGGTGTTGGCTCCCGATGTGTTTTAAGTTAATTAGTTGCGAAAAGTGCAACTGAGCACGTATGAGTGTGTTTCCATTGATTTCAGATATGAAGGCTCGACCAAGGAGTTCTTCGGGTACGTACAGCTCAGTAACTCAATAAAAGTACAACCATGCGGAAATTTGCCCATGCAATTTACGGAGATTTTTCAGCTGTAAAAAAAATGAAAATTGCATTGGAAAAATGGTATCTTTAATATTTTTTTTCAAAACATAGATTGTGGGTACACGTTAGAAGCGCTTCCTCAGCGAGACGGTTCTAACGAGTACTCACAATCTATGTTTTGGAGCAAAAATAGGAAAAAAACAATACCCCTATATACCCATTTGTACTGTATAAAAGTGGGGGTTTAAGGAGATATACATTTCATGGACATGTTATCCTGATGTACGCCCATTCACAGTATCCACATTGAGTTAAGAAGCATACATGTACATGGCGTTGTGGTAGTGCCAACCGTTGTGTTTAAGAGTGGTCGTGAGTTCGATCCCGGGCTTCTCCAGTCTTTCGGATAAGACTTAACCGATATTCCGTCCCGTGACCTTGTCTGTTGAGTGGGACGTACAGTCTATTAGCAGATTGAAACAAGGGCTTACCGACCAAATGAATCATAAATATTCTGACATCAAAAATGTCCTTAAAATGGAGTCACTTCAGGATGTGTTTTTACTGATGTTCGAAATGGAATTAATAGGGCTGTCACACTATTGATACAAAATGTACGTCACACGTACACCGTGAGCATACGTAGCTCATACTCCTCGATACGTGTGTCATACTCTTCATACGCCGAGGTGTTACGTTATGTGTGACCTTAAAAAATCGTACCACGTACGTGACAGGTCCGATACACCGTACATACGTCACACAAACGTCGTACATATGAAAGCAGGTACGCCGTATACGTAGCACATACTCCTGGTACTTTCTAAAATCCAAAATTTCCAGCCTCTAGCCCTCTTCTGTGCTTGTTCAGCTTTGTTTGTGCCGGACCTGGTCGGAAGCTCCGAAGACCGGCTTTCTCTCGTCGCGACTCAATTAGAGTCTTGTCCACCAAACACATAATATCTTGTCCATCCGGACATGCTTTATATCGCGTAGCCTGGCACCCCCTATATTTGTAAATAGTATCATCTCTCTTTTTAGGAAATTTCAAAGCTTAAGCTATTCTCAGAAGCAATATCGTGTCTAATATTTGAGCCGCCTCATGAGAAAACCTACAATGTGATTTTTAATATGTCTGACACAAATCAGGCTGTACAGTATACAGAAGCAGGCTAGAAGCTTGAAATTTCGGATTTAAGAAGAAGAGGGGTGTACTATCCGTGTAGCGAAAACAAAGGCGCAGATCCGCTTCGCAGTTACTGCGAAGCTGATCTGCGCCTTTCTTTTCGCATATGCAGAATGCTTGTTTTCCCATAATGGGGCCCATTACTAGAAACACTCAAAGCCTCGTTTTATCCCATTAAATGTCGGATCTTTTTCATGCAATTTATACGTAATAATCTGCCTCCGATTTACGTCAAAGCCGGACTGAACCAGGAAGATACATTTAAGTGGTCAATTTAGTTGTTTACATAATTATTAAACTGTTTTGCACAAAGAAAATGTTAGCCCTGCAGCATACTATAAAGTATAAATCAAATAACAAAAAATGTCGCGTGAAACATTTATTTTGGTTCCGTGTTCCGTTAACTCTAAAGGTAAACGGGCCAACGATGCAGGCTACTTGTATACGACAGTAAACAGTGGGTGAGCTATAGCCTTTCTGGTTGGTCGAAAGAAACTGGTGATGTCCGGTTTTTATCGTTACGTATTTCATGCATCCTGGTGACCGAAAAACAATAATCACGTGCTTTGCAAATACGTCCACGTCATTAAACATCCGATCGTGACTGCAACCGGACTTCTTAATTCATTACAAAAAGAAAAAAAATGTCTTCGCAATAAACTGCAATTTTTCATCTTTAAATTTGAAAAAAAAACGTCCGTTTTCTCATTTTTGCTCAAAAATATGCGTTCAAGTACGAGCCGCATCAACAGGTGGTTCTAACGAGTACCCACAATCAATGTTTTAGAGCAAAAAAAAAAAAAAAAAAAAAGAAAGAAAGAAAGAAAGAAAGACAGAAAGACAGAATACCTATAGGACTGACGGCTTATCAGTTACTAGCATCTAGTAAAAATACAACATGGAGTATAGGGAAAATCCCGCCCACTTTTTCAAACTCTTGGCGTGAGTCTCTATGGTAAGAAAGAAAAATAGGTATAACCATGTACACCCCAGTTTTACTAATTAAAAGTGGGGGTTGAGGGCGTATACATTTCATGGGCGGGTTATCCTGAAGTTTCATCGTGAATCATGGAAAAAACGGACAATTATATGCATCCCACCCTGGGTTATCCTTGTAGATGCAGACAACAAAAGCAGTTTGTGGTTTTCCTGCTTCAATACATATTGAAAATTAAGGGCATATGTCGTTTTTAGTATTAGATAAAAAAAAAAGAAAGAAAGACAGTGATCACGAACATCAAAGCAGTACGAAAACTTGCCCATGCAACTTTTTTTCAGCTGTAGAGATTTGAAAATATCATTAGAAAAAATAAGAATTTAACATTTTTGCTCAAAACATACATTGTTCTAACGAGTACCCACAATGTATGTTTTGGATCTAAAATAAGAAAGTTAGGTATACCCCTGCAAACCCCAGTTTTTCTATAAAACGTGGGGGTTAAGAGGGTATATATTTCACGGACATTTTTTCCTGATGGGGCCACAGGTTCCAAATCTATATGTACCATAACACAGGTCGTTGTGAACAGACCATAATTGGTGGAGGTTAAACCTTTGATAGATCAGGGAAAAAATGGAAAATTCGACGGCACCAGTTTTTGTCCACTTTGTAACAGTTGTAAATATATATATAATAGGCTTCTCATGAGGTCGATGTTTTAATTGTGCTCTAAAAGTGTACCAATGAAAATAAATGCCCCATACAACGGACAAATACCCGCAATGATTTTAGGATCGGTCCTGCAAGTTACAATAAAAGTAAATTTCTTTGTCTGTGTGACATTGTGGTTTTAATCTGTGGTATTTTAATAGATTTTGGTTTAACATTTTAACACTGCGCAATACTTCGTGTTCGAACTACCATCGCAAACTTTTCTTTGTCCCTTTTATCATACCCGCCCTGTTGAATGTATATTTGGTAAATATCTTTTGAACTTTTAGATTTACCGATGATAAAGAAAGAAGGAAAACCGCAAGCAGGTGATTTGAAGGTTATGCTGTTTACGCGAACATATTTCATAATTCGGTTGAAAAATGTCGCTGAATGTCACGTGCCCTGTTAATCCAATCAGGTCGTCCAATGCCGTTTTCCCGCCAAAGTTTGACTTGCTTATTTCCGCTCTGAGATGACGGGCTTGGTTTGGACTGGAGCATGGGTAAAATATCACACATAGTGTTACTGGTATCATTGTAGAGCATGTGAAATTATGGATTAATGATACTGAGAGCCAATATTTGAATATTTCGGTAAGAAAAATTCCCGTTTTAACATAATAAGCCTCAAAACTTCCATGATGTTTATGTACTGTGAGCATGAATGCGCCTTGAACAAATACATGCATCATTCTCTACCCACTCCAATTGTAATTAATTTCAAATTAATTCATGGCTGATGGTAAATTACTTTAGGGAGCATTTTTTTACAGTTACAGTCTATTTATTATACATGATATACCAGAAATTGCTTGGTATGGCCCATCCTCTTTCTGATCATTGCATTCACTGCTCATAAAGGATCTCAGTTTTATTTTTTATTAATAAATGAAAAATATAGACCATACCTTTACAGTTACATGCTATTAATTTTGCACTAGAGAGAATTTTAATTAGCAATATTGAGAAAAGCTACATAACAACTGCATTTGTTGCTAATAAAATAAAGAAATGAGCCACCCCATGGGAAAACCAACAATCTGCATAGGCGAAAACAAAGGCGCAGATCAGCTTCGCGGTAACCGCGAAGCTGATCAGCGCCTTTGTTTTCACTACTCGGATAGTACAATTCCTCTTCTACTTAAATCCGAAATTTCAAGCTTCTAGCTATTTTCTGTACTTGTACAGGTTGGTTTGAGTCGGGCCTGTTCGGAAACCACATTGTTGGTTTTCCCACGAGGCGGCTCAAATGCAGACACTATAAAACAGAGAACTACTAACCCGATGAACCCGTCAAAGTCAATGCAAGTAAAAAGGTCTGAGGTTCAAGCCATATCCAAAGTATTTGTTCGAATATCTCTAGTTTTTTGTCCGCATATAAGCATTATAGCAGTGGGTGGGGTATATCTAATAATTATACACGATTTCTCGAACGAGAGACCAAATGATTATAAACAATTGCACTAGTTAGTATTCATATTTATTTCGAACCAATACGGGTTTTTTTTCGGGGCGGGGGGAGTGGGGGGGGGGGCAGGGTGGTTCAGGGCTGACCGTATGTGCATGTATTTTATGCCCAAAAAGACATATTATGTCGCCCATGCCTCTCTAAAAGTCATTCGGTATGGCAAAGCAATATTAATTGGTACATTTTATAGAACAGATCCATCTAAATAGTCCGCACCAATTCGGCCCTCAGTGACGTGAAAAGAAATATAGGTTCTTTCCCCCAAGCACTCTGCAAAATGCAAATTACATTTTAATACCATGCACAATGCACATCAAACCAAGAACGCAATAAGTTTTTGTGGTTATGATTGTTATACCATCATCTGCATCATATGTCCTTGTTTTCATCTTACTTGCCAGGATGGTAAATAACTGCATTCTAGATTAAGAAACCAATCTGCTGATACTCTCTAAGTGCGTATCAATAAAAGAGCATCGCCGTGATGTACTCTATCCATCCCGGTGCATCTTACTTATCTCAGTGTATGGTGTTGATGTTTCTTTGTTTCCTTTGTAACGGCGTTGCTTTTTGTGCTGTTTTACTTTGTTCGTTATTTGGTTTTCTTTGTTTCTTTGTAGATAAGATACGGTCACGAGATGAATATTTTTCTTTTCATTTCACGATCTTGCTGTCTAAGAACTCTGATTTTAATTTTAACTGATGAGCATGCATTCATTTGTGAGCCATATATAAATGGTGCTATAACAATTTTAGTCTGACGCATAGCGTATACGTGTTTTGATGAGAATGCATTCGATTGTGAGCCACGTAAATGAAGCTATTCCAACATTGTTTTTTAAGTTTGTCTCATGAAGTCAACGTGCGCCTTCGAAAGTTTCTTTGTTTACCATGATATTTTATTAACCTGTTTCTTCGACTTTTAAATGGAAACAATAGATCGAGAATATCCCCTAATTAATACATTACGAAAACTTGCTATGCAATATACAGAGAATTTTTCAGCTGTTTGAATTGAAAATTTCATTGGAAAAAATGATATTTTAGTATTTTTGCTCAAAACACTGATTGCCTCGCCGAGGCGGCTCCTATAGTCTAGGCTTTGGATCAAAAATAAGAAAATAATTATACACCTGTACACTGTACACCCCAGTTTTACTGTATTAATGTGGGGTTTAAGTGGGTACGCAATTCACGGACATGTTACCCCGATGCTACTTTGGACAAGGCTTATTTTCTGCGCAGTAGACAATTTACCATGCGTAATCACAAGTTGACATCATCAATAGTCATATGTAGCTGATGAGTAAACCGGAGTTTTGCATATGCGAAAACAAAGGCGCAGATCAGCTGTGCAGTAACTGCACAGCTGATCAGCGCCTTTGTTTTCGCTTCTCGGATAGTAAAATTCCTCTTCTACTTATAGCCAAAATTTCAAGCCTCTATCCTGCTTCTGTGACTGTACAGGCCGATTTGTGTCGGAAACCCCCAAGACCGGTTATCTTGCGTCGCGGTTCATCTACAGCTGATGAGTAGGCTTCAATGTTTGTCCGAACTTAAGTTCGGAATCGATCTTCTATATATGGCTGTTTGTTTACGATTATTATTCGAGAAATTAGCCAATTCGTGAAAACATGACGCATTTTGTCCTCCGTAGATCTCGCACTTAGCGCAAACACTTCTCGTCACATGTTTAACACTTCCGTTTGAAAAGAGAACCTGATCATCAAGAAAACGACGTGTTGGTCAGCTGACATGATGTGTAATAAACTTGGAATTGTTGCCGGCCTGCCCGCCTTTTCGTGTTGTCAGACTCTATGGTTGCATCGACATAAAGCTGTTGGGGCCGGAGCTTCTTGTCTGTTGCTTGGCCCACCGGTCTTCAGCTGGTGTTTTTCTTTCGCTCCGGATTTTCAGTATGTTATTCGGCGCCCAGGGATCTCCATCGTCGGGGAGCTTACTGAATCTGTGACTCCTCATTATTGATTCATCATGGTGGTTATCATGATTTATTTGTTTGTCCTTGATGGCCCATTGACTACTAAGAGATTCACCACGAGGACCGAACTACTAACTATATGTTGTGAACCACTGCAGAAGCTGAGGGTGATAAACCTAGTAAGCCCGCCAGTAATTTTATATTACTGGTCGTCCCAAGGCGATACATCTGTTGTGGTTCTTATTGTTTTATGTCTTGGTGTTGAATTTTTCTTTTTCCAGAGGTGAACAAATCTTGTATTTAACTTACTTTAGAATTATCATTTCATTCCGTTTAAGGTTTTTTTTGAACGCCAAGAAACTTGGGATGGGAGTAAGAAACAGAGGAATAACTTGAAATGTGTATTAGTAAAACACTATGTCCCAACAAATGTAAACTAGACCCTAACTAAACCGGGCACAGTTTATGATTCATTATTTCATTCACTTTTTGATGGAAAAAATGTGTAGGCTAACACAGACTTCAGACTTTTTAAACAAATTAAAAATGGACTAAAAAATTCAAAATTCTGTAATTCTATCAAAATTGGAAGTTTATCAGGTGATCTACTCCTAGACCACTCAGTTTAACAAATATGAAGGCTCTATGTTTTGAGACATCATGCACACAAGATTTTCAAACTTTGTTTTCAAAGGGGTATAATTCAGAAAAGGGACACTACTTGGACATTAAAAAATACGGGTCAACTATTTTTTCATCAGGAATTTGTATATGAAATTTCAAAACCCTAGCCTTATCCGTTCAAACGTTTCAAATTTCACCGAAAAATGGAATAATCAATTAAAGTTTCTAAATTCCGCAATTTTGTCAAAATTTGAGGTAAAGTTCTCAAAAGTTAAAAAGATGATCTATTCCTCAGCCCCAGATCGAGTAGTCCAAATATGAATGCCCTAGTTTAATTGGTTTGTGAGATATCTTGCACAAAATATTTTCAATTTTTGTGGTCAAAGGGGCATCATAGCTCAGAAAAGGGGCATAACTCGGATACGAAAAATTACGCCGGATCAACTATTTTCCATAAGGAATATGTATATGAAATTTCAAAACACTAACATGCACCAGTCAAAAATTTGATAAAAGTGACTATCAAAAAAGTAACAGGCAGACAGGCCAAAAGTCACATGCCCTTCAAACTTAAAATTTTCGCCCGTTGCACAGTCAAATAGTAACAGAACAGCTCCAGTGTTTCATGGTGGTCAAACACTCCGGCGAGTCATAAACCAAGAATTTCCTTGTGGCCAGAGCTACGGAAGTGGCTTGTTATTTTTTGAAAACCGCAAATTATAGCTTTTGCATCTCTGCGGTGGGGTTGGACGCTACAAAAAATATTTCAATGCCAACATGCTGTCAGGCTTGATGATTTGTTTCATTACGGACGAACACACACACGTTATACACAGTAATTTTTCAGGTGTGAAAAAAAATATATGTTTTGACATTTTCCTATTATGTGATTGTTGATACTAGTTTGAAGACGTTTTGTGTGGTGTTTGGGGTCAAAATTTAGAAAAAGAAATCGTATACCCCGGTATATCCCATTTGTACTACAGAACAGTGGTACATTTCATGGACATGTTATCCTGATGAGTGCCAGGTCGCTCCCGGTCCGAAACATTTACACATGCGCAGACGGGCAACGGTCGCTATGTTAAAAACCACAAAACACAGCGGTTTTCATCAAGGCGTCCTAAGCCTTGAGCATTGTTATTTTTGTTTCGACATGGTAATAAATACAAAAGTTATATTTGTTTTATCTTTGAACTTTTAAGTCCTAGCCGGATCATGGAAATAAAAATAATATGTCAAGTCACACTGAATCTGCGTTAGTTTACGCCCAGACTTATTTGCTTTATCATGTTTATGTTCGCTTTTCCGAGCATTCCAAGAGAGTCTTATTATTTATCTTGATTTTAATCAGCCCGGTTTGAATCTCACCTGATCAAAAAATGCCCGAGCCTAGCCCCAGAACATTACGAAAACAGAGACTTTTTCAACAGTAAAAAATCATCGGAAAATTTGGAAAATTTGTGATACACCTTACCCACAGTCTATGTTTTGAGCAAAAAATTAGAGGAAAATCATAATTTTTCAGCTGAAAATTTTCTATTTTCAAAGGTAAAAATATATGTTTATTACATAGGCAGGTTTTCGCTGTGAAATCTAATGCCGACAGTTTCCTGTCATCCGTCTAGAATTTGATACCAGTTCTATTGTTTTAATTTTCAAATAATAATTGAGTCCGCTGATTTTGCTTACGTTTGCAGTTTTTCTCAGTCAAAATAATGTAAATGTACTTTTTTCGCGTCTCTGTGTTTAAAAAAAAAAAGAAAAGCGCACCGCCCCACTGAGTTGTTACGACGAAAACGAAGAGAGTTAAAGATAAGCAATGATCAGGAAAACGGAAAGAATAACCCGGATACCATGTTCATCCCTCATGCAACCCTTTTCATGTTTTGATATTCATGTCATGTTTGGACATATCTGTGCCTCTGAAAAGTTTTGGAACTTAAACGTTCTTCAATATATTATGTCATATTTGCTTCTAAATACTGCAAAAAAATGAAAAACGTGGTGTTTTGAATCTCGGGGGCCCAGTTTTGAACCAAATAGAACTTCTGTAATTGGAATTTTAGTTCACTTCAGCTGCAGGAGGGACCTCAGGTGCAGGGATGGGTTGAGCCTTATTGAGTTGAATCGGTCATGAAGTATCTTTAGACGTGACGCGCGATGTTCGTACAAATTTGTGTAACACGACGTTCACGTACAGTTTGATTTATTTTGCGCTGAGCGATGCATGTAGTTGTCAGGTTATTTGATTTTTCGCTTGCATGTTTGTACTTTTGAGAGTTTTAATATTTCTTATTTTTCAAGTGATCCTCCTAAACTATTTTTTCTTTCTCCACTGCGCAGTTCTGTTTTAAGAAGCTGATATGTGTGTTATAATAAAAGTACGGTATCATGGCGTTCTGTGACGTACATTTACATGCGTTTACGTCAAGTGTGACAAAAATTCAGCCTTGATAAATAATTTATAAAAACAGCATTATTTGTCGCACGGCAATGAAAATAATATGATTTCAAAGCTTAGAACATGAGCATTTTAGTAATAGTATCATATGTCTTGTATTCTTGCATTAAATTTTCTTTATCTTACAATAAGGAAGATAACCCACTCAAAAACAACGCAAAAATCGCATGTGTGACATTTTTTCAGCCAAAAGTAAAGATTTATAACAATTATCTTTTCAAAGTTTTTTAAATATTTCTGCAAACATTTCAATCAGCTGTTTATGAGCATTTATTTGGTATAGAAATAGTCTTATTCGTTAAATTTGTGAAATAATCGTTTATTTTATTTTCAAGTGCACCCTTGATTTTCCCCAAAGCGTGACACTATTGGCACCGACAGTTTTTTAACTGCCAAAAATGGAAACGCGGTCCGAAGTTAACTAAAATTATGTCAGTGATATCTACATGTATTGTCATTATCCCGCCGTAGTTTGATGGGATTTGGTTAAAGAACTTCGGAGATATACGTTTTCAAACCTTTTTAGCAATTCGATTTTGTTACGCGTGACACGCTGTTTTGGCGTAAAAATTGCATTTTATTTGTATCTTGTTATAATTTGCGCGATAAAAAACATGCATGCTTGTTGTGATGCAATTGTCCATGCGAAGCGGATTATTTTGATATATAAAACATAGATATTGAGCCGAAACTGAATTTGTTATTGCGTTTTTACTGATACAGCAAGCATTATTTTAAAATTTGTACGAACTTTGCGCGTCACGTCACACCATGTTCCATTTTATTAAAATAGTATAAAGTAGTCCTCAGAAGTTGCGCTACTTACGCAAATAAAGTTTCGGACAAAGAGAAAATCACAGGTTTTTGGACAAAGACTTTTCGGACAAAGCTACGTCAATTTATTTAGAGTTACTCAACTAGGACTGAGCCGAAAAGAGAAAACCGGATGTTTGTCTATGCGAAAACAAAGGCGCACATCAGCTGTGCAGTTACTGCACAGCTCATCAGCGCCTTTGTTTTCGCTACACGGATAGTACACTTCATCCTCTACGTATATCCTAACTTTAAAGATTCTAGCTTTCCTCTATAGATGCACAGACCGGTTTGTATCGAACCTGGTCGGAAATCCAAAAGACCGGTTTTCTCACGTCACGGTTCATGGTAATAAAGCCTGCGTATACGTTTCTTTCATTCCATGAATACTTAGAAAACCGCAAACCACAGAGGAGTTGTGAGTCAGCTTGTTCAACTTTGTACATGTTTGTAAGAGGTGTTGTAGATCTGTTTGATTTTCTTTGTCTTGTTCCTACAGAACTTGACGGAGAGGACTCTTTGCTGGTAGAAATTTGCTTGTCACTTTGAAGTTTACTTGTAATACGTATTAGTATCATTATAAAATGCTGATCAATGCTGAAATTGTTTAATATATATAGTCAATATAGACCTACACATATACATCTAAAACGCACTTTAACCTAATATAATATAGAAGGTTATATCTATCAGATTTAATAAGTTTTAAGGTTTTTATCAAATAGTTTATAACCACAAAAATTTGAATTGATAATTGTGCGAATTCGTGGCAGGTATGAAGCAATGTGTAGGGGTACATCTGAGCCGCGACGCGAGAAAAACCGGTCTTCGGTGTTTCCGACCAGGTCCGACACAAACCGGCCTATACACCCATGGAAGAAAGCTAAAATCATAAAATTTGGTCTCAATGTAGAGGAGGAATTGTACTATCCGAGTAGCGAAAACAAAGGCGCTGATCAGCTTCGCAGTTACTGCGAAGCTGATCTGCGCCTTTGTTTTCGCATAGGCAAAAATCCGGGTTTCTCATGACGCGGCTCAGATTCTGTAAACTATGGTACAGAACACATGATGCCCCTACATATTTTTTTTCCAAAATTGCCTTCAACTGTATATGGTGCAGTAATGCATTTTTGTCAAAGTTTTTGCTTTAACATTGTCATTCCTCATTTAAAGCCCGGTGATAGAGCATTTTATTTTTGATGACTTTATACATGTACATTAGGTTCAAGTTTATTTGTTTCTTAATGTGCGCCCTTGACAGTTTAAAAATCAAATTTAAACTTAAATCATGTTTACATTATGTGGGTGTAAGCTAATCGGGTAATAGTATACATAATCACATGTTTAAATGTATTTTGTGTTCCTTATTTCATGTTATGTATAACTTCAAAACCCCCCTCAATTTGGCCACATATATAATGGCTTTTTCGTCCATCACTTGACATTTGAGCCACATCATGAGAAAACCAACAGTGTGGTTTCCAAACGGTAGGTCTGACACAAACCGAGCTGTACACACACAGAAGATGGCTAGAGGCTTTTTTTTTTTTTTTTTTTTTTTTTTTTTTTTTTTTTTAGAAAGTAGAGGAATTGTACTATCGGTGAAGCAAAAACAAAGGCGCTGATCAGCTTCGAAGTTTGTGCGAAGCTTATCTGCGCCTTTGGTTTCGCATAAGCAGATTGCTGGTTTTCTCATGAGGCGGCTCATTTGGAAATGCATTTTCTTAAAATGACGTTGATACCCTAGAGCCTATACTATAAGAATTAGCATATAGGCTGTGTTTTGTCCAGTTTATCGCGTATTGTCTGGCCATTAAACAAATGTATCTAAAGACTGTAATACAGGTGCAATTTATCAAATTTCACAACTTTTCACGTTCTATGACTTTGCCTTTCACAGATGAGTTTGCAAACTTTGTATCGAATTTGGCTAAGGAAAGAGAATACTTCCCTGTTTTCAGTCCAACGAGCCCTGCCTACTCAACAGTATGACATGAATTCCTGGGGCCAGGTTAGCTTAACGTCATCGTTAAGACCTCAACCACGGCTAACAAACCTTTAAATGCGTAACCGCGGTTAAGAAAAGAAATCCGATTCATGTCCTTCCGGTTTCGCATCAGATGACCAACAAAAGGTAAACAAACTTTTGCAACTCGTGTTTCCGAGTAAAATATTTCGATTCGAAGACAAATATTATAATTCTCTCAATGCTATTTTATCAGTTAGACATTGTTATATTTGGACCCCAAAGGATTTCCAGAAATTTTTCTTTATAATCATGATTTTTATTCCCTACTCCAAAACACATGTTGGGATTGCATTGTACACGACGAAAATGTGGGTCAGTCGCAGGGATATTTTTAGATCTCAGCTCATTACGTCCATATTAACGGTAAGCAATACAGTGCGCAGATGATTTTAACATTGTGTGAGGTCTGGTGACAGTTTCGTTGCCTCTGGCCAATGCATTCTATGCATATGTGGTTAAAAGCTGTGTCAACATTTGAATTTTCGGTTACGAATTTTATCATTAGAATGATAGCAATATAGTCATTATAGAACACATGTATTAAAGTTTTTGTTTTTGTTAATTGTTTTACGCTGAAGATTATTGTCACATTCTCTCGTCCTTTCTTAATAGTTGCTTACTCAAATTTAGTGAGTTTGTGATATTTGCAGTGAAAATGTTTGATAAAAAATAATACAAACTGTCTATGAAATACATGTAATACAATAGTTCACATGCATGATATTCCTGTTCATAAAGACGATTTTACAGCATTCTGTATACTTAAATTTGTTTTTTCTTGGTTTTATGTCTTTCAAAACGCTTTACAGGGAAATAAATACCATAACTTTAACAGGTTGAGGTTTTCAAACGTATCTTGAAATATATCCTTCATATTTTAATGATTAAATGCGTACCCATCTTTTCCTTCCCTTCAAATCGATAATGACGGGCACTAACACAACGAAATACTGGCACAGACATCAGATGCAATTTAGTTAATATATATCTGTAAATTTGTCGTGTAACAATCACTAAAATTTGATATTTACCAGCAAATTGTCCAATTTTTAGTTGTATTTCGCCGACTTTGGCCTTGTTGGAACACAAGGTTCGAAGAAGGGAATAAATAACTCAAAGACCATCAAATTATTTTGCGAGCTACTTTGGTGCTGAGTTACAATAGTAAATAAGTGACAAAATAGCATTCATAGATAATCGATATATTTCTGTACTAAAATATAATCATCAATCGATCCTAGTAGTGTATGTTTTGTTTACCTTTTCTTGGTCTTCATATGCGGAACCGGAAGGGCGTGAATCGTATTTTCTTTCTTAACCGGCGGTTACGCATTTAAAGGTTTGTTAGCCGTGTCAACCCGTTAAGTTAATGCCAGCTACATAAGCAAATACAATGTTATTTTTGTTGATAAAATGTGAGAATTCTTTGCAATGCAAAGGATATCAACAAAAAGTAACAGTGTATTTGTAATAGTCATGTTTGAAATTTGGCGAATCGTTAACTAACGATGTCGTTAATATTGAAAAACTGGGCCCAGGCTTTTTGTGCCAGCTTACCTGTATGATGTTTTCGAGTAAATCTAATAAAAATCTAATTTAAAAAAATAACATTAACTACAGAATTTTTTTTTAATCATCATCAAGGCCCAGAATTACAATCATTCCTTAAAGTTAAGGAAGACCTTAGTTAAGGTGACGAATTTCAGCGTCCAAAATGTTGCATCTAAGAACTTTACCTCATGTTCTGATTTACTATGTAACCTTGCTTGAAAAATGCAATCTCAAATGACGTACGTCAAAGATCAGACTCGAGATTACGTAGCATTTCAATACAAACAGAAAGTATTAGCAGATTAGGTGGATTAATGAAAGTTCATTTCGGGACAACAAACTTTAAAATTGAACCATGTGCTTTGGCCTTGACAATGGGGAACAATATGAGGTAGAAAGTACAAGGACATGCACACCAGCAAATAGTTTTTAATCCCCAGTTTATTGCATACATAATAACATGGTCTTCAATGTTGTTGTTGTTGTTTTTTTTTTTTTTTTTTTTTTTTTTTTTTTTTTTTTTTTTTTTCAGCAGCCAGAAAATCACTTAATCATACATGTACAATGTGTATATAGAAAAATCTTTATTATGTTCCTCTTTTACTTCTTTGCTTTTTACAAGAATGTACGAAGAACGCGACTTACAAGTAACTGGGTAAGAAAGTTCTTAATTTATGTAGGGTAATTTATTTGATAAAAAAAGAACGGAAAGAAAGAAGAAAAAAAAATCTCGCATGGGTCGCTCTAGAAAGTTCCAAAACATAGATCTACATGAAAAACTTGAAACAATAACACGTATAAAATTATATAAAATACGCTTATCATAATACCAACCAAGGTATTCCAAGCCGTTTTCACGTGTTGTTTACAGCAAATTCTATTAAATGCCAGTCCTTGGTGTTAAAATCATACTCAATAACAAAGTTCATGCTTCATTAATGAATTAAAATACATGTTGTAAGTTTAATCGTTTTAGAAAGTTTCCTATCCTAAGAATTAATATGCATGTATTATTATTGAATACCAATATTCCATCCTTTTATTGAATAATTACATGGCATACCAGCTGTGCTTTTACTCTTGCACCCTACAGGTAAATCTGGGGTTGGTAGAAAAAGTCGTTTAAACAGAGGTTTTCATAACTACAAGGACCGGTCCCCGATATGTTCGCAGCATGTGCCCAGCAATCCTCGTATAATGCATGTTGATATGATTTGCACAAACAATGCAATCCTTTCAGTCTGATCTCTCCATTTGATCAATATGATTTAAAATACATATTTAGTCCTATACGTTTATAGCTTGAAAATTATATGTTTTCTCATGAAGGCTGTTCGCGTTAGAACCACATCGCAATTTCCTTGTTGTTCAACGGAACTATGATCAAATAATGCGCCAGTCCTAATTTCAGTTTTGCTGGAGGTGGATTTCAAGTTTCTGTAAGTTGAAGTATTCTATTCTATTCTATTCTATTCTATTCTATTCTATTCTATTCTATTCTATTCTATTCTATTCTATTCTATTCCTTATTCCAGTCTACTTTTTCTATTCTAATATGCCCCTTCCTGTCACATTCCGCCCGTTCTACTCTATTCTATTCTATTTTGTTGTACTCTATCCTATAACAATGGATTCTGTTATTATATTCTCGGTCAGTTCCGTTCCGTTACCTTAAAACACTACGTTCCGTTCTACGGTTCTATTCTATTTTATTCTGTTCTATTCTAGAATTCCTTATTCGTTGTTTTTAAAACATTTAATTCTATTCTATTCTATTCTAAATTTGTTCCATTCCATTCTATTCTATTCAATTTTATTCTGTTTCAAAATTATTTTATAGTATCTGTTCTATTACATGTATATTCTATTCAATTATTTTCTATTCTATTTTAAATTGAGTATATATTCACTTCTACTCTATTCTATTTAAGTTTATTCTATTCTATTCCATTTTAAATATATTCTATTCCATTCTATTCTATTCTATTCTATTCAATACTATTCTTTTTTTTAATATATTCCATTCTATTCTTGATATTTTCTATTTTTTTAAATATTTGAGCCTACTCAATTCCTTATGCGTTGTTTTAAAACATTTTATTCGATTCTATTCCATTTTAAATTTAGTATATTCAATTTTATTACCTAATTACATCAAAAATTGTATAGAAATGCCTATTTGTTATTTTCTTCTATTCCAGTACTTATTTTTAATACCAGGAAATAGTACCAGGCAATAGAAAATTCTATTGCCTGGCCAGTGATCAGTCTATTGCCTGATCATATGATATGTCACATGACTGGTATATTACAAGGTAAGATCTTGAAATAGTACCAGGCAATAGAAAATTCTATTGCCTGGTCAGCTGTCTATTGCCTGGTCACATGATTAGTCACATGACTGGAATGTAATTAGGTAATAAAACAGTTATTTCAAGCTTAAACAGGCAATAGTGCAAAACATTTTCCCCTCGGTGCAGGTACCGACTTGACACGCTTCGCCTCGGGCAATAGCCTGCCAAGTCGGTACCTGCACCTCGGGGAAAATATTTTGCACTATTGCCTGCTGAAGCATGAAATAACTGTATACTATTCTATTCTATTCAATTCTATTCTGTTCTGTTTTAAATATAATGTTTTCTATTCTATTTAATTCTATTTTATTACGTAATTACATTAAAAATTGTATAGTATACAGTTATTTCATGCTTCAGCAGGCAATAGTGCAAAACATTTTCCCCCGAGGTGCAGGTACCGACTTGGCAGGCTATTGCCCGAGGCGAAGCCGAGGACAATAGCCTGTCAAGTCGGTACCTGCACCGAGGGGAAAATGTTTTGCACTATGGCCTGTTTAAGCTTGAAATAACTGTTTTATTACCTAATTACATGTATAGTCATGTGACTTATCATGTGACCAGGCAATAGACTGCTGGACAGGCAATAGAATTTTCTATTGCCTGGTACTATTTCATGTTGTTACATTATTACATTGCAGTCATATCGCATATCACATGACCAGGCAATAGACTGATCACTGGCCAGGCAATAGAATATTCTATTGTCTGGTTCTGTTCCAAAGTATTAACAATAATTATTGGAATAGATGAAAATAACGAATAGCCATTTCTATACAATTTTTGATGTAATTAGGTAATAAAAATACCTATTTGTTATTTTCTTCTATTTCAGTCATTATTGTTAATTCCATGAAATAGTACCAGGCAATAGAAAATTCTATTGCCTGGCCAAATGTTTATTGCCTGGTCACATGATAAGTCACATGACTGAAATGTAATTAGGTAATAAAACAGTTATTTCAAGCTTCAACAGGCAATAGTGCAAAACATTTTCCCCTCGGTGCAGGTACCGACTTGACTGATATTGCCTGTCAAGTCGGTACCTGCACCGAGGGGAAAATATTTTGCATTATTGCCTGTCGAAGCATGAAATTACTGTATACTATTATTCTATCTATTATGTTATATTCTATTCAATTCTTTTCTATTCTATTTAAAATTGACTATATTCTCTTCTGTTATATTTTAAATCTATTCTAACCTATTTTATTTCAATCTGTTTTAAATCTATTTTATTCTATTTTATTCTATTCCATTTTAAATCTATGTCATTTTAAATATATTCCATTTTAAATTTCAGTATTCTATTCTATTCTATTCTACTCTATTCTATTCTATTCTATTTTAATACCGCTGGAAATATTCCGTCTATGTGTTATCGTACTAATCATACTATTTTTTTCTTTTCTTTAAACATTTTATTCTATTCTATTCTTAATATTTTTCATTCTATTCTATTCTATTCTATTCTATTCTATTCTATTCTATTCTATTCTATTCTATTCTATTCCATTTTCGATATTCTATTCTTTTCAATTCAATTCACTCTATTCTATTCTTATTTCTTCTTTCAATTCACTTCTGTTCTATTCCATTCTATTCTTGATATTTTTTATTTTTAAAAACTTGAGCCTCTTCCGTTCAACTTTATTGTATTCTATTATTATATAGTATATTTCAACTCTGTTTTTTTTCTATTCTTTTTTTTCTATTCTATTATATTCTATTCTATTCTATTCTATTCTGTTCTATTGTATTCTATCCCATTTTAAAGCTGTTCCATCGTATTTGGTATATTTCATATTATATAAAATTATATTATATTATTTTGTATTATATTATATTATATTATATTATATTATATTATATTATATTATATTATATTATATTATATTATATTATATTATATTATATAATCCATTTTAAATGTATTCTATTCTATTCTATTCTATTCTATTCTGTGCAAGTTACCACATTTTTTCTGTGACAGACATTCCAATGTTTATTTAATGAGTTTTACGAGATAAAAAGCATGTTATCGAAATATGCATAAACATGCTCACTCCTACAAGACAGACTCACTCCCACAAATATGTTTTGAATACAGTTTGTGGTCCAACCTGGTACACCGCTACAGGGTATCGTTGAAACAGACTTTTAATCCCAAACAGCCACAACGTTATAAAATGTGCGCGATTAACAGATAAGTTTCATAATCAATGCGGCTTTAGTATTATGAAAATATTACAATAATTTCTCTATATCTGAAAATAAAATCAATTTCAGTACTCTGAGAGTCAAATCTGACGTTCGAATGACGTTTGGGTACGTTAACGCATTCTAGCTCAGTCGCGAGTTAACCTATTTTCTGGGGAAAAGAACAAAGGCCTGAAATTTCGGAGGCAAAAGCAGCGAGCATCAATTTATAATGTGGAAAGGCATATTATCAGAGTTTATACATGGTGTTCAGGCTTAAGTGTACTTTATCGCTCTCGTTGGGGCGAACAGGTTCGTTTTCTTTAATTTCCATTTGTTCTATTCTATCTCAGATCAAACCATAAAAGTGACCGCACTTTCAAGGTTTGGTTCAACAATGTGAATCACCTGGATATCACGTTTTAAGTATAAAAAGATGAAAAAGTACGAAAATATTAAATCAGACTCAGAGACAAAGACATGTTAGGTTTAAACAAAAATCGAACTTTTAAAAGACCATATGTTTGAACTTGTATGACTCGGTTTGGCGGGTCGTTCCTAGACTGGGAATTTTGTTTGGGCTTTGTTCTGACTTTTTCGTAACCCGGCGAACTAAACTGCGCCTTGCAACGAGTGATTTCTCGAGTGCAGACAAAAATATAAAAATAATATTTATTATTAATTACAAATGCCGAGTATTTCTGCTGAAGGATGGGTTTTGCATGTCGCGCGCCTTTTATATGTTATTGATAGCTATTTTGTAAGCTGTGTTGAACCAAAATATATTGTTTGATAAGAGTGGGATCAGCACTGTTCAGTGCATACATGTACTTGTACGTGCGAGCGTAAAATCAAATTTAATCAGGCTGCTCGCATCAAAAACGCAGCGCTCGCTATTCCGAGTAACGGAAAATATCGATGGTAGCCGAAGTAAACTCGTGTGTCTCCGCCGTGTGAAAAAAATCCAATTTTTATGAATGAACAAAGAGAACTGAATGAGTATATACGGTAGCACGTATTAGTAATAGTTAGTAATAGTACAAAATGATTTCATTCATAGTCATGGTACCGTCAAGGACGGGTGAACGAAGTAACAGATAGGACAAAGATTACAGTTTCTACGTTTTAACAATACAGTGCCAGAATTTTTGTACAAAAATGGAAATAATTCCTAATGTTGGAGATTCTAACGATTTACTTTGGATAAAACAATTGCAGAAAAAAATGAAATTTTCGAAAATGGAAATAGAGCTTCTACATTAGAAGAAAAAGTGGCGAATATGTGACGAAAACTACAGCTTTATGTAAGTATTACATATTAGTATCCTAAAAAAAGACATCAAAATAATATTATGAATTTGGTGTCGAAATATTAAAATTAGTACCAAATTTATTTATTCTATTTTACTGATTTTCTTTTCTTTCAAAAATAATAACAATTGATTTGCTTTAAGTTTAAAAAGCATTTTTATTTCATACATAATTTCATATATTTTTTTAATTTTTTTGTTTTAATTTTTTCAAACGCTAAATTCTTGTATACAAGACTATAGTCTTAATGTATTCTCTCTCTCTCTCTCTCTCTCTCTCTCTCTCTCTCTCTCTCTCTCTCTCTCTTAACCCATTTGCCCATGGGTGGGCTTCTAAATTTAGTAACTTGTCAGCAATTTGGCTGTGTTAAGCTTTGCGTAGATATCTTACAATCTTACAACCTGGAGACAAAGACATATTAAACACATACGCAATTTACCTGGACGATTACTCACGTGTGATACCCAAATTATCGTAAAGTACATATAATATGATTAATTTTGCATTGCAAAAAGAGATAGTAATTGAAAGTTTGGTACACTTCGGGCTCCCTATTAACGAGTGCCCCGATAGGTGGTTCAGAGTAGGCGATGTGTCCCGTCGGCAGTGTTCCGTGATACATCTCAGTAATACAAGGTATCGAAGAGTAACGGGGCAGGCTAGAAGCTTGACATTTTGGATAGAAGAAGTCTGTGAAAGGCGCTGATCACCGTTGTGCAGTTACTGCAAAGCTGATCTGCCGTGCGCCGTTGGTTTCGCAAATGTATATTGTTGGTTTTCTGGTGTGGTGGCTCAAATGTAAACGGCAAGGGCTTTTCTGAGCTAGACGGAATATTTCCATCGGTATTCCGTTAAACCTCTCCATGCCATGTGGGAAGTGGAACGAGGTACCGAAGTGGAGGAGTGACAGCTATTCTGAGCTTGCACAGAAAACGTCACGAGTTAAAATCGGCAACTTGAATATCCGTACGTATGCTTTATGTTTCTTTTAGCTCAGTTCGTAGTGTGTCATGGCATTCAGTCTTAGATAGTTACAGTAGTCACAAAATGGAGCCGACCATAGCTGTTGACTTGCATATTAAGCTGTACCGGTAATGCCGGTTTTTATTCGTGTTGCGAAGCGCATTATCATTATTGTTGGGTAAATTTTCATTCAAGTCACTCATCAATTACGAATTCGATTCCCACGCATTAATTGCGCTGATCGTTTGAAGGGTTTATCTTCTTACATTTAAAGTATTTTATTATCAACGAGTTAACCTTTGTAAAACATAGATAGTCTAGTTATTTTAATCGTGACCACCTTGTGAAAATGGTTAAAAGGATTGGCTTTATATTTGTCCACCGCCTTAACATTGAACCGCAACGGGCGGTTGCTTTATTTGCATGTGTTTAATACGTAATCACTGGTAGGCGTGATACGGATACGTGATAACGATCATATGATCGTTGTTTGTCACACAAAAATGAAAAAGGTTAAAATTGGTGATGCTTTAAGTTTTACTCATTGTATGACGAGTTATTGGCATCGTTTTTAACCTTTGTTTCATGATCATGATGATATGTAGCTGGCTCATTCGAAAGTTAATGCATTTTGAATTTAATAAGAGCATCATCTGCTTTAGTTCAATATGTAGGACTATGGTGGACATACCCTGTTTCGAACTCATCAGAATCGCCGAAGATGCCATATAGTGTTTTCTCGGGATTTTTGGCCAAGATTGGGGAAGCGCAGATCTCCGGGGTAGAAACATAGCAGTCCATTTATCAGATTAAGTACGCTAACCATTCAATGGTCTCACCGGATAGTGCCCGCGATTCCAGATAGCTATACGAGGGGAATTCAAAAACTTCGAGGAAAAGTGCTGCCAAATTTGTAATTGTCAAGGGAAATTTACTTTCTCTGTGCATGTTGTAAATTAACATATAGTTTACATATGCACAAAATTTGAATAAAATCGGATGAAAATTAGGCGTTAAATCACGTGCGTTTCTAAGGGAGCAACATTTAAACCGGCCCAACGTCATAACAACGTCATGCTATAGGCATTCATGCCGCTGTTGGCTAGCTCTTAAGCATTTTTGGAATCTACCTGGCATACGGGCGTCTTATTGTCAGTTCTGTGTGTATAATGCGATGAATTGTGCCGAAACTACAATTCGATATGTTGTGTATTTTACGAATTCGACTCTTTTCTAACACGCCGATCATTTTCGACAGTATGACGTTATTTGACGTTACGCTGTGCGAGTCGACATGGACGCTTTTCTGGCCGTGTAGAAATCATGCATACTACTTGTTGATTGCCGTTTTCTTAATTTCCTTGTTGCCATATGCGCTTTCTGCTCTTAGCAGTGTTTCTTTCTTTTTTAGTCCGTTCCAAACACACAATTTATCGAATACCGTTGTTCCCTTCGCATTTTAGGCATACCCACTAAACAATATGGCCGCTGTACGCCCAAATGACGTCACACACTTATATGACGTCATGTGCTCACCGCAAACATATTGAACTTTGCTCATACAAAGTTTGGTGAAAAAAAGCACGGTAAACTATCAAATGCAGCGCCATCATTAAACATCGACTTTTTGTAAAAATGAACAAAAGTGGGCCGGTAATCGTGATGTACGGTTTCCATAGCAACCACTGTTAACAGTGTATTCATGCCAGAGCAGCAACATTTGCTGTATAAGTACAAATAATGTTTGTCTATATAACTGTAATAATTTAATTCAGCTGATTTACAAAATAAGAATATGGTGGCACTTTTCCGCGAACTTTTTGAACGCCCTTCGTATATCTACATTTCCTATGAAACATTTCCTGATTCATTTGTAATTTGCGTCGCGGTAAAAATTGCCAACAACGGCAATAATTAGTCACGCCAAAGCGCAAGATGTTGACAATATTCAGAATGAGTATACTGGCAATTATAAAGAAAGTATCTTTTTGTGACCTTTTCCCACCAAGAACGCCCCATAACTAGCGCTTGGGTCCATACTGGTTTGCTCTGATCGAACGATTAACTCATATTTGACGAATGTATCATATGGGTGAGTCCTTTTTCATTTTTAGGGGCGTCAGGAGTGATTTTATTTTATTCAAATTTTCGATGAAAATTTTCTAGCATAGCCCCAGATGGGACGCCGCGCTCTGCGGCGTCACATCTAGGGCTTTTCTGTTTGCCTACTAGTATCCCATATTAAAGGGACGCCAGGCTTAAATGAGTTAATGCATCGTTTGAAGAAGCAATATTTTCCCTGTCTGGAGCCTCTTAGCCATAGTAAACGCATAGTAAAAGTTTTTATCACGATAGCCAATAGAGTCGTGACAATAGTACACACGCACCTGCTGAACTGTTACGTTATAAAAGCCGGTATCGGTAACATGACTGCGCGAGTTACCTTTCTTCGCTTCCGTCACGCTTAAAATTAGTAAAGCCTCATCACGGAAAACTTTGTTTGATGTTCTTGGCCAAATTAAGCCAAAACAGGGATGTTCAGCCTCAAAATCCAGCTACAGAATTTGTATTTGCATAAATAAGAATATTTCAAGGCCACTATGATAAAACCCATACAGGGAATAAGACGGTATTCGGGCTTAATCTTAATTTTTAATGAGCACCATTGGTAAACTTGTTTAATGGTGTTTACTTATGAACTGACCTGGGAAAATTTTCGTTATTGCGTAGAAGAAAAATACTGGTGACAAATATATAAAAATATCAACCTTTGAATTGTTTACACGTTTGAAACAACTGAATAATTTGGTCAAACAAATAAACTGGACTTTGAATGGATCAGAAGTCAGGTATGGCGATTGTTTAATAATATTAAATAATAATAATAATAATAATAATAATAATAATAATAATAATCTCCTGTCAGGTAAATGAATGCATCATAAACGTAAAAAACATAATTTCTTTATTTTACTTTCAACAAGGAGCCAACGCTTCTTGTGCACAACCAGAACGCAACCTGCTCGAGCACGCAAAACGGTGGAGTTTCAGTCTCTGTTACTGTAGGTTTAATAAATATTGCTACTTTTGAAATATGTATATTTAAGAAGACTGCTTTTTTAATATATGCATAACTGAAATTCATGGGTATAGTTTCGCAATAATGTCACGTTCCATTGAGTTAAGGGATTTCAAGATATTTGTAAGGCTTACGAAATATATCATTTTACATAATTTGTAGGTCAAAATTTATGCTAAATCACGTTGCCCTTACATTAGCAATATGGGTGCTTGCGTGAGCATCGCTTATAAACTGCGGTGTTGTTACCCCCTGCATACCAAAAAATCATCGGGAATTCCTGATCTATATGTAGATCATGTGACTACATGCAACTTGTATTCCATTTCCGCTGTCCGGATGCTTTTCTCTCAAGTTGCTTTGGTGGGAAGGTGCAACGACATGCAGCGTATTTCCGGTATGCAAGGTTCATGAGGTTAGGGCTTTCTTTACGCTGTTTTGAGTTTGATTTGTGTTAGTTCAATTTATTTGCGAATGTCTCAACGCTGGGAAATACTACATATATGTCCACTCGATTTCCAATGCCAGTTCCTAGCGTAATTCAAATCGAGAGGCACTGGGTTCGAAACCTACCTCCGCCGCGTCATGTTGTGTACTTGGAGCAAGGTGCCACTAAGTGCTCACAAGTATGTGCCCAGGAAGAGTTGGCTCCGTCACGACATGGCTGAAAATCGTTGACTGGGACGTTAATGAACCCTAAAACAAACAAGCTAACAAACTAACAGTTTTGTTGGGTGTGTCTCTATTTTGCTTCTTTTCTACGCATAATAACGAGAAATCAGTTAAGTCATCGAACTGCGTATTAAATGTCACCTCATGACAAAAACATTTTGCTTCTGAGAAAACAAATGCGTAGATCAACATATCTAGTCTATGAGGTAGGTATGCAGCAGATTCTGCGCCTTTGCTTTCGCTACATGGATGGTACAATCCCTCCACTTACTCATTCAGACAGATCATAATCTCTAGCAATCTTCTAAGGGTTTAACACCATGTTATGTGTCGGAAATTCCGGAAACAGGTTTTATCATGGACGGCGGGGCTCATAATTATACTGACAGACAAAAATATCGATCTGTTTACCAGAAAGAATTCTAAAAGTGCAAATAATGTCTGCAAGTCTGCGAGTCATTTCATAATACTGAAATGAACCTATCTAGAATCGATTGAATATGGGCCGAAGTAGCCATGTGGTCATTTTTGGGACCGAAGTGACCTTTGGGCCACAAACGTACACTCGTATTCACCGGTGTCGATGCTTAAAGGGAGACAACTCTTGCTAGTAATTCTATTCGTATTATACTTTATGCTCTCCCTTTAATAACAAAAACTTAGCTTTTTACACTATGCATGTACATGTATGATAAAATAAAATATAAAGGTTCAAACATTGAAAGGGGGAAAGTATTGGACTATATTGCGCAAAAGCATTATTTATTATGAGTGGAAATAAGTCCCCTCTTTCTTTATTGTCCCATAAGAAGTTTGAAAATAACCCCTGTTATATAATCAACAAATCATCGACAAAATCGTGCTATTCTTTCAGCTTCCGGGTTCAAAAGAGGTTCAATGCCCTTGGTTCAATGTTTGATTAAAATACTTAACAACAATCTGAAAATTCCCGATACAAAACATCTTGGCAAAGGCAACAAAGTGACGCGTGAATCCAGCGCTTTTTGCCAGCGTCTACATGCATCATGTACTTAAGCGTCATCTTGAGAAAACCGGATATTGTACTATCCGTGAAGCGAAAACAAAGGCGCTGATCAGCTTCGCAGTTACTGCGAAGCTGATCTGCGCCTTTGTTTTCGCCCATGCAGGTTGTTGGTTTTCCCATGCAGCGGCTCATATACCATTTTGTTGATTTAGTTTTCATTTCTATATCAAAAGACAAGCAGGTTATTTTTGTTGATATGTCATCAAAGCATTTTTGAGTATTTTCCTGGTATCTGAGCCACAGCACGACAAAAGGGACATTTATATTTTGCTCGTCCAAAGAATAGTACCAACCATGTCATTTAAATATTTTCTCAGATGCCCGCTTACCTATGGTGCGTCACCATTATACGCCGCATCGTGAGAAAACCGGATTTTGCCTATGCGAAAACAAAGGCGCAGATCAGCTTCGCAGTAACCGCGAAGCTGATCAGCGCCTTTGTTTTCGCAACACGGATAGTACATTTTCTCTTCTATTTAAATCTGAAATTTTAAGCTTCTAGCTTGCTTCCGTGACTGCACGGACCGGTTTGTGTCAGACCTGGTCGGAAACCCCGAAGACCGGTTTTCTCGCGTCGTGGCTCATATCGTGTTTTGTGACGATTTTTGATCTCTTAGTGCACACTGATTTTGTTTAAAAATTAAATAATTTTCTCTCAAATGATATCTGCGATTTTAATATTAGAACGAAGCATCACACCTTCCATATTGCCATTGTGGTTGGATTAATGTTACTGAACTATGATCTGAAAATGATAAAGCATTTTTTCCATAGACACCTATAAAAGGCTTAAAATATATATTGCATTGAATCCTTTTTCCTGTAACGTGGCGTTTTATGATAATCCCAACATTGCGGACGTCCTGAATTCTTCGAAAATACTGTAAATAAATCATTTGAGCCGCGACGCGAGAAAACCGGTCTTCGGGGTTTCCGACCAAGTCCGACACGAACCGGCCTGTACAAGCTCAGAAAAGAGCTAGAAGCTTGCAATTTCGGATTTAAGTAGAAGAGGAATTGTACTATCCGAGTAGCGAAAACAAAGGCGCTGATCAGCTTCGCGGTTACCGCGAAGCTGATCTGCGCCTTTGTTTTCGCCTAGGCAAAAATCCGGTTTTCTCACGATGCGGCTCATTTATAAGAAGGGGATTGGACCTCTTCCACGAACCACTTAAATATTGCATGTGCTGTCACACAAAACAGAGTGTTGGTGGAATTCATAAATAAGCAATGTTCATTACTTTTTCATATTTATTTTCGCTATTATTTTTATGTTGAATCGCTGTGAAGTGATCATGTTTAATTTAACCGGTGTTTGTGTTGTGTGGTGTTAACCAGCGGAGAGGATAGGCCGTGTTATACACCTTCGGGTGTTCGTGGATATATCTCTAATCTTGTAGTTGTGATGTTAACATCGTTAATTGTTTTTTTTAAACATGTATGGTATTATTTTAAATGTCAATTTTATAGTCTCCTATAATTCTGTAAAGAATAGCTTGGTGTAGATGGTATAATTATGTGATTTTTTATGTTTGTTAAAATGTACTCACCAAGATGAGACTTTAATAAAATATACTTGACTTGACTTGACTTGGATATGGTGTCATTTGTCATATTAGACTTGTGAAATTGTTTTGTTTTCATTTTCCCATTAACCCATTACGAAAACTTGCCCACACAATATATGGAAATATTTTCTAGCTGTAAAAATTGAAAATTTCATTAGAAAAAGTTTAGTATTTTTCTTATTTATGCTCAAAACATTAATTGTGGGTACACGTTAGAACCGCCGCGGCGAGGCGGTTCTAACGAGTACCCACAATCTATGTTTAGGATCAAAAATAAGAAAAAAAAAACTGATAAACCCCTGTATACCCAAGTTTTACTATTTATAAAAGTGGGGGGGGGGGGGGGTTAAGGGGGTATACATTTCACGGACATGTTTTCCTGATGTCATATGTTGTCATTTAGGATAGGCTCGACAACGTGGCTGGTTCTAACGTGTATCAACATCGTATATTTTTGAAAAACAATTAATACTATCCCAAACTATTTACACCATTAATAATATGCCTTAATTAAATGTAACAGAATCTTCAACAGCTTGAACAGCTGGCAAAAAGGAAAAGGTCAGCTAATCGTAAACAGTATTATCGGTAAAAATCAACATAATCAAGGACAGGCGTTCTCAAACCACCAAAAACAAATCGTTCAGGATAGTCGTTAGTAGCACCACGAGCAACATGTCAACAAAGCCAATGGGTCGCCGTCGTTCATATCAAGGATCGGCCGTAACCAGTATCACTGCCAGAAGTGTTCCCATGTTTTGCCGTCAACAGTGACGAGGAAAAGCCATAAGCAGATCTACTATCCTTTGTTGGTCGTCAGCAGTATACATTTTGCCGTCAACAGTAACTAGAAAAAAACCTGTCAACAATGAGCTGTCGTTATCTCCGAAGAAAAGACATACATCATGTTCGAGTGTCGAGTTAAAGCCATCAGTAGTATATGGGAATCATCATTAGGAGTATTTTGCAGTGTATTCTGTAATCATCGTCAGCCGTATCCAATATGAAGCTGTCATCAGTACCATTAGCAAATGTCTCGTGCCCTATCCGTCAGTCGCTGCATAGATCATATTGCGGTGGCTTTCTGATTGGGGCTCAAGACGTTTGTATTTATTCTTCAGAGATCGTCAACTATATCTGTAGTCTATCTACTGCATTTAGATGGTGAAAGGGGATAGCTAGATAAGAAAATTCTTACGATATTACGATCATACTAAATTGGTAAAAATGACATGGTGGCGTTTTCATTAATACTCACTAAATACGAAGCAATGGAATGAACTTTTTATACTAAACCACGGATTTCTTATGCGTAACCACGGAACTTCTAATGCAGAACCAAAGAACTTCTAATGCAAAAACACGAAACTTCTAATGCGGAACCATGGAACCTTTTATGCGTAGCCACGGAACTTCTGATACGGAACCACGGGTCTTCTAATGCTTAACTACAGAACTTCTAATACGAAACCACGGAACTTCTAATACGGAACCACAGATCTTCTTATACGGAACCACGGAACTTCTAATGCTTAACTACAGAACTTCTAAAACGGAACCACGGAACTTCTAATACGGAACCACGGAACTTCTAATACGGAACCACGGAACTTCTAATGCGGAACCATAGAACTTGTCCTGGCGGGCATACAGTACAGAAATTATGTCAATTCGACGTGAGTCGACGTTTACATTTACTGCGTCGTTGTTACGTCTATCGACATAGTTTCGACCTCGAATATCCGCTAGGACGAATTTCGTCAGATTCGTCAAATACAAGCATCGGCACAGGAACAAAGTACAGATGGAGTTTGCTCATATTATCAGTATATTACCGCATATGTTGTATTGTTGTAAGGGAGCGACCACATGTGGAAAAAGTCTCCTCAGCGCGTCTTATCGTATTATCAGCTTATACCCCGGGAGCTAATTTGACCTACCTTGCACCCCCCCCCCCCAGGACAATTTTTCATGGGTGCCAAATCGTTCATTGGGACCCCAGAAATGCAAAGAATTTTTGTCCTCAAAGATAAACTCAATTGCACTATGAAAAAATGCATGGTTTCCATGGCAACCGTTAACGCGACTCTTGAGCATAGGGGTATACATACATAATTGACCATATCTCCACTATTACTTACCCTAGACCACTAATCTTGGTCTCATTTTAAAGCTTAGACATAGTCCTTTTATCCTATAATAAGTAATGCAAATTATCAAATTTACATATTCATGAATTTTAATGAAAACATGAAAAATGATCGAAAAATTGTTAAAAATCCATAAATAAACTAATTTCAGGCCCAAACTGTCATTGTGGCACTTTGTTATTGAACCAGTAATATCATATAGCAACTGTATTGATGACCTGGGCCTATTTGAAAATTATCTCATTTGCATATTCATGATTATTAATAAAAATGTCAAAAATTGAGGAAAAATGAGGGGAAAAGTATATACACTGCAAGGTAATGGATAGGTTGTTAGATCTATCTTGCATTCCTGGGAAAAATTCTCAAGGCTGCCAGTGCGGTCAGATGGACCACCTAAATGCCATAAAATATTGTCCTCAATGATGAACACTTTGTATGATGTAAAATTACATAGTTTTCACACCCACCTCTCGTGCGATTCTAAAGAATAGGGTGTTATTGTAAAAATACTCATACCCCACCAATAGCATGCTCTAAGATACTATAATTGGTGTGATAGTGATGCATGAACCTAACAATTTAACCTTGATACTTAATATTTAAATCATTGAATTGGCTTATTCATGAACATTAATGAAAAACATGAAAAATTTGAGAAAAATCGTGGATAAAATAGGGGGTATACATACAAAATCACTTGTACCAGAGCTGTTAATAAACCTAGGATGCTGAAAGAGGTATCAAATGAATGTTATGACAATGTACTATGACCCTGAAGTATGATATAAAAATAAATTATTTTTAAATTTCATTAATTTTAATGAAAATTTGGAGAAAAAGTGAATAACTTAAATGACTAAACCTTTAAAATAACCTGTATCTCAGCCATCAAAAGGCCTATACTACTGAAAATGTCATCAAATGGTTGCTATGGCAATATTATACCATCCTGTACTACAATTTATTAGTCATTTGATTTTTATTTTCAAGAATATTTACAAAACCTTTTGGATTAAGAGAAAAAATACGGAAAAGTAAAGGGGGTATACATAGAAAAACGCACATACCTTGACTACTGAAAGACCTAGAGAGCTATAATTGGTATCAAATGATTGCTAGGAGAATGTTCTATAACCATGTAATAAGATATATAAAAGATCGGTTGTTTTTGTTGTATGGATATTAATGAGATCTTCATAAATAAAAGAAAAATCAACAAAAAATGAAAGGGTACACCAACAAAAGTGCTTATATCTCTAAGCTGCAAATAGCCTTAGAGAATTCAAAATGGCATCACTTTATTACTAGGGCATTGTTTTATTGCCATGTGCTTAGATATATAAATCATGACAGTTGGCAAGCAAGATATAATAAATTTTGTTGAAGCACAGCCTTCAATTTTCTGTTATTTTCACAATTTTTCGAAAGTTTTCGTAACATTCAGAAAATTTAATAACATATGATAAAGTTATTGGACTACATGGCACTTGTGCATTCTCATAGCATTCTATTGGTGCCATTTTCAGCACTCTAAGGGTATTGGTGGCTGAGATAAAAGCAATTTTGTTGCGGTATCCCTTCATTTTTTCGTTGATTTTTCCCTTATTTATGAGAATCTCAGTAATATCCATACAACAATAATTGCTGATATTTGATATATCTTATTACATGCTTATAAAACATTGTCCCAGCAATCATTTGATACCAATTTTGGCTCTCTAGGTCTTTCAGTTGCCAAGATATGTGCGTTTTTCTACGTATACCCCCTTAATTTTCCCATATTTTTTCTCACAATTCAAGAAGTTTTGTTAAGATTCTTAAAACTTAGAATCATAATGACTTATAAATTGTAGTACAGGATGGTATAATATTGCCCTAGCAACCATTTGATGGCATTTTCAGCACTTTAGGACTTTTGATTGCCGAGATGCTAGTCATTTTGAAGGTTCAGTCATTTAAGTTTTTCACTTTTTCTCTCAATTTTCTTAAGTTTTCATTAAAATTCATGAAATTTAAAAATAATTTATTCTTATATCATACTTCAGGGTCATAGTACATTGTCATAACATGCATTTGATACCTATTTCAGCATCCTAGGTTTATTAACAGCTCTGGTACAAGTGATTTTATACGTACACATCCTATTTTATCCATGATTTTTCTCCACTTTTTCATGTTTTTTATTAATTTTCATAAATAAGCAAATTCAATGATTTAAATATTAAGTATCAAGGTTAAATTGTTAGGTTCATGCATCACTATCACACCAATTATAGTATCTTAGAGCATGCTATTGGTGGGGTATGAGTATTTTTAAACAAACACCCTATTCTTTAGAATTGCACGAGGGGTGGGTGTGAAAACTATGTAATTTTACATCATACAAAGTGTTCATCATTGAGGACAATATTTTATTGCATTTAGGTGGTCCCTCTGACCGCACTGGCAGCCTTGTGAATTTTTCCCAGGGATGCAAGATAGATCTAATAACCTATCCAATACCTTGCAGTGTATATACTTTTCCCCTCATTTTTCCTCAATTTTTGACATTTTTATTAATAATCATGAATATGCAAATGAGATAATTTTCAAATAGGCCCAGGCCATCAATACAGTTGCTATATGATATTACTGGTTCAATAACAAAGTGACACAATGACAGTTTGGGCCTGAAAAAGTTTATTTATGGATTTTTAACGATTTTTCGGTCATTTGTCATGTTTTCATTAAAATTCATGAATATGTAAATTTGATAATTTGCATTACTTATTATAGGATAAAAGGGCTATGTCTGAGCTTTAAAATGAGACCAAGATTAGTGGTCTAGGGTAAGTAATAGTGGAGATATAGTCAATTATCTATGTACACCCCTATGCTCAAGAATCGCGTTAACGGTTGCCATGGAAACCATGCATTTTTTCATAGTGCAATTGAGTTTATCTTTGAGGACAAAAATTCTTTGCATTTCTGGGGTCCCAATGAACGATTTGGCACCCATGAAAAATTGTCCTGGGGGGGGGGGTGCAAGGTAGGTCAAATTAGCTCCCGGGGTATTAGGGGATTAGTGGTACAGGTAAATCATCTTCGGTTCTTTCCGGTGATTTACGATTTACTTGACGCCTCTGTCCGTAAAATTACCTGTGTAACTTTAGCCCGAGGGCAACCATAAAATTTGATCATAAATTGTCTTAAAAATTTATGAACTCAAAACTTCGACTATGAAATAATATGAAAATATAAGAAATACAAAATGAGTGGCTTTGATGACGGTAAAAAACAACAACACGATTTCGAATGAAAGAAAACTCGTGTTTTTCCCATTCAAATGCACATTGTGGGTACCCGTGACAATCGCATCGTCGCGGTTAAACTCATGGACCAGTTTGTACTGTAAGCATTCAGTTGTATTATTTTTATTTAATTATTTATTCATGTATTTATTTATTTATTTATTTATTTATTGCTTCCTCAAAATAAGTGCTATGAGTATATATATATGTTACATATTAAATGTAAGCATTACGAAAACACGCCCATGCAATATACAGATTTTTCCCAAATTGTAAAAGTAGAAATTATTTGATATTATTCTTATTATTGCTCAAAACATATATTGTGGGCACATATTAGAACCACCTCGCAGCCTGATCACTAGCTTAATCTTTATTTCCAATTTTCAAGTATTTATGTATGCGTAGACCGGTTTGCTTTTGAATCCGTCAAACCTCGCTTGGACAAGTTTTTCAAATGCACAGGCTGATCGACTCCTTGCATTTTCGCAATATTTATATAACAGGTACACCTTCCATTAAAAATGAGCCGCGTCATGCGAAAACCGGAATTTAACTATGCAAAAACAAAGGCTCAGGTCGGCTGTGTAGCAGTTGCCTAGCTGATCAGCGCCATTGTTTTCGCTACACGGGTAATACAATTCCTTATCTTCCTCAATCCGAATTCTCAAGCTTCTTGCCAAATGGTGTAGTACACAAGCCGGTTTGTGTCAGACCTGATCGGAAACCCCTAGTACCGGTTTTCTCACACCGCGGCTCAAATGTGAAATGGTATAGTTTTATAATCCGAGACTGCATGTCATAAAATCAGGCACGCTTTAAATCATACCCCTAGGTAATAGATAAACTAAAACAACATTGATGCGCCACTGATCGTGATCAAAATCGTGTCGCATTTTTTGTGTAATATTGAATTATAGTACTAATCTTTTTTTTTTTTTTTTCTTTTGTTGTTGTTTAAAAAAATGTTGTAACATACAAGCCGGTTAGTGTCAGACCTGGTCGGAAAACCCCTAATACCGGTTTTCTCACGCCGCGGCTAAAATGTGAAATGGTTAAGGTTTTATAATCCGAGACTGCATGTCATAAAATCAGTCACGCTTTAAATCATACCCTTAGGTCATAGATTAACTAAAACTCGAAGGAAGATCACATATTGCTTCGAGACTAAAACAACATTGATGCGCCACTGAACTGTTCAAAATCGTATCGTCAATATCTGCATTTTTGTGTAATATTAATTATAGATCTAGTACTAATCTTTTGATAAAAAAAAAAAAAAAAAAAAAAAAAAAAAAAAAAAAAAACAAGTCAACAAAAAACATTTAATGAATTTTTAAAAAGTAAAAACAAAAAATAATGAATTGATGTATCTTGCGACTTGTGACTGAGAATGAATGAATGATTATGCGATTCCAGAAAACTCAACGGGATGATCTAGACCGTGGCTGAGAGCAGAAATAAAATAAGAAAATAAGAACGAAACAGCGTAAAAAGTAGCAGCACAGTAAAAACAAATCTTAATTTCATTGAAAACAGTGTACAGTTTCAGTGTTTTTCTGCAGCCTTAACGAGAGAGAGAGAGAGAGAGAGAGAGAGAGAGAGAGAGAGAGAGAGAGAAATTTGAATGAAGATAATTAAGAATTTTTATGTCGGTTTTTGCTTTGTTCAAACTGGGACACGGAGACGCTATTGTTTGGTCATCAGATTGAGTAAAAAGTGTTACTTAGGTGTGAAATGCAAACTTTAATTGGACCAATTGCAATTACGACAATAATGTTGATGTGCATTCTTACAATGCACAATGCGTTTGTTGTTCAGAGGTGTCACATTCTGTGAGGATATGTAATGTTTATAAAATTATACTCAATAGTTAATCGCGATCATTGTGTAGCATCTTTCATAAATTTTAAATCGATTATCATTCGAGGTGAGAAAAAGAGACTTTTTTTTCTTTTGTGTAAATAAGTAAATAAATAAATAAATAAATAAATAAATAAATAAATAAATAACAAGGAAAAGAAGTATTACACCTTTATGCGAAATAGCAGACGCTTATGCACAGGTATTTCGTAATTCTCCGCCCGGTTTACGGGATTTGCCGATAAAACTATTTATTTACGGAAATTAGAAAAAAAACTCAAAGTAGCTATAAAACACACGCAATTTGTCCACGCCAAATGTCGCTTGATTTTGAAGTTAAGCATGTCTTTAGAAAGATCATTTTCTTCTGATGAATAATCCGAAAGAACAAATTTAGAAAAAAGGTTTTGGAAACGATATATTTGGCATTTAACCAAAGCACCTTTGGTAGATTTTACACT
This sequence comes from Rugalucina vietnamica, assembly GCA_964017185.1. Classification (NCBI taxonomy): domain Eukaryota; kingdom Metazoa; phylum Mollusca; class Bivalvia; order Lucinida; family Lucinidae; genus Rugalucina; species Rugalucina vietnamica. Next base: position 3,033,580 of record OZ024882.1, on the reverse strand, counting down.
TTTTGTTTATCAGATATAAGAAATGATGCGACCAAACAGGACCTTTTTAAATTTTGATTTTGTCCATTCAAAAAATCAAGATAATTTAGCGAAACAATATCCATTAAATCAGGAATACATTAAATTACAATATTCCGAAAGAACAAATTTGATATCTGCTGTAATTAAGTTCTAATTAAACATTGAAAGTCAATGTCCTATTCATTTATGTACATTTTTTATCGGCAATAAACTGAATTACAGGTAAGGTATCGGCTCAATATTTCTCCGTATGTTTGATTTTAAGTGGGGAGGGGTGGAAGATTTTTTTAAAAATAAAATATCCAGAACCGAATTTTGCCCGAAAAGAAAAATATAAAACAGGTTTTTTTTATTTAAAAAAGAAACATCCAGGCCCGACTAAAACATCTTCCAGCCCTCTCCCCCCCCCCCCAGGTTTTTATTTCAAAAAATAAAAATACATGCGCGGATCCAGAGGGGGGGGGGGACCGGGGGTCCGGACCCCCCCTGGAATTTGAAAATTTTACCTTAAAAAAGGTAATTTCGGGATTTTTGGGGGGTTGGACCCCCCCTCGTCTGTGACCAAAAATTACCATTTTCGTTGGACCCCCTCTCATGAAAATTTCTGGATCCGCGCATGAAATATAATATCCAGGCCCGACAAAAACATCTTCCAGCCCTACGCCCCCCACCCCTCCACCCACCCCTACCCCAGTAAAAATCAAATGGCCGCTCCCTAAGTAAGGGCAGAAAGTTTAGGTATTTATTCAGCCAACCTAGATCTCAGGCGGGATTTCAAACAGACAACATGTAACACATAAAATAAAGAAGAACAAGACGAATAGCTCTTTCCCAATATGGTAGCCATCCGGCTAGCAGACGACGAGTACAACAAATTAGGCAGACAGAATAACCGACCAAAAGAGACAACAGTCAGTAAAGAAATTATTGAATGGTTAACCCATAATAAGCCTGGCGTCCTTTTTTGTGGGACATAGGCAAAAAGCATAGCCCCAAATGTGACGCCACAGAACGCGGCGGCGTCACATCTGGGGCTATACTGTTTGCTTAGAGAATTTTAATTAAAAAGATTTTTTTTTTTTTTTTTTTTTAATCACTCCAGATTTTCCTAAAATGAAACTGGACTCACCCAAACTGATAATGATGGGAAAATCCATTTGTCAAAAATGAGAACGTACACCAACTAAGGTCACATTATCATGTTAGCTAAATCACTCTTAGCAAAAAGTTCTACTATAAATGCATTTATTTACTTTGGTGATGTTTATTGTAAGGACTAGTATTTATTTTTATGTGTGTTATATTAAATATTGTAATCCCGTTTATTTCGGCTTCATGAAATACCTCTTCCTCTGCGACTATATTTTGTCCTAGCTATCCGGTTTGTTTTAGGCCTGGACGGACACCCCGAGGACAGATTTTCTCGTGACGCGGCTTATATAACACCAATTTTCACATATTTGAATCTCATATAGTTTACAATTTTAAGCGTCAAAACAAAAATGACAAACAAAACCACGATTTTGACATTTTGCAATCCATGCTACCATTCTAATGAGCTCTCAACGGCCTCTCTCTCATCAGGTACAGTAAGAGCCATAACCGTGTCAAAACACCTCAACCCACTTTTGGCGAATGGATTCTCCCATTATCATCATTTCATCATTTGGGTGAACCCACTTTCATATTTAGGGGCATCAGGAGTAATTTTTAATTTTTATACAATTTTTAAATGAAATTTCTCTAAGCAAACAGAATAGCCCCAGATGGGACGCTGCAGAACGCGGCGTAACATCTGGGGCTATACTGTTTGCCTTTGTCCCATAAAATATAAGTTATAAACTGATCTATATATCTACATGTACATGAATGGAATGGAATGGTATTTAAGTTAGCAATGTTTCGGAACTGGTGCAATAAGGACCCAAGGTCCACCCTTGATAATAACTTAAACAATGCCACCTGAAAAGCAATGGCTATATATAGTATATAATTATATAATTTTATAATGGGAGCATTTTTCTTTCTTACAACAATATTTTAGCTCACCTGTGCCGAAATGCTTATGTGTGATAGCTTAATGCACCAGTCATTCACCCCCCCCCCCACACACACACACACAATCAGACCTAACCTCCATTGAAAACAGACGAGACACGCCAATTTCTGCTTGTGGGTGTGCCAGGTGTTTTTTTCTCGGGGTTCTCCCGTTTTTCGCCCCACCTACTGATTGGCCTGTCTCATATGAGCTGAAATAATCTTCAAAGAGACATAAAACTCAATCAAAAAATTGAAAACACCTCTAGATCTACATGTTTTTCAAACAGACTATTCCTGCAATGTGGGGGCTTTTAACCTAGTAACCTATCATTGACAATTGAGTCCTCCGTCAAACCACCCATCATTAACATTCATTTTTATATTGACCATTCAAATCTGCACATTAGCTAACGGTCAATGACGGTTAGACAACACGTGGGTTAGACAAACAAACCAACACGTGCTTTTTACAGGTAAATATAGGTGCAAAACGCAATGTTTGTCTAAGAAAATAGGGGTGGGCGTGGCTATACCTTGCTGGCGGAGGAGTGAGCCCACTGTCAATTTTAGGGGCATCAGGGTTGATTTTGAATTTGTTTTCCTTTGTCGGCGAAATTCCTCTAAGCAAACAGATTAGCCTCTTTTGGTGCTATACTGTTTGCCTAGGTCCTATAAAGGACAACAGGCTTACATGAGTTAAGAAGATGAATGCTGGATAAATGTCAAAGTCATAAAGAAAACGTGTCCGTGCAATGAATACCCCCTTAAACCACACGTTTATATAGTAAAACTGGGGTATGCAGGGGTATGCCTAATTTTCTTATTTTTGCCCCAAAAACAGAGGCGGTTCTAACGTGTATACCCACAATATATGTTTTGAGCAAAAAAAGAAAAACATCAAAATTTTTCAGCTGAAAATTTCAAGCACAAAAAAGTCTCTGTATATTGCATGGGCGTGTTTTCATAATGATTCCCTGGGGCTGAGAGGGTTTATAAGAATCTTATATGGGGTTCTGTTCTAGATGGAAGTTTCCAACCCAAGGGATGACCGTGCTGAGCGGAACCGAGGCTCCGCCGAGGTTCCGCTCAGCACGGTCATCCCGAGGGTTGGAAACTTCCATCTAGAAAAGAACACCATATTAGATTCTTTTTCTTGCACAACAACCCCCCAAATCTGGTTTATGTCAAGGTTTTGCGTAATTTTTTTGGCGTACTTAGCCTGGGTGAGAACACCTAGGTGAGATGCAATTTTATCACCCAGGCAAAAAGTGTGGCAATTTCTGTCTGGTGTGCAAGAAATACATTTCTCACCCATCAGTTAAGCATATCCCTTTGTATGCCTGTATGAGATATTTTTATTACCTAATTACATTAAAAATTGTATGCCTGTTTGTTATTTTCTTCTGTCTCAGTACTAGTAGATTTTAGCTGTCTCAAAATGCCAATCATTTCTGCAGTTAGCCAATAGAAATGTACATCTTTATGTGTACTTCCATATAAGGAAATGATGAGCTAGATGTCAACTGTCAGTGACAAAAATAACCCTGCAGGTGTTAATTTCAGGACGTTTACAAGAGTAATTGTAGTCTGCTACCTTGATAAAAATCTCAAAATTTAATTTTGTTGAGGATTTTCTGCACAAAACAAAATGCTGATTGAATATTTTTTGTAAGGTAAGTTCATATATACAAAATTATTTTGATTTTTTTCACTGGTTAATTTGCATATTGTTTCATGTAAAAACAAAATGGCTACCTGAACTGCATTTGAAGCCTATTCAGAGTCAAAATGGTATAAATTGATGGGTGAGAAAAATAATCAATGATGGTGTTTAGGCCTCAAAAAGGAAATCTCAGGCTCGTTTTCAGATTATTCAAGTCTCATCCTCGGCAGAGCCTCGGATGAGACTTGAATAATCTGAAAACTTGCCTGAGATTTCCTTGTCTCGGCCTCAACCCCATCATAGATTCTTTTAATCCCTTTGTATGCCTGTCTGAGATATTTTTATTACCTAATTACATTAAAAATTGTATGCCTGTTTGTTATTTTCTTCTGTCTTTCTGCTGTCCCAAAATGCCAATCATTTCTGTATTTAGCCAATAGAAATGTACATCTTCATGTGTACTTCCATATAAGGAAATGATAAGCCAGGTGTCAACTGTCAGTGACAAAAATAAACTTGGAGATGTTAATTTCAGGAAGTTTACAGGAGTAATTGTAGTCTGCTGCTTTGATAAAAATCTCAAAATTTAATTTTTCTGAGAATTTTATGCACAAAACAAAATACTGATTGAATTTTTTTTTGTAAGGTTAGTGCATATACAAAATTATTTTTATTTTTCCATTGGTTAATTTTGTTTCATGTGAAACAAAATGGCTGCCTGAACAGCACTTGTAGCCTATTCAGAGTCAAAATGCTTTAAGTGATGGGTGAGAAAAATAACCAATGATGGTGTTGAGGCCTCAACAAGGAAATCTCAGGCTCGTTTTCAGATTATTCAAGTCTCATCCTCGGCAGAGCCTCGGATGAGACTTGAATAATCTGAAAACTTGCCTGAGATTTCCAAGTGTCTGGGCCTCAACCCCATCATAGATTCTTTTAGTGACTAGTGCAGGCCTATACCTGCATGCCAAATATCGATATTTGACTAACGCCGGAGGATAATTCCTACGCCTTAGGAGAAAAAGAGTGTCTTTCTTCTAAAAAATGTCAAAATAGATAAGAAAACACGCTATTTACTCAGTTTCATGTTTCTGTATTTTCCGACGACATTGATATTGTAGGCGCAAAGGTATTCGCCTAATTGAAATATTTACGAAAAATGTACAATAACCTACTTAAAATAGCTGCACATGTATTTCTGTACGAGATATTGGTTGACATCCGCCATTAACACTGAGAAACGAAGCACGCTTGTATTTTGGAATATTTTGAACATTTTCAAACATTTTATTATCAGCGAGGAAATGAGGGTAACGTTAACGCCGGAGTAAGGTACGACTGCAGGTGGAGGAAATGTTAGAGCAGAGAAAAGACCAAATACAATGCCCGATTTTGTTCTCAAGATATTTGGTGGTGTCTATATCAATGAATCATACTTACTTTCACCCCATTATTGTCTGTAATGTCTGGCGCTTACTACCAAGGCTATATACTTCCTTTACTTGACTACGGTTCTATTACATGGGGAGCCATCTCAGATGCAAACCTCGAACGTCTGGCAAAACTGCAAAAACGTGCTGCACGGATAATCCTGCAACTTAGACATAGAAAGACATAGACATTTTAGCTTTTGTCGAATATTCACAAATATGTAACACAAGCCCAGTAGGGCTTTTATTTCGACAAATAAGAGTAAAACAACATGCAAAAAAAACTCACAGCATGCAATAAAAATACAATACGTACAATGAACAAATTTAGAGAAAAAATACAGAATATGAGGTATATCACAGCATGCATTTTGTACATAAAATATGTCTTTATAAAATAATTGAAAAGAAACTCAGGACATGACATCAGTACCGATGCCGATGCCTTTCCCTGCTGTACGGGCAGTCCAAACGAGCCTGGGGAAGACAACATCATCAGTAAAATGCACGAATTGCTACTTTAAAGTTGCCTAAGATGAAATTGTACAAGTCATTCATATTGATTCAGAAAACCTAGCTTTTGTTAGAATGCATAACTTAAATGCACATACCATGCCTTTTTAAATACGAACGTTATTTTTCCCCCTTCTTCTTCTTCTTCTTTTTTTTTTCTTCTTCTTCTTCTTCTTCTTCTTCTTCTTCTTCTTCTTCTTCTTCTTAAAAACATCCGAATGGGTATACGTATATGCTTAAAACGGGATGAAAATGCAACACAGCAACGTTTGTATCATTACACAAATATAGCTGTTAACTACTGTTGCTACTTGCTACCACCCTATTGTATATATCTTCACTTTTGCAGATTACGCGATGGCAGGATTCAATTACGATGTGTATATGTAGCTGTCCTTGGGCATTGCAACTGTAACGAACAGCCGACCCAAGCCACAGCAGAACCCCGTCGGTGGAAAAGCATGCTCATCCCCCAAGGGCAGTTTGCTGCGCAATATACCCAACACTTACTCGATTCACAAAGTTTCGAGTTTCTAATTTGCATATTACTAGCATTCTGGATGCCGCTGATACGTTGCACCAACGTATTCCACCAAGGGAGGCTATCCCGTCACAACAACTATCCCCATACATGCCAAAGACTAATGATGGAAAGTCCTTAACTATCGTAGGCTCACGTCCCAGATTAACCGTAATAAATATGAATGAAATTAATGTATTTGACCAATCGGAACAGGTGTGTCATTCATATTTATAACGGTAAGTATACGGCGATATTAAGGAGGTGCTCTAAAATGAAATTTAATATTGTTAAGTTATGAAAACATGTCTGAGCAAACATTCTCAGATCGCGACAAGGACTTCAACGATAAAATAGCGCGCTCTATAAATCATTTTTTGTTTTTAAATCAGCACATTATCATCCTTGAGGCGTTGGTCAGATCAATATGAAATCTTCTTCCGGCGTTGGCGATCCCATTCGAGTCATAAGCGCTTCGCCAGTAAAACAGTGTGTACAACGAATATGAATTACAGATTATAGCGTGAATAAAATATGAAAAGTTTGGACTTTAATGAATTGTTGACTAAATCAATCTTGACAGTCAAAATCACACAAAACCTTGCATGTTTTCTTGTTAGCTCGCCTGCACGAAGTGCACAGAGCTATTGTTGTCACCTCGGTCGTCCGCGTTTGCGTTTACGTTTACGTCCGCGTCACACTTTCGGTTAAAGTTTTTAAAATTGTTATATCTTGATAATCACTGACCAGAAATCATTCATATTTGAAACATTGCTGCATATGAGAGTCCTCTGTGATTTAGTGTGAAGGGACTCGTGGGGTCGTGCCTGGGGGCGGGGCTAGAGGCCAATATCTAGAACACCTTTGTACAATGCTCAGAGGCTGTGTTAGTTTCTCATCAACTGTAAAGCCTAGAACTGTCAAACCTTACATAAGGCTTCTCCTCGATGTCCCGACTCGGCACCCACATTGACCTACTGACCTTGACCTATATTTCATGCTCCAGTGACTTTCTCATTTTTGAAACCCTTAATATCTCATCAAATATAAAGCCTACAACCATCAAACCTTGCATATGGCCTCTCCTCTATGTCCCGACTCGGCACCCACATTGACCTACTGACCTTGACCTATCTTTCATGCTCCAGTGACTTTGTCATTTTTTAAGCCAACCCTTAATATCTCATCATCTATAAAGCCTACAACCATCAAACCTTGCATACGGCTTCTCCTCGATGTCCCGACTTTGCACCCACATTGATCTAGTGACCTTGACCTATATTTCGTGCTCTAGTGACTTTGTCATTTTTGAAGTCAACTCTTAATATCTCATCAACTATAAAGCCTACAACCATCAAACCTTGCATATGACTTCTCCTCGATGTCCCGACTCGGCACCCGCATTCACCTAGTGACCTTGACCTATATTTCGTGCTCTAGTGACTTTGTCATTTTTGAAGCCAACCATTTATATCTCATCAACTATAAAGCCTACAACCATCAAACCTTGCATATGACTTCTCCTCGATGTCCCGACTCGGCACCCGCATTCACCTAGTGACCTTGACCTATATTTCGTGCTCTAGTGACTTTGTCATTTTTGAAGCCAACCCTTTATATCTCATCAACTATAAAGCCTAAAACCATCAAACCTCGCATATGGCTTCTCCTCGATGTCCCGACTTTGCACCCACATTGATCTAGTGGCCTTTACCTATATTTCGTGCTCTAGTACTCTAGTGCTCTAGTGACTTTTTCATTAAAGTTTCTAGAAGTCTATATCTCTTGAACATGTTGATGGATCAAGTTGATACTTTGCATGTTGGTAGATATTGGTCGGAAGATTTATGCAGTACCATCACGACCCACCCTGGGTGACCTTGAGACTTAGATTTGTTTTGTTAAAGTTTTCGGTTAAAGTTTTTAGAAGTCTATGTCTCTTGAACATGTAGATGGATCAAGTTGATACTTTGCATGTTGGTAGATATTGGTCTGAAGTCTTATGCTGTATCATTATGACCCACCCTGGGTGAACTTAAGGTCAAGGTCATGGCCTTAGAAAATTTTTAGAAAAAATTATCTCTATGTTGATGGATCAAGTTGAAACTTTGCATGTTTGTGGATATTGGTCTGAAATCTTATGCTGTACCATCACAACCCACCTGAGCGACCTTGAGGTCAAGGTCATGGGTCATAGACTTTGATAAGTTTAGTGGCAAAGCACAAGTCAGGCGAGCTACGCTGTCCTGCGACAGCTCTTATATTTTATATGTTCCATACAAAGTATTGTAACATGATCAAAACTTTGTTTGGAAGCAAGACCATCTTACTGCATTTACTTATCATTAAAACTACATAGCCTCCTTGTACTATAAAATATTACATCATTACATACATGTAGTTCCACACAATTTCTTTTTGTTTGGCTATTTCACTCCGGCGTTGGTGGGATTGCGCAAAATGAGGGAGGCTATTTTTAGTTTTTCCAAGGGAAATAATCATGCACCCGTAGAAACTCATCACGAAAAATGTTTTTATCAATGTTTTGAGCAATATATTTTTTTCCATTGAAATTTTCAATTTTTGCAGCAAAAAAATCTGTATATTGCATGGGCATGTTTTACACATAAAACCTGTAAGTTCTGCAGAAGCCTGGGGTGCCTTGTTAGGGCTCTCACTCTGTAGGCCTAAGTTTAAGATAAAATTTATATACATATATCTGAGTAACAATTCCAAGGCGGTACTGCTGTTGTGGTTTGATTTGTTTAATGGTTTTGTAAGGTTTTACCATGTATTGGAATGGTTGTGACGGGATCTTTAAATATAAACTCCAGCCCATCGTAGTTTCTTGAAATTATGACCCTAGGGTGTCCCTGACCTCTTTAATGGCAAGGTCAAGTTTAGAATCTCGGGCTGTTGCACAATAAAATTACGACCCTAGGGTGTCCTTGACCTCTTTAATGGCAAGGTCAAATTTAGAATGACAAGGTCAATGGCAAGGTCAAGTTTAGAATGGCAAGGTCAATGGCAAGGTCAAGTTTAGAATGGCAAGGTCAGTGGCAAGATCAAGTTTAGAATGGCAAGGTCAATGACAAGGTTAAGTTTAGGATGGCAAGGTCAATTGCAAGGTCATGTTTAGAATGGCAAGGTCAAGTTTAGAATGGCAAGGTCAAGTTTAGAATGGCAAGGTCAACGGCAAGGGCAAGTTTAGAATGATGGCAAGGTCAATGGCAATGTCAAGTTTAGAATGGTAAGGTCAAGTTTAGAATCTTGGGCTGTTGCACGAGAAAAAGTGTAAACAATAGATGTTTTGGAAACTATTGCAGCCTGCGACTTGAGAGTTGGTAGATGCAGACAACTAATGAAGTCGATGAAGATATAATATGATTAAGTAAGGTCAAGACCATCTCTTGACCTTGGCCCATCCATCATGTGTCCACTAATTTCAAAGATCATCTCTGAAACAGCATGGCAGATCATGGAAAGCCAATTTAATAGTGTGGAGCATCAATGTGTGTATGAGGAATAATACTTGACATGGCCGCCATGTCCACAAATGCTCAAAACTTCTCCAGAACCGGTGGGCCATTTTTCATGATGTTCTGTAGCACCCAAAGGAAAACATATTAACTACGTGGTGACAGTTGTGCAGGTAGGTAAAACACTCATTTACGAAAACACAGCCATGTAATATACATTGTAAAAATTGAAAATTTTCAGTAAATTCTTTCTATATTTCTCTTATTTTTGCTCAAAACATTGATTGTGATTACACGTTATAACCGCCTCGGTGAGGCGGTTTTAACGAGTACCCACAATATATGCTTTGTAGCAAAACTAAGAAAAATGGGTATTCCCCTGCATACCCAATTTTGTTATATAAAAGAGGGGTTTAAAGGGCTATACATTACAATGACATGTTTTCCTGATGGTTACTATGGTGATATGGGTCAGCAGATCTGCAGGGAGATAGCGAGAATTTTCTCATAGCCCAGATTTGGGCATCCGCCCATTGTGGCGTAGGAAAAGTAGATGGGCTGCTTGTGTCTCCAGGCAAAGCTTCTTAACTACTGACCGACCATCGGATTACTGGTTAACCGATGAAGTCTGAGCCTGCCAGGAAAAGTGGTTTAGTCAAACCATCCATACATATAAGCCTAATATTGTTTTGCTTGGGTGGTTATATGTATGAAGCACATTTTGAGTGTCATGACACCCTTATGTTGGGCAAAAGTCCCATAAAGTAGAGGCAACGTCCCGACATAACCATTGCTGTCAGATAACCGGTTCTTTCTTAAACCCTAGCATTAAGTCGATACAAATGTGAGTATTGTCTGTGTGCTCAGGTGTGGGAACGGACCACCCTGAACGCTATGGACCAGCTCGCACCAATGCACTCATATAGAATTATGTGACTATGACATTTGTAGATTTCATTTTCACAGCTGTGAAAGTGTCATCCATGTTGATAGGCCCGGGAACTATGCTCCCTATGTCTGATATTCAAAACAAACAAATGTCAAAAACATATTGTTTTCACGCCAAGTCCGCAGTTGATGGGCTGCTTTCGGTGTGGAAACATCTACTTAGACTGTGTGTTAATTATTGGAACTTTGAAAATAATAACTGACTTCGCGAAAATAATTATTATTTTCTACCGTGGACACGATTTTCAGTTTTCTTGAGGATTTTCAGGTTACCACATTCTAGGTAATTGCGCATCAAGTCTTGTTACCATGGCAATATGCTTGGAATAATGCTGAAATATGTGAACACAGAAAACAAAGTATCATTGTAAAAGTTTTATTCTGGGGACTGACGTTTAAGATGTTCAAACTGAGTCTTGTGAGGTTATTTTGAAGAATATTTCATTTCTGTCAGTAAAAGGGGGGTTTAATTATTTTTGTCTAACTCGTCGGAATTCATTTTGAACATGTAAACTCGCCAGAGCCACGAGGGCTCGTTTCCCATATTCACCAATCCTGGGCATGGTCGGGGTATACATACAATTGAGCCGCGACGCGAGAAAACCGGTCTTCGGGATTTCCGACCAGGTCCGACACAAACCGGGCTGTACAGTCTCAGAAGCAGGCTAGAAGCTTGAAATTTCGGATATAAGAAGAAGACGAAATATACTATCCGTGTAGCGAAAACAAAGGCGCTGATCAGCTTCGCGGTTACCGCGAAGCTGATCTGCGCCTTTGTTTTCGCCTAGGCAAAAATCCGGTTTTCTCACGATGCGGCTCTAATTATGCATGTTATTGTTTTTGCTCCTCTTCCGCGTTTATAAATTTGAATTTGATTGCAAAATTGTTGCTTTTTTATAAAGTGCTCGACAAATTACCTTGTTCTGTGTTTTCTACCTACCAAGGGCATTTGGAAATATTGGTGGATCTGTGTCAATCGAACGGAACAGGTAAGGTGCATGCTTGATTTAATTGATTCATTTAGAGACGGGGCCTAGTTTTTAAGTCACGTCCAAAGAGCTAGAGAATCACGAGATCGAACCTGCGACCTGGTTAATACGGCAGTAGCTTAACCACTGTGCCTTGGCGGCTTTTAAGGTGGTGCAAGCTTGTGATGACATATGTAGGTTTTTCAAAAACTACGTTAAAAGTTTAAACGAATAGAATCGTTAAAATACATGTATTAAACAAATTAAACGAGTAAAAACTCGAAGAAAAAGAAATGAAAGAATAGGTGATAAAAATCCTCACAGCTGGGATATTCTATCCAGGGAAGACGTTGGTTCAGTATTTCTTACAAGGGGACCCGGGTAAACTTATCACGATTAAATCACGAAATTATCGTGACTATTTCAAAAACGGTTCGGTAGGTCCAAGTGAATCGTGACTAACTTTGAGATATCACAATTTCTACTTAATTGTTTTGACAGACACAAAGTTACGGAAAACTCATGAAGTATGGTATTGTATGTTCGTCTGTGTGTATGCGCCGATATGCCGCGAGCTGTCGTATAGTTGTAGACGATAAGACGTCGTGATTCGGAACTGGTCAAGATTCGAAACTAGCCAAATGACTGTACTGAATTTTAGAGCTTTTGACCGCCGTTTATTCGACCAAGCAAAACTTTCTTTGTCGGGGAAGTACGTAGTTAGTTGATTTTGTGCTAAATACGTCCACGGTCAACAGCTAAGGTCTTGTCGGGACGGTCAGTTATACTAGCCACAAGTCCTAGCCCCGATATAATAAAAAAAAAAAATTATGCTCAACTCAGCCTGAGAGTAAAATTACTATCCTACTCATAAATGTTAAAATCCTACTTATAAATGTTAAAATGCCAACAATTAGCAGGATAAATTACTTGCTTTTGAGTTATCCTACTCATAAATGTTAAAATCCTACTTATAAATGTTAAAATGCCAATAATTATTTGCAGGATAAATTACTTGCTTTTGAGTTTTGAACCTGGAGTTTCTACTAATTTTGACTATTTCAAAATTAAAAAGCAGTTGAATTTTCATGCGCATCTGAGCTGAGGTTAAAAAAATGTACACCTTGTACTCCCGTCTAGATACATTTCATTGGCTTCCATTGATTACATGTCCTTGTTTGTACCATTTGATACTCTAGTATTTTTCAGAAAGCACAGCCCGTGTGTGTGAGATCACGGTTACGTTACGTGCCATTTTTATCAGTCTTTGTGCTGTCATATTGTCACAGGATTGTTAAGAATGGGAAGCAACGATAATCGAAAGCAGCAAACGCACACGGATACGAACGCAGACACCATCATGAAATCTGGCTGACACCACGGACACGAAGACACCCCTCACTCGTAGCTTTCATCTACTAATGGTGGAATCAGCTATAATCAGCGCACACGGACATGGACGCAGACACACTCGAAGAACGCACGGACATGAACACAGACACACTCGAAGCACACACGTAAATTAACGCAGATACCCTCGAAGCTCAGCGGTCTCTTTTGATGAAGCACAAATGGTGAAACGTTAAACATCACAACCAACGGAGCAGCTAAACGAAGCAGGTTTGTACTTCTACTTCCAAGTCGATACTTCTGTGGTGGTTCTTTTTGTTTTATGTCTTGGTGTTTAATATTTTTGTGCTGTTGGCGCCTTATGTATGTTATCATATTTTTTTTAAGGTAACTGATTGGCCACCTATGGGAAAATAGCTGCTCATTCGGCTTACGAAATGTTTTCATGGTATAGGTACCTGATTGTTAGTTTGGTTTTTTCCCACCTCGGGGTTTTGGAGTGGGAATCTTTTGCTGATTGCGCCTTTTCCTGATCTCCTTTGTAAAATTGGCCCCGAAATGACTAACCGAATGATATAGGTTCGTAAAACTGATATATACCGCTGAACGATGCAGCTTCTATATTCTACAAATTCTAGTATATCTGAGAAAAGCAGAATTATAAAATCTGATCGGTACGCCTGAGTTACATGCTTATGTCGGTACTGTGATATTTGAATGCAGACTTCTGGTTACATAAATGACTACCCTTATTCGCAAAGACCAGAATAACTGAGCAATGTAGGTTTGTAAATCTGATAGTATAGCTTAGCAGTGTGAATTTGTGAAGCTGACCAGTATAACTTAGCAATGTAGGTTTGTAAAGCTGACCAGTATAGTTGAGCAATGTAGGTTTGTTAAGCTGACCAGTATAGCTGAGCAATGAAGGTTTGTTAAGCTGACCAGTATAGCTGAACAATGTAGGTTTGTAAAGCTGATCAGTATAGCTGAGCAATGTGGGTTTGAAAAATTTTTTTTTGTGCTGTTGGCGCCTTATGTATGTTTTCATATTTTTAGTTAAGTTAAGGTAACTGAGTGGCCACCTATTGGGAAAATAGCTGCTCATTCGGCTTACGATATGTTTCATGGTATAAGTACCTGATTGTTGGTTTGGTTTTTTTCCCGCCTCGGTTTTTGGAGTGGGAATCTTTTTCTGATTGCGCCTTTTCCTGATCTTTGCCTACTTGTACCTTTGTAAATCTGACCAGTATAGCTGAGCAATGTAGGTTTGTCAAGCTGACCTGTATAGCTGAGCAATGTAAGTTTGTAAAGCTGACCAGAATAGCTGAGCAATGTGGGTTTGTAAATTCTGAGCAGTATAGCTGAGCAATGTAGGTTTGAAAAGCTGACCTGTATAGCTGAGCAATGTACGTTTGTAAATCTGACCAGTATAGGTGAGTAATGTAGGTTTGTAAATCTGACCAGTATAGTTGAGCAATGTAGGTTTGTAAAGCTGACCTGTATAGCTGAGCAATGTAAGTTTGTACATCTGACCAGTATAGCTGAGCAGTGTAGGTTTGCAAAGCTGACCAGTATAGCTGAACAATGTTTGTAAATCTGACCAGTATAGCTGAGCAATGTAGGTTTGTAAATCTGACCAGTATAGTTGAGCAATGTAGGTTTGTAAAGCTGACCTGTATAGCTGAGCAATGTAAGTTTGTAAAGCTGACCAGAATAGCTGAGCAATGTGGGTTTGTAAATCTGAGCAGTAAAGCTGAGCAATGTAGGCTTGTAAAGCTGACCATTGAAACTAGGCAATGTAGGCTTGTAAAGCTGACCATTGAAACTGAGCAATGTAGGTTTTTAAAGTTGGCCAGTGAAATTGAGTAATGTGGGTTTAAGCTGACCGATTAAGTTGAACAATAAAGGTTTGTAAACCTGACCAGTATAGTTGAGCAAAGGCATCTTTGTTGTGTTACTGGAGCCTCTTGGGAACACCAGTGATGCTTGATACAAGCCCAGTCTGTGGTGGTGCCTGAATCTCTTCAATATGCAGGCCCAAAATGCAAACTAGACCATCTAAAGTTGACTGGCAGGAATTACAGTCTTAGGGCAATGAAGGACAGTGTTCATAGTGCTGCAAAAACACAGCAATGATCAGCTGGATTGACATTAGATGGATGAAGAAAGAATAAAAACAACTTTTGTAAATAATTTTCTTCAAAGAGAGGAAAAAATATAACTTGATAAATACAACAAATTGGAGCTTGACTTCTACATATTTCACTATCATAGAACATAAATATGTAAATCTATATTTTTATATGTGGAAAAATGTGGAAAACTTAACAATGAGACAAATATAAAAAGTGTAGCTTTCACCCATATTTGAGGCAAAATTAATCATTACAAAAACATGCCCATGCAATATACAGAGAAATTTTTCAGCATTAAATTGAAAGTTTCATTGGAAAAAATTGGTTAACTTTAATATATTTGCTCATTGATTGTGGGAACACATTAGAAACGCCTCACTGAGGCCCCACAAATGTGTACCCACAATCTATGTTTTGGAACAAGAAAAATAAAAAAAGGTATACCCCTGCAAACCCCAGTTTTGCTATTTAAAAGTGGGGTTTATGGGAGTATACATTTCACCGACATGTTTTCCTTATGATGGTGCTTGCCCCTCACATCAGGGGAGGCTATACCCTCCAGGCCTTCCCCCTTTTTGTATGCTGAATTCTGAGCTTTTTAAGCAAAATGAAAGTGTAAAATCTGGCATAAAAGACAACAAAGAAATTATAAAGGCCTTTTTAGCACACACAACACAATAAGTATAAGAAGCATTTCTGATTCTAAGATGCACAAATCACTTGGTCATCTCCCTTTGGTTGACATAAATATTGAATGATTCTTATGACAAAATGGCTATGATGCCATTTGAGTTTGTATACAACCATGGGAAAAACATGTTTTGTAATGAAAAAAAATACAAACTTAGCACTCAAAAGTTTAAAAATATAAATAGACCCTAACTATAAAATTGGAAAAAAGTAAAATAAAGAACATAAATATCAGAAAATGTAGGCTATTCTAAAAGACCAAATGAGCCGCTGCATGGGAAAACGAACAATCTGCATAGGCGAAAACAAGGCTCAGATCAGCTTCCTAGTAGCTGTGAAGCGATCAGCCCCTTTGTTTTCGCTACACGGATAGTACAATTCCTCTTCTTAATTCCGAAATTTCAAGCTTCTAACCTACTTCAGTGATTGTACAGCCTGGTTTGTGTCGGACCTGGTCGGAACCCAAATTGTTGGGTATGAACAGGCTAAAATGTAATTCTTCTACTATCACTCATGTAAATTCAAGACAAAGTTAATGATCCACTTTCATTTCACACTAATTCTAGATTCTAGCTAACATATAAGCATTTTTTAAATTCAGTTTTACATCCCTTTCAATATTATCTTAGCTCATATAGGACGGACCAATCAGTCTGTGGGGCGAAAACAGGAGAACCCCGAGAAAAACCACCTTGCACAACCACAAGCTCTCACATGTGCCCATTGCCGGGCTCGAACCAACACCAGGCACAGTGGTGAAATGATCAAGTGATTAAGAAACAATGCTCTGAATCGCTCGGCCACTGTGGCCACATACAAGCATTTGTTTTGGATTGTTTTTATGACATATTTATTTGTCATAGAATTTCTCACAAACACACTGGTCAATATACATTATATACTTTGTGTAACAAGTTGATTTTGGTCAAATGAATGAGATTCTATTGTAAAATAGGACAAGAGACGGCTTTCTATAATATTAAAATGAAAATTTTAACAAAAACTATGTGTAGATGTGAAAAAATTACAATAAACATGATGGAAAAATGCTAGCACTTTATCTTTTAATAATAGTTGTACCAAAGCTCATAATTTTTTCATAACTTCTTTCAAAACAATAAAATCTGTGAATGGGAATTACATGTAAAGACCAATATTTGCACAGTAATTGCAAAGTTGATCAGCACATTTGTTTTTGCTTCAATCCCACTTTTTCTTTAATCTGAACAGCCACTTGTCCAAAGACTTGGCCCATAACCCCAGACATGTTTTCTCATGATACAGCTCATTTATCCTAAATGGTAAGCTGCAGTCATGTCGAGACAAGTTGGCTATGCTCCAGTAGGCAAATTACCGGTGCTTTGTGCATATTTTTTCTATTTATTGGCAATGATTGTAAGTACAAAATTTGTTGGTAAAATAAATGTATTTTTATTAAAGTACCAATTTTTTTTTTTTTTGTAAAGAAATAGGACAGACATGGGGATTAAATTTTGGTCTCTGACATGCAGTCAACCATGCAGCTACTTCGGCATTAAACATCAAGCCTGATTATGCAGAAAAAAAAATAACAATAGGAAAGATGATACTGCACTCACATAAAACACAATATAAGAAATTGATTTTAAATATAAAATGATGTAAAATATGAAAGAAAAAAACATTAATGGAAGTGTAGCAATACAGTTCCTTACTGCTGGAAAAAAATGTAAAATAGCCACCAAAAATATAATGATTTCAGTTAGGTAAATGGGCAAAAAAACAAAGGTAGGGCACAAATAACACATTTTAGAAAATAACAGAGCCACCGCATCAGAAAACCAACAATTTGCATATGGGAAAACAAAGGCACAGACCAGTGAATGTGAAGCTAATCAGCGCCTTTGTTTTCACTACATCCATAGTACAATTCCTCTTCAACTTGTATCCTAAATTTCAAGCCTCTAGCCTGCTTCTGTGACTGTACAGGCTGGTTTGTGTCAGACCTGGTTGGAATCCAAACTGTTGGTTTTTCTCATTAGGTAACAGAATATGCAGTCTGGTGTGTTCTGATTTTATGTTCCATCAACAACTAAGGTTATCTTGTTCTGGAACATTTAATGTACATGTTTGGCTTTGTTAAAGCATAACATCACAGCCAATAATCTTTCAGTCATATATAACCAAGGAGCTACTCCCTCCTGCTTATTGTGGCCTGCGTAGTACAATACTATGGACAGCTTAGTGTCTTGCTCAAGGACACTATACTGTGGAGGTAGGTACTGGACCCAGGACTTCTGCCTCAGTAATCCTGTACCCTACTGCTAGGCCACAACACTCCCCTTTTACCAAATATGACATTAATTAATTGAAGAATTGTCTTATCACAAAAAAGATGTCTTTATGGTACAGAATGGTAAGGTATATGAGCCTTCTAGAAAGGCCAGCCCTTTTACGGACAATTATATTTAACTGCCATATCAATTGTATATACGATGCTGTCCCCTGGAGTTGCGCACTTAAGCATTGTTTGACCGTTTAGATTATAATAGAAGCAATTTCTGAATAAAAAAAATAATCCCCTTTTTGCATGAACATGTAATGCATACAATTACCAAATGAAATTATGAAAATGTCAAAAACTTTTCTCTGAATTTCATCATTAGTAAAGCTACCCCCATGTTTATCCCTAACGTCAAAGGTCACATGGAGTTGCGCACTTGACTTATTTGACGTCATTAGATGGCTTTCTTCAAGAAATATGGTATTTAAACAAATGTTTTTTTGAAAATTGTCATATTTCTAGTTAATTAGCCACAAAAAGATGGAATACAGCAGCCCCATGCATAATTAATTTGGCCAATGCAATATACTGGGTAAACAAAATGTCTTGCAAGTACGTTTTACTGATTTTCTCCTTCTGTTCTGTCCCATCTATGATAATTTTTATTTTTAGTTCATTTAATGAAGTTAGCTGACAAAATGTTACTCACAAACAAAATTTTTAATGTAAACTTTCATGCCTTAGACCTGAGACAAGAAACTAAGATGCGCAAGTCCATGTGCCGCGCAACTCCATGAGACTCAACTGTATACGAAGCAGTGCGAGACCTATTTTCTATATCCAAAAACATGGGCTCAGGCATGCTTTGAAGTGACCAAAAATCTTCTGTTCAGGTCAGTCCTGCTGAAAGAAGACTTCCAACCACCAAGCCCAAATGATGTTTTTTTTTTCTGTAGTATAGTGAAAAACAGTTGTCTTGGTCTTTAAGAGCAAGAATATCCAACTCTTGGGTGGGGTGTGTTGTCAGTGTGTCGTCTGCTGTCACAAAAAGCCCTCTTTGTTGTCAAGGAGGTGTGGCCTGTTGTCAAGTAAAGCCAGGCTGTTCTGGGTGTGGTCTGTTGTCAAGGACATACCCACCTGTCAATCATCACCTCCGGGTGCAAGCTGTAGAATAGAACAAGATGTTTTAATTTTTCTTACAGCAATCCTATAATGCACTTTTCATATGAGCCACGACACTAGAAAACCAGTCTTTGGGGTTTCCAACCAGGCCTGACATAAACCAGCCTGTACAGTCACAGGAGACAGCTAGAAAATTGAAATTTCATATTTAGGAAGAAGACAAATTGTACTATCCGAGTAGCCAAAACAAAGGCGCTGATCAGCTGTGCAGCTACTGCACAGCTGATCTGCGCCTTTGTTTTCACATAGGCAAAAATCTGGTTTTCTCATGATGCCGCTCATATGTAACCAGGCATCCAACCCCTGCCCCGAGGAAATGTGGGGAACCTAGCCTGATTTTGACATTTTCACAATCCACGCAGTGCAAGTGGAAGTACCAAGGGTTTGTACTTTATATGCATAACAGGGCAGCAGCAGACTTTGGGGAGCATAACAGGGAGGCGTAATGTAAACATAGCAGACTTTGAGGAGCATAACAGGGAGGCGTAATGTAAACATAGCAGACTTTGGGGAGCATAACAGGGAGGCGTAATGTAAATATAGCGGACTTTGGGGAGAATAGATGGGTTTTTACTAATTGCATCCCAGTGTGGGATTCTTAGCAGGGATTTGCTGAACAAGTTGAAGTCACCTCTATTCCCCAGACCTGCATGGTTACAAATTCATGACTACTGCATACTCTATAAATTTATAATCTAGATCTGCAATGATTCTACTTTCACAAATATATCTTTAGCAATTCAAAACTCTTATTTTGGTTAAGGTAAGCCATTTAATGTCAATAAGAACAACATGTATTTATGTAAAACCCTTTTGTAATAACAATGATCCTATTCTTGTTCACATTTTGAATAAATTTATATGGGTCTTTTCAATACCCGAGAAAATTTAGCATTGGAATCTTGAAACTAGCCAAGAAATCTTGCAATTAAGCATGAAACTAGCCTAGAAATCTTGCAAATCGAGCATATCGGAAGGCTAGCTTAACACAAGTCTACCATGAGCACCTGTCATTTTGCTAGCGATAAAATACTTTGGCTTAATCATGACCAACCATATCCATTTTTGGCTCATCATTCTAAAATGACAACATCTGTGGCAAAGTTTACCATAAAAATAATTGGCATTTGGCAGCTCTAACAACATGGCATTTAAACCATCTGTGTTATGAAATGTTGCTTGGTTAGCAGGTGTCTAAGTATGGAGGAAGCCAAGCTAGTGTATTAGTATGGATAACCTTACTACTCATTTCAATATATGATAGACTTTAAATTGAGCCTCGTCATGAGAAGACCGGCTTTTTGCATATATGAAAACAAAGTCGCAGATCAGCTGTGCAGTAACTGCACAGCTGATCAGCGCATTTGTTTTCTCTACCCAGTTAGTTCAATCCCTCTTCTACTTGTATCCAAAATTTCAAGCTTCAAGCCCACTTCTGTGACTGTACAGGTCATTTGAGCCGCATCGTGAGAAAACCGGATTTTTGCCTATGCGAAAACAAAGGCGCAGATCAGCTTCGCGGTAACCGCGAAGCTGATCAGCGCCTTTGTTTTCGCTACACGGATAGTACATTTCCTCTTCTTCTTATATCCGAAATTTCAAGCTTCTAGCCTGCTTCTGAGACTGTACAGCCCGGTTTGTGTCGGACCTGGTCGGAAATACCGAAGACCGGTTTTCTCGCGTCGCGGCTCATTTGTGGTGGACTAGATTGGAAACCCGGAGCCCAGCTAATTTTGATTAGGTGGTACTTGATATTGTTGTCTTGTCATTTTACATCCTAACAGCATCTAGTTAAGGACAGTAAATAACCTTTTTGATTGTCCCCACAGAGCAGGGAAAATGGCAAAGTTTGGATCTTTTTTTCCTATTAAGAAGGGTAGGGCAAAGAGCATAGTTTTACCTCCAGTTTGTGGCTGGGGGCTGGGGCCTCATAACAGGGACTTAAAGACTGAAAAGTCATAATCCCTGCCCTTCACCATTAAGGGGGGGGGGGTTAAGCTGCATCTAGGACAGTAGAAGCAACAAATCTAATCAGTTTATGTACAACCATTAAGATCAAAGAATGCCCAAGACCTTGATAAATCAAGTTGTCAGCAACGGAATATATAGGTACATGTATTATGTTGTTGAGCTGGAGTGTAACATCCAACCAACAAGAGATGAATTTAACTCATATAAGCCGGGCATTCTTTTTATGGGACATAGGCAAACAGTATAGCCCCAGATGTGATGCTTCAGAATGCGGCGTCCCATCGAAAACTTATTTAAAATTTAAAATTACTGCTGATGCCCCTAAAATTGAAAATGGACTCACCCAAATGAGCCACCTCATGGGAAAACCAACAATCAGCATAGGCAAAAACAAAGACGCAGATCAGCTTCGCGGTAACCGTGAAGCTGATCAGCGCCTTTGTTTTTGCTACTTGGATAGTACAATTCCTCCTCTACTTAACTCCAAAATTTCAAGCTTCTAGTCTGCTTCTGTGCTTGTACAGGCCGGCTTGTGTCGGACCTGGTCGGAAACCACATTGTTGGTTTTCTCACGAGACGGCTCAAATGATAATGGCGGGCAACTCCATCTGTCATTAATGTGTTAAGTATTTTAGCCAAGGGTATAAGAATGGTGTTAGTAGTTTTAGTACTAGGCTAATACCTGGATATATACCGCAAAAGCTTGCTATTTAGTGTAATATTAGGCTAGATACACGCAGTATTTCTATATAAAGTTCCTCGTCACTCATAAGCGAAAACCTCTCGACGTAGACTTGCATTTAATTGCGAAAAATAGTTTTTCTTTATTTGGTTTATTGCTTTACCTTTGTTTGGTTTATTGCTTTACGTCCCAGTCAACAGTTATGGTCATGTCGGGACATTGGCTGTTAAAAGGATCGTAAAGCAATAACTCAAAGAAACAATTTTTTTCACAATAAAACGCAAGTCTATGTCAAGGGATTTTCCTTTATTTGTGACAGGGCCTTTATATTGTACAAGATTTCTTACATCCACCTATTCATCATCAGAATCAGTATCAGGCTGTTCCCAGTGGTCATACATCTGACGGGAGACAAAGTAGATCATTCAAAGTAGGTCATAGACAATGTAGGTCAAATAAAAGTAGGTCATGATAAGTACTACATATCAAGTCTAGATGTAAAGCATGAATTTTATCTTAGACCAAACTAAGAATCATCGAGTGTATCAATGCTCCAAATGGTTATACAGTTATCAACAAAGAAGGTCATACAAAAAAGTATTTTTTGACACAACAAATTGTTAAAACAAACGAAAACAAATGAAAATCATGTATCATCTCTTTTTATAGCTAATATCAAACAAAACCAAATTTCAATACCTGCATTAAAGCTTCAGTATCTGCCAATGCCTGCTTGGCAAGATAACGCTCCCTTCTCATCTTTAACGACAGAGACTCTGGAACATCAGGAACCAGTATGTCGATCAGGCGGCACACGCCAAACACAAAATGTTCAAATATGATAACAAAAGCAAGTCTTATCGCCAGTAAATGCCAATAGAAAAGGGTGTAGGTGCCGTGTTCATCTCGGAATGCCTTGTACCTGAAATTGATTATGTTTTCATAAATTCCAACATAAAAGGCCTGATCAGACTGCTTCTGTTTCATTACTCCCTCTGTCCTATTAAATGCACATTCTGTTGTTTTCATAGCTTCCGGATACTGTTGGTTAAGGGAGACAAACATGCAAATATAGACTAAATGTTTAAAACACAGTTGTTTTGCTTCTGAAATACAACAGCCAAAAGTGTACAAGCAATTTCAATGTTCAGTGCCTTTCATTTTGCTTAACTAAAGTTTCTTTAGGCCATTCATACAACAGGGGTTCAGTTGACAGAGAATTCATATTTTTTGGTTTTAACTTCCCAGTTAATAATTACAATGGAGAGCTAGCGTTTTTTTCTCGAGGACACACTCTGGCACTGTTGGGCGTGAATCCAAGATCTCTAACTTTGCAATCCAATGCTCTAACCACTTAGCCACCTTGCTCCATTAGAAGCAATTTTTTCTCGTATTACTGCTAAAATAGCTACATGTACCTGCAAGTTTCCAACAATGTACCATTAGGGGCTGTAGCCAGTGTAAAGTTAGTATAGCCCTTTAGGTCCCAGTTATAGTGGTACTGATATAGGAGTCGGGGTAGAAACTCTGATGTGAACGCTATCAAGAAAGCCTGTCAGTGAACAAATAAATGTAGTTAGACATTTAACTACAAGGCGCCTTTTGATCATGTGACTTAATGTTTTTCATTGGGAAATGAAGAACATCAAGAAAGATACTTTCATCTAAGGCGATTGCAATAAAAATGTAAATATTTTTAAATAAATATAGCAAATTATATCCAAATTTTTTCAAGGTAAATCTTACCATCATGCTAAGATCAGACCATACCCTTCTGTTGATTCAAGCAGAGAAGCTGTCAGTTGGTAAATACGCACTAAATACAGGTTAATGTGGAAAGGATAACTTAACTGGCTCAATATGAACAACACTCACAGTGTTAAAGGTCTGTAAATCCAAATCAGCAATGCAACACAAACACTTACTTACAATGAATGTACATGAGCCATGATGCAAGAAAACCTGTCTTCGGAGTTTCTGACCAGGTCTGACACAAACTGGCTTGTACAGTGAAAGAAGAAGGCTTGAGGCTTGAAATTACAGATTTAAATGGAAAAAGGATTGTACTATCCGTGTAGCAAAAACACACAGCTAATCTGCATCTTTGTTTCTGCACAAACCTGTTATCTCATTCCCATGACACGGCTCACATGGTACTTACATTACTTATAACTGCCAACTTTGCAAGAGCATCCAGTATGGTAAACCAGACCCCGATATCTTGAGCCCTGTCCGCTACTGGTCTACGAGTCTCACAAACAAACTTTTGAGCATCAAGTCGGATCTCCACCCAGTTGTTTAGCAGGGCGAATAGGGGCGCCAGCGGGAACGCAGCCACAAATATTGTGATGAAGCCGAACTGTAACACTGAAATACAAATGTTCATTAAGATTTATTTTGCGATAAAGACAGACTGTAAATTAGAGTTATTGAACATAAAGTTAAATTTCTACTTTTTCTTTCAGCAGTATCCTTTGCATTGAGTGATTTCTCTCCCTTTGACCATAATTTTTTGAAACGAGTTCAATGATTTGCTCAATCTTTCTATCTATGCTAAGACTTGTGCTAATTTGTATAACTTTTAAAACACACATTTAAATGGATTAGATGATTGAAAGCCTTGCTATACATATACAGAACAGCCAAACTAAACAGCTTCAACTTAAAAGTACAGGCTTCCACTTTCAAATGGCTAATTAGTGATCAAGTAACTTCTAATTCATGTCACCTTCAAGTCAATCAAAAACTCAAATCCCTGATTTAGGGTGGCAGGCTGGGGAGAAAAGCACAAAGGTATACCAACCCATTTCCAGATATTCTTCAAAAAGCCCCTCATTTTCTATCAATTCATAGTCTTCCTCCCACCTCGACCGCACCACACTTTTATCTATTTTGATCTTCATACGATGGAGGAAAGTTTTGATCTTCCTGAAATACATTTAGTCCCATTTTTTAATTTCTAGATTCCCTTATTTTCTAAACATTCATTGTCTTTCCCCTTCCTCAACCATACCACACTTTTTATCCATCAGGATAACAGGTCTGTTTAATGAATTCCCCCTTGAACCCCACTTGTATACAGTAAACGCGGATCTAACATGTACCCAAAATCAATATTCTAAGCATACAAATTAAATAAACTTCCAATGAAATTTTCAATTTTTACAGCTGAAAAAAATCTCTGTAATTACATAGGCATGTTTTCATAATGTCTATTTTGATCTGCCTGGAATACAGTAAGACAATGTCAGTATAATAACCATTGTTGAGAATTGGGGCCAATATAATAAAATTAAGCCCTCCAATAATTTCTTTACTGACAGTTCTATGATGGTTCTGCTGTGATTTATTTTCATGTTGTCTGTTTGTTCTATCTGCCTCTCTGTTGTGTTAGCAGTTATTGCTTTCCCAGTAAGCTAGTCAGATTGCTACCTTACTGGAAAGAGCTGGTCATCTTGGTCTGTATACGTGTTGTTTAAATTAATGTACTGTCTTCAAAAGTCATTTCTTTACACATCATTTTTAAAAATTAAACAAATCATTTCTAGGCATGCCTTGTAGAGACAGCTTACCAATATATGAGCCAAGATGCAAGAAAACAGGTCTTTGGGTGTTCAACCAGGTCTGACACAAACCGAGCTGTACAGTCATAGAAAAGCGCTCGAAGCTTCGAATTTTGGATTTAGCAAGAAGGGGGATCGTACTAAGTAGCTAAAGAACAGGCACTGATCAGCTGTGCAGTTAATGTGCTATTTCACCATTAATTGTGACTGCATTTCATTCTTTTTTTCTTCAAGACTTGGGACTGGTAAATAAACTATCACTTACGGTACTAGCACTTCTTGAGCATTGTTGATAATCTGTTTACCAATCATGATAACTGCTAATTGCTGGGCAAGTTCTACTAGACAACCACCATTATTACACTGAAACAGAGATTGATGATGATGATGATGGTGACTTGTTTACCAATCATGATAACTGCTAACTGCTGGGCAAGTTCTACTAGGCAACCACCATTATTACACTGAAACAGAGATTGATGATGATGATGATGGTGACTTGTTTACCAATCATGATAACTGCTAACTGCTGGGCAAGTTCTACTAGACAACCACCATTATTACACTGAAACAGAGATTGATGATGATGATGATGGTGACTTGTTTACCAATCATGATAACTGCTAACTGCTGGGCAAGTTCTACTAGACAACCACCATTATTACACTGAAACAGAGATTGATGATGATGATGATGATGGTGACTTGTTTACCAATCATGATAACTGCTAACTGCTGGGCAAGTTCTACTAGGCAACAACCATTATTACACTGAAACAGAGATTGATGATGATGATGATGGTGACTTGTTTACCAATCATGATAACTGCTAACTGCTGGGCAAGTTCTACTAGGCAACCACCATTATTACACTGAAACAGAGATTGATGATGATGATGATGGTGACTTGTTTACCAATCATGATAACTGCTAACTGCTGGGCAAGTTCTACTAGACAACCACCATTATTACACTGAAACAGAGATTGATGATGATGATGATGGTGACTTGTTTACCAATCATGATAACTGCTAACTGCTGGGCAAGTTCTACTAGACAACCACCATTATTACACTGAAACAGAGATTGATGATGATGATGATGGTGACTTGTTTACCAATCATGATAACTGCTAACTGCTGGGCAAGTTCTACTAGACAACCACCATTATTACACTGAAACAGAGATTGATGATGATGATGATGGTGACTTGTTTACCAATCATGATAACTGCTAACTGCTGGGCAAGTTCTACTAGACAACCACCATTATTACACTGAAACAGAGATTGATGATGATGATGATGGTGACTTGTTTACCAATCATGATAACTGCTAACTGCTGGGCAAGTTCTACTAGACAACCACCATTATTACACTGAAACAGAGATTGATGATGATGATGATGGTGACTTGTTTACCAATCATGATAACTGCTAACTGCTGGGCAAGTTCTACTAGGCAACCACCATTATTACACTGAAACAGAGGGACATTATTAATACAATGAAACAGTGGGAAAATGATGATGATGATGGTGACTTGTTTACCAATCATGATAACTGCTAACTGCTGGGCAAGTTCTACTAGACAATCACCATTATTACACTGAAAAAGAGATAAATGATGATGATGATGATGGTGATGATGATAATGATCAGTTTACCAATCATGATAACTGCTAACTGCTGGGCAAGTTCTACTAGACAACCACCATTATTACACTGAAACAGAGAAACATGGTGATGATGATGATGATGATGATGATGATGATGATGATGATGATGATGATGATGATGATAATGATGATGATCTGTTTACCAATCATGATAACTGCTAATTGCTGGGCAAGTTCTACTAGACAACCACCATTATTACACTGAAACAGAAATTGTTGATGATGATGATGATGATGATGATGGTGACTTGTTTACCAATCATGATAACTGCTAATTGCTGGGCAAGTTCTACTAGACAACCATCGTTGTTAACAGAAACAGAGATGATGATGATGATGATGATGATGATGATGATGATGATGATGGTGATTTGTTTACCAATCATGTTCACTGCTAACTGCTGGGCAAGTTCTACTAGGCAACCACCATTATTTCACTGAAACAGAGATTGTTGACGATGATGATGATGATGATGATGATGATGATGATGATGATGATGATGATGATGATTATCTGTTTACCAATCATAATAACTGCTAATTGCTGGGCAAGTTCTACTAGGCAACCACCATTATTACACTGTAACAGAGATTGTTGATGATGATGATGATGATGATGATGATGATGATGATGACTGATGATGATGATGGTGACTTGTTTACCAATCATGATAACTGCTAATTGCTGGGCAAGTTCTACTAGACAACCACCATTATTACACTGAAACAGAGATTGATGATGATGATGATGATGATGATGATGATGATGATGATGATGATGATGATGACTGATGATGATGATGGTGACTTGTTTACCAATCATGATTACTGCTAATTGCTGGGCAAGTTCTACTAGACAACCACCATTATTACACTGAAACAGAGATAGATGATGATGATGATGATGATGATGATGATGATGATGATGACTGATGATGATGATGATGATGATGATGATGATGATGATGATGATGATGATGATGATGATGAAATTTAAACCTCTTTAAAGCAGGTTTTTAAGAGAACCAAAAGGGAACTCTGTATCGCTATCAGACGATTCCGCTTATGTGAGTCAATTTTGGAATGAAAGACATGAGAGAGGATTTATAATTTTACATAAGACTCACTTTATACTGACTGTAGAAAAATATATACAGGAAACTTTACCTCTTCACTGCGTAACCCAAAGAATTTGGAATAATGTCCTGGATAACCAGTAAACCTGCAAGGAACAAAGGATCATAAATTAGCAATAATTTACATAACTCAATGTGTCCTAAAATGGAAACTGTTTTTTTTGTTTTGTTTTTTTTTTTCTTTTGCGATATCGTACAAATAAGAACATACACCATGCATTTTTGTTTGTTTAATGCTTTACATGCTCTGCCAACAGTTAAGGCCTTGTTGTGTAAATTATCTCAACTTCACTATTCCTACACAAGCCTTCCCAGGCAGATTACCAGTCCTTAGTGCACATTTCTTTCACCACTGTGAAACAGCAGGAGAATAGATATTCTTAATAATTACCTAATTTTCAATATGATTATATGATTACACCAAACATTTTTTTTGTGTCAAGGTCTACAGCTTTTCTGGACCAGTGAGTTTACTATTTGTGGAGTGTTACGTGCCAGGCGTAACTAGAAGATTAAGGAAACCAACAAGTTGGTTAGCCAGCAACAAGCTTTGTTTAAAATTTAACAAATTTATTTAGAAGTGATTTAACCAGTAATTACATGTGAAACAATCAAAAGCATATATACAATCAAACAAAAATGAATGTACAATACCTTTCAAGATGTTAATTCCCTTAAAGAATGTCTGAATGTCCCTCAGAATTTTTTAACACAAGTCTGTATCAGTTTCTGATCCCAAGAATTAAAGTTTGTTTCAAAATAGCACTATGTCCCAATCCAGAATCGAATATCACAAAGTAATCCAAAAATAAGTTTAAATTCCAGTAAGATAGATTTTGACTTCTTAATAGTAACAGTACCCAAAGATTGTCCTTACGAAAATTTGTAGCCCTTATATAGCACTGAGGAACATTCAGGATTCTTCCAGCAAATTCTATGATATCATATACTAAAAATAACAAGTTGTTTACCAAAATTTAATGTTTTGGAATATTCTAGAGAGGCCATTATCCTTCCAGAAAATTCCACAATATTCTTTTGACATAAAAAAAAGATTTTTCTAGAAGATTCTACATCTTTGGTTCTTCCAGATTTTTCCGGACTTTTCCGTCAAAGAACAATTTGAAATTTCTAGAAAATTCTGAAGTAAACAACCTGTTTATGTCCAATATCTGGGACACTAAAAGTAAATAATTGCTAAGGACAACAAGTAAACATCATATGTATAACATCATACTTTCCTGGGCATACTCCCTTGGGAAGTTTACCAGTATTGAATGCACATCTTTCAACAAGTAACTGTCATACATAACACTTCCCCTCTTCAAAGAAAAGAAAGTTTTATAAAATAAAGCTTTCTTTTGCAATACTGGATAATTGTATACAATATGTTTAGCAAAATTTGTGCAAAACTAATCAAATACAACAGCACAAAGCTGGACATCAGCATTGTAGAGGCACTTAAGCTCTGCTTAGGGTGTCTGGAATGATATTATCTCTTCCTCGGATATGTCTGATGTCAAGATTGTGCTCTTGCAACATGAGACTCCACCTGAGTAAACGCTGGTTCTTGTTTTTCATTTTATGTATGAAAGTCAGTGGATTGTGGTCACTGAAGACAACAATTGGTGCATGTGAAGAAGCTAAGTAAACTTCAAAGTGCTGAAGTGCAAGGATTAGAGATAGGCATTCTTTCTCTATGGTAGAGTAATTTCTCTGATGCTTGTTAAACTTTTTGGAAAAATAACAAACAGGATGGTCAACACCATTGTCATCTTCTTGCAACAATACACTGCCTGCACCAACATCACTGGCATCTACAGCCAACTTGAACTCTTTGTCAAAACTTGGTGCTAAGAGAACCGGAGCACTTCTAAGTATGGCCTTGAGCTTATCAAATGACTTCTGGCAGTCATCCGTCCAAACATACTTGGCCTTCTTACCAAGCAAGTTTGTCAGAGGCTCAGCTATAGCCGAGAAGTTGTTGCAGAATTTCCTGTAATATCCAGCCATACCCAGAAAGCGCATCAGTTGTCTTTTGCTAGTAGGTACAGGAAAATCTGAGATAGCCTCAACTTTAGCTTCTACAGGTTTTACCTGACCTTGACCTACAATGTGTCCAAGAAATGTCAAGTTTGCATGGCAAAATTCACTTTTTGCCAAGTTCACAGTTAGTTTAGCATCACTTAGCCGGTCAAAGAATGTTCTGATTGTCTGCAAGTGTTGTTGCCACTCCTCACTGAAGATAATAGCGTCGTCGATATAGGCTATACAGCCATCCAGATTGGAAATCAAACTGTTGACCAGCCGCTGAAAAGTCGCAGGCGAGTTCTTCATTCCAAATGGCATGACTTTATACTGGTACAGTCCATCTGGTGTAACAAATGCCGAGATCTCCTTTGCTCTGTCCGTGAGGAGTATCTGCCAAAATCCCTTTAGCAGATCGAACTTTGTAACATACTTGGCATGTCCAATATTATCAATGAAGTCATCGATTCGTGGGATGGGAAAAGTGTCTGTTTTAGTGACAGAATTGACTTTTCGATAGTCTGTGCACATTCTAAATGTCCCGTCTGGCTTTGGTACAAGAATACAAGGAGAACTCCATTCACTTTGGCTGGGTTCAATGAAATCATTGTCCAGCAAATATTGAACTTCTTCCCTGAGATATTGCTGTTTTACAGGGTTCATTCTGTAAGGATGTTGCTTTACAGGTTTTGAACCTTCAATAATGTCAACATCATGATAGATTTTGTCAGTTCTGGATGGAATGTCCGGAAATAAGTGCTCATATTCGAGAACTAACTGTTTCAGTTCAAGTCTTTTGTCTGAATCAAGGTGAGACAGTTTCTGATCAAGATTCTGTAGTATGTCAGAATTCTGGAGTTTCGATGACGAGGGATCAGATTTCTCCAAGTTGAAGTCCTCAGAGTCCATTTGATTTTGTTCATGAGGGACAGAATTAACTATATTTACTGATGAAATAACAGAACTATCCCTATCAATATACTTCTTGAGCATATTAATGTGACATAGCTGTTTTTGCTTGCGCCTCCCAGGAGTGTTAACAATGTAATTCACGTCACTTAACTTTTTATCAACAGTATACGGGCCATTATATCTAGCTTGTAAAGGTCTGCCAGGAATGGGCAAGAGAGCAAGTACCTTGTCTCCAGGTTCAAAATTTCTGTCTTTAGCATTTTCATCATAACGAATCTTCATTTTGCTTTGAGTAGATTTGAGATTGGACCGAGCTGCATCACAGGCCTTTGATAGTCTGTTTTTGAAATCAGACACATACTGAAGTAAGTTCAAAGAACTATCATCATCTGAGAGAAATTTCTCTTTTAGAAGTTTTAACGGTCCACGTACAGTGTGCCCAAAAACAAGCTCAAATGGGCTGAACCCCAGAGACTCTTGTACAGATTCTCTTACAGCAAATAGAAGCAAGTGTATGCCTTCATCCCAATCTTTTTCAGTGTCAAAGCAGTAAGATCTGATCATGTTTTTCAAAGTTTGATGGAATCTTTCTAAGGCACCTTGGCTTTCAGGGTGGTAAGCCGATGACTTGTATTGCTTAATTCCAAGTTCGTACATGACTTGCTGAAAAATTCCTGACATAAAATTTGAGCCCTGGTCTGACTGGATAGATTTTGGAAGGCCTACAAATGTGAAGAACTTCACAAGTGCATTAACTATTGTTTTAGCCTTGATATTTCTGAGTGGGATAGCTTCAGGAAAGCGAGTTGAAGCACACATTATGGTCAGAAGATATTCACAACCTTTCTTTGTTTTGGGTAAGGGACCTACACAATCAATAATCACTCTGCTGAAAGGTTCATCAAAGGCAGGAATGGGCTGTAACTGAGCTTTTGGAATGGTCTGATTGGGCTTTCCTACCATTTGACAAGTGTGGCAGGATTTGCAATGCTGTGAAACATCAGATTTTAATCCTGGCCAGTAGAAATAATTTAGAATCTTGTGATAGGTCTTATTTACACCTAAATGGCCTGACATTGGAGTTTCATGGGCCAAGTTTAAGATTTCAGGGCGATAAACCCTAGGGATCACAATTTGGTGGTTAACAGTCCACTCATCTGCTGCGGAGACATCCGGAGGACGCCATTTTCTCATCAAAATGCCATTTTTGACATAATAGCAAACAGGAACCTGGGATATTTCATTTTCATTAAAAGCCCTTTCAAATAAAGGCGAGATCTCAGGATCACTGTGTTGTTCTTTACAAAGCTGTGACCTTGACAGCTGGTCATGACCTTGGTCATTTGAGTTGGAAGGTGAAAGGTCATTTTCTGACCCTGACCTTGGATTGCTAGGGTCAGTCTGAATATCAGACTGACTAGGGGAAAGAGATGTTGAAATCTCTTTATTAAAGGACTGACCTATCAAAGTGTCAGTTAAATTTATGTCCTGCATCCCATCATATAATTTGGCTTTCTTAGCCATTGCCCTAGTAACAGCACAAAAAGGGTAAAGGTCAGGAATTTCCTGCTCAATGGGATCAGGCGGTTGATCAACACATGGTGTGCTGGTCAAAAGTGGGTTTACCACAACCTTATCTCCTGCCAAATCATTGCCTAACAGCAAATGAATACCTTTAAAGGGTAAGGAAGGTCTAATACCTACAGCCACGGGACCTTTAACTAAGTCTGAGGACAAATAGATATTATGGAGTGGTACATTAACAAATCCACACTCTACGCCCTGGATAAGGACACTTGTCCCAGAAGAAGACTTCTCGGAAAATGGCAAGGTATCTGCCAAGATAAGGGATTGAGAAGCTCCGGTATCTCGTAAGATTTTGATAGGGGTAGACTGGGCAGAGTCACTGTTAAGTGACACAAAACCATCTGATAAGAATGGTTCATAAATCTCCATAATAGAATCCTCAGAGACTGACTCTTTACAAGTTCTGGTCAGTATAGGGTTTTCTTCCTGGATACAAGACTGTGGTTTAGCCTTTAAGGAGGTGAGGCCTGTCGGTTTAGCACTATCTATATTTTCTCTTTCTTTCTTTCGTTTCAGTGCCAAACATTCAGAAATAATGTGGCCAGTTTTCTTACAATAATTACAAATTGGCTGGGATAAGGGATTTTGTCCTTTGTTTTCACTAGAAAATTTGGGTTTTGGACTGGAATTGTCAGTTGGATTACTGGGATTGGCTTTGGGACCGGACTGAGGGGAATATGGTTTTGACTGAGGGGTAATTTGCTTTGATTGAGGGTTATATGGTTTCCTAGGATATGGCTTGTTGACAAATGAAGCCTTATGAGTCAAAGCATAGTCATCAGCTAAACGTGCTGCTGTTTCCAAGTTTTCAACTTCTCTTTCGTTCAAGAAAGCCTTAACATCAGAATTTATGCACCATTTGAATTCTTCAACAAGCATGAGCTGCCTTAGCTTTGCATGATCAGAACCTACTTTCTTTGAAGAACACCATCTATCAAATAGTTGCTCTTTTGTTCTAGCAAACTCAACATGAGTCTGGTCATGTTCTTTTCTACAGTCTCTAAATTTCTGCCTGTATGCCTCAGGGACCAGCTCATAAGCCTTAAGAATAAATTCCTTTACTGTATCATAATCTGAGCTTTGCTCAAGAGAAAGCTGAGTGTAAATTTCTCGAGCTTTACCAATTACAACACTTTGCAAAAGCAAGGTCCAATGCTCTTTTGGCCATTTCAAGTTTTCTGCCACCTTCTCAAAATGTAAGAAATATTTGTCAACCTCTTTTTCTTGAAATGGAGGAACGAGACGAATGTGTTTTGTGACATCAAATACTGTACTAGTAGCCAAAGGCAAAGATTTTGATTTTGATTTGTCATTAAGTTCAATTTCCTTCATTCGTAACTGAAATTGCCTTTCTCTTTCTTTTTCTTCAATTTCAAATCTCAATTTTTCTTTTTCAATTTCGAGCCGTTCTTCTCGTTCTAATTTTTCTTTTTCAAGCCTTTCTTCTCTTTCTAATTTTTCTTTTTCTAACTCAATTTTTTCTCGTTCTAATTCTCTTTGTTTTTCCTTCTCTCGTTCTTCCATTTCTAACTTTTGTTTATGCATTCTTTCTTCCCGTTCTAAAGTTTCCAATCTTATTCTTTCTTCCCTTTCGGCCTTTTCTGCCCTTATTCTTTCATCCCGTTCTAAAGTTTCCAACCTTATTCTTTCTTCATACTCAAATTTTAGTTTTTCCATCTCAATTTGTCTTTTGATTTCTAGTTCCCTCAACTGCAAGTCAGTCTGAGTGACTAGAATCTGAGAAGTAGCCGAGGAATCAAAAATTTCCTCGTCAACAAAAAACTGAATCAAAATGTTCTTAATTTCATGTTTTAACATGGAAGTCTTGATATTTGACAACCCATAATGATCAGCTATGTCTAAGAGGTCACTCTTTTTGGCCTTATCTAACAGCTCCTGAGAAGGCGCAGCAATAAAGTCACTTAGTTTGAATGACATGGTTGCTTTTTGCTGGCTTTAGCTATTAAAACAGCAAACAGTGAAGATACTTTAGAATTTTAAATAAATTTGGTGCACAAGAAATTTCAATCCCGGACTCGAGCCCCCAATTCTGTTACGTGCCAGGCGTAACTAGAAGATTAAGGAAACCAACAAGTTGGTTAGCCAGCAACAAGCTTTGTTTAAAATTTAACAAATTTATTTAGAAGTGATTTAACCAGTAATTACATGTGAAACAATCAAAAGCATATATACAATCAAACAAAAATGAATGTACAATACCTTTCAAGATGTTAATTCCCTTAAAGAATGTCTGAATGTCCCTCAGAATTTTTTAACACAAGTCTGTATCAGTTTCTGATCCCAAGAATTAAAGTTTGTTTCAAAATAGCACTATGTCCCAATCCAGAATCGAATATCACAAAGTAATCCAAAAATAAGTTTAAATTCCAGTAAGATAGATTTTGACTTCTTAATAGTAACAGTACCCAAAGATTGTCCTTATGAAAATTTGTAGCCCTTATATAGCACTGAGGAACATTCAGGATTCTTCCAGCAAATTCTATGATATCATATACTAAAAATAACAAGTTGTTTACCAAAATTTAATGTTTTGGAATATTCTAGAGAGGCCATTATCCTTCCAGAAAATTCCACAATATTCTTTTGACATAAAAAAAAGATTTTTCTAGAAGATTCTACATCTTTGGTTCTTCCAGATTTTTCTGGACTTTTCCGTCAAAGAACAATTTGAAATTTCTAGAAAATTCTGAAGTAAACAACCTGTTTATGTCCAATATCTGGGACACTAAAAGTAAATAATTGCTAAGGACAACAAGTAAACATCATATGTATAACATCATACTTTCCTGGGCATACTCCCTTGGGAAGTTTACCAGTATTGAATGCACATCTTTCAACAAGTAACTGTCATACATAACATGGAGTTCATGAGTAACATTACGGAAACATCTCCGTTTTCGCAAAGTATTCCATAATTCAGAGCTGATTTGATTGAATTTTTGCATTAATTACACTTTCTGTCCATCAAATCATGTATTTTGATTATCTGATATGATCACCTCATCGATGCTATGATAAACAAGAATTGACAATAAGCAAGGCTTATTAGATACCACCCGCTGTGAATGCCCTTACCTGTAAACAAAAAGAAGAAAAAATGTCTAAGTTCTCATAGGTGTCATTTTGTCAAAAATTATTTTTTCGCAATAAAATTTCTTCATGCAAATGTCCAATGGGTGTACATCATGTAGGCACGATATGAGATTGTTTCATCAAAAACTGTGGTAGGAGTTGATCGGCCCGTGAATGCCCTTACCTGTACACAAAAAGAAGAAAAATTGTCTAAGTTCTCATAGGTATCATTTTGTCAAAAATTATTTTTTCGCAATAAAATTTCTTCATGCAAATGTCCAATGGGTGTACATCATGTAGGCATGATATGAAATTGTTCCATCAACAACTGTGGTAGGAGTTGATCGGCCCATGAATGCCCTTACCTGTAAACAAAAAAAAAGAAAAATTGTCTAAGTTCTCATAGGTGTCATTTTGTCAAAAAATTATTTTTTCGCAATAAAATTTCTTCATGCAAATGTCCAATGGGTGTACATCATGTAGGCACCATATGAAATTGTTTCATCAAAAACTGTGGTAGGAGTTGATCGGCCCATGAATGCCCTTACCTGTACACAAAAAGAAGAAAAATTGTCTAAGTTCTCATAGGTGTCATTTTGTCAAAAATTATTTTTTTGCAATAAAATTTCTTCATGCAAATGTCCAATGGGTGTACATCATGTAGGCACGATGAAATTGTTTCATCAAAAACTGTGGTAGGAGTTGATCGGCCCGTGAATGCCGTTACCTGTAAACAAAAAGAAGAAAAATTGTCTAAGTTCTCATAGGTGTCATTTTGTCAAAAATTACTTTTTCGCAATAAAATTTCTTCGTGCAAATGTCCAATGGGTGTACATCATGTAGGCACAATAGGAAATTGTTTCATCAAAAAGTGTGGTAGGAGTTGATCGGCCCGTGAATGCCCTTACCTGTACACAAAAAGAAGAAAAATTGTCTAAGTTCTCATAGGTGTCATTTTGTCAAAAATTATTTTTTTGCAATAAAATTTCTTCATGCAAATGTCCAAGGGGTGTACATCATGTAGGCACGATATAAAATTGTTCCATCAAAAACAGTGGTAGGAGTTGATCGGCCCATGAATGCCCTTACCTGTAAACAAAAAGAAGAAAAATTGCCTAAGTTCTCATAGATGTCATTTTGTCAAAAATTATTTTTTCGCAATAAAATTTCTTCATGCAAATGTCCAATGGGTGTACAGCGTGAAGGCACAATATGAAATTGTTCAATCAAAAACTGTGGTAGGAGTTGATCGGCCCGTGAATGACCTTACCTGTAAACAAAAAGAAGAAAAATTGTCTAAGTTCTCATAGGTGTCATTTTGTCAAAAAAATTTTTTTTTGCAATAAAATTTATTCATGCAAATGTCCAATGGGTGTATAATGGGTGTACATCATGTAGGCACAATATGAAATTGTTCCATCAAAAATTGTGGTAGGAGTTGATCGGCCCATGAATGCCCTTACCTGTAAAAAAAAATTAAAAAATTGTTTAAGTTCTTTTAGATGTCATTTTGTCAAAAAATACTTTTTTGCAATAATATTTCTTCATGCAAATGTCCAACGAGTGTACATTATGTAGGCATAATATCAAAAAAATCTAAGAAAAACTGTGGTAGGAGTTGATCGGCCCATATCTGCACACCTTAGAAAACTTGCACAAAAAAATTGTCTAAGTTCAAACAGCTGAAATTTTGTCAAAAGTATTTTTTTCAAACGAATATTTCTTCATGCACATGTCCAGTGTGTCTGTATTGTGAAGGCAAAGTATCAAATAGCTCCAGCAAAAACTGTGGTAGGAGTTGATCGGCCCGTATATGCACTACCATGGAACCCATGTTGGAAACAATGCACAAAAATTGTCTAAGTTCACAAAGCTGCAAATTTGTTAAAAATTAATTTTACAAAATAATATTTCTTCATGCACATGTCCAGTGTGTCTGTATCGTGATGGCAAAGTATCAAATTGCTCCAGCAAAAACTGTGGTAGGAATTGATCGGCCCGTATAGGCACTACCATGGAGCCCATGTTGGAAACAATGCACAAAAATTGTCTAAGTTCACAAAGCTGCAAATTTGTTAAAAATTATTTTTCCAATATAATATTTCTTCATGCACATGTCCAGTGTGTCTGTATCGTGATGGCAAAGTATCAGATGGCTCCAGCAAAAACTGTGGTAGGAGTTGATCGGCCCGTAAAGGCACTACCATGGAACCCATGTTGGAAACAATGCACAAAAATTGTCTAAGTTCACAAAGCTGCAAATTTGCTAAAAATTATTTTTACAAAATAATATTTCTTCATGCACATGTCCAGTGTGTCTGTATTGTGATGGCAAAGTATCAAATGGCTCCAGCAAAAACTGTGGTAGGAGTTGATCGGCCCGTATAGCCACTACCATAGCACATGCACATCCCCTGTAATAGAAAATGCTCATGAAAAATTGTCTATGTTCTCTCAGTTGTAATTTTGTCAAAAATTATTTTTTCACTATCAAACTACTTCATGCAAATGTCAAACATGTCACCATTGTATTGGTAAAGTTTCAGAGTTATTCATGGAAAACTGTGGTAGGAGTTGATCGGCCCATGAAGGCACTATACATATGCATATAAACACAGCCATTAAGAATTACAAAGGGAAATAACTCTCACAGAACTGGCCCCTAGCCCCTTATGTTTTATCATAATATTTGCCCCATCAACATGTATGTGTGTGCAAGGTTTCATGAAATTCCTGCTAAGGGGCTTCAAGATATTAAAGAATATGCATATAAACACAGCCATTAAGAATTACAAAGGGAAATAACTCTCACAGAACTGGCCCCTAGCCCCTTACGTTTTATCATAATATTTGCCCCATCAATATGTATGTGTGTGCAAGGTTTCATGAAATTCCAGCTAAGGGGCTTCAAGATATTAAGGAAACAAAGTGTTACGGACGGGACGGACGGACGGACGTGAAAACAGTATACCCACCTTATAACTTCGTTATAGCGGGGGGTATAAAGATACCCACAATATATGATTTTATGGATAAATATTACAAATCGATAATTTCATACCTACCTCTGATTTCCCCCATTTTCACTATATGTAAGGTGCAAATCAGCGGTAGCTTTCATACGGAGATGCTCCCATGATGAAAAGATGTTATAACAAGTATGTTTGATCAAGAGACTTACCTCCCTTTAAAGAAGGCTATATAGATGATGGATGAGTAGAAATTTACAAACTGGAATATAAACACTTTAAATATCAACTGGTCCTCGTGTTCTGTCTGGGTACGGTGCATTTCTGGAACAATAATAATAAGAATTTCTATATTTTAGAAGGTTAACATATTTGAGCCGCAATATAAGAAAACCAACAATCTGTATAGGCACTAACTGCAAAGCTGATCAGCGCCTTTGTTTTCGCTACACTGATAGTACAATTCCTCTACTTTCTAAATCCAACATTTCCAGCCTCTAACCATCTTCTGTGACAGTAAAGCCTGGTTTGTGTCGGACCTGGTCCAAACCCAAATTGTTGGTTTTCTCACACACAGGCTCATTTAGCACCAACACCAGTCTTCCAAAAGATCCGCAAGTGAATGCAAAAATATATTCAGACTTCTTTGTTTTTGTTAGTTGTGTATGGTTAGTTGTGTATGATGTGTGACACAGAACAAGCCAGTGCTTGCCATATGAGGCCAAGCACCAGGCATGGCAGCTACTGGCCTTTGGTATGACAATGTCCAAGTTTGATCCCGCAATCTTGAAGCCCTCTAACACTCAAGCTAATAGGACCTGTACATATATATTACCGACATCCATTTTTTATTTTGTGAAACTGGGGTGAAAGGGTATTCATTATTTTCTTCAAACAATGTTTGTTGACTCTTTGAGGTGGCACTAAAACACCTGGAAGCAATCTATGTTTCCAGACCCAGACTATTAACTTAATCCTGCATGCTGAGATAAAAGGGTTACTTCCCTTACACCAGTAATTTACTTCTCAGACAAAAAATGCAGGATAGAAATTAAGAACAGGATTTTGGTGTGCTTTTTTTTTTTTTTTTTTTTTTTTTATTTTGCACTTCTGTGATTTCCCTGCTGATAGACTTTTCATGAAAGTGTTGCTTAAAAATGTTTCTTATCTGATGTGTCAGGGAATTCGATGCTTATTTTGGTAGTTCTGTTGTGTATATACATGTACATGTATTTCGTTGCCAAATAAGGCTGAAATGACGGCAGCCGTCAACTTCAATCCTTAAAATTTGAGGAAGAAAATTAATACTCACCCCACTGAGTCATCTTTTTAGCCAGTTTTTCATACACCCTACCAAGGGCCATGATGAGAATCAAATTAACGACTGCCGCTGACATACTGGCGATGATTTGGGCCCTCGGTCGTAACGTCGGCGACTGGAACAGTGGAATGCTCACCAACACTCGGTACATTATAACAGCGATAATAAAAATAATAACTAAGGTCATCTGCAAAGAAAAGAGAGAACAAAGCATAATCGCAGTGTATTTATGGGTACTAGGAGATTACATCTGCAAATTCCAAGGAAAGTTCAAATACTGAATTTACACAAAGTTGCAAACACTGTGCTGAAATTAACTGATAACTCTGAAGGTAACAAAACATCTTTTCATAAATGCACACATCAGATATTTTATATTTAGGATGTGTTGCAAAAATTGTCGAAGAAATAACATACATGAAGTAGGAACAATCACTCTAAAATAAGTGAGAAACAGGTTAATCTTACTTTGGGTCTGAATGTTGGGGGGTCTGAATGAAAAGGACATGCAGAAAATTTTACCATAATAAGTATCACAGCAACGCCTGATAAGATCCTAGGAAGTCTTTTACGTGGCGGGAAATGTGGCTCCTTCACGCCTGTCACAGGGTTTTTCTCGTATGTTGGAGCTTTGGCGCAGTATTCAGGCCGAGGACGTTCCTCTTCTTCCTCATAATCAACGACGTCCCAGTGATGTGCGAGACTGGCATTCTTCCGCTTCCAATATTCTAGGAATGTCACAGCTGAAAAAAATGTTTTTGTTTGTTTGAATTTTGGTTTAATGTCCCAGCCATCAATATTTTCAGTCATGTCAGGATGAAGCCACAGTTTCCTGAGTAGTACCAGGACTCAACTTGGCATCAGTGTGATTCAATCCCAGGATCTTGCGATTTGGAGTCTGATGCTCTACCACTATACAATTTGGTCCCCTAAACAATATTTTTGTATGATGAGTGGCCTGCTGGCCATTCAATTTCAAATGTTTTCTAGATTAATTCTTAATTATAAATCTAAAACATGTTTTGTAATTACTGCTCTAATTATATGAGTTAAGCAATGCAAGCTAAAATAGAAATATAATACTCATAACAAAAGAACATCAACTGTATACTCTAACCAAAAAGTACCCAGCGGGCACATGACGTCATAATGACGTCATATCAACGTCGATGTGCCTGCTGGGTATACTCACCCCAAAAAGAAACAAAGACAGCATAAACCACAGTGGCCGGGTGATCAAACAGGTAGGATATTCTCATGTAAATACACACGTCAGAGAGATACCAGTAGGGACAACCTATGTTTTCATCACACAGAGGACACATCTTGTAGGTCTTATTACTGGTACACACCTCATTGCTGAAATCAGAAATGAAGCAAATTTGATAAAATATTAAGTTTTCCCCCCATTCTTTGATCTTTGAGCTCTTTTATTTGAGCTGATAGCTGATCGTCTTTGTTTTCGCAACAAAGATAGTACAATCCTCTTCTTCCTAAATCCGAAATTTCCAAAGCTGTAGCTGTACAGGCCAGTTTGTGTCAGACTTGGTCGGAAATGCTGATTGTTTTCTCACGCGAAGGCTCATTTGTGTACAAACTCTGGCCAAAAACTGAAACCAAAGTTCGCGAAAATGTTGCATAAATGTCCATCGAGTTAGCCCAATTCACAAAAGCTTTTTGAATTGCATTATTAACATAATAAGAAATGTGAAACCGTTAAAAACCAAATTTCAGACTTTTGACTCTACAAGACCCAAAATGTCAGAAAATGTCACATATCCACTGGGCTTCCCAACACACCGAAAAGTCAAAGTTGCCAGCTCAGTGTTTTTTTTAACTTAATAAATAACGAAAAAATTGCTGGCAAAAAAATATCTTGCTCAATTCAATCATTATTACGCAAAACTAAGCATACATACGCTGGCGTGTTGCTGTCCATGGTAAATATACCATACAGGAAAACAATGATCCCAACAAAGGCAGCTGGCAGTAACCAGGCTGTGTAAAAACCTGAAACAGATTAAGCACAAATATACAGCTTCTTTTGTTTGTTTATGGTGTGTCAACCTCCTAGTCAACAAGTTTTTAGTCCTTTTGGGACAGAGTCAACACTTAACCATAACTACTGGGAGTGAATTTGACATGCTCAAGAACACAACCCAGCACCACTGGGGATCAAATCACATACTTCTCAATCCAGAGTCCAAGACTATAACCATGAAGCCATCACCATGCTGCCTTTGTATATCTATAAGACATGTTATGAGAAAATCTGTGTTCACATTTCATGGCTAAAGGGTTAAGTTTTTGGATTCAGAAATTAATGGAACTGACCTATTTCATAAGTGAGGCTAAAAAAGCTAAGATTTATAATCCACTGAGATTTATCCATGACAAAGACATACGCTATTCTTTTGAAAATTGATCATATTTTGGCCTCAGAGACTGACCATTCAGTCACATTCAGTCTATGACCATTTAATTTTAATGGCCAAATATTTTTCTAAACGTACCTAACCAGGCAAAGTATATCCCTATCTTCTCTCCAAAGTAATCACGGATGTGATCAACTGGTTGATATTTATACCATTTCCACCACCTAGCCCAGTAGTGGTATAAAATCTGTCGGGGATTCAGAGACTCAGGGTCTACATAGTGTTTTGGAAGCTCATAGGGACCCTGTGGGTAAAAAGTAATGTAGAAAGAAACCACAAAATATTTGAGCCGTGCCATGAGAAAACCAACAATGTGATTTTGAACAGGTCTAACACAAACCTAGCTGTACAAGCACAGAAGACGGCTGAAGGCTGGAAATTTTGGTTTCAGAAAGTAAAGGGATTTTACTATCCTAAAAAAGAAAACAAAGGCGTTGATCAGCTTCGTAGTTACTGCCAAGCTGATCTGCGCCTTTGTTTTTGCCTATGCAAAATGTTGGTTTTCTTATGAGGAGGCTCGTATGGCCAAATCAAACTGTATAATGGATAGAAATGTTTGTTTGATAAAAAAAAAAAAACATCTTGCTTTAAGTACACCAGTG
Organism: Rugalucina vietnamica; assembly: GCA_964017185.1. Lineage (NCBI taxonomy): Eukaryota > Metazoa > Mollusca > Bivalvia > Lucinida > Lucinidae > Rugalucina > Rugalucina vietnamica. The sequence goes on along the minus strand of OZ024882.1, from coordinate 2,990,403 downwards.
CACAATATACACAGATAAAGGTAAAGCCACTCGCATAATGTATCTTAACAAGAACTCCGCGGAGGTCGATATCGCACCTGCATCAGGCAAAGTCAATGGAACGTGAAATATAGGTCAAGGGCACTGGGTCAAGGTGCGTGCTTGAAGAGTATGTCAATGACAATTACTATGCAAGGTTTCACACTCGCAGCTATCAATGATGCAGAGAAAACCAAACTTTGACGTAAAAATTAACAAAGTCAATGGACCATGAAGTAGAGGTCAAGGGCACTGGGTCAAGGTGTGTGCTTGAAGGGTATGTCAAGGACAATTACTATGCAAGGTTTCACACTCGCAGCTATCAATGATGCAGAGAAAACCAAACTTTGATGTAAAAATTAACAAAGTCAATGGACTGTGAAATATAGGTCAAGGGCACTGGGTCAAGGTGCCTGCTTGAAGGGTATGTCAAAGACAATTACTATGCAAGGTTTCACACTCGCAGCTATCAATGATGCAGAGAAAACCAAACTTCGACGTAAAAATTAACAAAGTCAATGGACCGTGAAATATAGGTCAAGGGCACTGGGTCAAGGTGCGTGTTTGAAGGGTATGTCAAGGACAATTACTACGCAAGGTTTCACCCTCATAGCTATCAATGATGCAGAGAAAACCAAACTTCAACGTAACTTCAACGTAAAAATTAACAAAGTCAATGGACCATGAAATATAGGTCAAGGGCACTGGGTCAAGGTGCGTGCTTGAAGGGTATGTCAAGGACAATCACTATGCAAGGTTTCACAGTCACAGCTATCACTAATGCAGACAAAACAAAAACTTTGACGTAAATGTAAAACTTCGACGTAAATGTTGACGGACAGACGGACGAACGAACGGACATACGAACAAACGGATGGACGGTCAGAAATTTGGACTCCTATATCGCACCCTGCTATAAGCAGGTGCGATAAAAACATTTTTTTTATTGGATTTGAAGTTTAACATCCCACTCAACAATTTTTTTTTCATTCAAGATGGAATGGAGCTAATGTGTCAAGGTCAAGGACACAACCTGGCACCAGTGTTGTTGCAAACCAGGACCTTTTGATCCAGAGTCTGGACCCTATCACTTGGCCACCATGTTCCCTGTTAACTTTTGATCAACTTGAAGGTCCCATCTCTGACCATAGCTGCTAGTGTATCATTTCACCTATTTATTATGAGTGGACTTGCCTGTCATTATCAATTGGGTGAGTCCACTGTCCTTTTCTAAAACATATGGAGTTTGTTCTTTATTATATTCGATTTAAATGCAAAGATGCAATGTATTGGTGGAGGAAGATTCTGTAACAAAATCCTCTATGTTACACGTAATGAAAATACACCCTTTCGGAAATCTGCTCTCTTTTTGTGCATTATATGTCCTTTTTAGGGGAATCAGAAGTGATTTTGAGTCTTTATTCCATTTTTCTATGAAATTCCTTTGCGCAAACAGCATAGCCCCAAATGGGACGCCACAGAACGGGGCTATACTGTTTGCCTACATCCCACAAACAGGAGCCTTATATGCATTAAACAGAACATGTGTAGCAAATTCTAAACTATGAGTGATGCCACTAATACTGCAGCTTGCAATTTAACTTACATCATGTAAAGGAAAAGCGGCAACATAGACTTCCTCCTCTAATAATCTTTCAACTCCGATCTCGGCATGTTTCCGTTTACCATACGCTGCCGTTGTCAGTATCTCCCACACTATTCTACTTCTCTGTGTTGTCGTGAAATACGAGTCGTGGTTATCACTTCCCAAAAACCTGAAATAATCAAAAGCCTTTGACAGCATTATTTTGGACATTTTTAAATGTTCTCCTTGTATAGGCTCAAGTTCAAAACAGGTATTGAGGCTTCTCATCAGGCTAGATTTTGATGCTATGAATGCCACAAGACAAACTCTTGAGAGTAGTAATTAAATGATCAGTTTGTGTTTAATGTTTCACTCAACAGGTAAGGTCATATGGAAACATGGCCTCAGTTTTAAAAGTCATCTGAAGAAGTGGAGAAGCCTCAGACTGATCCCATGACCCCTGATTTACAAGGCAAATGTCTCAACTAGGATTCTGTAGGAAGTAACAGGACATTGAGTAATAGGACATCGAGTACATGTTCATGAATTCTACAAATGCTAATAATCACAAAAATCTGCTCATTTCCTATTTGAGCCTGTGCATGAGAAAACCAACAATTTGGGTTTCCGACCAGGTCCGACACAAACCAGGCTGTACAGTCACAGAAACAGGCTAGAAGCTTGAAATTTCGGATTTAAGAAGAAGAGAGATTGTACTATCCGTGTAGCGAAAACAAAGGCGCTGATCAGCTTCGCGGTTACCGCGAAGCTGATCTGCGTCTTTGTTTTCGCATATGCAAATTGTTGGTTTTCTCATGCACAGGCTCATTTAAGAATTTCATGGATACTCATACCTCTGCAGTTTTGATTTCTTGAAGACGCAGGTATAGTAATCTAACGGTTGGTTGGGAACATCCTCATGAAGAAGATTAGGAATTCTAAAGGTGCTCAAAATCTTGTCTGACCAGTTGGATCTTGGGTTCGGATGTGCCTGTGAAGATAAATTAACACTATAGGGATCACAAGTTAAATAATCTAGCAGTAACTGTTGGTTGGGAATATCCTCATGAAGAGGTTCAGAATTCCAAAGGCAAAATTAATGAAGAGAAGGAAAATGTATATTTAATTTACTTATTGCATGCTTTAATTATAACTCCCTTACTGCATGCTTTCTTCTATACAATTTTAATCAGACCTTCTGCATTGAAGCAACAGACTTCCCAAGGAGCATGCAACTTAAAACAAAATCGTCTTTTTTGTTAGTAACTTTTTTGTTTGTTCAGCTTAAATAGTTTGTTTGTTTCAGTAGGTGCATTTATTGGATAAGAAAAACAGAGAGATTTTTAAGTTGTAAAAATTGAAAATTTTCATTTAGCTAGGCAGTGAAGTTTTAGATAGCAAACAATGATCTTTAGTCTTTCAGGGCAGCCATTTTAAAAATGGTGGTCATTTTGTCCGCCATTTTAAATTTTTAGCTGGACAACAATATTTTTTAAAATTGTTGGGCATTCTGAGCATACATGCCAAATTTCATGCTTGTTTCACCAAGTGCACGATTTTTATTGAAAATTGACTTAATCTGCCTAGCTAATTAGAAAATCTTTGATTTTTTTTTCTTATTTTTGCTCAAAACATAGATTGTGGGTACACGTTAGAACCCGCCTCGTGGAGGCAGTTCTAACGAGTACCCACAATCTATATTTTGGAGCAAAAATAAGAACAATAGGTTTAACCCTGCCTACCCCAGTTTTGCTATATAAAAGTGGGGTATGAGGGGGTACACATTTCACTGACATGTTTTCCTGATGATTGAATGGGCTTGTTTTTGTAATGGCATGCTGACCTGTAATGGTGCCCTCATACAAAGATCTTCTGCGTAGAAACAACACACTTCCCAAGGAGCGTGCAACTTGACAAAGTTAATCATCTTTCGGTTACTCTCTATCGAATCCTTTAATCAAAAAGAAACATTTACAAAATTTGGACAAGCTTTAGAACGTCTGTAATCTCAACCAAACTGTTCCTTGACATTTGAGCCGCCTCATGGGAAAACCACGAAGCTGATCTGCGCCTTTGTTTTCGCCTATGCAGATTGTTGGGTTTCCCATGTGGTAGCTCATTTACCAGTACACTATGTAATTCCTTTCCCATTCTCTGAAACTGCCTTTTTTGGATCTTTGAATCAGCAGTAAAAGAGGAACAATATGGTAGAACACAATGTCATATGAGCCTGTGCATGAGAAAACCAACAATTTGGGTTTCCGACCAAGTCCGACATAAATCTGCCTGTACAATCTCAGGAGCAGGCTAGAACCTTGAAATTTTGGATTTTTACACTATCAATGCAGTGAAAACAAAGGCGCTGATCAGCCATGCAGTTACTGCATGGCTGATCTGCGGCTTTGTTTTCACATAATTTTATGCAGATTGGTGATTTTCTTATGCAGCAGCTCATATATTTTCATGACCATGGCTTCATAAAAATGAGACTGGGACCTCGGTGTTAAATAAACTGTTGCTAAATGCCAAGTTCTAAAGGCAGAGGATTGGTATATAATAGCATGTTGTCACATGGAACATCTTATTCTTAATGTGCCATAACATAAAGCTCCATTTACCAACAAAAATAAGAGCTGTCGCAGGACAGCGTAGCTCGCCTGACTTGTGCTTTGCCACTACATCTGTTAAAATCTATGACCCATGACCTTGACCTCAAGGTCACTCAGGTGGGTCATGATGGTACAACATAAAACTTCAGACCAATGCAAAGTATCAACTGGATCAATTTACATGTTCAAGAGATATAGACAATATAAAAACATTAACCAAAACTTAAACACAAAACTTCCAAGTCCGTGACCCTGACCTCAAGGTCATCCAGGTGAGTCGTGATGTACAGCATAAAACCTGAGACCAACCTGCAAGTATCAACTTTATCCATCAACATGTTCAAGAGATTTAGAATTTAACCAAAAAATTTAACAGAAAATTTATAAGTCTGTGACCTTGACCTCAAGGTCACCCACGGTAGGTCATGATGGTACTGCATAAAACTTCAGATCAATATCTACCAACATGCAAAGTATCAATTCGATCAATCAACATGGTCAAGAGATATAGACTTACAAAAACTTAAATCAAAAACTTAAACACAAAATTTCTAAGTCTGTGACCTTGACCTCAAGGTCACCGAGAGTGGGTCATGATGGTACTGCATAAAACTTCAGACCAATATCTAGCAACATACAAAGTATCAACTCAATCCATCAATATGGTCAAGAGATATACTAGACTTACAAAAACTTTAACCAAAAACTTAAACACAAAATTTCTAAGTCCGTGACCTTGACCTCAAGGTCACCCAGGGTGGGTCATGATGGTACTGCGTAAAACTTCAGACCAATATCTAGCAACATGCAAAGTATCAAAACAATCCATCAATATGGTCAAGAGATATTGACTTACAAAAACTTTAACCAAAAACTAAAACACAAAATTTCTAAGTCCGTGACCTTGACCTCAAGATCACCCAGGGTGGGTCATGATGGTACTGCATAAAACTTCAGACCAATATCTAGCAACATGCAAAGTATCAAAACAATCCATCAATATGGTCAAGAGATATTGACTTACAAAAACTTTAACCAAAACAAAAACTTAAACACAAAATTTCCAAGTCTGTGACCTTGACCTCAAGGTCACCCAGGGTGGGTCATGATGGTACTGCGTAAAACTTCAGACCAATATCTATCAACATGCAAAGTATCAACTTGATCCATCAACATGGTCAAGAGATATAGACTTCTAAAAAACTTTAACCGAAAGTGTGACGCGGACGTAAACGTAAACGTAAACGTAAACGCGGACGACCGAGGTGACTACAATAGCTCTATGCACTTCGTGCAGGCGAGCTAAAAATGCCAAACAGTTTTCACAGAACTAAATCATAGAACTACATAAGTACAGGACATATCGTTGGCTTAATTGAGAAATATGACTCCTTAATAACTCCCTACAGACAGATTTCTGCTCCATTTCCATCATAACCGAGAAGCTTAATGGATTTTTCACCAACTTGTTCTGATTGTCACCGATAATTTGGTGTCACATGACCATTATCACAGATAATGTTTGAGTCAATTATTTGATAAATTTGTTTGTTTGTTCAAGCATATGCTTTATGTCCACTGTACAGTCGGATTTAGAAAGAAGAGAAATTGTACTATCCGTGTTGCGAAAACAAAGGCGCTGATCAGCTAGGAAGTTCAGCTGATCTACGCCCTTGTTTTCACATATGCAGATTGTTGTTTTTGTCCTATTGCGGCTCAAATGACAGATACCGTTTGGACAGTTTTAAAGTTTTTTGTCCATTTGCTACCAATTCAAATGCCCTCATAGCCTTTCTGTTATTTCTTTGTAGAAAGAACATCTATCTAGTCCAGTTCTCTTTCATGAATGTGTTCTTAATGTCTGGGATATCCATTCTACAAGCAACTTGAAAATGAAAATTTAACCCATTCACACAGATAATTTTATTTAACAATATGAAAGTTCTCGATCTAATGGCAATTGAGTTAGAATTTGAGTTGTCTTGCAACAAGACCAAGTCTCCCAAGAGCTATGAAAGATGAATATTCAGATCAACGCACACATTGGCTGAATTGGCTGAGTCTGAGATTCTGAGATGGGTCTTCCCTACATCAATTATTTCAAGAGACATCCATTATTTCACACAAGAGTCATCAATTATGTGAAAAAGATCCTATAAAACGCTATTGATATTCGAAGTGCTTTTCATGCCGACCTCCTGAGACAACTAGTGATTACTGAGAAAATACAGCAGATCATGCAATTCTGAGAATTTGTCAGGTTGCTAAACTATTTTGAACTTTTGACACTTTTGAAGCTTTCTGGATTTTAGAGCCATCAGAATGCATATTGCATCTTAAAAAGGTAAGGGTAAAAATGGACACATAGAGCTAATCAAAGATAAATGACAAAGGTAAAAAACATGCAACCTAAGCTGGAGCGTATTTTCAGGACATGGAGAATTTCTCATGATAAATGAGCCTGTGCGTGAGAAAACCAACAATTTGGGTTCCGACCAGGTCCGACACAAAACAGCCTGTACAGTCACAGAAGATGGTTGGAGACTGGATATTTTTTAGTTAGAAAGTAGAGGAGTTGTACTATCTGTGTAGCGAAAACAAAGGCGCTGATCAGCTTCGCAGTTACTGCTGATCTGCGTCTTTGTTTTCGCCTATGCAGATTGTTGGTCTTCTCATGCAAGGGTCCAAATTTTAATCCTTATATGAGTCACATTATGAGAAAATCAGATTTTTGTGTATGCAAAAACAAAGGCACAGATCAGCTTCACAGTAACTGCAGGGCTGATCAGTGTCTTTGTTTTCGCTACACGGATTGTAAAATTCCTCCTCTACTTATACCCAGAATTTCAAGATTCTAGCTCTCTTCTGTGGGTGTTAAGGCCGGTTTGTATCAGACTTGGTTGGAAACCCCAAACCCCGAAAGTGATTTTCTTGTGTCATCAGTCATTAAACACCGAAGCCATTTATCAGACTAAATAAGGCACTGTCAGCTTAAGTCAAAACGAAAAATATTTTACTTTTAAAGTAGAGTTGTTGGAAAAGCATTATAGCTCCTTGGGGAGCTGTATCTTCCATATTATTTCAGCTAAATGTTTTTTGTTGTTTTTTTTATTTTACTGTCTTAAGCCCCTATCTCACTGGAATGTGACAACCGGAGACTAGTTCCCGAATAGTTCGCGACTATTACGCGACAAAGATTAACGATATAAACAAAACTTTCATGTTGCAGTCTCATTGAATAGACATTTATGCGACACATTCGCGAATTTCGGTCTAATTTTGAAAATATATCTCGCGACTGTCGCGCGATCGTCGCGCGACTGTCGCATGACAGTCGCGCGACATTCGTGAGAGTGTCTCACGACTTTCCCGCGAATGTATCTATTTTAATTTTAATTCGTACAACAGTCGCACGACATTTATTTTCTCGCCAGATAGTCACGAGTTTTTCGCATGTTGTCTCAAGACTGTCGCGCGACCGTGACATTCGTACGAGTGTCGCAAAAATTTCGCATTGTAAATTCGCCAAAATTTCGCGGCGACAGGTTCGCGACATTCACACGAACGTCGTGCAACCGTCGCACGACAGTCTTGCGAAATATTTTGGGAAAAAAATTTGCATCCAATTTTTAAACATGTTTAAAACCTTCTCGACCAGTTCGCGACTAGTTCGCGACACGTGAAAATTCTCACGACACTCGCACGAATGTCGTGCGAAAGTGCCGCGACTAAATTCGCGAAACAGTCGCGAGGAATTCGCATGCCAGTGAGATACTAGCTTTACCATGAGCATCTAAATTCAGGGGACAGTATTCCATGAGCATTTTTTTCAATGTTTATTCTTTTCAGTCATATATTTTTTCTTTGTTTACAATACCCTCCAGCCTCTCCAAAAAGACAAGTACATGTAATTAATGATCTATGGGTATTGCTGCAGAGTCTTTTGCACAATGCAAACCAAAGCAAATCAGTCAAGTTAGAAAGTCAATCTGTATTGAAGTCATTTCCATTGACCTTTCACAGAATCTTGATGCACAATAAATGTCTGGCCTTGGATGGAACTTCTTTATGGCCCTGTAATTCAATTACATATAAATAATTGAACAAGTTCTCCAGCCCAGGGCACTTTTTTATCCATATATAGATATGTTCTCAAAGGAGACAAAATGCACAAGTGATATAGTCCGGCAGGAATATGGGATATTTTCACTGGACCTGGTAATCAGGTATAAAGTTTTTTTCTTGATGGATTCCTGTACTATAGGCATTGCCTTTCAAGAATCTGACTGATGACACTTTGTCATCATTGGGGGTTTTGAGAAATTCAAGATGGCGTCCAATATGTCTGCCAAATACAGGGATTTCAACTATAATTTTAGTTATAATGATTTTAAAGTATTTCTGTGCTTATTTTGTCATCAAATCATGACTGATGATCAAAGGTGAAGCTTCACTCTTTGTAAGAAAGCTGTAAACATCAATCTTTTCAAGATGGCATCCAAAATGGCCACCAGAAATATATTATTCAACCAAATCATTAATAACAATGACCTAAAAGTATTGTTGCTTTTATTTTTAATGACATTAATAATGGGGGACAATTAAAGGTGAAGCTTAATTCCTTTTAAGACAGCTGTAAACACAAGATGTTTCAAGGTGGCATCCAAAATGGTTGCCGATATATGCGATTTTTCTTTAGTTTTCATGTCGGTGCAAAATTGGCAAAAAAGGCCTAAGTATGATGATGCCATATATCTTTTAAGTCCATTAACAAGTGCTTTGCCTATATTTTAATGAAAATAAAAGCTTTGCTGCATCTCAATATCTAATGAAAAATACAGATTTAACACAATAGAAGACTATGTTTACAGTTCTAATATTGTATTACTGAACATGAAATGACAAATCAGGGAATATGATCCACGAATACATGCGCGGATCCAGAGGGGGGGACCGGGGGTCCAAACCCCCCCTGGAATTTGAAAATTTTACCTAAAAAAAGGTAATTTCGGGATTTTTTGGGGGTTGGACCCCCCCTCGTCTGTGACAAAAAATTACCATTTTCGTTGGACCCCCTCTCATGAAAATTTCTGGATCCGCGCATGGAATAAATGGCTTCAATGTAATTGTATAATATTTAACACAAAGCAGTTATCGTTAGGCAATAACTTCAAAAGTAGCATTAACATAAACAGTGTAGCATAATAGGTTGACACAAAGATTTGTTAGCTTGTATATGTCAGTCCAGTTTGATCAGAGTCTTTGCTTCATACGTGGAAATCATAGTGACAATCTACTAAGCACACAGTAGGTACTTATATGGTTTAAAATGCCCAAGTTTCCATATTAATAAGTAATGCTGTGTATGAATTGTTATATTCTTACCAGACCAGATGCATCTACTGAAAGTTAGAATAAAGGGTCTGGTTTCCTGTCCACTAAGTGGTTTGACTCAAAACTATAATTGAGCCGCGACGTGAGAAAAAACCAGTCTTCAGGGTTTCCGACGAGGTCTGACACAGAAACAGCTTTAGCTTGTAAATTTGCTTTTAACTTAATTTCACGTTGAGGTAAAGAAGACTTTACTAGAATAGAACTTCCACCAGAAGCTCTTGCACAATCACAGTGGATGTGATTGTAAACATTAAAGCCTTTGAAAGTAAAGTTGTCGTCAGTTTTCAGAAAAGTTTCTCGAAGACAGAAAACAGACGGTCCTAGCAGAGTTAAGAGTAACATCAATTCATCATTACGTGGTTTAATTCCTCGACAATTCTACTGTATACATGTAATTCTTTGTTTATTCTTTCCATTAAATAATTTTCAGAGAATTAAGAACTTGACCTTTCTTTATTATAAAAGACAGGAACCTACTTTCAGTATTGGTAATTCTTGGAAGATGCACTTTGCGAGGACTAGTAGGAGTGATATCCTCTTCCATGCTGTCCCCAAGACAGTCATAGTAATTCTCAGATCTAAAGGGGTCATCAGCCCCTTTAGGTATTTTCTCGGACAGAAGCTTCTGTTTGTCCTTTGCTGAGTGATGTTTTGATGGTGCAAGAGGCTTTCCTCCAGCAGCTGAAGGTTTACCCCCTGCAGTTAGAATCTTACCTTCTGCAGTTTTGCTCTACGGAGTGCTTTGCACAGGGGGAGGATTGCCTCCTGCTAGTGCAGGGGATACTTTACCTCCTGCAGCCTGGTTGGTACCAGAAGGGGCATCGCCTCCTGGATTTTTATGTTTTTTTAATCTGAACGTCGTATGTTTCATCAGTTTGCTTCATGGCATCATCTAGTTTGACTTGTGTGCCAGGACTTTTTATGATGCTGGCATAGTTCTTGTTTGTCATGGACGATTGCTGTTCTACAATTTTTTTGCGCTTCGAAGAAGGGCAGATTTCTTGACTGTATATTTTATCTTAAGGAGCTCCTTTTCGTTGTGCCAAGTCGGACAGTCATGTGAAAAAGTTGGATGTAGGCCACTGCAGTTGACGCTCTTTGCTGCTTTCTCAAAGTTGCGATCATCACTGCAGTGTTTCTCTTCTCCACAGTTTGAGAAGCCTTCGTGGTGCAGTGGTTATGCTACTCGCCTTGTAAACCAGGGGTCGCAGATTCTCCAGTCCGTCGGATGGGACTATAAACCGAGGTCCCATCTCCATATGACCTTAGTTGTTGGTGAGACGTTAAACCCCTATCAACCAACCTCTCCACAGTTTGCACATACTTTTTTCCTGGTACATCTTCTTTCATGATGGCCGAAAAACTGGCAATTGTAACATCGTAGAGGATTTGGTACGTATACCTCTACGTTCACGGATATATATGCTGCTTTTATTTTCTTTGGCAATATGGTTGTATTGAAAGACAAAACATAAGTGTTTGGTCGTTTGAGGACTCCGTTTCTGCGAACGTGAATGTTTCGAATCTCTTTGACACCTTGAGTTTTCACTTTGAGACTGCACGACTAAAAAGTGTGATACGTTCTAAGCTGATTGTGACATTTATTGTGTAATGGGCTGTTGAGTTGATGGTTCAGAATCCGAAGATTCATACGACTCTTCAGCGAATTTCTTACGCTTGGATGTAGTTTGTGACGATTGTTTATTCGAATCTCTCATAATTAAATGGATGAATGATTCATCTTGAATGCTCTCCGCCCTCCATTTAGCCCTAAAGGGAACACATAACTGAGTGGCTTTCCAACTCAAAAGTGTTAGAAATACACAGAGATATACTCGTACAATCTTGATGCTTACACGATTGACCCATTGAGCCGCCACCTTCTAGGAATGATAAAGATAGAAAGACGCTTATGGGCATATGGTAGGTATCAGGGACGATACTGAAAGACAGGAAAAGAAAGCAAAAGGTATTCCTAGGGCTTGGCGCGACAAAGCCGATTGACCATACCCGAGTCCGCATGGCCTCCCGTCTAGCCGAAATCAGGGCCAGAGTGATGTGTTGCATGCCGACTATTAACGTCAGCACAGCAGACACACTCAATCACCAGGATCCCTTAATCCAAATGACACGGGTCGCCGCTCATGGCAAACGAGCGGCTCCTCTATTCGACCAGGTTTAATGGTTCCGCAAGAGGGGGGTGACCGGCCAATTCTAACGCAGGTCTGGCACGGGATGGAGGTTAATCATGTTTTGTTTTTAATCATGCACCTTCTTGGACACGTTTTTCTATGTAATGGCTGAGAAGTACTTATATCTGATGAGTCCATAATCTCCCTATTGTCAAAACTATTAAACACCACAGACTTTCCACATTATGGCAGCCATCTTGGACATCATCTATGATTAACAAATGTTAATGCCAAGACTGTTGAGTTAAAAGCACTGGGAGTGAATCCATAATTGCTATGAACAATATCACTGAAAATCAATATTCTGGCAGCCATCTTTGAAAACTATTGGCAATCAAATAAGAACCATATTGTGGCAGCCATCTTAAACATCGTGATTCAACGATAAATCTGTGAAATCAGGACACAATCAGATATGTGAATGTGGACAGTTTTTATACAAAACAATGTATGTTGATATGCTCAATGCATTGTCAAAACTGTTAAAATTACCGAAAATCGATATTCTGGCAGCCTTCTTGGACACTATCTTTGATACACCAGTATATCCAGAATGACTACGGTCAGATAAGTTGCTGTGTGCAATATGTGAAGGAAAAATGCATTTTTTGATTCATTTACGGGGCGAAAAGTACCATTATATCAAAGCTTTGAATTTCTGAAAGACCTTTTGGACGCCATCTTGATTTTCTCAAATTCCCCAATGATGACAAGGTGTCATCAGTTGGATTCTTTGAAGACAATGCCTAACCAACACGAATCAGTAAAGAAAAAAACTTTATACCTCATTACCAGGTCAAATTGATTTCCTGCTGGACTAATATAGGGAAAGGGGGTTGTTGAGGTCTGGGTCTATTTTCATTCTTTGTGTATAATGAGCAGGCAACAGTGATGTAGATAATTATTTTTCACAATGCGTACTGTACGCATCCAAATAAATGCACACTGTGTACCGAAAATACACTGTGTACACGTTTTCTGAGGATTCTTATTCTATTAGAATCAATTGAACTTATACCTGTAGATATGTATGGTTAAGACAATTTATTCAAGTAATGAAAATTCAAGTAAGTTGGTTAACAATCCTGTAATTACATGTTATTCTAATATTTAGGCACGTTAAACCATACTTTTGTCTCCTGCAAATATAATAAGAGAGAAAAAATTAGGAAAACGTGATAAACTGGGCTGGCTGTAGAACATGGAATACATCAAGTTTCAAATTAAAAACAATGACCAGAAATCAATGCAAAATGCCTATTCAATAAACAAAAGTGACACACTAAACTTCATGAATAAATCTTTGGTAAAAGATTTGTCTGGCCGAGGAACTGAACGGAAAGCATGTGAAGATACATACTATATTGCATGATATGTTAATATGGAACAAACAAAAGCTACATTAATGTTGTAACTACTTTTCCATTGTTGACAGAGCAGCCAGACAAAACTAGTTGAAAATTGTCATTTTGTGATAATTTTAAAGTGATAATTTTAAAGATTTTTTTTATCTGAGTACGCATAAAACCGAAAAATGTCTGCGTACGGCTGATATTTACTGCGTACATGGTACGCACAGGTCCAAATTTTTTATGCGTACAGAGCGAAAAATCGTGCGTACATACGCAGTAAGCATTGTTATCTATTTTGCTGGGCAAGGACCTGTTGAAACTGTGTTAGTGCACAGGTTTTCTTGAGGATTTTTTGTCTTTGTGAAACCTTAGCAGAGCAATGTCACGTTCCATTTCTGATGATGAGGAACCACACAGTAGATCAAAAATCTGGTTTTCTCATGATGCAGCTCATTTAAATTATTATCAATATAGGCACCATGTCTATCCATCTGTCCTATGGTAGGCTAGGTCAGTTATAGCCTAATTGTACAATGATTATTCTGTAGTCTGTCAGACTCTAGGACCAATGAGGTCCAAATGGAGTTAACACTGTCACTTATAATGTAATAAAGGGGAGACAGGCCATATAAGGAAATAATTACGGGAAACAAAATGAGAATTTGGCTGATGATCTCAAATAAATAAAGAGAAAAAAAGACTTTTAGAGAACAGTGAGTAGCAAATCTTACCAATATGAAAATAAAAGCGCTGCAGGCATGCATGATACCCCGCCACGCAAATTTAATTTAGCAAAAATGTTTGTCAATAAATTCTCAAGATAAAGAGCAGAACAAAATTTTGTCATAAATGAAGGACCATAACTCTGTATACATTAATAAAATTTACCCATCTTCAATCCCAAACCACTACTTCCTGATTTGAACTTTCATACAAAGTTTCAAGAAAATTGGTTGATAAATGCACAAAACAGAGGCAGGAAACGAAATTTTAATGTAAATCATGGGCCATAACTCTGTACTTATTTAACAAAATTTATTCATTTTCAATCACAAACCACTCCTTCCTGATATGAACTCCTACACAAAGTTTGAAGAAAATCAGTCAATAAATGCTCAAAATAGAGTCAGGAAACAAAATTTTAATGTAAATCAAGGGCCATAACTCTGTACTTATTTGACAAAATTTATCCATCTTCAATCCCAAATCACTCCTTCCTGGTATGAACTCCTATACAAAGTTTGAAGAAAATCGGTCAATAAATGCTCAAGATAGAGCCCGGAAACAAATTTACGTAAATCAAGGGCCATAACTCTGTACTTATTTGACGAAATTTACCCATCTTCAATCCCAGACCACTCCTTCTTGGTATGAACACCTATACAAAGTTTGAAGAAAATCGGTCAATAAATGCTCAAGATAGAGTCCGGAAACAAAATTTTAACGTAAATCAAGGGCCATAACTCTGTACATATTTGACGAAATTTACCCATCTTCAATCCAAGGCCACTCCTTCCTGGTATGAACTCCTATACAAAGTTTAAAGAAAATCGGTCAATAAATGCTCAAGACAGAGCCTGGAAACAAAATTTTAATGTAAATCAAGGGCCATAACCCTGTACTTATTTGACGAAATTTAGCCATCTTCAATCCCAGACCACTCCTTCTTGGTATGAACTCCTGTACAAAGTTTGAATAAAATCCGTCAATAAATGCTCAAGATAGAGCCTGGAAACAAAATTTTAACGTAAATCAAGGGCCATAACTCTGTACATATTTGACGAAATTTATCCATCTTCAATCCCAGACCACTCCTTCCTGATTATAAACTCCTATACAAAGTTTGAAGAAAATCGGCCAATAAATGCTCAAGATAGAGTCCGGAAACAAAATTTTAACGTAAATCAAGGGCCATAACTCTGTACTTATTTGACGAAATTTAGCCATCTTCAATCCCAGACCACTCCTTCTTGGTATGAACTCCTATACAAAGTTTGAAGAAAATTGGTCAATAAATACTCAAGATAGAGCCCGGAAACGAAATTTTAACGTAAATCAAGGGCCATAACTCTGTACTTATTTGACGAAATTTACCCATCTTCAATCCCAAACCACTCCTTCCTAATATTAACTCCTATACAAAGTTTGAAGAAAATCAGTAAATAAGTACTCAAGATAGAGCCCGGAAACGAAACGCTGACGGACGGACAGACAGACGGACAGACGGACGGACGGACAGACAGACGGACGGACGGACACTCAAACGCAATTTTTTTTTTGAGGGTATAACATAATACCCCGCACTTTTTTAAGTGGCGGGGAATAAAAAAAGTGACAAAAATTAATCTGAGGAGTATATTCCAACCACATGCATATCTTCAAAGCATGATCACAATGTCTGCAAAGTTTCAAAAGTATCGGTATAAAATTGTAAGAGGAGTTGCGCACACAAGGTACCCTCTATCCATTCACTAAAATGTCTGAAAATATGACTTAATTCAAATTGTGAAAAAAATGACAAAAAAATAATCCAAGGATTATATCCAAACCACATGCATATCTTCAGGCCATGCCCATAACACATGTAAAGTTTTAAATGAATTGGCATGAAACTGTAGGAGGAGTTGGGCACACAAGGTACCCACTGCCCATTCACTTTCATTGTGAAATTGCCCGAAAAATGGCTAAGTTCAAATTGCGAAAAAAGTGGCAAAAATTAATCTGAGGATTATATCCAAACCACATGCATATCTTCAAAGCATGGTCACAACATCTGTAAAGTTTCAAGAGAATCGTAGGAAGAGTTGCGCACACAAGGTACCCACTATCTATTCACTTTATCAAGAATTAATAAAAGCGCTGCAGGCATGCATGATACCCCGCCACGCAAATCTAATTTAGCAAAAATGTTTGTCAATAAATTCTCAAGATCAAGAGCAGAACAAACTTTTGTCATAAATGAAGGACCATAACTCTGTATACTTTGATAAAATTTACCCATCTTCAATCCCAAACCACTACTTCCTGATTTGAACTTTTATACAAAGTTTGAAGAAAATTGGTTGATAAATGCACAAAACAGAGGCAGGAAACGAAATTTTAATGTAAATTATGGGCCATAACTCTGTACTTATTTAACGTAATTCATTCATTTTCAATCCCAAACCACTCCTTCCTGATATGAACTCCTATACAAAGTTTGAAGAAAATCGGTCAATAAATGCTCAAGACGGAGTCCGGAAACAAAATTTTAACGTAAATCAAGGGCCATAACTCTGTACTTATTTGACAAAATTTACCCATCTTCAATCCCAAATCACTACTTCCTGATTTGAACTTTTATACAAAGTTTGAAGAAAATTGGTTGATAAATGCACAAAACAGAGGCAGGAAACGAAATTTTAATGTAAATTATGGGCCATAACTCTGTACTTATTTAACGTAATTTATTCATTTTCAATCCCAAACCACTCCTTCCTGGTATGAACTCCTATACAAAGTTTGAAGAAAATCGGTCAATAAATACTCAAGATAGAGCCCAGAAACAGAATTTTAATGTAAATCAAGGGCCATAACTCTGTACTTATTTGACAAAATTTACACATCTTCAATCACAGGCCACTCCTTCTTGATATGAACTCCTATACAAAGTTTGAAGAAAATCGGTCTATAAATGCTCAAGATAGAGCCCAGAAACAAAATTTTAACGTAAATCAAGGGCCATAACTCTGTACATATTTGACGAAATTTACCCATCTTCAATCCAAGACAACTCCTTCCTGATATGAACTCCTATACAAAGTTTGAAGCAAATCGGTCAATAAATGCTCAAGATAGAGCCCGGAAACAAAATTTTAACGTTAATCAAGGGCCATA
This sequence comes from Rugalucina vietnamica, assembly GCA_964017185.1. Taxonomy (NCBI): domain Eukaryota; kingdom Metazoa; phylum Mollusca; class Bivalvia; order Lucinida; family Lucinidae; genus Rugalucina; species Rugalucina vietnamica. The sequence continues at coordinate 2,973,377 of OZ024882.1, read as the reverse complement.
ACTCTATACTTATTTGACGAAATTTACCCATCTTCAATCCCAGACCACTCCTTCATAATATGCACTCCTATGCAAAGTTTGAAGAAAATCGGCCAATAAATACTCAAGATAGAGCCCGGAAACGAAATTTTAACATAAATCAAGGGCCATAACTCTGTACTTATTTGACGAAATTTACCCATCTTCAATCCCAAACCACTCCTTCCTGATATGAACTCCTATACAAAGTTTGAAGAAAATCGGTCAATAACTGCTCAAGATAGAGCCCGGAAACGAAACGCTGACGGACGGACAGACAGACAGACGGACAGACAGACGGACGGACGGACACTCAAACGCAAATTTTTTTTGGAGGGTAAAACATAATACCCCACACTTTTTTAAGTGGCGGGGTATAATAATTAGTAAATAAGAAAATGATGCTTAGTTTGAAAAATCTTGTGTCCCTGATGGGATTCAAACTGGAATCACCGTGGTAGAAATCCAATGCTCTAACCACTGAGCCAAAGAGTCGACTCCCTGATGCAGTGCGTCAGAGATTGTACTTTACAGCATCATGTAATCTGCCAACCCAACCTCCCAACCACAGATCATCTCAAAAGAATGAATGGTGCAATAACACAAAATGATGATCTTCTGTCCTTTACTGGACTAAAGGTCAATTATGGAATGATTATTCTGTAGTCTGTCCCAGTCTAGGACCAATGAAGTCCAAATAGAGTTAACAACTGTCAGTTATAACATAATCAAGGAAAGACAGGCCGTATAGGGAAATAATTAAGGGAAACAAATGAGCCACATCATGAGAAAACTAAATTTTTGCCTATGCGAAAACAAAGGCGCAGATCATCTGTGCAGTAACTGCATATTCAAGGTTAGCACAATTCCTCCACTACTTATACCCAATTTCAAGCTTCCAGCATTCTCCTATGACTGTACTGGCTATTTTGTGTGGAACCTGGTCGGAAATCCAGATTGTTAGTTTTCTCATCCAAAGGCTCAACTGTATAACATAATCAAAGAAAGACAGGCCATATAAAGAAACAATTAAGGGAAACAAATCATAAACGAGAATCATTTTGTGAATGATCTGAATAAAATAGAGGATTATAACAGGCTCGAATGCTTCAGAGAAAGCAGATAGTTACATGCCACTAGCATTTCAAAAGGAAGCATTGCGAGGTTTTGGTGCATGCAGTTACAGAGCAGTGATATGTGCCTTCGCTTTTGCATGTTTGCAATTCTTATGCATTTGAGAATGTAACGCAACATCTGATTGGATGACGTCAAAAATTTGTGATTATATATTCTGATATACGATGTACTGTCAGAAACCCAACGTCATGAACAACGTTGCTTGTGATTGGTTAATATCGTGGTTATATGTCACTCATGACGCTGATCGTTTTGTGAAAAACAATGCATTTTCAATGTTTATAGTTAAAAAGAACATTAGAATGTGGATAACAATATTCAAATTTTTCATTTGGGGTGATAAATCGGCGTATATACACTCGGAAATCACGTTTTACAGCAACGCATGAAAGATTTCCGACCTTATATCCGACGATATACCGGCAAATGAAGATTTTTAACACAATTATCAACTAAATGAGCCACGCCATGAGAAAACCGGATTTTTGCCTATGCGAAAACAAAGGCGCAGATCAGCTTCGCAGAAAGTGCGAAGCTGATCAGCGCCTTTGTTTTCGCTACACGGATAGTACAATTCCTCTACTTTCTAACTAAATTCAAAATTCCCAGCCTCTAGTCATCTTCTGTGACTGTACAGGCCAGTTTGTGTTGGACCTGGTCGGAAACCCCGAAGACCGGTTTTCTGGCATCGCGGTTCAAATGGTATGTTCTAATTTTCATGATGATGCACCTCATATAAAAATAGTACCACCCCCATTTCCAGGCCTGGTTTCATCCGATTTTCCAGAAATTTAGCCCTTTTGAGCCTTAAAAAACCTTTCTCAAAGCTCTCAGTTCAGATTTATCCATCAGCCAAATTTGTATTGGACCTGGTCAGGATCCGGGATGTCATGTTCAGTGTAAAACTAAAATGTCTGTAAGTACCTCCTCCATTTCCAAGCCAGCCTTCCTAAGATTTTCCAGGAATTTTGCCCTCTTGAACTCCAAGGACCCTTTCTCCAGGCTCTCTGATGGTTTGTCCATCTCCTCCTCATAGACAAGAACAAAATCTGTAAACAGAAAATAAATATATGAGCAATGTCACAAGAAAACTGGTTTTCAGGGTTTCTGACCTGGTCCAACATTAACTGACCTGTTAGAGAAGGTGGCTAGAGGCATATAATTTTATGACGAAGAGCCCGGGTTGTAATATGAAGGAAAAACACAGTTTTATATTTTGTCAATGAGCTGATGTAAAAACCTGTCTGGGAACAACTTTCTGCCAATCAGAATGATCTGTGGAAAGTTGTTCCCAAACAGGTATTTACTCATTATCGCTTATCGGATTGGTTGTCCTCAGTAACGCTGTTGTCTATGGATAACCAGTATGCCAAATAAGATACCTTAGCACGACGTGAGAACCCCGTCTTTGGGGTTTATGACCAGGTCTGTCACAAAACAGCCTGTACAGTCACAGAAGGAGGCTAGAAGCTAGAAATTTAGGATTGAGGAAGCAGAGGAATTGTACCATCCATGTAGCGAAAACAAAGGCGCTGATCAGCTGTGCAGTTACTGCACAGCTGATCTGTGGCTTTATTTTCGCATATGCAAAAGTCTGGTTCTCTCATGTGGCCGATCAACTGTCATCTACTATTTCAGCAGAATAATTGCAGAGTTGGGCCCCTAGAGTGTTTATATGAGCCACCTCGTGGGAAAACCAACAATGTGGTTTCCAAACAGGTCCGACATAAAACGACCTGTACAAGCACAGAAAAGAGCTAGAAGCTTGAAATTTTGAAATTAAGTAGAAGAGGCATTGTACTATCCGAGTAGCGAAAACAAAGGCGCTGATCAGCTTTGCGGTTACCGCAAAGCTGATCTGCATCTTTGTTTTCGCCTATGCAGAATGTTGGGTCCCTAGAGTGTTTATGTATGAAAATGTAAGCACCATGCATGATAATGAGTAAATCATCAAGTCAGAAAGACATTTACAATGGCATGTGCATTTATAGAAAGTGACAGAATAATGGACTTAAAATGGAGATAATGTCTAGTTTTCACCAAATATACATGCAAACTAAATTGTAAGCAGTACAGACATTTTAACACTATAAGACATCATGAAAACATGTCCGTGGAATGTATACCCCCTTGAACCCCTCTTTTATAAAGTAAAACTGGGGTATGCAGGGGCATACCTATTTTTGATCCAAAACATAGATTGTGGGTACTCGTTAGAACCGCCTCACCAAGGCGGTTCTAACGTGTATTCACAATCTATGTTTTGAGCAAAAAGTATTGAAAATATTGAAAACTTCCCAATGAAATTTTCAATTTTTTTCTGCGGAAAAAAAAAATCTCTGTACATTGCATGCCCCGGTAAGTTTTTGTAATGCAATGGTATCAAAATTTGGCTTTTAACAAGAATGTGTGTTGCTCAAGGACATAACACAGCTGGGGTAGGTATCAACTATTGAACCCAAGACCTCCCAACCCCCCTCCACCAGAACATTAGTCTTTACCACCAGGTCACCATGCTCTCCACAACTCCACAAACCATTTGGGTATTAGTTGTCAGACTGGCAACATGTCTTGACTATAATGTGAGCCTTGATGTGAGAAAACCGGTCTTCGGGGTTTCCGACCAGGTCTGACACAAACTGACCTGTACAGTCACAGAAGCACACTAGAAGCTTGAAATTTTGGATTTATGAAGAAGAGGAATTTTACTATCGGAGTAGCGAAAACAAAGGCGCTGATCAGCTTCACAGTTACTGCGAAGCTGATCTGCGCCTTTGTTTTCGCATAGGCAAAAATCAGATTTTCTAACAATGCAGCTCATATCATGATTTGCTAGACATTTCTCAACATTTTTGACAAAGAAAACCCATAAAATCTCGAACTATAATAGACATATCAAGTTCTGCTTTCCTCCGAGTATGTACTAAACAGCACCATTTGTGTGGGCATCGATTTTTCTTCCAAGAAATAGTTCTCAGATAGACAATAAATATAGAGCCGCGTCATGAGAAAACCAACAGTGTAGTTTCCGACCAGGTTTGATCCAAACCGGCTTGTGTAGCAAAAGAAGACCGCTAGAGGCTGGAAATCTTAGATTAAGAAAGTAGAGGAACTGAACTATCTGTGAAGCGAAAACAAAGGTGCTGAACTGCGAAGCTGATCTGCGCCTTTGTTTTCGCATATGCAAAATGTTGGTTCTCAAGTAGACAATAAATATAGAGTTTCATGCTGCAGTAAAACAAAGTTCTCATAAAAGTTTCCTCTTGAGAATTTCTTTGACAACAATTGTTGCTCATAAGAAAAAATTGTGACATTTTGATTTCCATATAAATAAACATGTACATGTATATCTATCTGGTCCTCGTAAAAAGAAATGCCAATACTGTAAATTCTAAGGAAACTTTCATATGACTTTTATTTCGTGACTTTTCTATTTCAGAATTATTCACGAGGTCTTGAATTTGCGACACAGTGTTCGTTAATCTGTATGGCTTATAAGAGATTCTTTATTGAACAGAACCTTGAATTTGCGTGGCAACAAATTCGTGCATCTTTGCAAAAATTGTGTGTCACTATTGGTAGGGAGTGAGTTTCGAGTAAGAAAAGCGAGTTTCTGGTAAGAAAAGTGAGTTTCGAGTTAAAAAAGTGAGTTTCGAGTTAAAAAAGCGAGTTTCGAGTTAAAAAAGTGAGTTTCGAGTTAGAAAAGCAAGTTTCGAGTTAAAAAAGTGAGTTTCGAGTTAGAAAAGTGAGTTTCGAGTTAAAAAAGTGAGTTTCGAGTTAAAAAAGTGAGTTTCGAGTTAGAAAAGTGAGTTTCGAGTTAAAAAATCGAGTTTCGAGTTAAAAAAGTGAGTTTCGAGTTAAAATAGCGAGTTTCGAGTTAGAAAAGTGAGTTTCGAGTTAGAAAAATGAGTTTCGAGTTAGAAAAGTGAGTTTCGAGTTAAAAAAGTGAGTTTCGAGTTAAAAGAGAGAGTTTCTAGTTAATATATAAAAAAAATGAGTTTCGTGTTAAAAAGCGAGTTTAGAGTTAACAAAGCGAGTAGCAGGAACGTCACACGTACGTGGTATATACTTCGAACAAAATACGCTTCAGACCTCGGCTTTTCGAAATTCTCACAGATACGCGAGCGATGCGCCGCTGATACATGAATGTATGACAGAGCTGAGCCGCTGATACGTGAATGTATGACAGAGCTGCTATTATTATTATTATTAATATTGTTTCTTTTTAGTAAGAATTTAGCCACATCTTCTTTGACTTGACTAATTGTTAAATTGAAATAGTCAAATGGTCACCATTTTATAGGTCCATTTTCATAAATAACAGAATTCTTTAGAATATTAAACATAAACCTTCTGATACGGAAACTGAGGCCCTAAGAAGAAAGTAAGATCTGGTTTTATTGCAGCCTCGATCTGACCCCAGACATGCAGGATGTCTCCCATACAGTGACGAAGTTCTTGATCACATTCTCAAATTATTTTTTATCAAAAGTCAGCTTATTTTTGTTTTTGTGCACGAAAACAGCTTTTACATGGTGGAATCAGATATTATCGTGAAAGAAATTAAGTGTTGGCAGCTAGTTTTGACAGCTCTTGCAGGTTTAGTAACTGTTGAAAGTTTTAATTGTTGTTATTCTCCAAAGGACTAGGGCATTTAACGCCTGATTTTGGCCTCAGATTTTGCTAAAAAAATAAATTTTATAATTTAGGCGAGAAAACTATTCCTTAAAACAGCCATATGTCTCCTCCATTAAAAACAAGAACAAGTACTTCATTTATCCTACAAGCGTTGCCATGGCAACGCCCAGAAGAACCATAGATAGAGCACATTCTGCACTTTTTGGTCTATTTTGGACCATTTCTGAACACATTTTTTATTTTTTAAGTGCCAGCCCATACTCCGAACAAAATTATACTCAGCATACAATATCTCTGGATGATACTTCATAATTATTTCACAATAAGAAATTGTTCGTCGCGTGGGCCGGTAGTTGAAAATGATGTTGAATGGTGAAAAAAAGACCCAAAATTGCAAAAAAAAGTGATATTTCTATGGTTTTCGGAGCGTTGCCATGGCAACATGTGTAATTTGAATGTGATAGTTGTGCTAGAGTTTATAAGCAGGGACCTATACCTGCTATTTGCAATATGTTTCTCCTCAAAATTCCAAAATTCAGTTTTTATCAAAACATGAGGCCGAAATCAGGCCTTAAATTCCCTAGGCCTTTGTTTCATATTAAGTGTCCCTATATGAGAGATTAATTGGTTACAATGTTTCTGTGATGCTGAGTCTCCAGGTAGTCATTTTTGATCGTATCAAATAGAAACAGACAACTGCCAATTTAGACATTTCTGATTTACTGTGTTCCAAGATTTTGAATACAGGACTGCAATTGACTTCTGTTTATTTTTGGGCGTTTCCCTAAAGGAATACAACAAAGAGCCAGATATATATGTATACATTTTTGCCTTATATATTACGGCTCTTCTGGTCCTGGCTATCGGTGTACCGCGTTTAAACATAAACAATGATTTTTCAAGATGGGTAGTATGTATGCAAGTTTGTGGGACATACCATGGTGTTGTTTTTTATTTTAGGTCATTTTGGTCATTTACAAGTCTGCTGCGATTGGGGTTACTTAAATCTGAGGCAAACGATTATAAATTTGCAACGTAAATCAAATACTTTATATGAAGCCACGCCAGGTCACGTGTTGTAAAACATACCAAATTGCAGCTGTAAGACAGAAAATGAAAAGGGTGGGATACATTTAATTGAAAATCATTTGGCTTCACAACCCTCGGACTATCGGGCCCTCGGATTAACGGGCCCTAGGACTATTGGGCCCTCGGACTATCGGAATAAAAAAAACAAAATCTTTAACACAAAATTTCTAAGTCCATGACCTTGACCTCAAGGTCACCCAGGGTTGGTCATGACGGTACTGCATAAAACTTCGGACCAATTCTACCAACATGCAAAGTATCTACTTTATCCATCAACAGGACCAAGAGATATATAGACTTATAAAAACTTTAACCAAAAACTTAAACACAAAATTTCTAAGTCCGTACCCACGGATGACCTTATCCCCAAAAACAGGCTGTGTAGGAATCAGCACTCCTTGGCATTTAAGTACAAATGCCTATTTGCATAGCTTTTTCCTCCAGACTCATCGGGAAAACATGTCCATACAATATATACCCCCTTACACCCCACTTTTATATAGCAAAACTGGGGTATGCAGGGGTATACCTATTTTTCTTAAGTTTTTGATCCTCGGCGAGGCTGTTTTAACGTGTACCCACAATCAATGTTTTGAGCAAAAATACTAAAAATATCAAGTTTTCCAAAGAAACTTTCAATTTTTGCTGCTGAAAAATATCATATTGCATGGGCAAGTTTACGTAATGTATTAAAGATTTGGAATGAACTCCCTGATTCTCTGATCTCCTCTGCTGAAATTTCGGATGATTGTGTGTCTAAATTTACTTCTCTTGTGAGAGCTCGGGACTAATCCCCTCCGGTCAAACCCCATCCTCCTGGTGTGGTATTGTCAGGTTGACGTTTCGCCAATAAACTATTCTAATTCTGATGTCGTGACAAGTCACAAATGTCAGATTGGTTCCGTTAACTAAAAAAAGTTAAAACGGATTTCAGTCGGTCACGAGAAGGCGACAACAAACAATGCAATGATTATACCAACCAGAGGACCAATGGTCCTGTAAATGCTCACCTGAGATCTGGGATATATACCAATAAACTTGGCAGACAACCACCGTGGGGTAATTTTTTTACATAAACATAATTCTTCTGTCCATTTGCTCACTTCAAGCAAGTTTCCTGCCATTAAATGACATTTTCCCAGTTTTACCCATTCAAATGCGTAGGCATCCTAAGTTGACCTTGCCGTGAAAGGTCAAGGTCACCACAGGGTCATAATTTATAAAAAAAATTGTAGAGCTCCATTCACTGATGCTTCAAGGCAAGTTTCAAAATCATAGGCCTTAGAAAATTTTTAAAGGAATTTGCTATTTATAGCCATGATGGGTCATCTTGGTCATACGACCTTGACCATTCATACAAACTTTCATTCCTCCTTCCTTACGATGCTTCAAATAAAGTTTGGCTTTGATTGGCCAAGCGGTTTTAGAGAAGATGTTTGAAATTGTGGACGACGGACGGACGCCGGAGCATGGGTATACTGTAACTTCGGCTCAGGTGAGCTACAATCGATTTCATGAGAAAACTAGACCTGTCAATGAAATATTTTAGGTCACGAGATCAAATGAGCCGCATCGTGAGAAAACCGGATTTTTGCCTAGGCGAAAACAAAGGCGCAGATCAGCTTCGCGGTAACCGCAAAGCTGATCAGCGCCTTTGTTTTCGCTACTCGGATAGTATAATTCCTCTTCTACTCATAGCCAAAATTTCAAGTATCTAACCTGCTCCTGTGACTGTACAGACCGATTTGTGTCGCACCTGGTCGGAAATCCCGAAGACCGGTTTTCTCGCGTCGCGGCTCAAATTGTACTAATGCGGAAGTCAAAAATACACATCAAACACATTCTTTCTGATTGAAGTTTGTTCTTAACATCCGAACACAAGTGCAGTAAATGGTCATGTCCAGAGAAAAGGAAATTATATCAATGAATTTATCAATGTTTTTTCTTGATTTACATCAATATCATAAACTTAGAGGCAATCAATTAGATACAGATCAGTTATAGGGTAGATTTATTATAGAACATTGTGACTGAATGAGATAAACTGTCCAGTCAAAAACGATTATTGGAAAATCAACGTCTTCTCATGACACAGCTCTGTACTAATGACCTTTCCTTTTTAAAAGTGTATCATTTTCGGAAAACACGCTCACTGACCTTGGTTCAAAATATTTTGGATTGACGCAATATGAATCGTCGTGGTGCACAGAAATTGATTGTAAAAAGCGCGTTTTTTAACATTGCGTCAGCACATCAATGACACACATAAAAATATCAAGGTTGCATGTGATTTGCATAAATATTACATCAGTTTTATGTCCCCAAGGTCGAATTCAAATCATGTCAGAAACATGATATATGTCACGTACCAACATCAAAAAACCGGATGTTAGTCAATCAATAAACCCAATCTTCGATGATTGTCAACCGAAAGTACATGTCATTCGAATTAAAGAGTATTTCTTCGATTGGTTAGCATAGAGATCATCTAACTCCTCTGCAAGAGATCATCTATCGCCATTTTTCTATTTTTCGAGTTAAAATTTTCGAGTTTCTAGTTACAATTTTCGAGTTTCGAGTCAAAATTTTCTAGTTTCGAGTTAAAATTTTCGAGTTTCGAGTCAAAATTTTCTAGTTTCGAGTTAAAATTTTCGAGTTAAAATTTTCGAGTCAAAATTTTCGAGTCAAAATTTTCGAGTTACAATTTTCGAGTTAAAATTTTCGAGTTTCGAGTTAAAAAGTCAGATTCTATGGGCCCGTTTTACTATTTATTCACCAATTTAGGATATCCATAATTCAATATCACTTAATCAAGCTGAATTAAGGAAATTTATGGATATCCATAAATCCATTTTTGGATATCCAACAATCAGCCTCAATTTTGGACTTATGGACATCCAGAATACGATTTATGAATTATCCATAATTTGACTTATTCATATCATTAAATCAGCTTGATTAATGAGTATCTATATATACAGTTATGGATATAAATTGAATTATGGATAGCAACTAATCAATGCAAATCTTCACGCATCGTTGGAAACTTTCATACTTCAAATTGGCTTTATTATGTATTGATGTCGGTCAAGGATTAACGATTTTTTAACGAAAACAGAAGGGCTACTTATATCAAGCAAAATCCATTATAGTCTGGCAGATTCGGGGGTGGACCTGGATTTGCGGTGTATAGAAAATGTTTTGACTGATTAGGACAGCCAACACCTTCAGAAACAAGAATCCACTTGATGCCACTTTGTCATCCTTGGGCAACTCTCATAATTCAAGATGGCGTCCAATAGGGTTATCATCTGTTAAAACTTCAAAGTACAATACCTGTATAGTGCAAAATCCAAACTTTTCTGCGCATATTTTATCAATAATTGTTACAGATGTATCATTTTGTGAAAGAGTCATACTCTCAATGGTCTTTTGTGAGGGTAAAACAAAAATGGCATCCAAGATGGCCGCCTAAATTTTAAAAAAAGTTGAATTTTCAACCAACTTTCATTCTTTTTCATGTTTTTGAACATTATAAGTGGTGTAGAGGATGAATATGCAACAAATGAACACAACTGACATCACCTTGTCACCCTTTGGCAATAAAATTAGTTCAAGATGGCTGCCATCTATTTCAACCACACAGTACTAAACGCCTGTAGTGCAAATTCATGTGTTTTCTGACCCAATATAGTCCAGTTATGTCATATTTGTATCATATTGTGTAAACGTTGCACACATGTAAAATGAGATTTATATCATTGTGAAATATAAAATATGGAATCCAAGATGGCTGCTAAAACTAAATAAAAATGAAAATTTTGATCAAATTTTAGTCTTTTTACACACTTTTTATTTATCAGCAGTGTAGACAAATGATTACAGCTCACTAATCCAATACATGCCATCCTTAGGTAACTCTCATATTCAAAATCACACCCAAGAGGGTTATCATCTCTTAAGACAATACAGTTCGTGTGTAAATTAACACTTTTGAAGGAAACCGTAGCGTCATTGACAATGTCCGTAACAACAATGACAGGGTAGACAACAGACCTGGGTTAATCTTAATCATTAATCATGATTACTTTTATTACTTTTTTTACTTTTACGATTGAATTTTTTTTCAATCAAACATTATTCTGTAATCGTAGATTTTACGATTGAAATTAATCTTATTCGAATACTTTTCAAAAATGCCTGTAATCGTGATTGATTTTATGAATAAATTCTGATTATATTTCAAGATGTGCTGAAAATTCTTTTTCTGAAAAAAAAAAGAGTAAAAGAAAAAAAGCAAAATAAATTTATATCTAATATTATGTTCACAACAGGAATTACTTGACTTTCAAGAATTGTTGATATATCAAATGGGAATTCTGATACAGTAACAGATCAGACTGTGTACATTTGTCATTGTTTTTTGTCATTATTTTTGGCTTCTAACTCTAAATGTCAAAAAAGCATTTTCTTTATTGATGTAATAAATTCGTCAGTTATATGGAACAGATTATGGTTTCAATGACATGGGCACATAATAAAGTTATTCATGCATACTGGTCAACAATTTAACATTATTATATATTTTCTTGTCCTCTTTGGGTTTTTAGCTCGACTGCACGAAGTGCATAGAGCTATTGCAGTCACCCCGGTCGTCCACGTTCCCGTTCCCGTGTGCGTTCCCGTTCCCGTGCGCGTCACACTTAAAGTTTTCTAGAAGTCCATATCTTGACAACCACTCATCAGAAAGCATTCATAATTGGACCATAGATACCCTGTAGGGTTGGCTTTCATTCCATGGCATCTGGCCCCTGGGTCCAGGCCAGGGGGTGGGGCTGGAGGTTAAAATCTAGAACACCTTCAAAAATGGCAATTCTTGTGTTAAAGTTTTCTAGAAGTCCATGTCTTGACAACCACTCATCAGAAAGCATTCATACTTGGACCATAGATACCCTGTAGGGTTAGCTTTTATTCCATGGCATCTGGCCCCTGGGTCCAGGCCAGGGGGTGGGGCTGGAGGTTAAAATCTAGAACACCTTCAAAAATGGCAATTCTTGTGTTAAAGTTTTCTAGAAGTCCATATCTTGACAACCACTCATCAGAAAGCATTGATACTTGGGCCATTGACACCCTGTAGGGTCGGCTTTCATTCCATGGCATCAGATCCCTGGGTCCATGCCAGGGGGTGGGGCTAGAGGTTAAAATCTAGAACACCATTAATAATAATGGCTTTTCTGTGATATAGTATTCTAGAAGTCTATATCTTGAAAACTTTTTATCAGAGGGCTTTCATACTCGGACCATAGGTACCCTGTAGGGTTGAGTTTCATTTCATGGCATCGGATCTCTGGGTCCATGCCTGGGGGGTGGGGCTGGAGGTTAAAAAACTAGAACACTGTAAAAATAGATGTACTGCTGTGTAACTTTTACAAGGAGTCCATATCTTGACAACAACTTATCATAAAGCATTCATCCTTCATACACTTTAGGTTCCATGACATCGGACCTCTGGGTCGGAGTGAGGGGGGGCGTGGCTAGAGGTCAAAATCTAGAACTCCCCGATTTTTTTTTTCTTTTTATTTCTTAATAGAAACACTTTAGGAAGATGGTTGGTCATTCATCTTTTGACTTTGTGACACTGACTTGTGTGTCATGACGGTAAGGGTCGTTTGAACTACTTTCCATGGTTCACTGATTTTGCCTTATATCTTGACACTCAATTAGTATATTTTCTTACTTCTTTCAGATTATGAGTAAGTATGACCAGACCTTTGACCCCAATATACTTATAGGTCACTGTGACCTAATTTCACGGTTCAGTGATTTTGCCTTATATCTCGGTACTCAAATGGTTTATGAACAAACTTCTTTCAAAGTATGTTTGCGTATGACAAGACCTTTGACCCTGAAGTAGTCCTAGGTCACTGTGACCTAATTTCACGGTTCAGTGATTTTGCCTTATATCTTGACACTCAATTAGTATATTTTCATACTTTTTTCAGATTATGAGTGAGTATGACCAGACCTTTGACCCCAATATACTTATAGGTCACTGTGACCTAATTTCACGGTTCAGTGACTTTGCCTTATATCTCAGCACTCAAGTGGTTTATGAACATACTTCTTTCACACTATGTTTGCGTATGACAAGACCTTTGACCCTAAAGTAGTCCTAGGTCACTGTGACCTAATTTCACAGTTCAGTGATTTTCCTTTATATCTCGGCACTCAATTGCTATATGGACATACTTCTTGCACGATATGTATGAGTATGACAAGACCTTTGACCGTAAAGTATTCTTGGGTCAATGTGACCTAATTTCATGGTTCAGTGATTTTGCCTTATTTCTCGACACTCAGTTGGTATTTTTTCATACTTTTTTCTAATTATGAATGAGTATGACCAGACCTTTAATCCAAACATACTTATAGATCACTATGACCTAATTTCATGGTTCAGTGATTTTGCTTTATATCAACACTGAATGGGTATATGATCATATTTCTTTCACATTATGAGTAAGTATCACTAGACCTTATAGGTCAGTGTGACCTTATTTCTCGGTTCAGTGATTTTGCATTGTGTCTTGGCACTCAGTTGGTATATGAACAATATGAGTGAGACCTCTAAATCTTAGGTAGTTATAGTTAACTTTCATAGTTCAGTGATTTTTGCCTTATTGCATCAAGGCAAAAAGATGTATGAGCATAATGCTTTGGGTTACTGGTCGGGTTTGACCCTTATGTTTGACAAAGGTCAGAAGCAGTCGAGCACGCTGTCCTGCGACAGCTCTTATGTTTATCGAAATTCTCTCTGACATTTTTCAAATCATTTCAGGACCCTTCTTACAAAGAGGTACAAGTAGGCAAAGATCAGGAAAAGGCGCAATCAGAAAGAGATTCCCACTCCAAAAACCGAGGTGGGAAAAAAACCAAACTAACAATCAGGCACTTATACCATGAAACATATCGTAAGCCAAATGAGCAGCTATTTTCCCAATAGGTGGCCACTCAGTTACCTTAACTTAATTGAAAACATACATAAGGCGCCAACAGCACAAAAATTTGAAACACCAAGACATAAAACAAAAAGAACCACCACAGAAGTATCGCCTTGGAACGATCAGTAACACAAAGTTACTGGCGGGCTTAAACCGGTTTTACAGGATCCTAACCTCACCCTCAGCTTCTGCAGTGGTTCATAACATTTAATAAGTTATTCGGTCCTCGTGGTGAATCTCTAACTAGTCAATGAATCATCAAGAACAAACAAATAAATTATGACAAACATCCTGATGAATCAAAAACAAGGACTCACAGATTGAGTAAGCTGCCCAACGATGGAGATCCCTGGGCGCCGAATAACCTACTAACTCCGGAGCAAAAGAAAAACACCAGTTGGACCCCGGTGGGCCAAGCAACAGACAAGAAGCTCCGGCCCCAACCAACTAAAATGAATAGCTTAAGTCGGGGCCATCATAGAGTCTGACGCCCGACCCACCGGCGTGCAATTAAAGAAGGCAACATAGTTATCAACCATGATTGGGTTAAAAACTAAGCATGCAGACTGTCGCATAACATTCAAGTTATAACCTATACGTCTGTAACGTGTTATGATTTTTCTGAACTGAAAAGAAAAATCTTCAAACACTTCTTCTTTGACCTCATTGACCATGCTTATAAACATAGAATTGACCTCATTCTAAATAGGCTTTGAAACCTATTGCAAAAGTTCAAACCTATTCTTACCTGGTCACACCTTTACAGATTAACTAATAAACAGGTGTCATATGGGTTGTGTTGTCAAAACACCCTGGAACAAGTTGGTGACAATAAACAAAAGATTAAGGGAATCGATCTCCCCCTATCTGTAGAGAGGCCATGACAGAGAGTGATATTACCAAATTCAGTGATGTCAAAACATAATTTTAGATCTCACGATGCTGTGTGTGTGTGTGTGTTTATAATTTGGGTAACAACTCCAAATTAGATAAAAAAAAATGCCAATTGATTAGAGTGTTGCAGTAATTTTGATCAATCAATCTTAAGATAAAGTGCCCAATACACCTAGATGATTCTTATATGCCAATATAATACCATATACAGTTAAATCATAACTGCTTAATTCAAGACTGGCTAGATTATAAATGCAAAACTAATCGATTGATTATTCGATTACATTTGCAAATCAATTGTTATTGTAATCGATTAAATTCAGGAAAAAATATTTTTAATCGTAATCGTTAATCGTAAGATTGAAATTAATTGTAATCGTTAGTGATTAACTTTGAAAGTAATCGATAACAGGTCTGGTGGACAAAATGGCGGGGTAAACTAAACTGATACCCTGAGAGCTCGGGACTAATCCCCTCCGCTCAAGCCCCATCCCCCTGGTGTGGTATTGTCAGGTTGACGTTTCACCAATATACTATATTCTGATTCTGATGTCGTGGCAAATGTCAGATTGGTTCCGTTAATTAAAAAAAGTTAAAACGGGTTTCAGTCGGTCATGGGGAGGTGACAACAAACAATGCAAGGATTATACCAACCAGAGGACCAATTGTCCTGTAAACGCTCACCTAAGATCTGGGATATATACCAATAAAATTGGCAGACAACCACCGTGGGATATTTTTTACATAAGCATAAATCTTCTGTCCATTTGCTCATTTCAAGCAAGTTTCCTGCCATTAAATGACATTTTCCCACTTTTACCCATTCAAATGCATAGGCATCCTAAGTTGACCTTGCCGTGAAAGGTCAAGGTCACCACAGGGTCATAATTCATAAAAAAAATTGTAGAGCTCAATTCACTGATGCTTCAAGGCAAGTTTCAAAATCATAGGCCTTAGAATATTTTTAAAGGAATTTGCTATTTATAGCCATGATGGGTCATCTTGGCCATGCGACCTTGACCATTTATGCAAACTTTCATTCCTCCTTCCTAACGATGCTTCAAATAAAGTTTGGCTTTGATTGGCCAAGCGGTTTTAGAGAAGAAGATCATTACGAAAACGTGTTCATGCAATAGGCTTTAAAAATTGAAAATTTTCAGCTGAATAAATTTCATATTTTTCTAATTTTGCTCAAAACATAGAATGTGGATACACTATAGAACCGCCTCGCTGAGTCGGTTGTAACGAGTACCCGCAATCTATGCTTTGGAGCAAAAATAAGAAAAATAGGTACATTACGAAACTTTGCCCATGCAATACACAGAGATTTTTTTCAGTTGTAAAAAATGAAAATTTCTTCAGAAAAATCTTGATATTTTTGCTCAAAACGTAGATTGTGGGTACACGTTAGAACCGCCTCGGCGAGGCGGTTCTAATGAGTACCCACAATCTATGTTTTGGAGCAAAAATAAGAAAAATAGGTATACCCCTGCATACCCCAGTTTTACTATGTAAAAGTGAGGTTTGAGGGGGTATACTTTACACGGACTTGTTTTCCTGATGTACCCATGCATACGCCAGTTTTGCATTATAATAAAAGTGGGGTTTAAGGGGGCATAAATTGCATGGACATGTTTGCCTGATGTGTTTGAGACGGACGCCGGAGCATGTGTATACTGTAACTTCGGCTCAGCTGAAAAGGGCGTTTTTAAACATTGCGTCAGCACATCAATGACACACATAAAAATTTCAAGGTTACATGCGATTTGCATAAATATTACATCAGTTTTATGTCCCCAAGGTCGAATTCAAATCATGTCAGAAACATGATATCTGTCACGTACCAACATCAAAAAACCGGATGTAAGTCAATCAATAAACCCACGATGATTGTTTTCCGCGAAATCATCCGAAATAAATAGTATTTCTTAGATTGGTTAGCTAAGAGATCATCAAACTCCTCTGCAAGAGATCATCTATTGCCATTTTTCTATTTTTCAAGTTAAAATTTTCGAGTTTCGAGTCAAAATTTTCGAGTTTCGAGTTACAATTTTCGAGTTTCGAGTCAAAATTTTCGAGTTTCAAGTTAAAATTTTCGAGTTTCGAGTCAAAATTTTCGAGTTTCGAGTCAAAATTTTCGAGTTTCGAGTTACAATTTTCGAGTTTCGAGTCAAAATTTTCGAGTTTCGAGTTAAAATTTTCGAGTTTCGAGTCAAAATTTTCGAGTTTCGAGTTACTATTTTCGAGTTTCGAGTTACAAATTTCGAGTTTCGAGTCAACATTTTCGAGTTTCGAGTTAAAATTTTCGAGTTTCGAGTCAAAATTTTCGAGTTTCGAGTTACTATTTTCGAGTTTCGAATTAAAATTTTCGAGTTTCGAGTCAACATTTTCGAGTTTCGAGTTAAAATTTTCGAGTTTCGAGTCAAAATTTTCGAGTTTCGAGTTACTATTTTCGAGTTTCGAGTTAAAATTTTCGAGTTTCGAGTTAAAATTTTCGAGTTTCGAGTTAAAAAATTCAGTTTCTATGGGGTGCCGTTTTATTATTTATTCATCATTTTAGGATATCCATAATTCAAAATCACTTAATCAAGCTGAATTACGGAAATTTAGGATATCCATAAATCGAATTTTGGATATCCAACAATCAGCCTGAATTTTGGAAATCCAAAATTTGACTTATGGACATCCATAATACGATTTATGAATATCCATAATTTGACTTATTCATATCATTAAATCAGTTTGATTTATGGGTATCTATAAAGTCAATTATGGGTATTATAAGTTGATGGATAGCAACTAATCAATGCAAATCTTCACGCATATTTGGAAACTTTCATACTTCAAATTGGCTTTATTATGTACATTGATGTCGGTCAAGGATGATAGTTTATTAACGCCTATTTACTCAAAACAGAAGGGCTACTTATATTAAGCGAAATCCATTAACCAGTTTATGGTGAATGGACTTTCCCATCGTTATCATTTGGGTAAGTCCACTGTCATTTTGAGGGGAATCGGTTTTGATTTTTATGTTTTATTTAATTTTTCAATGACATTTTCTTTCAGCAAACAGAAAAGCCCCAGATGTGTGCGTGTGTATGGTTGCGAGGAGTGGACCTTTTTTCAATGCTACGTAATGAAATTTGAGAATAAGTATTACTTAAACCAGTTTTTGGAATTTTTTTTTTAAACAAGCCACTATTTAACTCGAAACTCACTTTTTTTTTTTAACTCGAAACTCACTTTTTAACTCGAAACTCGCTTTTTTAACTCGAAACTCACCTTTTTAACTCGAAACTCGCTTTTTTAACTCGAAACTCACCTTTTTAACTCGAAACTCACTTTTTTAACTCGAAACTCGCTTTTTTAACTCGAAACTCGCTTTTTTAACTCGAAACTCGAAACTCACTTTTTTAACTCGAAACTCACTTTTTTGACTCGAAACTCACTTTTTTGACTCGAAACTCACTTTTCTAACTCGAAACTCGCTTTTGTTACTCGAAACTCACTACTCGAAAAAAAGAACTCCTCGCAAAAATTAAGTTCTCACGAAAAGTTAGCACCCTGCTTTTTTCCCTCCAAAAGGCATCTGGTTGGAGGTGTGTTACTATAGCTGTTTTCTTATTGGTTGGAATTCAACACGCTGAGACCCAAGCTGAATAAATAAATCTCATAGAAATTATCCAAGACTGTTCTTATGATACATATCATCTGGCGATATACGTAATGTATTTTTTACCAGTATGCGGAGAGCAGGTGAGCAGGATTTTGTTTTTCACACTGACATGTGTCTGAATTGGTGATGTTACTGAAATACAACAAATGAGCCGCCTCATGGGAATACCAACAATCTGCATAGGCGAAAACAAAGGCGCAGATCAGCGCCTTTGTTTTCGCTACTCGGATCGTACAATTCCTCTTCTACTTAAATCCGAAATTTCAAGCTTCCAGCTCTTTTCTGTGCTTGTACAGGCCGGTTTGTGTCGAACCTGTTCGGAAACCACATTGTTGGTTTTCCCACGAGGTGGCTCAAATGCAGACCTATCCGGTCAGAAACTTAAAACCAACTTATCTATCTTGCAGCTAACTATTTTTGAAGGGACCTTGGGTTTAATAACCAGTGGAAAAGCCACTGTGAAAGCCCAATGACGTGACTTAAATGAGCCTGTGCGTGAGAAAACCAACAATTTGGGTTTCCGACCAGGTCCGACACAAACCGGCCTGTACATTCACAGAAGATGGTTAGAGGCTGGAAATTTTGGATTTAGAAAGGAGAGGATTTGTACTATCCGAGTAGCGAAAACAAAGGCGCTGATCAGCTTCGCAGTTACTGCGAAGCTGATCTGCGCCTTTTGTTTTCGCCTATGCAGATTGTTGGTTTTCCCATGCGGCGGCTCAAATCTAAGTTCGAATATCATTCCAGCCAGACTTTATATTCTCTTTATATACCAAGTGTTTAATTTATATGTCTGTGACAGCAACAAATATATCGGCCGCCTCATGAGAAAACCAACAATGTGGCTTCCAAACAGGTCTGATTTTGTCTGTTTGTATTGAGGCTTAACATCCCAGTCAACAATTTTTCAGTCATGCCAGGACTGAGCCAACGCTTCCTGGGTTTAACCAGTATTGTAGGGAGTTAATGTGTCTTGTTCAAGGACAGAACACTGTGATGCCTGTGGTGATTGAACCCAGGACCTCTCGATTTGGAGTCCGACACTCTACCACTAAGCCACTGTGCTCCCTCAAACAGGTCTGACACAAACCGAGTTGTACAAGCACAGAAGCAGGCTAGAAGCTGGAAATTTTGGATTTAGAAAGTCACTGCGAATCTGATGTGCACCTTTGTTTTCGCATATGCAAAATGTTGGTTTTCTCATCACATGGCTCATATCAGCAAGCTCAGACTAAATTTCCTGTCAACTAACTCTAGCAGGAAATGATGCTCATTTCTCTGCGCGACATCTAAAATGACGCTAATCTACGACTCCTATAAATGTTTCTGATGCAGACCAATACAGAAGTTGTTGCTGTGTTGGGGTCAATAACAGTCATTTACAGTAATTTCACAGGATATATGAGCCATCTCGTGGGAAAACCAACAATGTGGTTTCCGAACGGGTCCGACACAAACTGGGCTGTACAGTGGCGCGGATGTTGGCGTTATGTGGTCAAAAGTGGTGGAGGAAACCGGAGAACCCGGGGGAAAACCACAGAACCTGGACGGGCGACCACTACCCTGCCACATGCCTTGACCCGGATTCGAACCCAGATCGCAGAGGTGACAAGCGAGTGCGTTATCCACTACGCTATCCACTACGCTTAACCACAAGTCCACCTAACTTCCCCTAAAAATTTTCAGATATCATTGGTCCAAGTTACAAGTTATATGGCATGGAGGCATTTTACCAAACTTAGATCATACTTAGATTTTGCCAGCATTCAGACTAATAATTTTGCCAGCATTCAGACTAATATAATTATAACACCCTTCCGAATCAGGATAGATACAAAAACTGAAAAAGCCTAGCTTTATTAATATTTTCAAGGTTCGTCTCGAGAGATGGCATTGGGACCTTGAGACCTGTAAAATAAGTCTTCGCATGACAAACCAATAATCTGGGTTTCTGACCAAGTCCGACACAAACCAGGCTGTACAGTCACATAAGCCGCCTAGAAGCTTGAAATTTCAGATTTAAGAAGAAGAGGGATTGTACTATCCTTGTAGTGAAGACAAAGGCGCAGATCAGCTGTGCAGTAACTGCACAGCTGATCAGCGCCTTTGTCTTCGCTACAAGGACAGTTACTGTACAGCTGATCTTCGCCTTAGTTTTGAGAAATGCAGATTGTTGGGTTTCTAATGTGCGACAGCTCAAATAACATTGTCAAATACAAGTTGCCAATGACCTTTCTGGAAATAATTCCAAACTATCACATTTTCTTCCAAATGCCCTGCAGTTTAGTGTTTATACACCATTTCATCTACTCCTTAATTTAGTATTTTATTGTCGCAGACTCTGTATAATGTCAGGAAATAAGAAACTGCATTGCGCCTCAAGATCCTACGGCTTAGACCTAATATGATGAGAAAATTGTCTACCATCGATTACAGCCAAAACATGACAAATCCTACTGTACAAAATAAGAATCAAAAGTGTCAAAAGAACATTTACAATATCTGACTATAGCTGTAGCCACAATGACCCGTCTTCCACGTAAAACTTGTACACTTATCACAATCTACTGAACATACAATGAAGACTGTGATCTTGCTGGGTGGATGTTGGGTCCAGTCTGTATCTCAGTTGGACCATAACATCATTTTGTCCAATTCATCATGCTACGCTACATTTCAAAAAGGCGACAGGACATAATTCATCTTTGCGCAATAATTGACAATTTTGATCAAAGATGCTTCGAAATATTTAAGGGACTGCCATTCATTTCATTACATAGAAGCTATGATGAAATTGGGCTTAAATTATTCTACCATATTTTTTGATAATCCCAACACACTCTTTGATCCCAGCATACTTAAACAGGAATTCTTTTATTAATTCTAACTCAATTCCAGTCTTTGAGAAAAGTGCCAGTCTGCGGACAAAACAGATGAGCACAAGATTTTCCTCCAAACTTTGGTTTCCAAGTTCAAGCATGCCAGGTTCCCAGATAGCCCAGTGGAGCACTCCAATAGCTCAGTCCCTACCATGTTAAGCTTCTGACCAGCTTATACCAGAGATCTTCTGGTGGCATGTTGGTATCCCACAGGTGCTGCTGTTAAAGATTGCAGGTTATCATTACGAAAACTTGCCCATGCAATATACAGAGATTTTTTTTAGCTTTAAAATTTCAAAATTTTTAGCTGAAAATTTTTGATATTTTTCTTATTTTTGCTCAAAACATAGATTGTGGGTACACGTTAGAACCGCCTCACCGAGGCGGTTCTAACGAGTACCCACAATCTATGTTTTGGAGCAAAAATAAGAAAAATTGGTATACCCCTGCATACCCCAGTTTTGCTATATAAAAGCGGGGTTTGAGGGGGTATGCATTGCACGGACATGTTTTCCTGATGTGAGCAACGCTTCAATTGTTCCTGAAGCAGAATGTATTAATCGTTCAACTGTCAAATTCAGTGTTATTTCCCAACCTTACATCAAGAACTGCCCTGGCTTTCAGTGTTATTTCCCAACCTAACATCAAGAACTGCCCTGGCTTTCAGTGTTATTTCCCAACCTAACATCAAGAACTGCCCTGGCTTTCAGTGTTATTTCCCAACCTAACATCAAGAACTGCCCTGGCTTTCAGTGTTATTTCCCAACCTTACATCAAGAACTGCCCTGGCTTTCAGTGTTATTTCCCAACCTAACATCAAGAACTGCCCTGGCTTTCAGTGTTATTTCCCAACCTTACATCAAGAACTGCCCTGGCTTTCAGTGTTATTTCCCAACCTAACATCAAGAACTGCCCTGGCTTTCAGTGTTATTTCCCAACCTAACATCAAGAACTGCCCTGGCTTTCAGTGTTATTTCCCAACCTAACATCAAGAACTGCCCTGGCTTTCAGTGTTATTTCCCAACCTAACATCAAGAACTGCCCTGGCTTTCAGTGTTATTTCCCAACCTAACATCAAGAACTGCCCTGGCTTTCAGTGTTATTTCCCAACCTAACATCAAGAACTGCCCTGGCTTTCAGTGTTATTTCCCAACCTAACATCAAGAACTGCCCTGGCTTTCAGTGTTATTTCCCAACCTAACATCAAGAACTGCCCTGGCTTTCAGTGTTATTTCCCAACCTAACATCAAGAACTGCCCTGGCTTTCAGTGTTATTTCCCAACCTAACATCAAGAACTGCCCTGGCTTTCAGTGTTATTTCCCAACCTTACATCAAGAACTGCCCTGGCTTTCAGTGTTATTTCCCAACCTAACATCAAGAACTGCCCTGGCTTTCAGTGTTATTTCCCAACCTAACATCAAGAACTGCCCTGGCTTTCAGCGTTATTTCCCAACCTAACATCAAGAACTGCCCTGGCTTTCAGTGTTATTTCCCAACCTAACATCAAGAACTGCCCTGGCTTTCCCCTACCACTAGACAGTTGGTGTCTGAGAAGCAGAATTGCTAAATTCTGACATCTATCTCCTGTAAGTTGATATAAGCTTGAAATTGATCCTAAACACTTACTATAAAATTCTCAGAAATCCTCTTAAGCTTGAGATTTTACTATTTACTCAGGCTCTTCAAAAATGATCTCAGTCTGAGAGAAGCAATTTCAAAGAAGTTTAATGGATATTTGGAGATGATCCTCAGAGATTGCCATGCTCCTCTAAAAAGCTGAAGTCAAGAGCATATTAGACTTGTAAGCTAAGTCTAACTTGCTGAAGTATATTTGATAACTTGAAATGCAGTTCAAAACCGTTTAACTCTTGTCATACCGAAAACAAGTAGCCTAAAGGGCAACAATCGCTCATCTAAGAACCAACATGTTTAGACCTATGCTTATAAAAACTTACATAAGCTTTAAAGAGTGCTTATGTACCCTTTTGCAAATTCCAGAAATTACTAATACACTTCAGACCCGTTATAACGCGCTGGTCGGGGTCCACAAGTCGCATGCGCGTTATAAGTGAGTCGCGTTATACAAATCTACCAAGTCGGACCAGGCTGGTCGTAGTTTCTGTAGTTTTTGGTGGGTGAGGAAAAGCGCCTATACGGCGTGTTTATTGGCTTAACCGAGCAAATTGACGGTTTTTCGCGGAGTCCTTTTAAAATGGAATAAACAAAAGTGAAACCTTACATGTTCCGACATTTTAATCCGTTAAAAACGATCTACAAAGATAACATTTGTTTATTTACAACTTATGATTGAATGTGAAAAGCGTCCATGACACCGCGCTTATATTGCTGTTGTTGTATCGTATAGAGTTCCGCCTTTGACTTATTGGCGCACCCGGGTATTTAACGCGGACAAGTTTTTGCCGATACCGTATTTATAATTATTTTAATTCGCAGTTCTTGATCGGGAAAATAGAAATGCATTTTCTGATCGGATAAAATTATACAAGATTTAGGTGTCCCAATGCTTAGACAATCTTTGGTTTGTGTCACCGTCGAAAATGAGCAACGTTGCGTAACAGGTGTCATCAATAGCCTACAGCAACCTGTGTTTACGGTCTCGTTACGGTCTATCAATAATCCCCTAGCGTGTTTGGCTTATTTTCACAACTTTTACTGCTAATCTTAAGAAAACAATGTGTCATTCACGCATCGCGAGCGGTGGATTGTGTCAGTCTAAAAATTACTGAAATGGCAATTATCACTAGTGAATATACACGCAGCCGACACGGTTCGTAAGCACATTATGCTTTCTATTAGAAAACGCGTTCTTTCAGTTTTAAATGTGCAAAAGATAATTTACATTGATTATTCTCATTGTACCATAAAGAGAAACTGTAAGAAAATCGCACCTTGGCAAACGCCTATGTTTTTTTTTTGTTGTTGTTTTTTTTTCTCTCTCTCTCGAGTACCATAAAGAGAAACTGAAAGAAAAATGAACCTTGCCAAATTCCCTGCAAACGATCTTTTTAACAGTGAATTCATCCGCACATAAATGCCTTTAACTGTAATACAATAAAGGAATATATAAGGGTAAAACGGCGCAATCGCGTTGTCGCGATTTTTTTTTTTTTTTCAAAAGTGGGTGGGCGAAATTTTGGGATCCAAGGTGCCCTCGCGTTATATCCAACACCGCGTTAATTCAAGGCGCGGTATAGCGAGTCTGTCCTGTAATTTGGAAATAAAAAAAATTGCGAAATGGAAGTCATTTGAAATTTCTGAATTTACAGTAAAATCTTTCATGAAAGGATTATGGAGTGACCGATAAACAATTTTTTTCTTGGAGACAATTTTTCCTTACATCCAGAATAAGCATCCCTGCATTAAGCATTATGAGTATATAAAGAGTCAATTATGCCATGTCTAATCAACATTTAATTCATCAAGTAACGACCTGGTCTGTCTAAGCACTATTGAGCCATGACAAAAAAACAACTAACAATGTGGTTTCCGAACATGTCCGACACAAACTGAGCTGTACAAGCATAGATGTCTAGAGGCTGGCATCAGGAAAACATGTCCGTGCAATCAATACCCCCTTAAACCCCACATTTATATAGCAAAACTGGGGTTTGCAGGGGTGTACCTATTTTTCTTATTTTTGCTCCAAAACATAGATTGTGGGTACTCGTTAGAACCGCCTCGCCGAGGCGGTTCTAACGTGTACCCACAATCTATGTTTTGAGCAAAAATAAGAAAAATATCAAAATTTTTCAGCTGAAAATTTTCAATTTTTAAAGCTAAAAAATCTCTGTTTATTGCATGGGCAAGTTTTCGTAACGGAAATTTTACATTTCGAAAGAAGAGGATTTGTACTATCCATGTAGCAAATACAAACAGTAACTGCACAGCTGATCTGCGTCTTTGTTTTCGCATATGCAAAAATCTGGTTTTCTCATGATGTGGCTCAAATACAACAGGAGAATTATGAAGCTTATAACCTTTGTCTCACAAAAACTGTCAAATACAGACACAAATAGCTGGGAGAAATGTAATTCCATTTAAGGACATTATTGGAGATATGAATTTAAGCCAGAATCTATAGCAGCATTAAGAATCAACTCCATGGCATTCCTATTCCTAAAGAACTATGAGAGTTTATGAGGTTTTTTGACATATTTTGGAATTTGTCACTGATTTCTTTTGCTATGCATTTTTGCTTTTGTCACATGATTAAACCTACCAATACGTCTTCTGCCATCCTTAAAGAAGTTGTCTCTGTTGTCACCAGAAGTCTGTGATGCGTCATCACCTATGGACGTTGTTGAGCTCTGAAAAACAGAGAAATAACATATGAGCCAAGTCATGGGGCTATTGTGTTTTGTTTTGTTTTGTTGTCACACAGTTCTGGTGACTGATACATCTGGGGCCAGTTGTTCAAAACTAATGACGTCGTTAGTTAACGTTTCGTTAAAATTTCAAACATTAATATTACAAATACACTGTTATTTTTTGTTGAAAAAATGTGAGAATCCTTTGCACTGCAAAGGATTCTCACATTTTTTCAACAAAAAATAACAGTGTATTTGTTACTTTTGCTGATATTTGCTTAACAAATTTATGTCTTAACGATATCGTTAAACTAACGATGCTTTGAACAACTGGCTCCAGAAATCCTTGAAGAAGTTGCCCCAGTTGTCTCCCAAGATCTTTGACACGTCATCACCTATGGACATCGCTGAATTTTGGAAAAGAGAAAATTACATACACATGCGGTTGTTTGACCCCCAACAGTTTTGGTGAGATACTTCTTCTGCCATCTCTGATGAAGTTGTCTCTATTGTCCCCCCAAGATCTGTACATAACATGTCTTCACTTTCAGACATCGTTGAACAAAAATGTTAAATTACTTATGAGCAACAGGTTTTCTTGTTATTGTGTTTAACAGCTAAGGTCATATGGAGAAACAGCTAAGGTCATATGAAGAAACAGCTAAGGTCATATTGGAGAAGTCATATTGGAGAAATAGCTAAGGCCATATTGGAGAAACAGCTAAGGTCATATGAAGAAACAGCTAAGGTTATATGGAGAAACAGCTAAGGTCATATGGAGAAACAGCTAAGGTCATATGAAGAAAAAGCAAAGGTCATATTGGAGAAATAGCTAAGGTCATATTGGAAAAAACAGCTAAGGTCATATGGAGAAACAGCTAAGGTCATATTGGAGAAACAGCTAAGGTCATATTGGATAAATAGCTATGGTCATATGAAGAAACAGCTGAGGTCATATGAAGAAAAAGCTAAGGTCATATTGGAGAAATAGCTAAGGTCATATTGGAAAAACAGCTAAGGTCATATGGAGAAACAGCTGAGGTCATATTGGAGAAACAGCTAAGGTCATATTGGATAAATAGCTATGGTCATATGAAGAAACAGCTGAGGTCATATGAAGAAATAGCTAAGGTCATATTGGAGAAATAGCTAAGGTCATATGGAGAAACAGCTAAGGTCATATGAAGAAACAGCTAAGGTCATATTGGAGAAATAGCTAAGGTCATATGGAGAAACAGCTAAGGTCATATTGGAGAAACAGCTAAGGTCATATGAAGAAACAGCTAAGGTCATATTGGAGAAACCACTAAGGTCATATGGAGAAACAACTAAGGTAATATTGGAGAAACAGCTAAGGTCATATTTGAGAAACCACTAAAGACATAATTATGGAGAAACAACTAAGGTAATATTGGAGAAACAGCTATGGTCATATTGGAGAAATAGCTAAGGTCATATGGAGAAACAGCAATGGTCAAAACCACTAAGAACATATGGAGAAACAACTAAGGTAATATTGGAGAAACAGCTATGGTCATATTGGAGAAATAGCTAAGGTCATATGGAGAAACAGCAATGGTCATATGAAGAAACAGCTATGGTCATATGCAGAAACAGCTAAGGTCATATGCAGAAACAGCTAAGGTCATATGGAGAAACAACTAAGGTCATATGGAGAAACAGCTAAGGTCATATTGGAGAAATAGCTAATGTCATATGGAGACACAGCTAAGGTCATTTGGAGAAACAGCTAAGATCATATTGGAGAAATAGCTTAGGTCATATGGAGAAACAGCTAAGGTCATATGGGGCCAGCTAATGTCATATTGGAGAAATAGCTAAGGTCACATTGGAGAAACAGCTAAGGTCATATGGAGAAAAGCTGTGGTCATATTGGAGAAATAGCTAAGGTCATATGGAGAAACAGCTATGGTCATATGGAGAAACAGCTAAGGTCATATGGAGAAACAGCTAAGGTCATATTGAAGAAATAGCTAAGGTCATATGGAGAAACAGCTATGGTCATATTGGAGAAGCAGCTAAGGTCATATGGAGAAACAGCTATGGTCATATGGAGAAACAGCTTAGGCCATATGGAGAAACAGCTAAGGTCACATATGGAGATATGACCTCAGTTAAAAGTAAAATCCTAAAGACTGCAAAAGCCAGAGATCAAACCCAGGACCTCAAGTTAACAAAGCAAATCATTAAACCACTATGAAACTAAAACTTCTAAGCTTCCTAGTAATATGCACTGCATTTATCACCTCAGATAGCAGCTTGAAATGTCACAGAAACAATTAGCCCCAGAACTGTTACTGTTATAACCAGTTATGAATCCTAATGGAGCTAATTATGCCTTATTTGGTATTCTACAGATCACACCAATGCTTCCCAACTTAGTCCCATGTGTGAGTCAAGTCCTGGTGAAACTTTCATTTACAAAACAAAGCAATAGAATAGTCAAACTGCTCTGATCAGCACCATTGCCAGTTTACACCCCCTCCCCCCTGCACATCCTACACATTATGCACGAGTCATTTGTAACCACTCCCACCACCCAACACCAACACCACCATCTACAGAGAAGGGTGTGGGCTAGACAGGCTAAAGTGCCGGCAATTATGCTGGTGCTTTGTACTTCCGGTGTACTAACATTCCAAAGATACTTTTTGATTGCCCCCACAGTGTAGTGGAAATGATGGGGTATTTACATTAGGATCCTAATCCAAGGGAGATTTTCTATGGCAAAGGGCAGCGCATAAGCAATGTTTTGACCTCCAGTTTGTCCCCTGGGGGTGAGGTTTATAGCATGGCAATGAAAGCTTAAGTCATAATCCCCGCCCTTCGCTGTAGATGGAGTGGGGGCAGTGGTTACAAATGACTGGTGCATAAGTCCACTTAGTGAGTCGTCAGCCACCTGAGTTTAACAAATGCCAGAAGAATGAGCTCACATTAGTCTGCAAGGACAAGCATAATGTATTAGTCAATTGTAACCATCCTCCCCTCTTCCCTCCCCTAGTACATAGACAGGATTATGACTTTTCGGTTCTCATGCAGTGCCCTGCTATAAGTGCTATAAGCCCCATCCCCGGGAAAAAAACTGGCAACGAAAACAATGCTCTTCGTGCTGCATTTTTATAATAGAAAATTCACTGAGGTAAGTATCCTAATGTCAAAATCCCACCATTTCTCCTGCACTTGTAACAACATAATGTGGACAATCAAAAATTAAATGCCCTGCATCTTAGCCTAGCTATCCACCACCCTTCCCCGTAGGTGGAAGGCCCTGGTTACAAATGACTGGAGCATAATCTACACCTTCGTTTCATACATTGTTTTCATTTATTCTTAAATTGGTGCGGAGGATTAGTTCTTTGATATTCACTCCAGGTCCACAGGCATATCAATTTTTCATACAAAGCAATAAAAAGAGCTTGAATATTTATATGACATTGATTATGATACATCATAATTACTAATACCCAGAGCAAACTCAATAATATGAACCGCCTCGTGGGAAAACCAACAATGTGGTTTCCGAACAGTTCCGACGCAAACCAGCCTGTACAAGCACAGAAAAGAGCTAGACGTTTGAAATTTTGGAGTTAAGTAGAGGAGGAATTGTACTATCTGAGTAGCGAAAACAGAGGCGCTGATCAGCTTCGCAGTTACTGCGAAGCTGATCTGCGTCTTTGTTTTCGCATATTCAGATTGTTGGATTTCCCATGAGGCGGCTCATATGCCACCATTGAACTTCAAAAAGATCGAAAAGGCTTTTGGCATAGAAGTTATAGAAACCCGTTCAGTTCATTATAAGGCCAGTACTTGTAATAACATTTTGATTAATGTTCATACAAATCGGAAGGCTGAACCATTAGGTGTTGCAGAAGCAGAGCCTCTATCTAAAAACTACACTCAAATACTACTAGCAAAAATTTCTTCAAGTGCAGCTGATAGAAGGCAGGATTCATGCCCATATGATATACACTAATATTTTTAGGTTAAAAATCGATAATCTTCAGAGGAAAATTTTTGATATTTTTCTTATTTTTGCTCAAAACATAGATTGTGGGTACACGTAACGTCGCCGAGGCGGTTCTAACAAGTACCCACAATCTATGTTTTGGAGCAAAAATAAGAACCAGAGGACCAATGGTCCTGTAAACGCTCACCTGAGATCAGCTGCATATACCAATAAACATGTTTGAATATTATGGTATTTAACTCCAGTGCAGGGGCAGATAAGCCCTGGTTGGGCCATTTTCTTTTTTCAGAATCTTCAATATTCTGTCCATTTGCCAATTTCCTGTTGGCTTTTTCCTTCAAATGACATTTTAACAGTTTTCCCAATTCATATGCACAGGCAACCCATGTTGACCTTGCCATAAACTTGGTCAAGGTCATCACAGGGTCATGATTTATATATACATTTGAGTACTTTAGCCATCGATGCCTCACGCCAAGTTTCCTTGAAATCAGTCTATTGGTTTCAGAGAAGATGATTTTTGATGGGTTTTTACCATATATGGGCATGGCGGCCATCTTGGTCATGTGACCTAGATTATTTATATACACATTGATTCCCCCATTCTATAGATGCTTCACTTAAAATTTGGCTTTGTTTGGCCAAGCGGTTTCAGAGGAGAAGACGTTTGAATATTATGGAAATATACATGTATATTGCCCCGGGGTGGGGGCACATGAGCCCCTGGGGTCCAATTTTTTTCAGAATCATTAATATCCAGTCCTACTGCCCATTTCCTGCAAGACTTTCACTTTAAATGACATTTTAAAAGTTTTCCCCATTCAAATGCATTGGTGACCTACGTTGACCTTCCCGTAAAATAGGTCAAGGTCATCACAGGGTCATGATTTATATACACATTGTAGTGCTTGAGCCATCGATGCTTCGTGCCAAGTTTCGTTGAAATCGGTCAACCGGTTCTGGAGAAGAAGATTTTTGAACGGTTTTTACCATATATGGGCATGGCGGCCATCTTGGTCATGTGACCTGGATTTTTTATATACATATTTGTTACCCCTTCCTATTGATGCTTCACATAAAATTTCGCTTTGATTGGCCAAGCGGTTTCAGAGGAGAAGATGTTTGAATATTATGGAGATATACATGTATATTGCCCCGGGGTGGGGGCGGATGAGCCCCTGGTGCCCAATTTTTTTCAGAATCATTAATATTCAGTCCTACTGCTCATTTTCTGCAAGATTTTTCCTTTAAATGACAATTTAACAATTTTTGCCATTCAAATGCATTCGCGACCTATGTTGACCTTGCCGTAAAATAGGTCAAGGTTATCATAGGGTCATGATTTATATACACATTGTAGTGCTTGAGCCATTAATGCTTCATGCCAAGTTTGGTTGAAATCGGTCCAGTGGTTCCGGAGAAGAAGATTTTTGAAGGGTTTTTACCATATATGGGCATGGCGGCCATCTTGGTCATGTGACCTGGATTATTTATATACACATTGGTTCCCCCTTCCCATAGATGCTTCATGTAAAATTTTGCTTTGATTGGCCAAGCGGTTTCAGAGGAGAAGATCTTTGAAAAGTGTGGACGACGGACGGACGGACGACGGACGACGGACGGACGGACGACGGAGCATGGGTATACTATAAGCTCACCTTGTGAGCCTGACGGCTCAGGTGAGCTAAAAATAGGTATACCCCTGCATACCCCAGTTTTACTATATAAAAGTGGGGCTTAAGGGGGTATTCATTGCACGGACATGTTTTCCTGATGCACTGGCTCTTGCAAAAAACGTTTTGCCATTGAACTCCCTATGAAAACACTATCCTCGACACCATTGCAAGCTGGATATCATAGCTTCTAAAAAGACCTTCTTCAAGTTGAGTTTTTTCTTAATCGTCAAGTTCGGTAGACAATGAAAGTCAATGTTTGGTAAGTATTTCAAGTGCAGAAATCGTGTGTGTAGAGCACAAAAGGATGAACCCCACTCTCAATTACAGTTCAGGACATTTCCCTCTTGAAAACATTTTAATTCTGAATACATGTATGTTTCAAGCTAAAATCAAGCTTAAAGTTTAATAAAGTGAATTCAGCATTGTTTAAATGACAAATCCATTAGCACATTGTTATATCTCGCCAGTAATCTCACGCTAATCAATGATTGCATAACGAGTTGTCAACAAATTAGCGGGGACTTATTGTTATGTGTCTCTCTATAATAATTGCAGCTACCTGCTGCACATTGCCTTCGATATGTAAGGTTGTCTCATAAGAAAATCTTTTTTCCCAAGAATACAAAAACTGCACAAAAACCAGAGGACCATTGGTCCTCAGAATGCTCACCTGAGAGGGTGGCACTAAACACCACAAACCACCACAAACTACCACAAACCACCACAAACTACCACAAACCACCACAAACCACACCACAAACCACCACAAACCTCTCCACAAACCAACTTAAAGCCCAAATTTATCATTTACAGTATAAAAAGTTCAAAAGAAATTTAGATCAAGTGATAGAGAAAAATGTTTATGATGAGAGCACTGAAGTATGTCTGTGAAATAGCTGTGGAAGATGAAGAAAAATACTAAGGCCTGACTTTTTTTATTTTCTGGTTCTCGGGAGCGCCGACCCTATTTTTCCAAAAACTGGAATAAAAATAAAATTGCTCTCGCTCAATTTTATTTTTTTTATTGCCGCCGATCGTAATTTTCCGCCCCATAGCGAAATAAAATACCGGACATTTTTCAAATTTCCCGCACTTTTCGCCCACTGCCTACTTATGAATATTAATGAGCGATGCCCAGACAGTTGCGCATGAAAACAACATGGCGGCTTGTGGTTTTGGGACCGATTTGTCGGCCGATTTTGATCGGATTTTCGTTATTTTTGCATTAGAAATGCATTTTCAGCGCTTTTTTCGCTGGTAAATGGAAAATTGGGTGCATTTACACCCGAAATATGACATCGTAACGGTACGTATGATGAATTTTTACGCTAGAAATCGGCGTAACAAAGACTTCCGAAACCGAAAGTAGATTTGTTTACTGCGTTTGTTGAATTTATTCAGCTGTTTTTATGGCTCAAAAATTAAGAAAACACGGAAAACAAATTGGAAAAAACGTCAGTGGGCTGCCATATTGATTTCACTATATTGCTCAGCATGCTAAAGGTTAAGATTTCAATTCATTCTCTGGGTAACGAGTATCGCTGAAATTCAGTCTAATTTGAAGACATTTAATTACACTAGTCATTACCTTTATAGAAGTGATATCTAATTTGAAGACATTTGAGCCGCCTCGTAGGAAAACCAACAATGTGGTTTCTGAACAGGTCCGACACAGACAGGCCTGTACAGTCACAGAAGCAGGCTAGAAGCTTGAAATTTTGCATATAAGTAGAAGAATAATTGTACTATCCGAGTAGCGAAAACAAAGGCGCTGATCAGCTTCGCAGTTACTGCGAAGCTGATCTGCGCCTTTGTTTTTGCTTATGCAGATTGTTGGTTTTCCCATGGGGCGGCTCATTTAATACTCTAGTCAGCATAAAATATTAGTGAAAGTTTGCCATTTAAAATACATCAGATTTTTATGGCTGCAAAAATGATTTTTTTTTAAATATATAAAATAGTGATAATTTTCTTAATTCTGCTCAAAACACACATGTTGGGTACTTGTTAGAACCATCTCATCGAGGAGGTTCTAATGAGTACCCACATTGCATGTTTTCAAGCAGATGCCCTGTAAACCCCACTTCCCTGTAAAAATGGTGTTTACCAGGGTATTCATCATATAGGCTTGTTATCCTGATGTAAGTCAGCATAAAAGTCATTTCTAGTTATACAAAAATACTAGTCAGCATAAAGTGTTTTCTAGTCCTATCTGATTACATTCTACACTGGAAAGTATGTCTTTTTATTGTGTGACCCAAGACACCTTGAAATAAACCTAGTCATAGAAAAGACAAAAAAAAAAAAAAAATTGCAATTTTCTGACTTTTATTTTTATTTTTATTTCGACTGTAAGGTTTTTCAGCTTATATTTTTATTTTTATTTTCTCCTCCTATCCAAACTTTGGTCAAAAATCTCCCGAGAACCAGAAAATAAAAAAAGTCTGGCCTAATTGATTATATTTTGCAATATCTATCTCTGATTTTTCAGAAGAAACAACAAAATGATGAGATATAAATTCAAACTTTATATTTATTTATAAATATACATGTTGTTTGAAATACGAGCCACAACACAACAAAACTTTTGTCTCAGATTCAGGCCAATTCCTATAAATGGTCAGTACAAAATATGACTTGAGATTTCAAGTTTCTGTTTTAGAAAGTAGATGTGAGACAAGCCAAGTTCTACTTGCGGGTGTGTCGGGTGTTTTTTCTCAGGGTTCTCCTGTTTTCGCCGTACCTACTGATTGGCCCGTCTCATATGTGTGGTAGAGATCCTTTTTATTCCAAATATTTTATTCTAAACCACACAGACTTTATTTTTTTAATAAAACTCAATACATTAACCTTTTATATTTTTATTCCCATATGAACATAATGCAATAACAAAATCGGCTCTTTATATAGGCCTGGACAACTCAGTCAAACGCACGTGCAGCAGCAGGACATCATGCCGCACGAGAAAAGTGTCACTCCGTCAGCTCCGACGACCCATGGCTCCGATGGAACGCACGTGCAGACAGATACCAATTGCACGTGTTACACGAAAACGCCCTCCGTCGAGACTGTACTAAAATAACCTCGCAGTTCGCGACACTCCCACGAGGAAAGTTTATGCTGCATATCGATAAGCGTCCGCCTCCCAGCTAACCACAGAATTCACAACATTACCGTTTACATATCTTCCTCTCCTGATACATTTGACGACATAAACGTCAACCACAGTATACGAATTGTCAACAGCAACTGTCCCATCTATATCACCGTACTGTTCATCGTCACTACTAATCAGAATCACACTTTCAGCATCCTCCATGTCATCATCTCTCTCCACCGCATCTCCGTCACTCATTTCATCGCCATCATTATCGTTACCATCATTATCGTTACCGGATGCATCCTGAATATCTTCAACAATTCCACCTTCATCATTGTTCACAGAACGAGCATGGTCACTAGCATTACTGTCATCATTTAACACTTGTTCATCATTAGCACCTTCAAACACTTCAACATCAACATCACCCTCCAGAATATCATCTACATCAGTAACATTGTTATCATCCAGTTTATCAGTATCATAATCATCAATAAAATCATAGAAATCCTGAACATTTACCGTCTGATTGCGTTCTGCCAACAAATCCAGAATTGTGTCGTCATCACTGATATCCTCTCGATCACCATGACGTGTAGGATTATCACCCCGAGGAGCACTGATTGCCGCTTCCCTCGCTTCTGGTCTACCATAACCATGTGTCCATGCTAAGTGTCTGGATAGGTAGCTCCGTCGAATAAACCGCGAAGAACAGTTCTCCTCAACACAATTCCAGAATTCCACAGTGGAATGTCGTTCCTTTATATGGCGCCTCAAGTTCCGTTTGTGCTTATAAGATTTCCTGCACGCATTAATTTCACAATGATAACGCATCCTGAAACACAGTATTTAGCAATAGACAATTAACGTTTGTGCTAACAATAAAATCAAACTTGTATGTACAGTTTATATACAGGTATGTTTGCAACACTTTCACGTGCTATCCATGTATCGCTAAAGAGACTCCGTCGCAGATTTGCTACACTATCTTTGCTCCGCTGGTTATATTACTGCACGGACTTTACCTGTGTATACTTATCTGTGACCTTGTAATAGAACATATCATAGACATGTATACTGTTAGTGCAAACACTGTCTTATACGTTGTATCGTTTTTTCTACGGTGGTCCGTTTGGGCCGTGCATCTAACGGAGTCATTTTTATTGCACTTGATGTACTTTGTGAGTCCCTGTCTACTTCTATTTCGGAAAGTTCTAACGGGTATAACAGATTTAATGGGCGTCCCACGATTCGCCCAGAAGGTAACTGCACCTTTGCTGACCGTATTTCACCATCACTACTAGAGTTAAGGGAGACAATTTTGGCCAGTTTCCAACATCCTCTAGGAATTTCATCCTTTACAAGCACAACATCTCCTATCGTAGGAGAATGTTTTGACTGTACTCTTTTACTCTTTAACTTTGATTCTGTTCGTTCTCTAAGACTAAGCAAGTAGTCTTCGCGCCACATTTTCCAGAATTTGTCAAGTAATTTTTGTCCTTTTTTCCAGCTGTTCAACAGCTTTTCACCTGAACTTTCACATGGACTGTACTCACTCTCTGTAACATCGGTTTCCGGAATGCCTATTCTAGGATTTAGCGAAAGAAAATTTCCAGGTGTTAATGTGATCCTAGAATTTATATCCTCACCAACGTATACTAACGGACGGGAATTAAGTACAGCTTCCACTTCTTTGATTAACGTCTGCATTTGAATCATTGTCAACAAGTTTTTAGCAAGAGTTTTGCGTAATGCTCTTTTTACAAGTCCCACTAGTCTCTCGTAAAATCCACCCATCCAGGGCGCCATCTCTACTATGAATATCCACTTAGCACCTATATTTGAAGCGTAATTCTGTACTTCTTCACACTGTGTCACACTATTCCAGATAGAATCTAGGGACTGATTGGCTGCCTTGAATTGCATGGCATTATCACTGATAATCACGTTTGGCAATCCTCTCTGAGCAATGAATCGTCTGAAACATAGTAGAAACTCATCGGCTGTCATATCTTGTACAACTTCCAAGTGTACAGCACGAATCACGAGACAAGTGAATAAGCAAATCCATATTTTCTTTGGTCCTTCAATACCTCTTATAAACAGTGGTCCGAGGTAATCCAACCCCGTTCTAGAGAAAGGTATTGCTTCTGTAACACGAATAGGTGGTAGCTGTGCCATTTGAGGCATCTTGTAGGGTCCACCATCGTGGCGCCGACAAACTAAGCATCTCTGTATCACTTGTCGAACCACAGCGCGTCCTTTCGGGATCCAGAATTTATTCCTTACTTGGCTCAAGGTTTGAGACACACCCGAGTGCAGGGTTTGTGTGTGTACTCTTTCTATCAATAGGTGTGTGAATTTGTCACTGCCGGGTAATAACACTGGGCGCCTAGCTCCTTCCGTAATGTCAGAATGGTCTAATCTCCCTTTACAACGTAACAAACCCTCTTCGTCAATGTACAATCCCAGCTGTTTCTGTAAGTTATTTCGTGTTTTCCCCGATATTGCCTGGAACACCTCTGCATAATTATTTCTTTGAACAACACATAACCACATGTTTTCTGCTTTTCTCAACTCTTCACTAGTCAAAAACCCACTTTCTTGTGAACACTTCCTTGTCTTGTGAATGAAACGCATTACATATGCGGTAACTCTCACTAGTGTTGTCACAGAAGAATATTTGCTGCTGTCTATTTCAAATGGGTAACACATAGATGTAGAATCTTCAGAACCACTTCCTACTGACGAAAGAACATTTGTCTCTTTAGTTTCCCTGTGTTTCTTCAGTTCTGATTCATAGTCAGATTTCCCTTGTTCGTTGAAATGAGAAATGCCCTCTGGCCAGTCACTTTGATGTTGAGTCAGCCACTGTGGACCTTGCCACCACAGTTCATTTTCACAGAGCCTTGTGAGTGTACTTCCTCGAGTAGCAATGTCTGCAGGATTATCCTTTGTGGTAACATAACTGAATGTGACATTGCTATGGGAATTTATTTCACGAACTCTGTTTGCTACAAACACTGTCAGATCCTTATCACTAGCTATCCATTTCAACACACATTGTGAATCTGTCCACAAATGACTGCCTTCAATGACTATTTTCAATTGCTGCTTCACAAATTCTAAACACCTAACACCAATGAGTACTGCCATTAATTCTGCTCTTGGAATCGTCATTCCTTTCACTGGCGTAAGTCTTGTTTTGGTGAACATTAAATCCACTTTTGTTTCAGATCCATTTGTTTGATGAAGATAGATCAGTGTGGCATAAGCATTTTGTGAAGCATCACAAAAGCACAACAATCTATTTTGAATAGCACCACTGGTGTTCATCCTAACACATCTTGGTATTTGACATTCGGAGACGTTGTTAATATCTGATTTGAGTTCTGACCATGACAGCAAGTCTTCACTAGATATTTCATCATCCCAATCCAGTCCTTTACTCCACAAGTTTTGAAGCATCACCTTCCCGCGTAGTATCACTGGTGAAAACAGACCTTGAGGATCAAACACTGATGCAATCGTTTTCAATACGATGCGTTTTGTCGGATTGTGTTCATGTGTTGGTATGTCAGCTTGTTTCAAAGATATGCTATCATTCTCAATATTCCATAGATGCCCAAGCACTTTGGTAGTCTGATAGGCAGACCTATCATCAGATGGTATGAAACTATTGACTTCACAGCTGTTTGATGTCCATTCGCGTAAGTTCAGTGATGCATCATGAAAGATAGCCTTTGCTCCGCTATAAAACTGTATCGCATCTCCAACAGTTTCCATCCCAGTAATGACATTGTCTACATAGATGTCCTCTTTCAACCTTCTGGCAATTTCACAGTTGTATGAATCTAGATGACTCTCCACTGTGGCTCCTAGGAGAAACGGACTAGATATAACACCGAAAGGTACTCGACAAAAGCGGTACTCCTGAATATTTTCACGATTCACACTGGTGTTGTCCAAATCCTTTAGCCACAGAAACCTAGTAACATCGCGTTGGTTTGGCTGTAAGCCAATCTGTAAGAATGCTTTCTCTATATCAGCAACGATTCCTATCCTGTTCAGCCTAAATCTGAGTAGAATTCCGCATAGATCCCTGAGTAGAACAGGTCCTCTGTAAAGGCATTCATTCAAGCTTTTGTTGGTGGATTTTGTTTTTGCAGATGCGTCATAAACAATGCGGAGTTTGGTCGTTGTCTTTGTGGGTTTGACCACAGCATGGTGTGGAAGATAATGTATCATAGCTGCGCTATCTGTGCCATTTACTGTTTCTATTACCCCCTTGTCCAACTGTTCCTTCAAGATGGAATCGTATTTCTGTAACAACTCTGGTTTATTTCTTAATTTCGATAGAACCGATTTCAACCGACCAACAGCAAGTTCTCTATTCAAAGGTAAGTCCGGAAGTTCCTCCTTCCACGGCCAGGTCACTTGATACCGGTCATTTTCAAACTTTAAAGTATCATGGAATCGCGCCATTGCACTTTCGTCATCAGAACATTGAGGACGATCGATAATCCCTATTCCTTCTACGTTCCAGAAATCTTCCAGGTCAGGTTTTGTTGGTACAACAGGATCCACAGTTGTCAAACACTCTGTATTTGTAATACTGTTCCCGTATGTAAGACATAACATGCTTGACTCCGTCGCATCACTACTTGCATCTGTCGTTCGACCTGTGAGGATCCATCCAAGTTTTGAAGCAAGCAAGTACAAGCCCGGTTGTATTTCCACTTTCTGTGATAAGATTAAATCCAGATAATAGTCGTTACCGATTAGTAACTCTATTGTGGATGTCTCACTTTCTGATGGGATACTATCAGCTAATTCAACACTTTTCACTAGGTGCTTAATTTGGTCTGATGCCAATTTCACTGAATTCCGTTGAATGCTTCCACTAATAGTAGGCACAATGTTCGCACGGATGTTAAAATAATCACCATTGTTCAGCTTGAGGCTTATCTCCGTCGAAGTAGTTTTGATTGTCTTCGGTGTGTCTGTTCCGAACGTAGCAAGCTTGATCTGTTCATGGCCATCTCTCTTAAGCTTTAATTGCTCCGCCAGGTGTTCCGTTATGTAGGTACGTTGTGATCCGGAATCAAACAAGAGTCGAATGTTCTGGCTTTCAGTGGTATCAGGGTGTTTAACGTCTGTCTTTGCTGTCTGCATGAGAACAAATTCCCCTGATGAAATAAGAACATTTTCACCAAGAACTCCGCTTTGCTCCGTTAGAACATTCACTTCCTGCGGAGCACGAACACCATTTGACTGTTTGAATTTCTTAGGACACAAACTCCTATGATGTGAATTAGCTTCTCCGCAATGAACACATACTTTGCTCCGTTTACATTCCTTTGCAAGATGGCCTATTCTTAAACACTTGTAACAGCTGTCTTTTAGCTGCTGTTTCCGATCTTTTAACGTTCGAAATGTTGGGCATTCGTCACTCCAGTGATGTTTCGAGCAATATCTACACATTTCTAAATAGTTCCCAACATGTATGTCTTTTGCTCCGGCAACAAGCGCCTCCGCTGAGCTTACAGACGGAGAAGCACGCTTTTCATACTTTTGTTTTGAACTATGGTGAAACATAGGTTTCGAGTGGCTTTGAATCGGCTTATTGCCTTGAAACGGTTTGTTACTCAGCACTTTAGCATTTTGCTCCGGTGGAGGTTGCTTCACTTCAGACTTTTCACGTGCTTTCACATAGCGACGCAAAATTTCAATTATTTTCACTGTATTCCATTCATTATCTGCCCCATTCATAATTTCAAGCTGGAGAAGAACTTCTTGTGGTAATTTAGCCTTTACCATGGACACAAATACGTCTTGGTTTATGTCCTGTTTTAACACCTCGAGGCTCCGAAGGTGTCTCTGAATCCTGTCAAGGAATAATCTCAAGCTTTGTGTATTATTTGTTGCGGCCTGCAGATTTATTATCTGACTATAATGTAAATCAACCACCTCTTGCTTGTTACCAAATCTTTCTTTCAAACATGCAGTTGCTATGTCGTAATTTTCATTCGACAAAGCTAGGCCAGATATTACACGGGCAGCCTCCCCGGACAGCTTGCTTATCAGATAACTGAATTTTTCAATGTTTGAAAGTCTGCTGTTTTTATGTACTGTGCACTCAAACGAATCCCAGAATTCATTCCATTTGAGGCGATCCCCACTGTATGAAACTATATCTATCTTTGGAAGTTTCACAGAACTTGTTTTCTCTAATGCACTTAATTTCTCTTGCTCCTTTATTTTATTTTGCTGATGATCAAGAAAGTCTTGCTGTTGCTTCATTTGGGTAAATATTAGTGACTGCATTTCAGCAAGTTTATCGGGCTCCGTTTGTGTTGCCAATTTACTTGCATCGAGTTCCTCTTCCTTTGAGTCTACCAATTGCTCTTTCATTTGCTTTAAGTCTATACAACATTCCATTGCATCAGCACAAATTTGACTATCTTGTCCCAATATAGTGTCAAGAAAGTCACCTTCACTTTCATCAAGAACACATGATAATTTCTCTGTTTGAGTTTCAACCTTTTCACTATACACATTCAACTTTTCAACACATTTATTAATTGCATGAACAGTATGCTCTACGTCAATTCCACCTCGGTCATAACGCAGCAATTCCGTTGCCTTTTCTATTTCCTGTTCCAGGAAATTCCTGTATCTTGTTCTGATACCCTTCAAGTAAGGTATTTGTGAAGTCATTTTTGACAATAAAATTTCACTTACTTGTTCAGTATCCCGGGTTCCGGCGCCAAATATGTGGTAGAGATCCTTTTTATTCCAAATATTTTATTCTAAACCACACAGACTTTATTTTTTTAATAAAACTCAATACATTAACCTTTTATATTTTTATTCCCATATGAACATAATGCAATAACAAAATCGGCTCTTTATATAGGCCTGGACAACTCAGTCAAACGCACGTGCAGCAGCAGGACATCATGCCGCACGAGAAAAGTGTCACTCCGTCAGCTCCGACGACCCATGGCTCCGATGGAACGCACGTGCAGACAGATACCAATTGCACGTGTTACACGAAAACGCCCTCCGTCGAGACTGTACTAAAATAACCTCGCAGTTCGCGACAATATGAGCTGAAATAATCTTGAAAGGGACGTTAAACTAAATAAAAAAATGTATCAAAATTAGGTCTGGTCATTTAATGGTCGGGCTTATAATCTTAATACCAGTTATACAGTTCCCAATAATCATCCTTTCACGAGGAATTTCAATACTCTTAAAAACGCCATAAAGATCCTCACCAAGACTGATGAAGAAATAGTGTGGCTGACTATACTCCATATAATTAAAATGTGTTGAATGGTAATAAACTGTTATGCATCAATAATGTCAACAGTTTCAGCAGCTGTCATATAATCAGTAAAGCACAAAAAATGTGAAAATTCATCCTCTAAAAGTTGAAAATTGCATCTGGTCAGACTTTTTACTCATGGGTAAATTTACTCCAGTGTGTATTTGTGTTAGCATGTGCTTGCTTGTCCCAAGTAAAATTTACACACCAGAGTTAATTTACATGCATGTAAATTTGATGCATGCGAATTGGACTTAAGTGAGCCAATAGAAAAAATAAATAAATAAAAATAAATAAAAAAATATCGCAACTCCAGAGCCAGGGGTTTGTAGTTTTTATGGTTTGGATTTAAGGCTAGAACATAATGTATGAATGATTGAAAGACAAATGATGGATGGGTTGATTTTGTTTCATGAAATCCAACTCAACAAGTTCAATGAAATATAAATACAGTATTTTCAGTGACCTACTGTAATGAGTGGTTACTCAATATAAACAAAGAAGTGTTTGTTTGTTTGTTGTTGTTTTTCTTATCAATTTTATGGTTTATGCATGGTGTCTCTGCTGGAATTGTCCAGACACAGGTTGTATAGTTACCAGGTATTTTTTTATTGACTTTAACTGCAACCTGAAGTTTACTTTGAACAGCTCCAGGAGTGGTCATAAAATTCCACCTGACTTACACATAAGAGGACATCATGCCATGCTGCAGAATTTGCAATAAGTATGTTTTCAAATCTTATTGCCTGCTTTGGGGCAGAAAAGGGGGTTGGACTTCATGTTTGAAAACCAGAAGTTAAATCCCACCCACTTCCAAATGGTTTAACTGCTTCTAAGGCATCATAGAATATAAATAT
Organism: Rugalucina vietnamica; assembly: GCA_964017185.1. Classification (NCBI taxonomy): domain Eukaryota; kingdom Metazoa; phylum Mollusca; class Bivalvia; order Lucinida; family Lucinidae; genus Rugalucina; species Rugalucina vietnamica. The sequence goes on along the minus strand of OZ024882.1, from coordinate 2,930,759 downwards.
TTATGTATTTAACTTTTCTTTCACAACCTATGGTTATTTCTATCAGTATATTTCTGTAAATCAGTGTCACATTCAAAATGGTTCGAAATCCTTGTGGAAAATGTAAATTGAACTGCAGTTCAAATAGTGTGTTGTGTTCTAATTGTGAGTTTTGGTTCCATGCAAAATGTGAAAAACTGTCATCTAGGGACATGCAAGTGCTCATTTCAGCCAAGTCAGGATACTTGTGTTCAGAGTGTGCAGGAGATGATTACAGTGCAGCAATTATGAGGATATCAGAGGTAAGTGTGACCAATTACTTCATTATCACCACTTATGTATCAATTAGGGCTAATTTACTGAAGTGCCTCTGCTTATCATAGCAAGGTCAAAACATGTATAGATATTATAAATGTAATTTTATTTATTTTGATTATTTATTACACTATTATATGTTTGATACAAAATATGCCCATTTTAACCCAAAAATAAAGCAGTACTTCTTTTGAAACAAGAACCCCAATCCAATATCATAAACTATGGACTACCAGCAAACATGCATACAAAAACAGAAGCATTTGACCAACATTTAATTTTATCAAAATCTGAGGCAGCTATACATTATGGCTCCCATTACCACCGTCAGAGGTCCTTTTCACTTGTGCTGCGCACTCGTGAAAATTCTGATGTTTTCAACTCACTCGATGAAATATATTTGGTATTCACCTCAAAAAAGGAGACTATTGTAGAATTAGTTATTCAACATTGAAAATCATTTGTTTTTCTATGATGATTTAAACTTTTTAGTCAATTTTATGTTTTTACTGGATTTTTTTTTTGGCTACTGGTACGGGAGTGCAGGTTAGCCAGCTGATCTAGATTTTCCCAGACATATTTTATTGTAAATTAATTGTTTTTCCTAATCCTGTTTCAGTCTTGTTGTATAATTTAAAGAAGGAACTAATAAGATTTATTATTCTATAATACTTTTGTTTATTTCTTCACATTCCATTAGCCAGTGTAAAACATGCTGAGAAAACTAATTAATTAATTAGCAGCTACACTGCATGATAACATGAATAAATCTCCCACTGATTAAGAAATTATGATAATTGTCACTTTAAGCTTTCATAGAATGAACAAAAAAAAAAGAGGAAAATATAGATGATTATTATCTCTCCTTAAATTTCAAAACTAGAAAAAGTGAAATTTTAAATATATTTTATTTTGGATTTTTTTATTCAGTTTAACGTCTCTTTCAAGATTATTTCAGCTCATATGAAACAGGTCAATTAGTAGGTGGGGCAAAAACGGGAGACAAAATAGCTCTTCCATCAAAAATGACCATTATGCTAAAAATATTTCTGCCTAAAACATTTTTACTCCAAAGAACACTCACCAATGGCCATTTCAATGAAAGATGTCGAGTCGAGACACTTAGTACTAAGTAAATGAGATAATGATCTTCAAAATAATAGATACAGATCAGCTGCACAGTAGCTGAGCTGCTGTTCATGATGCACCACTGTTTCCTCTAAAGGCAGTCCATCTACTTTCTAAAACAGAAACTTGAAATCTCAAGTCATATTTTGTACTGACAATTTATAGGAATTGGCCTGAATCTGAGACAAAAGTTTTGTTATGTTGTGGCTCATATTTCAAACTACATGTATATTTATAAATAAATATAAAGTTTGAATTTATATCTCATCATTTTGTTGTTTCTTCTGAAAAATCAGAGATAGATATTGCAAAATATAATCAATTAGTATTTTTCTGCGTCTTCCACAGCTATTTCACAGACATACTTCAGTGCTCTCATCATAAACTTTTTCTCTATCACTTGATTTAAATTTCTTTTGAACTTTTTATACTGTAAATGATAAATTTGGGCTTTAAGTTGGTTTGTGGAAAGGTTTGTGGTGTGGTTTGTGGTGGTTTGTGGTAGTTTGTGGTGGTTTGTGGTAGTTTGTGGTGGTTTGTGGTGTTTAGTGCCACCCACCTGAGATTTGGTCTTTCATTAAAACACCTATGTGACTAAATTTGACCTTGCTGTAAAAAAGGTCAACCAATGGACATGATTTTTACAAACTATGAAGGGAAAGAGTCCCCAATGCTACATACAAAGTTTCAGTGAAATCAGTCTATCAGTTTAAGAGTAGAAGATTTTTTTAAAGATTTTTACCATATATGGGCATTCACCTGAGGTATTAAAAGCACACATGTAGATCCCCTAAGGGCTAGACACTACATGCTTTCAGCAATATGTCTGTGCATTTGAGCCGCCTCATGGGAAAACCAACAATCTGCATATGCGAAAAAAAGACGCAGATCAGCTTCGCGGTAACCGCGAAGCTGATCAGCGCCTTTGTTTTCGCTACATGGATAGTACAATTCCTCTTCTACTTATATCCAAAATTTCAAGCATCTAGCACTTTTCTGTGCTTGTACAGCTCGGTTTGTGTTGTACCTGTTCAAAAACCACATTGTTGGTTTTCCCACGAGGCGGCTCATTTGTTTAGGCTTGTCAACATTAAGGCCTTGATCGTCACACATAAGCAAAAATCTCTCGACGTAGACTTGCGTTTAACTGCGAAAAATTAAATTTTGTTTGTTTGATTTATTGCTTTACGTCCCAGTCAACAGCTATGGTCATGTCCGGACGTTAGCTGTTGAAAGGAACTGAAAGCAATAAATCGAACAAAAAAAAATCCATTTTGCAATAAAACGCAAGTCTATATATAGGGATTTTCACTAATGTGTGACGAGGCTTTTAGGCTATTATTATAGATGACAATTTTCCAGAATGTCAAGAAAGGACACTTCTTGGGTAGGATAAACAGTACTTTTGGGTGGTATAGTATATGCAGGAGGTACGTTTCCCACATCCAACTTTTTGCTCAAATCTCTGACACTGGACTAATGAACAATGGCAACCTTCCCCAGTTTCAGCATTTTTTTTTTCATTTTCTTTCAAGTTTAACCCATATTTGACGAATGGATTTTCCCATCATTATCAATTGGATGAGTCCACTTTCATTTTTAAGGGCATCAGGATTGATTTTTAAATTTTATTCAAATTTTCGATGAAAATTCTCTAAGCAAACAGAATAGCCCCAGATGGGACGCCGCGTTCTGCGGCGTCACATCTGGGGCTATTCTGTTTGCCTATGTCCCATAAAAGGGACACCAGGCTTAAATGAGTTAAAAGACACCACAATACTGCATTATAGACATGTTTTAAGGTAATATTAATCTAATGGAATGCCTGCAGTCTCTGAAACTTCCAGCAGATAACATCTTTAACACATTTAAGCCTGGCAACCTATTTAAGGGACATAGGCAAACAGTATAGCCCCAGATGTGACGCCGCAAAACGCGGCGTCACATCTGGAGCTATTCTGTTTGCTTGGAGGAATTTCATCCAAAAATGAAAAAAAAATCACAAATCACTCCTGATGCCCCTAAAAATGAATGCCGACTCGAATGATATTGACGGGCAAGTTCATTTGTCACATATGGGTTAATAGGAATTATTGACTCATTATTTGCAAAGTTTTATGTTTGCAGGAAAAATCAATCCAATTCTGAAAAGCCTATCTATCCCATTGTTTGCCAATGAAATTAAATAAGCTGACAATGAGGAGACACGTGTATCATTAGGAAAATATGTCAATGCAATGTATACCCCTGTAAACCCCACTTTTATATAGTAAAACTGGAATATGCAGGGGTATACCTATTTTTCTTACTTTTGCTGCAAAACATAGATTGTGGGTACTCGTTAGAACCGCCTCGGCGAGGCGGTTCTAACGTGTAGCCACAACCTACGTTTTGAGCAAAAATAAGAAAAATATCAAATTTTTTCCTCTGAAAATCATCAATTTTTGAGCTGAAAAATTACTGTATATTACATGGGCATGTTTTCGTAATGGTTGAAATTGTTCCCATGATGCCCTCAGGTTACAGTAATCCTCCCAGCGGGCACATGACGTCATAATGACGTCATAATGACGTCATATCGACCACGATGCGACGTCATGATGTCGCATCGACGTCATTCTGACGTCATGTGCCTGCTGGGCCTCAGACAGCATCATCACACGGCGGCAGTCTAGAACAACCAATTTTAAATGAAATTGCATTTCTGGGGCGAGTTGTTCAAAATTAATGATGTTGTTACTTAACAATTTGTTGAAATTTCAAATGGCAATATTACAAATACACTGTTATTTTTTGTTGATGAATTATGAGAATCCTTTGCATTTGCAAAGGATTCTCACATTTTATCAACAAAAATAACTGTGTATTTGCTTATGTAGTCGGCATTTGCTTAACAAGTTGAGGTCTTAACGCTGACGTTAAGCTAACAAAGTTTTGAACACACGGCACAAGACTGCCAACTTAACAATGTTGTTGATTCCAATCACAATGAAAGTCAAAAATGTTGGAGAATTTTCGCTTTTGCCATATTAAACACCTTTATTAGGCAATCAAGAACAATTTCTGGATACAAGATGGTTTATTCACAAATGGCGTGCTGCCTTTTGGGTCACAAGGATCATGTGCATACTAGACGACGCAGTTTGTCGCATGTTTCAGCTTGAGTGCTTAGATTTAACATGCAGGTCGACAAGCACTTTTTTTTTTCATTTTTTTTTTTTTTTTGCTTAGTAATCATTATTAGTTAAAAAAATGAGCACTGAGTACTTATAAACTGCTAAGGTTAAGCCTGTCTTGAAAAAGTGTGCAATATATTGACAACTTACCAATTTCTCAAGAAAGGCTTTGAGATAGACCAGCTTAGGTCTCTGATCATGAGTTTATATGTGTCTAAAATCGAAGATTGTACATACTAATCTTATTTGAAGTTTTTTTCCATTTCCGGTAGACTAATTTTATTTGCCTATCTTGGAAATCACGTATGAGCCGCCGTATAAGAAAACCAACAATTTGCATACGCGAAAACAAAGGCGCAGATCAGCTTCGCAGTAACTGCGAAGCTGATCAGCACCTTTGTTTTCGCTACACGGAGAGTACAATTCCTCTACTTTCTAAATACAAAATTTCCAGCCTCTAACCATCTTCTGTGAATGAACAGGCCGGTTTGTGTCGGACCTGGTCAGAACCCAAATTGTTGGTTTTCTCACACACAGGCTCATATCAGAATCTGAATCAATATAGTAAGGCATCAGACAGAATCACGAGACAATCCAAATATTAAAGTGAATATAAGAATCTATTATCACTCTGTGCTCCAAAAATTTACCATTAGTTTATGCATAAGATTCTGTCCCAATGGTAAAGTGAATGTTCTGGCAGCTACAAGGCATCCCAGAACATTGCTAAGCAGTAACCCTGGTTACCCAGTGAACAGGCATCGAGGTTATAAATAAATTTTCATGCTCAACTCGTCCCGACCAGGTCTCACACAAGTCGGCCTGTGCTGCCACAGAAGGTGGCTGGAAGCTTGAAATTTTGGATTTAAGAAGATAAGGAATTGTACCATCAGTGTAGCGGAAACAAAGGCGCTGATCAACTTTACAGTTACTGTGAAGCTGATCTGCGTCTTTGTTTTCGCATAGGCAAAAATCTGGTTTTCTCATGATGCGGCTCATATGTAAATACGTAATTATCAACTTTCGAGTTTCATATTTTTGTGTGGCAAAGTGACCCCTGTATTATTCTACACAGCTTTTTTCCTATAAACTAGTACCATCTTTCATCACCATAAACTAGTACCATCTTTCTTCAAAAGCTTTGATAATTTCATAAGCAAAGTCTGCAAAGTCCCAAAGGAAAATAAAATGCTAGAAAAAATCTATAGATGCGCCACATCATGAGAAAACCAGATTTTTGCCTTAGCGAAAACAAAGGCGCAGATCAGCTTTGCAGTAACTGCCAAGCTGATCAGTCCTTTGTTTTCGCTACTCGGATAGTACAATTCCTCTTCTTCCTAAATTGGAAATTTCAGGCTTCTAGCTTTCTTCTATAGCTGCACAGGCCGGTTTGTGAGAGACCCAGTCGGAAATTCCCAAGACCGGTTTTCTCGCGTCAAGGTTCATATGATGTCATGTCAGTTGCCACAACAGTTCAATGAACTTGCTATTCTGTTTAATACAAGCTTGATTTGTTTTATTTCAATCTAAATGTTGCAGTCATACATTCTAAATCATATGAGCCGCGACGCGAGAAGACCGGTCTTCGGGATTTCCGACCAGGTCCGACACAAACCGGGCTGTACAAGCTCAGAAGCAGGCTAGAAGCTTGAAATTTCGGATTTAAGAAGAAGAGAAATTGTACTATCCGTGTAGCGAAAACAAAGGCGCTGATCAGCTTCGCGGTTACCGCGAAGCTGATCTGCGCCTTTGTTTTCGCATAGGCAAAAATCCGGTTTTCTCACGATGCGGCTCATATTGGGATAAAGCCATCTCTTCTTGGATAATTTCACTACAACCTCTTTACCAGAGGACCAATGGTCCTGTTAACGCTCACCTGAGATCTGGAATATATACCAATAAACTTGTTTGACTATTATGGTCATATACATACAGCCCCAAGGCAGGGACAGATGATCCCCTTGAGTCAGTTTTATTTTCAGAATCACAAATATTCTGCCCATTTGCCCCTTTCCTGGAAGTTTTTCCCTTCAATGACATTTTAACAATTTACTGCATATGCGACCTAAGCTGACCTTGCTGTAAAATAGGTCAAGGTAATCACAGGGTCATAATTTATGTACACATAGTAGTACTCTAATCCCCGATGCTACATGCCAAGTTTTGTTGAAATCATTCCACTAGTTCAAAAGGAGAAGATTTTTAAAGGGTTTTTACCATACATGGGCAAGGTGGCCATCACACACTGGTTTCCCCATCATATACATACCTCATGTAAAATTTGGCTTTTATTGGCCAAGCAGTTTCAGAGAAGATTTTTTTTTTAATTCAGTCTTACGTGCCTTTCAAGATTGAGACGGACCATTCAGTAGGTGGGCGAAAATGGGAGAAATTCCCAAGAAAAACCACTTGGCACACCCACAAGCAGAACTTGGCTTGTTCCACATGTGGCCAGTGCTGGGCTCGAACCCGCACCAGACACAGCAGTGAGATGAACGAGTGATTAAGAAACAGCGCTCTTAACCGCTCTGCCACGAGGGCAGCTAAGAAGATCTTTGAATGTCATGGTAATAAACATATAAATTGCCCGGGGAGGGGGCTGACCAACCCCTGGCCAATCGGTTTCAGAGAAGATCTTTAAGGATGCTCCAAATGAAGTTTGGCTTTGATTGGTCAGGCAGTTTCAGAGGAGAAGATCTTTGAAATTGTTGACGACGGACAGACGCCGGAGCACGGCCATCCTATAAGCTCATCTATTGAGCCTCCAGCTCAGGTGAGCTAAAAACTGGGGTGTACATCAATGAGCATAAGGTGTTAATGTGTCTTGCTCAAGGACAAAACCCAGCACAGGTATGGTTCACACATGATTTGGTGTCCTTTGCTCTATGACTAGTCAACCTGAGTAGCGCCCAAGTATGATTTTGATTTACAACAGTCACACCATTATTCCACTCATTCTGAGCAAAATCTTGCTGTCAAACTGGCTTCCTCATAATTCTGCACATTCTATGAACTGCACTACATGATTCAATTAATTAATTTGTCCATTAATGGCTTTCTTTCTTGTTTCATACAAAAAGAACATTAATTTTGCACTGTGTCACACAATTTGCAAGCAGTACAAGCAATGTCTCTGCACTGAATTCCAGTAAATACTTTAGGCCGCATTAGGTGAACTTTTTTTTTGCACAGTGCAATCCATTGGATATTCTACCATAACAATTGAAAGAAAATGTCTGTCGGTGCCCAACTTGTATGAAAACCCTGAAGAGGGTGTTTCTTTCTATTCTAAAAAGAGAAATTGTGCCATTTTACTTCGCCACAAATATAAATGGGTCTAAATAATGATAGTTTAGAGTTCAACACACTCGATCACTGCTGCATGGGTGAGGGGTAGCTTATGTCAAGGAGTGGTCACTTATCCAGAGTCAGTGATTTCCCTAGGGTCACCATAAGACCAAAGAATACCAAAATGTACACCTTCAGGACTGAGTACAAATTAGTTCAAAGAATTTTACTGATGTATAATTCATTTTATTGCAAGTGGCATATAAACACGCTTATATGCCACTTGTTTTATTGTAATAGGGTACTTTTTACTAACGTCAGCAAAAAGTAAACCATTAAGTCACAACAAAACAAAATGCACACCTTGCCTATCATTCTAACCCATTACAACATAATCAATTCATATCATTGTTCTCATGGGAAACCCAAGGCACAATTCTTTGAAGCAAAACGGGGTTTTAAATGACAATTACAACAAAAATAGACTCGCTGTCATGACAACTCAGGAAAATTAAGAATTAATTATTCAAGAATCAGCAATGATCCTGAAAAAAGGCAGAACTTGCATTCACTTTTTTCAGTAATTAAGTCAAATTGCATTCAATAGAAAGTATGAAGGCTTTGTACATGATCATGAGATCATTTGAGCCACATTGTGAGAAAACCGGATTTTTGCCTATGCGAAAACAAAGGCGCAGATCAGCTTCGCAGTAACTGCGAAGCTGATCAGCGTTCACTACACGGATAGTACAAATTCTCTTCTCCTTAAATCAGAAATTTCAAGCTGCTATCCTGCTTCTGTAGCTGTACAGGTCAGTATGTGTCAGACCTGGACCACGGGACCTGGACGGACCTGCCGAAGACCGGTTTTCTCGCATTTTCGGCTCATTTTATAGCCTTGTTTCACCAAAGCAGTTAACCAGTTTACAATGCAAATCCTTTCATCAGGATTTGACACTGAGGGAAAAGTGTCTAATATGGGAATCATGCCTGCAAAATACTGAACACAGACCAGTCTGTAAACCTTCTCTAAAACCTACTTGTTTACAATTTTGTCATGCAGTGGGTTTAATGAATTATTACTATTTTACATGATTTTCACATTTTCGCAATCAGGTTTACAGAAATGGTGAATCAAATTTCAGCCAATGGTGCAAACTTAATGCATTCAATAATCGGGAAAAATCTCAATTTTCCACTCATCAGGAAAACATTTCTGTGAAATGAATACCCCTTCAAACCCCACTTTTATACAGTGAATCTGGGGTTTACATGGGAGTACAAATCCAAAAAATAGTTTAGAACTGCCTCACCAGTTTTAATGTGTACTCACAATCAATTTCTTGACAAAAGTATTAAAAATATCAAAACTTTTCGAATGAAGTTTCATTTTTTACAATGTGCGCACCTCTGATCGATTTTTCTGCAGACTGCTGACTCACACATTTTTCCTCTGTTTCAGGTACTACCAATCCATCCAGGTACACAGAACTTGTACATTATGTAAATAAAGTGTATATATATATATATATATATATATATATATATATATATATATATATATATATATATATATATATATATATATATATATATATATATATATATATATATATATATATATATTAAAAAAAAAAAAAAAAAAAAAAAAAAAAAAGTTTCATTTTTTACAGCTGAAAAAATCTATAATGCATGGGAATGTTTTCGTAGTATTTGCATGTAGACTTCATTTGGAAGCTTCCTGACTATTATTATCTCTAATACCAGCTTAAGATTTAATTTTCTGATTGACAAATCTGTTAAAAATTGACACATTCTTTAGCCCATTAGCATGTTTATGTTATTGGCCTCAAACTTTCAAAATGATAAGCAATCTCTTCAATGTCTTCATGGCATTTTAAAGAGAAAATCACAAAAACAAGGCAACATTTTGAAAATGGATTTAAGACGAAGAGGGGTTGTATATTTTCAATGAAGCAAAAACGAGTACTTCAATGCTCTGTTTCCTTGTTTTTGCATACAGGTCAACCATTATAATGTCATCTATGGGGTCCATGGAAACAGACCATGTTATATGTGAAAGTATGTTATAATGAGGTAATTTGCAATAGATATATAGCAAAATAATAATTTTGGGAACCGTGACATAGCCCTGTTATGCTGCAGAGAGGTGCACTGTAATGAGGTTAAACTGTATATACATCAGGAAAACATGTCTGTGCAATATATACCCCCTTAAACACCACTTTTATGTAGAAAACCCGGGTTATGCAGGGGTGTACCTATGTTTACTTATTTTTGCTCCAAAACATAGATTGTGGGTACTCTAATGTGTACCCACAATCTATGTTTTGAGCAAAACAAGAAAAATATCAAAAACAGAACTTTTTTAATTTTTACAACTTAAAATTTTACAAGGGCATGTTTTCGTAATGAACAGTCAGTTTTTCTCATGATGGGTTTCAAGTTTATATGAACAACCCAAGTTTGCAAGTAAATAATTTAATACTTCTTATTTAAGTTTAAATTTTGCCACATCAATCATGCATAACTTTGGATGTAAAAAGCATATTACATTACCATAAACATACTTGTGTATTGAGTTTTAATACAAGCTGAGAATATGATCAAAGCATATTTTTACTTAACCAAACCCAGAGAAAATCAAACTTGAAAGCATTTGTAACCAATCTTAAACTTTCATGTACAGTAACGCCGTTCCTTTGCAATCTTCTTAGCATGACCATAGGACCCTAGAACACCAGAGGAACAATGGTCTTGTAAACGCTCACCTGAGATCAGCTGCATATACCAATAAACATGTTTGAATATTATGTTATTTAACTCCAGTGCAGGGGCAGATGAAGCCCTTGGGCCATTTTCTTTTTTCAGAATCTTCAATATTCTGTCCATTTGCCAATTTCTTGTTGGCTTTTTCCTTCAAATGACATTTTAACAGTTTTCCCAATTCAGATGCATAGGCAACCCATGTTGACCTTGCCATAAACTTGGTCAAGGTCATCACAGGGTCATGATTTATATACACATTGGAGTACTTTAGCCATCAATGCCTCACGCCAAGTTTCCTTGAAATCAGTCTATTGGTTTCAGAGAAAATGATTTTTGATGGGTTTTTACCATATATGGGCATGGCGGCCATCTTGGTCATGTGACCTAGATTATTTATATATACATTGATTCCCCCATTCTATAGATGCTTCACATAAAATTTGGCTTTGTTTGGCCATGCGGTTTCAGAGAAGAAGACGTTTGAATATTATAGAAATATACGTGTATATTGCCCCGGGGTGGGGGCACATGAGCCCCTGGTGTCCAATTTTTTTCAGAATCATTAATATCCAGTCCTACTGCCCATTTCCTGCAAGACTTTCACTTATAATGACATTTTAAAAGTTTTCCCCATTCAAAATCATTGGCGACCTATGTTGACCTTCCCGTAAAATAGGTCAAGGTCATCAGAGGGTCATGATTTATATACACATTGTAGTGCTTGAGCCATCGATGCTTCGTGCCAAGTTTCGTTGAAATTTGTCAACCACTTCTGGAGAAGAAGATTTTTGAAGGGTTTTTTATCATATATGGGCATGGCGGTCATCTTGGTCATGTGACCTGGATTTTTTATATACATATTTGTTACCCCTTCCTATTGATGCTTCACATAAAATTTCGCTTTGATTGGCCAAGTGGTTTCAGAGGAGAAGCTGTTTGAATATTATGGAGATATACATGTATATTGCCCCGGGGTGGGGGCACATGAGCCCCTGGGGTCCAATTTTTTTCAGAAGAATCATTAATATTCAGTCCTACTGCCCATTTCCTGCAAGACTTTCACTTTAAATGACATTTTAAAAGTTTTCCTCATTCAAATGCATTCACGACCTATGTTGACCTTGCCGTAAAATAGGTCAAGGTCATCAGAGGGTCATGATTTATATATACGTTGTAGTGCTTGAGCCATTAATGCTTCATGCCAAGTTTCATTGAAATCGGTCCACCGGTTCTGGAGAAGAAGATTTTTGAAGGGTTTTTACCATATATGGGCATGGCGGCCATCTTGGTCATGTGACCTGGATTTCTTATATACACATTGGTTCCCCCTTCCTATTGATGCTTCATATAAAATTTGGCTTTGATTGGCCAAGCGGTTTCAGAGGAGAAGATCTTTGAAATTGTGGACGGACGACGGACGGACGGACGGACGACGGATCATGGCCATCCTATAAGCTCACCTTGTGAGCCTAACGGCTCAGGTGAGCTAATAAAGACATCATAATAACACCTGATCAAACTCATAACCCCTGCTTTGCAAAGCAAGAAGTATTTATAACCACTACACTATAAAGGCTGCTACTTTTTAATGACTCCGAAGATCTCAATATCTAAAGCATACAGCTACTTATACAAACCTCCTCTTCTCCAAGAATATTGATCTTGTCCTCGTTCCGTCTCTTCTTTGTAGCCCCATATTCTCCCAGATTCACAGCGCCACCGTTCAAGCTGTACTTCTCTGTCATGGTGTCAGAAATTCACTTCATCGGAGCCTGAAAACATCGTGTAATAAATACCCCCTAAATACCCCCTTATACTCCACTTTTATATAGTAAAACTGGGGTATGCAGGGGTATACCTATTTTTCTGATTTTTGCTCCAAAACATAGATTGTGGGTACTGGTTAGAACCGCCTTGCCCAGGGGGTTCTAACGTTTACCCACAATCTATGTTTTGAGGGAAAAAAGCAAAATAACACAAAATTTCCACTGACAATTTTCAAATTTTACCATATAAAAAATCTCTGTATTCATCAGGAAAACATGTCCGTGTAATGTCTACCCCCTTGAACCCCACTTTTATATAGCAAAACTGGGGTATGCAGGGGTATACCTATTTTTCTTATTTTTGCTTCAAAACATAGATTGTGGGTACTCGTTAGAACCGCCTCGGCGAGGCGGTTCTAACGTACCCACAATCTATATTTTGAGCAAAAATAAGAAAAATATCAAAAAAATTCAACTGAAAATTTTCATTTTTTATAACTTTAAAAATATCTGTATATTGCATGGGCGTGTTTTCGTAATGAATTGCATGGGGATGTTTTGTGTAATGAGTTTGTGTGTTTGAAGGTAAAATGATAAATGTTGTGTTTTGTAGAGTTATGAGTGAAATTATGAGACACTGAGTAGGTGGTGTGTTAATGAAAAATGTAAAACATCCTGAATTCCAATCAACTTTTATTTTGTAAATTTAATTATAGTATGCATTATTGGCTATAGTATACAGCTACATTATGAATTATAATTGGTAGTCTATATTTAAGGGATCAAACATGTTTTTTTTTTTTAATTTTATTCATTAATCAACATCTTCTGTGCCCCAATAGAGGCAGAAACCCAAGTCTGATTTTGTTTGCTTGTTTGAAGTGATGCTTAATGTCCCAGTCAACAGCTAATGCTCATGTTGGGGCGCTGCCTCCAATTTATGGGACTTTTACCCAAAATTAGGATGTCACAACATCCAAATAGTGCTTCGAATATATAACCACCAAAGTCTGAAAGGCAAGGGTCTCAGTCCTTTCTAAACAGGCTAGCAAATGTAAATGCATCAGAAAGAAAATTAATTCATGTAAAAGATGTTATGCTTATGGAGTGACAATGTGGTGAAACCTCTAGTATCAAGGACACAAGTAATCTGGGAATAAGTGTGAGAGTATTAAATTGTAGGGTAGATAATTGAGCATACATGTTCTGGAAAGTTGCGCCAAGCTGACATTTCCCTACGCTTTTTATAACCCTTTGCTGTTGGGTCCAAGAGGTCTTAAATTTCAGAAGTTTAATTAATTATACATTTAATAACAAAAGCACATTAACTTTGTCAGTTTGTATGTCTAGTTACACGTGATGACATTTATTTTTGGGTGGCACCTGGTATAACCTGGGAGGTGGGGGGCATATAACAAGGATAAATAAAAAAAAAAAAAAAAACTATCAGAAGAGTATTAACAGAACCCCCCCCCCCCTCCCCCCCTTAACTTTAAATGCAAACTCCCTGATTGATACACAACTTTTGCTTCATAAATTGGCACTGATATTTATAAAATAATGTCATTTAAAGTTCTAGGCGCCAAGTTCTATAGCAAATTCCTTCCTATCAAACATATAGCACACTTCAAATCTATTTATTCTCTCCACCCACCCGTGAAACACAAGTCAAATTTTCAATCAAAATGAAAAGATTCACAAAGCGTGACATCTGAATCTGAATAATAAAACTCCATAATATGCAACAAACGAACAATCATTTACTTTCATTTTCTTACACACTCATAGCCATTTTATCCTTCCAGAAAAGCAGAAAATCCCAAATAAACCGTTGTCCAAGACGCTTTCTCTCTGGTTTTGACAGATCGCGCGGAATGAGCTGCTATGTTCGATTATTGCCTCCTGAATTATTTACGCAAATTCGATTGGTTGAAAATAATCCTCACTGTCTTGCAGATGCTACGCCAGAAATCCAGCCTTCAAAGACTCACCCAGTTATCTGATATTTCAGCTGAGCAAAGGAAGGAAGGAATGTCCACGAGGGCGTATGGCAGTAAATAGAGATATATATAGAGATAGGAAGGTAGGAAGGAAGGAAGGAAGGAAGGAAGGAAGGAAGGAAGGAAGGAAGGAAGGAAGGAAGGAAGGAAGGAAGGAAGGAAGGAAGGAAGGAAGGAAGGAAGGAAGGAAGGAAGGAAGGACATCGTAGGTTGTTAATTAATCAGTGCCGGACCCAAGGGGGGGGCCTAGGGGGCATGTGCCCCCCGAACCAACCACCAAGTATACCTTGCCCCTAAAATCCCAGCTACAGCTACATAAAATGAATGATTCAGTAATGTTCTAACGTTTTATTACCTATACTTGTGTCAAATAGATGGAATATACAACTAATTATTAATTTACCAAAATATAAAGTCGGTAAATGCTATACTTTTAATTAATTTCTCTTTGTCGTTTGGTAACGAAATTCATAATATTTACCAGAACATGATCACATACTATCACATACATCATCCTGCGTCCTCCAGGGATGGCCACTCGAGTTCGTCCAACACATCGTCGACGCTACTCCTGTTCCGCCATCGCCTGCATTTCCACCTGGCTGCTGTCTTCTACACTTTCTCTACCTTTTATGTCTCAGTTTCATTGGAAAAGGTCCCTCAGGACCTTTTCCACAGTGTTTACTTTGAATATGAAGAAAATTTTACCCATGATCGACTGCTCTCTCTCAATTACGCATTTTGTCACATAAAGCGCTTAATAAAAACTAGTGAACCCGTCTATACTGACTAGACAGTTAACCGCAATTAATTAAATTTATCCATTGTTGACACTCCCCGTCAAAAAGCGGTAAAATCTAGCAAGCAGTCTCGATCGTGGTGACTGCTTATCATAGCGCATCTAGGCTTAGATCGTAGATACCCTGACGAGGGGTACAGAAACTATAGGAACTCTGTATCCCAGATAGCAAATATCATTGGGCCAACATTGCATATTGATTGGGTAATTGGCGTTTGGTTGCGGTCGCATATACATGATTGGGCCAATGTTGGTGTAGTATTGCATTCACATGCAACATTTGCCGACGTTGGCCCAACTTTGGCAAACGATATGTTACTGTAACGGGTCATGAAAGTGATTTTCTTTCACAGAAACAAGAGTGACCCAATATTTGTTAGCCATTGTAACAAACGATGTACTTATACCTAGCAGGCACACAACATTCGTTGATGTTGTGTGCCTACTGGGATAGAATAGCATTTTTTCTATATAGTTTAGTAGTTTAGATGGTATTAATGCATAATAGTTTAAGTTTGAATTGACATCTATTTTTAAGGAAAGTGTTAACTGTAGTGATCATGTATGACAAGGCTCATACAAAGAAGCCTGCGACTTGTCGTGTACACTTTTCGTTGGCCGATGGTTGGCATATCATTGGCCGATTCGTATTTGATTAAATACTGACTGGTGTTATATAATTTGTAATCGATTAATTGTCTTTAAAATCTTATTCAATAAAGAGACTGATTAAACAGTCCGGTTTCAATTTATATATATCAATCATAAAAAATTATTATGATTTATATGAATCAACATCAATGATTTTAAAACCATTATCTTAATTAGCAGTTACTTCCTTGACCAGGCCATTTAAAGTTACTGTATATCTATTCTGTAAATATTAAGTAAGCAATGGGAGCAAAATTGAAGTTAACACCTTTTTCACTGTAACACGTCTTTTCATAATATTATGGTTTATTATTTGCTTCGCTGCTCCAGCTAGAGTACAAGAGTACATAAGTTGTCATAGCAACGAGAAAGTTTCTCAGACATGTGAGAATTATCAACAGGTGTTTCGCATGAAGTTTTAGACAAGTCAGTTTTGCATGTTAAGATACAGACACTCTGAGCTTTAGAAGGTAAGTTTTATTTATTTTGTTGCATTAATTATTAAGCTCATTTCTCCATCTTATTAAAGGCAGTAACTGTTGCGTAAATATAACTGATTTTATATAATATACTTCATTGTTTTATTTCCTTTTGCCATCATACTTCGTTGCAACAAAGAGGTATTAACTTGTATTTAATTAACAGCTATTCCTTTATGAGCTAAAATGCACGCGTTAAAATGTTGCATAAATGAGGCTAGTTTATGTTTTTGTCATGGTGCTGTATTTATTCGTTTGTTTTCAGAAGACCAGTCGTCAAGAGAAAACGTTGACGTTCTCCAAAGACAAGAGACCCAGCTCGACTGTCACCATGGTGCTGCAGATCAAGAAACTGTACCGAGTGGACATATGCGATAGAAATACAACGTCGATAGCTTGTAATGAGCACATTTAAACAGTGATGGGTCAACAAAAAACGTAAAACCTTCGCATATTGGCCCAATGTCGAACCAATGTTATGGGCCAAAGATGGGCCGATGAGCAAACGCTAGGTTGGCCCATTCAAGATTTACAACCATGGGCCAATCGTGTGGTGTCCGATGGGCCAATGCCGGAGGGCCAATGTATACGTGCTATCTGGGATGGCTGACTTTTAGTCCATCACATCGGTCCCATGGGTCTGTTTCTGGTAGTGTGGCTGCAGGTCAAAATTCAGAACTCTGACACAAATTGACTGCACTGCAAAATGGCTTTCTACACATCGACATATTGATTGTAATCGTGTTCCTTTTAGTATTGGCTTTGATTCCATAACATCAGAAATTTTGGTCAATGCCTTGAGTGACAGATACACACACTGGTCAAGCGTTCATAACAAGAAACGCCATTCATGTATAGGAAACGAAACTGAAACGTATGAGAATCGAAATTAATGACAAACCAGAGAATCAACAACACTGAAATCTAGAGCAAAAGGAATCTCTTATAACAAACGGCTGCTGACCTTTTCATTGGTTTCTTTTTAAAGAAGCCAACTTGTTATAGGGATGCCAAATAGGAGCCGCATGAGGACGAACCTCATTTGGCAACGTTGAATTTGACTATCAGTGAGTGAATTGATGTTCCTATATAAAACACAATCGTCTGCAAAGAGACAAACAGATGACCTGATATTGTCCGGAAGGTCGTTAAAGAATATCAAGAAAATGACCGGTCCCAAGACCGAATCTTTCCGGGACTCCATATAAGACCGGGACTGGATCTGAGGCTTGGCCACTCTTTGATAGCGCTTAGAGAGCCATGAAGCGATCCACTTGTGGGTAGATCCTCTAATCCCTTTCAAATCTGTCAAAAATAAGGTCCAAACTTTACAAGTGTTTATCATAAATAGGATAGATAAGTGCTTTTAGTAGAAATTTTCAGATTATATACATGATATGTGGCTGTTTCATACTTCCCTGAATTTTGTCTTAACGCAGCATAGAGTCCTGTACTGAGTAAACATTTGAACAAGGCGTTGTGTCAAAAACTAACAATTTTCTCGAAAGTCTGCCAAACCGTCTGGTATGTCGGACAAAAAGGAATGTCACCCTAACAAAATTTTGTCTCACAGGACCAGAGGTGGCCCTGTAAAATCCTGAGCCAACATGTGGTTTCGTTAGCGACTGTGATTGGTGGGCTTGCCCACATGATTTATTACACGACGTTCCCAATGCTATACAGTGTGGTGGAATTGTATACTCAACAAAATTAATCTGTCCGAACCCAAAATTCAAAAATTTGTTGTTTTATAACTAAATAATAGAACCTGATATATAAAATAAAATAGTGCATTTCCAGGACTATTAAGTCTGGCTTTCAGACCGTCCGTCACGTAGCATTCGGTCCAGCATGGTAACCACTATTCACAATTATGTGACCAGACCAGGTATTTCCGTCGCTTATTGACCTCAATGGAGTAGAACGAGTCGTTCTGAAATGTAACGAAATGCAGGTTATTCAACAAATCTAGTATTACAATCTACATTCGAGATTTACAGTTTAAAATTTTGTTTAGTATAGCAATATAATAGAGCCAAGGTCGCATTTGATTTTTCAATACACATTTAATAAATCCGTTTGGCGTGTTGAAAATACAATACTGTCATATGAATACTGTTTGTCTCGATCATGTGTTTGTGCCGTGCATATAAAGTATTCTCATAGTTTCGTTACCATATATTCAGCGTTTTATCGGCGTCATTCATGTCAGGTGAATCTGAGTTGGACGACGCTTTACTGAAGCCGAACATGGCTCCTAAACGTGTGTTTAGTCGAAATCGCTGTTACTTCATAGGATGTGGACTGATAACAATTGTAATTATTGCAATGATTGTGGTCATTGCTGTTCTGGCAGTACGACTTCAACAGGCAGAAGGTAAGGTAAAGAAAAACTATACTATACCAATGCAAAAATGTAACGCATCAAGTTTTCAGGCCTTTTCTGACTACGCCTGCATTGGTTATAGGCATGGTATGCGATTGCGAATAAAGCACGATGTACTTGTTGCACTATCACCATGATCACTGGCGAGAAAGTCAGTCCGGCACAATGTTCAGTCTCCGTGCTCTGGTGTCCATTGGTCATGCTCATGCACTCGTATGCTTTGTATTTTACAGAATGTCAGGAGTTTCCATCATGCCCAGTTCATTCCGTTGGTCTTCTGGAGTATTACAAGCTGCAAGATGGCATCGATTTGCTTTGGTTCCCTCACACCAACACACAAGAACAGCTCACACAAGCTGTTACTGGTACAGTACCGATATACTTCAACTAAATTTATACTAACAAATCGCGTTTCATACCTCCATGATGATTGTTCTACAGGAAATGCGCTTCACGTGATTACTCAGTGTTGGTGGCCGGCATCGTCATTTAATATCTACAGTAATTTCATTTGTTGTAGAAATTACATTTTTTTTTTCATGAAAATCATTGAAAATGCTTCCATCTTAAATTCTAAAATTGTCCGTGAATCTTAAATATTGCACAGCAAAATGTTTTACACGCTCATTTGCATATAATCTATTTAATATCTGTTTTTGTTCAATTTTTCAGTTTTAATTTGTGCTCATATGATTGTTTGTACATTATTATATTTGTTTACCAGAGGGTCGCAAGGTAGAATAGCTAATGTAGCTAAGCGCGTCACCATCTTAATACATTGTATAAATAAATTAAAATAAACACATGTATTTCTATTTCGTCGGCGGCCTTTTTAAAAGAAACAAGTATTAAAAGATGCCTACCTCGATCGTAATACTATATCAGCAGCAATCTGCATTTGTACAGTAAACTCTGCTGATTAAACAAGATCAGCTAGCTAACCCGCACTCTGATACACTTCGTACCTCGCTCCACTTCGGTGTGGAGAGGTATCGCGGAACACCGACCACAGTGGAGTATCATTACACATCTAGATTGAACGTATTCGAAGCAGGCAAAAACAAGACGGAATATTTCCATCGGTATTCCATACCATGTCAGGGAAGTGGAACGGGGTACCGAAGTGGAGCGGAATGACAGTTAGCCAGCTGATCTAGGCAAAAACAAGATAAATAGCTACACTATTAAACCATTATCTGCAAGAAAGAAATGTTTTACCCTTGTCTTTTTCTTCAGGGAATTATGATATTATCGAAACGGACATCCTGCGCACAGCTGCCTTGCAGTATCACGAGAAAAACGCTCTCACCATTGACGAGTTTGTGTCGCAGATAAAGCACAGTGGAAAAGGCATGCTACTGAACATTGATGCCGATTACGATCCAATAAACGCTCTCACCATAGCCGAGAGATACAAGATAAACACACCCGTCATTTTGTCAGTGCCTTTTCCTGGGGACAGTGGGCATCACTCAAACTTGTCGAGGTAATAAAAGAATAATAATCATCATGTTCATGCTCAGTGATGATGTGTTATTGAGGACCCCGTGGAAGATTGTGCCAAGATTAGCAATGTCAAATACAGCAAAATCATGGTGTGTACAGCCGCAAAGTCATCCCTTTGTTGTTCTGGACAGAGTAGTCGTATTTAACATTTAACAAATTATTTCCAAGGAGCACAATAATAGAACACAATTTTTTTTTTTTTTTTTTTTTGAAAACTTGGCCCTCATTTTATTTAAAACAGATTAGAATAGAATGGAATAGAATAAAATTATTATACAAACGTTTTGGTGATGCTACGTAGGCCCTTTTCCTCGAAGATTAAATCCGAGTAGCAACTGTCTAGTATGCTATTTTAAGATATGTTCTTTTAATGTGCACGTGTCGCTGATTGGTTTCAGATTTGCTGCTGCGTTCAAAAGGAGACAATGGCATTTCCCAGTCATTGCCAGCGTTGATCTCAAAAAGCTTTGTTGCAGCAATCCAATAGGAGAGGGAATTGCTGAATTCATCTTAGAAGCTTTCAAATCGTTTGACTTCCCTTTGGTGATCGAAATACAGGCAAAACAATGGCGGTCTTCGTGGCGGGAAATCGAGAAAATTCTAGACAGATCCAAGGATTATTCGCTGGTGGTTTCCTCGGATGGAGAATCTGGGAAAGAAAAACTGTATGACCTGCTTACCGTTAGAAACGACATTGATAGAACAAAAGCTTTCTATAAGATAAACGGAACTACTTTGTCAGCATTTAAAGATTTGACATCAACAGCCGGAAGTCCGTTGCTTTACTTTAATATTCAGCCGCGAGACGCGGGAAAAATAATATGGAGTCATAATACAGATACGTGGGGACTGCTGAATAACGCTACTCATGGTAAGGAGCATTAAAAGAAATTATCACTTTAGATATGGCGCTCATGCTTGCTATGATGCCATTTGATACATGTAACTGTTAGCCTGAAAGGCTGACTTCCGGTCTGAACCTCCAGCCATAGCCGATTAAAGGATGACTGTTCGAATTGTTGCCTTTTCCATGACTATGATCCGAAATATTTGTATTCTAACTGCATGGTTAATTAAACTTTCTTTGGCCCTACCATCTTGTGGTTTGATGATAGCCTTTGGTTCTACACGAATGATTAACATGGGCGTGTGCTTGCTATTCTAGGTCCTACAATGATGGTAGAGGCAGATCTCAGACTTAAGAACAACATTCCGATTATGGCACATGATGCTGGGGATGACAATAACCTAACCTTTGCTCAGTGGATAGAAGAAATAATAAAGGTACGTATTTTCACCTTTTGTCACATGTATCATTTGAGTGAGCTCTGGCACCAGAATAGATCATAGTTTTTTTTTTTCTTCTGAAATTTCCTAGAATAGCAAAAGATGTCCAGGGAATTTAAAGCCATGACGTGTTCAATGATTTCATTCTTCCGTTTTAACGAAATTTTGACTTTACGACATTTATGGCATTATCAATTGCATTTACATTGAAAATTGTAAAAATAACAATCCGTCGTATCATCATGAAAACATATCCGTATAATGTATACCCCACTGAACCCTACTTTTATATAGCGAAACTGTGGTATGTAGGGGTAAACACATTTTTCTTATTTTTGCTCCAAAGCATAGATTGTGGGTACTCGTTAGAACCGCCTCTATGTTTTGAGCAAAAATAAGAAGAATATCAAAGTTTTTCAATTGAAAATTTTCAATTTTTTAAAGCTCAAAAACTATCTCTGTTTATTGCATGGGCAAGTTTTCATAATGTTCTGTCTATTTAAGGTCGATAAAGGTATGAAGCTGGACTTTAAAGAGCTACAAGCAATGGGTCCAGCGCTTGACATCGTCAAAAGACGTAAACCAGATATCAAAGGCCCGATATGGGTAAATGCAGATATAGTGAAGGGACCTTACGGTGGAAACGTAACGATGATACCAGGCATTTTCTTTGAGAACGTCAAAGCTTTCCCTGACGTTACGCTATCAGTGGGTTGGACCACAGGTGCAAGGACGCCAAATACAAATTTGACTTACACGATGGATATGATAAGAGAAATGTTAGCAATTTGTAAAAATCTACCTCAACCAGTGACGTTTCCCGTTCGCGCCGACTTGTTGCGGCCATCTTGGGACGTTTTTGATTGGCTGCTGCGGCAGTCACGTGCCTATACGTTAACAGTGTGGACGACACCGTATGATAACGTCACAAAAGCAGATATGGATTTTATTCAAAGACAGTCTGAAGATGCTCGTGTGTATTTTGACTTGCCAGAAAATTTACGACCATCGTTTGAATAGGATAAAACAAGTTCACTTACGTGTACCTTACATGTATCTGGAGACTGGGATAGCCGAGTCAACTATTTTGGAGTTACTCGGTTGACATTGTTCCCTTGTAACAGATCTTGACATGACTGGAAATCGTCGACTGTGACGTTGAACTTAAACAAAAACAAGAAACTATAATAGACGTATCCGTTGCATGCCAGAAAAAAACAGAAGGCTCAGATATTGAAACAATTAAATGTATAGTCCCAACACAAAGGGGTCAGGGAACAATGGCATCTCAAAATACTCGTTTTGGCATCGAATCTAGTTGTACTCTTGCTAGTCCATGTCAGCCTCTTTCCAAAAGGACTTTCACGAAAATACAAAGAAGTTTTCGTCTCGATAGAAAGAAACAGTTTAGTTATCCTTTGATTACTGTGTACTGCGGTGTACTCCACTTCTGTTCAGAGTTACAGTTAGCCAAATGGATCGTTTGATTAAAAATGAAACAATTGGTCACCGACAACAAAATATAATAATAAATTATAGATAATATTTACAATGAAAATAAAACAAAAGTTGCATTACACTTGTGCCACTCATTTCGAAGCGATTCTTTGACATTTTATATGATCATCCATGCCTTGACACAATGTGGCTCCGATGTTATTAAGACACTTAACGTGCTCATTTCAACAGACAAAGTAAACCACTTAATGAAACTAGGCCCTGGTCGTGTTATCTTGTTAAATAGGCCTATTCTGAATTATGATTGTCAAAACTGTACAACATCTTAGGCTGATGGATGTCCCTGAATAAGACCGATAGCTGGTTTATGCTGAAAGACAGCTACAATATTGTTGGCTGCAGTTTCGGCCATGCTATTTCTAGATTCCCAAGTATTACTACCCATATGGGGCAGAACTATACAGTTTGGCAGCGACACAAGTGGGTGATCCGCCGGAAGTGGCTCTGGTTCAGTGACGTCAAGGCCCGCAGCAGCAATTTTGCCAGACGACAGTGCGTCGAACAAATCATCGTGGTGTATCACTCCGCCACGACCACTGTTTATCAAAATTGCGCTCCTTTTCATCAGTTTGAATGTGTCTTTGTTGAATTTATGACGTGTCTGTGGCGTCAGATTGCAGCAGATGCATATGACGTCACTTTCCTTCAATAAAGTTGTAAACTCTACGAATTCTGCACCAATATCGTCTGCATATGCAACATGACATACGTCATGATAGAGCATGCGCTTTACGCCAAATGGCTTCAGTCTCCTAGCGACGCCGTAACCTATACGACCCAGCCCTAGCAACCCAACCGTTTTCTGAGAAAGCTCGGTGCCACACAACCACATTGGCTTCCATTTCCCCCACTCTCCATTTTTGACAGCAGCAATGCCTGCAAATAAGAGATAAATTCAGATTGAGAACAAGAGACCATGAAGTCGTGTTGTAGATGTAGAATATCATTTTATTGCAAGCACCGGCCATATCATCTTTATCCAAAGTCCTATGGGGCAACGAAATCGATCTATGTGTGTCCTAACCTCATTAATAAAGCTACTATAACTCATGTGGCTGTGCTGACCTTTACCAAAACATATTTTTGTTCGCAGACTATATCTATATAATCTTTTGGTTATGTCCATTGGGTCAATACGTGAAACGCCGAAAACAATCTGAACAGCGTGTTATTTGCATAGATTAATTTAACGTTATTTGGCACTTGCTTTCTTTGGTCACGGTTGATAAGAAACATTTTAAAAGACATGCCAACCTACCTTCTAAAAGTCTTCTAGCCGTCAGCAAGAGTAACGCTACAGTCAGCTCAGCGACACTATCAGTGGACACGTTAGGCGTGTTACAGACGTAAATCTGACGTGCTTGACACTCTTTAAGGTCGATATGCTCATATCCAACACTCATGGTTGATACTACTTTAAGATCTTTACCTGGAACAAACAATTATCTTTTTCAGCCCACGTTCGATTAAGTTATTTACATGCAACTACATGTAGGCATACAGTCAAACAAAGAAAGGCAACTAGGCGGACAGTCAACGCTTTTTGTAAAGAGAAAGAAACATCACAGACAGGCGTACAGACAAAGGAATAGAACTAGGCGGACAGTCAGGCATCGTGATGCAACTATGCGGACAGGTAGAGAGGGTACAGACAGGGAAACTGAAAATTTGCTAGACATATGTACAGTTTACAATATATGTCGATATACATGAAAAAAAAAAACACGATGCATAGACACACACGCAGACAGACAATTTAAATACACACAGACCGACCTGCAGCATCCAGAATTTCAGCGTTTATATTATCCGTCAGCATACACAACAGACCGTCAACGCCCTTGACCTTCTCCACGAACGTCTCCCTCGGGATCGCCTCGTCGCTGTCCCACGTCACCACGACACACCCGGCGTCCCGGAGGGCTTTCAGACCCGGCTCTGGTATCTTCCGAGTCACATACACAGTCTTTTTACCCCTTGCCACGACGTTGGGGTCAAGGTTTAGTTGTTGTAGAAACATGCTTTGTTTTCTATCAGAAACTATGCCTCTTAGTCCTTGTATACCGTCCCGTTTCTCGCAAAAATTATGCTTATGCCCTTGTCTATCCTTCAATTTTCAAGCGTTAAAGCAACATGTGTAAAACCGATTTCTGATTAAGTTTTGCCTTCATAGACTCTGCTTCCATAGACAATGTCAGTTTACAATGCAATATGGAAACAGTATTGGATTCTGGTGCCATAAATAGACGCTCTTAGAAAGAAATCCTGCAATTCCACTCCTGTATTTCACAAGAGAACGATGCAGTTAATGTTAGGCTATAGCTAGGTATTTTTTCAGAACAAGGTGGTTGAACTTAGTTTGTGTGGGATGTCATGATGAATAAAATGAAACATTACAGACGATGTTCGATAGAAGAAAATATTACGAAATCACGCCCATGCAATATAAAGAGGCTTTTTAAGTTGTAAAAATTGAAAATTTTCAGATGTTTTTTTTTTTTTTTTTTTTTTTTGTTTTTTTTTTTTTTTTGTTATTTTTCTTATTTTTGCTCAAAACATTATATCATAACACCAAAATGTTCAATGTTAAATCATTTAACATTGGAAGGACAAAATTGCAAGAATCGAGATTCTAAACAAATCAATAGCACTTACTAACCTGAAAATCAATTTGTCTGAGGAAATATTGCTTGGATGTTACATAAAATATTAGCCTGTCAACAATATTTAAGTCATGTCGGGACAAAGCCACCACTCTCCACTGTGTCTATTCTGTTTGCATAAAGGTATTTCATCGAAAAATGAGATTTAAAAAAATCACTCCTAACGCCCCTAAAATTGAAAGTGGACACATCCAATAGCAAGGCCGTCGTCGGCGGTCCGGCCGGTCCGGCCATGGCCGGACCACTTTTTTGGCCGAAAATGGTTTCGGCCGGACCACAATTTTTTGATTATTCGGCCGAAAACGTGTTTGCCTTTTCAACTTTTTTTGAAGTGCGGTGGCCCAATTAATTGATATTAAGCGTGCTCAGTGAATCTGCCCGAGGGTGTGAACGATGGTCGTTATAAAAACAATCACGAAAATGACACCTGTATTAAAGACTGGTGTTGTCATATTATTGGATTTTGACGGATTATCGTTTGACGAGAAGGTGCATTAAAGTGTTCTTTAATTCAATTGTGAATACAACCGATTCTCTGTGATCTTAAAACATTTAAAAAAAAAAAAAAAAAAAAAAAAAAAAAAAAAGTGTTAAGCTGTATTCCACAGTTGAAATTTCTACTTATTGAACATAATTTCACAATAACCCAATAATATTACATTAAATCAAAAATGCCGAAAAATCGTTTACGTATAAAATTTTCGCAAATATTATTTTTCTTCATATTCCAAAATTTGTTAAAACGTGCATGTTATTATTATACAATGGAACATATACCGCCGGTTCCTAATCAACCGACGTCTTTCTAATTCCCTCAGCGTTCCTTCGGCAAGGCGAATCCTGTGAGTATGAGATTTCAGGCCACATAGTTTTCGACCAGTACGTGGCTTTATAATGTCTCAAAAATTGTCTCAAAGTGCATTAAAATCGTTTCTTCGGACGTCCGTCAATATAAAATTTTCCCGGGGGAGATCCCCCGAACCCCCCTTACGATAGGGGGAATGTCCCCCTCTCGTGCTCTCCCCCTACTCGTGCCTTCGGCACTCGTGAACGTCTTCGACCTTTCATGGCCGGACCACTTTTCAAAAGCCGACGACGGCCCTGAATAGATAAAGATGGGCGAATCCATTCGTCCAAATGGGTTAATGTGTCTTGTTGAAGAACACAACCCGGTACATGTGATGTTCAGACGTCCCGGCGACCTCTAAATCTGGATTCCGACCTCATCCACCGGTATCTGAAGGTTCATGTCAGCACCCAAAAATGGGACAATTATTTAAAGTAGGCCTATATTCAGCCACAACGGAGCACCACATACGTCTATATACTGCTGAAGCAAGGGCAAGATTTTGTTGAGCTTATGCTTAGCTTAGCGTGCCAGTTCATCGGATCGGAGCCATGCCTTTCGGAGTAAACGTGTCTTGCTCAAAGGCACAGTACTTCGGATGGTCTAGGTTTCAAACACCTGGCCTCTTGCCGATGGCTGGGCGGTTCTCATTCTTTTAGGAATTACATTCAGCCTGTACATGTTAAATCACAACATCATTTTGAAAGCAAGTTAACCGTCCATTCATGCTTCCAACCAAGGAGTTTTCACACAGAAATTCTTTATTTCTTCTAACCCTAACCCTAACCGACGTCCATAGTCATTGTTACAGAGTAATTATGACCAGTATTCACACGGATGTGCTTTTCTTTTTTCGATGGGTTTATCGATATATTGTGTCCAGGTGAGCTGATAAAAATAGTCATTACAAGGGAAGTAAAAAAGTACTCTATACTACAATAGTATACCAGAGTATATTCCCTTGAAAGCTAAATTTAAATTATTGATTTACTGTTATATATCTTCTATACAGCCAACATAACCAGCTGATTCTGTGGTGTAGTGGTTATCACATCTGCCTAACACGCAGAAGGTCCTGAGTTCGATCCTCAGCAGAATCAAGCTTTGTTTTTTTCTGTTTATATATTTTCCTTCTCTTTTTCTTTCTCTCTTTTTTTCAGTTACTTTTTTTTTTACTTTTCTAATTTTTTGTCGCTCTTTATTTTTTTTATTTGTAACTAAATATTTTTTCACATTAGTTTCATTATTTCTATTATGGGTATTTTCATTTTCTTTTTTACCTTTTAACATAAACTGGATTATGATTTATTCGTTTTGGGACAGTTGTGATTGTGTTTAATAAATAAAGGTGTTGTTGCAATAAACCTACATTATCGACGGAGAGAAAATTCTAATAATAAAGAAAAATGAATTGCTGAGTGCAGGGCCGTCGTCGGCTTTTGAAAAGTGGTCCGGCCATGAAAGGTCGAAGACGTTCACGAGTGCCGAAGGCACGAGTAGGGGGAGAGCACGAGAGGGGGACATTCCCCCTATCGTAAGGGGGGTTCGGGGGATCTCCCCCGGGAAAATTTTATATTGACGGACGTCCGAAGAAACGATTTTAATGCACTTTGAGACAATTTTTGAGACATTATAAAGCCACGTACTGGTCGAAAACTATGTGGCCTGAAATCTCATACTCACAGGATTCGCCTTGCCGAAGGAACGCTGAGGGAATTAGAAAGACGTCGGTTGATTAGGAACCGGCGGTATATGTTCCATTGTATAATAATAACATGCACGTTTTAACAAATTTTGGAATATGAAGAAAAATAATATTTGCGAAAATTTTATACGTAAACGATTTTTCGGCATTTTTGATTTAATGTAATATTATTGGGTTATTGTGAAATTATGTTCAATAAGTAGAAATTTCAACTGTGGAATACAGCTTAACACTTTTTTTTTTTTTTTTTTTTTTTTTTTTTTTTTAAATGTTTTAAGATCACAGAGAATCGGTTGTATTCACAATTGAATTAAAGAACACTTTAATGCACCTTCTCGTCAAACGATAATCCGTCAAAATCCAATAATATGACAACACCAGTCTTTAATACAGGTGTCATTTTCGTGATTGTTTTTATAACGACCATCGTTCACACCCTCGGGCAGATTCACTGAGCACGCTTAATATCAATTAATTGGGCCACCGCACTTCAAAAAAAGTTGAAAAGGCAAACACGTTTTCGGCCGAATAATCAAAAAATTGTGGTCCGGCCGAAACCATTTTCGGCCAAAAAAGTGGTCCGGCCATGGCCGGACCGGCCGGACCGCCGACGACGGCCTTGGAGTGGATTTTGTGTCAAAATGTTGCTCACCATAATACAATATAATTATTAATTATATTAGGACATCCTTGGCTCGAACCACTTTTGTGTTTAAAATAAATAAATGAATTAATTAATTAATAAATAATAAATAAATGAATAAATAAATAACAATTATTGGATGCATGAAGTCTCAGGTGCCAGTCAGCATTTACTTATTTATTTATTTTTAAGTCAGCAAGCCAAGACTGAACCAAAATTCTGTGATCTTTATGAATAAATAAATAAATAAATGAAAAAATAAATGATCACAAATGCTGCTTTTTTCCCTTTTGAGGACCTCCAAATGTGCCCCAAGAGCAAACCGAAAGTAGAAATTCTACTTTTCTTCCCCTCTTTTTATAATAAAACAGCTGTTATAATGCTGAAAGTAAATAACGCTGTTTGAAGTGGATTTAAAATTCCCAAGTCCCTCGTCTGCTGTGTACTGACATCTACTTTCACTTTCGATTTCATTTTGGATGATCCCATTACTTTCAAACAGCCGGGGTAGACGCCTTTACCCAATACACACGTCACGCCGCGTAATGGACTAAACCGTGTAAATGGTAAAATGGCTGCACCCGATAAACAAGGCAAGTCAGTGAGCGGAGAAAAACAGATTCAGATTCCGTTGGAGGAATTGTCGCGGGATGTAAGTCAGAAAATGAAGTTTATTTAAAGGTTTATATTTGGTCAGCGGGTGCTTTTGGGGGCGACAGAATGAGGCGAAAGCAGGGAAAACCAGCAAAAGCAAACGGGGTAGGATTTTGCATGGGAATTTTGTATCAATATTTATTTATACCATATGTGGTTTATTATGCATGTTACTTGATATTTCAGTGCCTTGAACTTATGTTTATGAATGCGGGGCTTTGCATGATTTTTCAGGCATGCTTTGGAAGAGTTTATGATATTTTTTTCGTCACTTTAAAATAATTTAATTGGACAATAAACTTGTTAACTTATTTGAAGGAAAAGAACGGAGGTTGTCCAAATTCCAGATGCTGAAGCTGCTCTTGTAATAGAATGGATGATCTATTAAATTTGTTTATTTTTGAGTGCCCACTTTATTATATTATTCGTCTTTATTTATTTATTTATTTATTACATATATATCATTTTATTTGTTTTCCATAGTGATCCCTTTTAATTCATTTGATATTTGAACAAACAACCCCCATCCTTGCATAGGCAGATGAATATTGTTGTTATTGTTCAAAATGCATGGACTATGAAATATTCCAAATACTTTGAAATACTGAACTGTAGCTTTACTGAACTGTAGCTTGATCCCGAGCTTGATGTAGTCTGTATCAATAGGTCTGACCCCCCCCCCCCCCCTTCGCCACACACACACACAATTTGGAACATTTCTGGCAGGTTTCTGGAAATAGTCTTTCTAGACAATTTAGACTTTACTCCCTATAGAACCGGTTAGGCACATCTGTCTGTCCCGCTATTACTGAAAAATTGTTGACTAGAATAGTTTTAAAAAAAAAAACACATTTGATTTAGCCAATTTGTATTCAAAAGTTTGTAGTTCAATTGTTTTCTCAAATTTTACATCCTGGATTTATTAAGGGTATTGTTGGACGTGAGAGCAAAACAATAGGACCTTGTGACACTGAAACTTGCATTTCAAGGTTTCAAATGCCTTATGACAACACTTGACATACTCATTAGTATGTTGGCAGTATTTTTAAACCCTTACCGAGACTGCAGTTGTCATCATCACTTAAAATGCGACTATTTGGGGTCCCAGTTTTGGATGTACAATTGTACTCATATCTCAAACTTTATTTTATGCATGTATTTGCAATCACATTTATTTTTGCACATGATCTCAAATTTACTTGGAAATTCATACAGGATCTAGTATTTTATTTGTGCACTATTTTGTGAAAAAAAAAGTAAGAAAAGAAGGCTATTGGAGGACAGAAATAATGAAAAAATAGGCATTGCGGAACAGCTTTTGTGGGGTACAAAGTACTTCAGTCATGTTTTAAGAAGTGAAGTGGATAGATCCTGTTATTAATTTAAAACATTTCCTCTGTTTGAAAACCATGCTGGGTTAAGGGTATAGATTTAATAATCATATACCCATCCCAATACTGGACTTTCATCTAGAGAGCCATATGCATCAAATGAGCCGCCTCATGAGAAAACCAACAATCTGCATATGCAAAAACAAAGGCGCAGATCAGCTTTGCGGTAACCGCGAAGCTGATCAGCGCCTTTGTTTTCACTACAGGGATAGTATAATTCCTCTACTTTCTAAATCCAAAATTTCCAGCCTCTAGCCACCTTATGTGCTTGTACAGTCCGGTTTGTGTCAGACCTGTTGAGAAACCACATTGTTGGTTTTTCCACAAGACGGCTCAAATGTTTTCCATACATGTACATACGATACCCTTAGGAGAGAGCTTTCACATACCCAATTGTCTTCTGTGGCCGTACTGCCTAGTTTGTGTTGGGCACAGGCAGAAACCATAGAGCATAAAGGTTTTGTCTTTCGTTATTCAAGGCTCATTGTAATTAGACATGGAACAAATAAGCTACTCAATCAGATCAGAAGGGGCTGTTAGGCTGACTGATCAGTGTCTGTCCATTCTTTTAACACTATCAGGCTAACCATACAGCAGATTCTCCTGGATTCTCATGGTGGTGCTTATTTCCAATGATTGCTTTTATCTAGGTCTCTGGATGCAATATTTGGAGAACATATACCCCTTCAAAAATACCCAGGTATAATTTGGCAAGCAGCTGAAGCTTTACATAGGTACTCATCCTGATATGAGTGTTTTAACCAGGATATGTGCAAGGCCATTTCCAAGAAAACCACTTTATTTAATATTTTTGACACCAGCATGCCCAGTTGCAAAGGGAAGCTCCTGTTTAAAGGTTTGAAGTCTCAGTTTTAAAGATGATTTAAGACAGTACACTGAATCCAACAAAGTGATCTGCATTTTTGGACAAACGATGTGCTTAGATTTAAACAGTTTGTAATGATGTGTCTCATATCTGAACTGCATGTACCTAGAAACATATGCTACCCCATTGAATTTAAACGATTGTACCATAATGCTTCTATTAAAATTTACCAAGAGAAAGTACACAACCATAAGAAAGATGAGGGTACCTCAGCATAACACACCTCATTACAATGAACGGCCACATGTTTTTGGCTTCCAAATTGATTATTTGGCCATATTCTATCGAAGTAATCTCATTAGAACATGGTTTAGCTTATAACAGGGTCTGCTTCTATGGACCACAAAGACAGCATTATAATGAGGTTGACCTGTATATTGATAGGGGTTTTGGCGATCATATTTTTTTCCAGTTTGTGTGATGGGAAGACAGTGGCATTATGGGTAGAGTGTCAGACTCCTGTTTTATAGGTTATAAGCTTTTTCATGCTCAACTCAGCTGAGATTAAATTATCCTGCTCATTAATGTTAAAATGCTTACATTTGTTGGCATTTTAACATTTATGAGCAGGATAAATTGAGTTTTGATTTTGAACCTTAATTTTCCGCTAGTGTTGACTATTTTAACATGTTTGAGCAGTAAATTTTGTGCTCAGCTGAGCTGAGCTTGAAAAAAGGTTTATAACCTCGAGGCCAGATTGAGAGGTCAGAGTTCCCATAGTAGATTATAAGAATCTTATATGGGGTTCTGTTCTAGATGGAAGTTTCCAACCCAAGGGATGACCGTGCTGAGCGGAACCGAGGCTCCGCCGAGGTTCCGCTCAGCACGGTCATCCCGAGGGTTGGAAACTTCCATCTAGAACAGAACACCATATTAGATTCTTTTTCTTGCACAAAAACCCCCAAAATCTGGTTTATTTCAAGGTTTTGCGTATTTTTTTTTTTGGCCTGGGTGAGAACACCTGGGTGAGATGCAATTTTATCACCCAGGCAAAAAGTGTGGCAATTTCTGTCTGGTGTGCAAGAAAATCTTTGCTAGAAAGCCCTGGCAGGAGGATCTGACTCCGCCAAAATAGTTCGGCATACATGTACATGTATAATAATCTGTCATTGATTTTAAATACTCATTTAAAGTGAAGTTTTCAGTTACTGGTGAAAAACTGTGCATTGAGTACTGATCAACAGCTTGTAGGCGTGTATGATGAAAAACATGTCTCTTTGGGACCATGATTATGATTTTGTAGGTACAAGAACGTACTTGTGTTAATCGAGATGCAGGTTCTTTTGAAATGTTTTGTGAGATAAAAAATGTACCCAATAACTGCCTAGATCTACAATGTTGGATGTGTTTGCAGAAATGTTTGATGAATGGCCAAAACTTGTTAAAGTTTACTGTTTAAAATGTCCATATTTGGCTCATGATTTGAAAACACCAGCACATTGTCGGTTAGTTATGAAAATAGTGGTAGTGAAGCCCATTCATAGCAAGTCTTGGAGAAAATCTGAATGTTGCAGAAGTAACATCACGAAAACATGCCCACCCAATATACAGAGAATTTTTTTATTGTAAAAAATGAAAATTTTCACTGGAAAAAAAATATGACATTTTTCTTATTTTTGCTCAAAACATAGATTTTGGGTACACGTTAGAACCGCCTCACGAGTACCCACAATCTATGTTTTAGTGCAAAAATAAGGAAATTAGGTTTATCCCTGCAACCCCAGTTTTTCTACATAAAAGTTCAAGGGGGTGGGGTATACATTTCATGTTTTCATGATGAAGATGTTGCTTTGAGACCCAGACAACTTTAGCCTCTGAATTTCTGACCACATGGCTGGTTGTTCTTTTGTAGAAACTTTTATAACAGTACTTCAACCTTAGTGGACAGATGCATGTACAATGAAAAAATGTACACTTTATACTAGTAAACCACCCAAGAATATTGTACAACATAAGTTAGTTATGGGTATTGATTGATTGATTGGGGTTTAACGTCCCACCAACAGCTAAGGTCATATGGAGACGGGACCTCGGTTTATAGTCTCAGTCCGAAGGACTGGAGAAGCCCGGGATCGAACCTGCAACCCCTGGTTTACAAGGCAAGTGGCTTAACCACTGCGCCACGGAGGCTTCTAGTTATGGGTATTGAAAGGTCACATTTAAAACAGTTGGCTGTATTGAAAGGCTAAATAGCAAAAATTCGAAATGTGGGCCAGAATTTGATCCCTGATCTTGGCTTTCTCATATTGTCCTTGCATTGAGCTTGGTAGCCTGCTAGTCACCCAACCCATGGGGACATGGCTTAAGATGACAAGCTTGAAAGTCTGTTGTTTATATAGCTGTCACTATGTCAACTTTTCCTTTGAGACGTCAATCTAATTAAAGTCTTAATTTTGATGTGAATACACTGGGTTTATATTTGAGGTACATTCCGGTATATCATAAACTTGTCATCGCGTTGAATATGTTTCTTATTTCCCAGTATTTCCTTATGGCTGTCATCGTACATAAATCATGTATGTATCGAGGTACATTGTATATCTTAAGTAGTGTACACGACTTTATACATGTACTCGGAAATGTCAAACATTTGTTTATGGTAGTATTAATTGATATAATAGAGATGTGTGCAGGTGTTTGACATTTACAGGTTGCAAAGAAGCTTTAGATGTAAATTTTTACAAACAGGGTAGCATAATGCACCCTTTGAAGGCTAAACCAAGCTTAATGTATGCATGTTGCAGATCGGTGTTGTGCGAGTCTTTACTGCTAAAAAAAAACACCAAAAAGGACAACAACTTGACTTTGTGTCAGCGAATGTCAGAAGGAATGTTTTCGTCATCTGAATACTGAGATATGGGAATCTCTCTGTTAAGTTTAACGTGGATTGATATATTTACAAAGTCCCTAACCCCCCCTAAACTTTAAACATGTTGTTCTCAGTCCTGGGATATAGATCATTCATGATATTACATCTCCTGAAAGGGCTATGAATGACAAACGTTATCCTAGTAATATAACCAGAATTTGTATTTGCATTTTCGTGCATGTTGGTATTGAAATGCACTGTTAGTTTGAAAACTGCTTTTATTTTTCTTGCATTGTTTTACGCTTAAATAAGAAATATTGTGGGATGAGTGTTGGCACGGTAGTTAGTAAGTAGAAAAATCTATCAACTGCTATCATTTTTGTTCTGTTTGAAACAATTCTTACCGAAATATCTGCAGACAAAAAGCCCGTTTTTTTGAGACTAATCAAGGTCAAATTAATGGGCTTATTTGTTATGTAAAAAGGCTATGGAAATATACTGTATATGTATGTTCTACCTGAATGAACAGACTACCTGTCATATTTTAACAGGTATACACAGCGTGTACATACTATAATGCATATAAATATACTGTACAAAATAATTTTATCTATGTTTTATTTGAGACATGTCTCAGAGGACTTTAAATCCAACGTTACTTCAACAACACACAACAGTTGTTTTTACCCTTATTAGATACATAAAAGATATTGTCAGAAGAACTTCCCTAATGTCTAAAACGTATGAAGACACTGTTCAAAGTAAAAGTTGCTTAATTTATTTGGCATGGTATATTTAAGGTACAGGTATTTGCATAAGTGACGGACAATATTATTTAAAGTAATAAATCTGATAAAGATGATGCACCTGATATTCATGCAAATCGTTTCTAAGCTAATTTTTCAGCTTGCAAATTAGTTGGAGAACATTATTTAGACCTTCACAAAGGTTTCTATCAATTAAAATCAAAAATTTATTTTAAAGGATTATTTATGGAAATTTATTAGAAAAATAGGTAATTTCACTAAAAACTTCTATTACAATGGCTTCCCTTTGGAAAACATTATCATTCATAAGAAAGTTTAAGGTTTAGGGATTATTCTGGTATGTAACATGCCACATTTTTTAAAAAAAATCTATGAAATATTTATGAGCAGAAAACACTATTATTATAGTAATAAGGAACCTTAATCTAAATGAGAAGCAGACATATGAGCCGCCTCATGGGAAAACCAACAATCTGCATATGCGAAAACAAAGACGCAGATCAGCTTCGCGGTAATCGCGAAGCTGATCAGCGTCTTTGTTTTCGCTACTCGGATAGTACAATGCCTCTTCTACTTAAATCTGAAATTTCAAGCTTCTAGCTCTTTTCTGAGAGTGTACAGGCCGATTTGTGTCAGACCTGGTCGGAAACCACATTGTTGGTTTTCCCACAAGGCGGCTCATATGATACCAGAAGCTCAACATGGTGTCTATTCTATTAAATAGAGAAAAAAAAGCCTCCATCCACTTGCCTTATAAACTGGAGGTCATGAGTTCAATCCAGGCTTCTCTGGTCCTTCAGATGAATCTTAAAACCAAGATCCTGTCTCCATATGGCCTTTGCTTGTGAGTGGGATTTTAATAACGAAATCAACACATTTGATAAAGAAATACTATAGTTTTGGATGATAGGTTCCATAATGTTTTACTTTTAATTATATAGAAGGGAAAGGAGAGCATGTACCCTCTCTCATCACGAAAACATGTCCGTGCAATGTATACCCCCTTGAACCCCACTTTTATATAGCAAAACTGGGGTATGCAGGGGTATACCTATTTTTCTTATTTTTGATCCAAAACATAGATTGTGGGTACTCGTTAGAACCGCCTCAGCGAGGGGGTTCTAACGTGTACCCACAATCTATGTTTTGAGCAAAAATAAGAAAAATATCAACATTTTTCCACTGAAAATTTTCAATTTTTAAAGCTCAAAAACTATCTGTTTATTGCATGGGCAAGTTTTCGTAATGTTAATATCAAAATGCCCTATAAGAACTGGTTTATCATAAGCTTCAAAATTTTGGTCACCTAAAAGTTTTCATGGATCACCATAAACACAAAGGCTTGGTAAGCCTTGGTCTCAGATCAGCGAAATGTTTGATTTGCACAGTGATTAAGCTGTGAGTTCTGGGCCAAGGCCGGGGCTGATAGATCTCCAGTTATTGGGATGAGACTTAAAACCAGGGACCTGAGTGTATCCATATTACCTTAGCTGTTGAGTGGGACATTGGGACATAAAATATGACAACAAAATGCCTCTAGAAGTTGGTTGAACTCGGAATGGCAAATACTGTAGACCCAGGTCAGACTGCTCTTAAAGGGCCTATCTATCCATAAACTTAGGAAAATGCCTTTATTTTGATAAAGTCTGATGGTTTTGTCCAACTTACCCTGAGAAAGTAAAGTCTGGCGGTTGACAATATTTTGGGTTATCATCTTATCTATAGAAGAACAGCTGAACTTCTCAACATAATATCAGACATTACCCTGGGTTGGGTTGATAAGCCTCTGGTGACATTCACTGCAAGTTTGGTGCTTTTGAATGTCACAATGGATTTGAGTGTTCATTCTCGCTCAGTCTTCAAAGTTAGTATACTTGTTTTTAGTTATTGAATGTTATGAGCAATGGTGCGAGAAAACCGGTCTTCAAGGTTTGGGACCAGGTCTGACACAAACCGGCCTGTACAGTCACAGATAAAGGCTAGAAGCTTGAAATTTCAGATTTGAGAAGAAGAGAAATTGTACCATCCGAGTAGCGAAAACAAAGGCGCTGATCAGCTGTGCAGTTACTGCACAGCTGATCTGCACCTTTGTTTTCGCATAGGCAAAAATCTGGTTTTCTCATGACGCAGCTCTTATGTTTCGGCTGTCGCATATTCATATAGCTGTAGTATCTGTATTTCTTTTGAAGGGTTAATATGTGTTGCATGTCTGCCAGTTATCCTTCCAGCTACCCTCCCCTCTCACCCATCCAACCACTACCACCCACCCCACTGCCACCAATAAACAACTGGGTTACTTGAGAATGGCATTGTCCAGTTGAGCGGACATTCCTATTTTATTGTGCTTTAAATGCTCATAGCAACTCAGTGAAATTCTGATATAGGGGGTCAGGGGATGGTAGATTTGTTTATTAACATAATTAAGGTAGAAGATGTTGCCGACTTAGGCAGCTTTCTAATTGAATATAAATTATTTGAATATTCATGATACCCTTATCATCATGCTGCAAATCACCTGTATAAACTAAAACAAGATAATGGCTTATTTTGATCAAGGCTTTGTTTCATACTGTACCAAAAGTATGTGGCATTTTCATTAGGATTTGTATCCCATAAACTGTACCCTGATGAAAAAAGCTCATTAGTACATGTACTTCTATTCTGATTAATTACTCTTCGTTAAGTGTCAATAGCCCTGGGGTCACAGACATCGGCCATCAAACGGGTGGGATGATATTAAGGTCTCAATGTCATCGATTACTTGACAGAGTCATCAAAAAGATTGATAATTAAGCCCTAGGCCTTTAACAGTCAGTATTGTTTTTGGACCGTTTTGTTGACAAAATGTCAAATGGCGGGGTGGCATTTGAGTACATGTTGGAATTTTATAATATCATAATGTTCTTTTTATTTGCCATTCATGTCCTAGTACCTTGTTCAAAAATATAGGCATTACGAAAACTTGCCCATGCAATATACAGAGATTTTTTTCACCTGTAAAAATTGAAAATTTCATCAGAAAAAATTTGATATTTTTCTTATTTTTGCTCAAAACATAGATTGTGGGTACACATTAGAACTGCCTCGCCGAGGCGGTTCTAATGAGTACCCACAATCTATGTTTTGGAGCAAAAATAAGAAAAATAGGTATACCCCTGCATACCCCAGTTTTTCTATATAAAAGTGGGGTTTCAGGGGGTACTCATTGCACGGACATGTTTTTCTGATGCAAGTGCATTGGCCTAGTTACTGGTACATGGAATCTGCTTCTGTGCTATGACCCCTGTGTCATTTAATTGTGCAACTTCCTGAGCATTCTGACAAAAATGGTATATCAAAAGAATGGAATTATCTTGGCAGTTTTCTGTCCAACTTAACATTAAAATTGTGATATGAGCCTCTGAATCAGAAAACAACAATCTGCCTATGTGAAACCAAGGTGCAGATCATCTGTGCAGTAACTGCACAGGTCATCAGCACCTTTGTTTTCGCTACTGTGATAGTACAATTTCTCTTCTACTTAAATCTGAAATTTCTAGCTTCTGGCC
The DNA here is from genome assembly GCA_964017185.1 of Rugalucina vietnamica. NCBI lineage: Eukaryota > Metazoa > Mollusca > Bivalvia > Lucinida > Lucinidae > Rugalucina > Rugalucina vietnamica. The sequence goes on along the minus strand of OZ024882.1, from coordinate 2,891,778 downwards.
TGATTCTGTGGCAGTACAGACCGGTTTGTGTCGGCCCTGGTCGGAAACCCCGAAGACTTTCTTGTGTTATGGCTCATTTTATTGTGGCTCTCCATGACTGGGCTTTCTACAAAACTGATATGTACATGTATATCAATGTAGAAATATCTTGGCAACTTGCAAACTTTAGAATTTTGTGTTGATTTACTAACTGAGCTTCAAACATAGTATGACAGTAAAATCAGGTATACCTGGCTCGTAGTATTAAAACAAAAGCTACCAGGCATGAATGAGTGATTTGGGTGTCATATCTTGTCGGGTGGAAACATACTCCATTTTAATATGTCATCCTTAAGCTGATGAATAGAGTCATTAAATATTCTCGCCGCAGGGGATTTTGGAATAAAGTTGGTATTAAAACAAAAGCTGTTATATGCAAAAAGGTTTCCTGAATTTATGCACGCACCCCTCCTCCATCCGGCTGCATGGCAATGCCAATTTAAGCATCAGGAAAACATGTCCATGAAAAGTATACCTCCTTGAACCCCAATTGTATATAGCAAAGCTGGGTACCTATTTTCTTATTTTTGCTCCAAGCATAGATTGTGGGTACTCGTTAGAGCTGCCTCGGCGAGGACGTTATAATGTGTACCCACAATCTATGATTTGAGCAAAAATAAGAAAAGTATCAAAAAATTTTCCACTGAGAATTTTCAATTTTTAAAACTTTAAAAAATCTGTATATCACATGGGTATGTTTTCGTTATGGGGCTCTTTTTGGTTTGTGATATTTTGTATACTCATTCTAAATATGGGAATACAAAAAAGAAATGCTGTTTAAGTTTGCGCTATCTATTAGGTATGAGAGCAAAAGCTACAAAGTAATTGCCCTTGCAGAATTCAGTTTCTTTTCAGAAATTTGAAATTTTGTTAACTAGTCAAATTTTTAGAATAATGCTTTATCTCAAATTCTGTCAAACTTTCATCGCCTCTTGTTACCCGCTCTTAAATTATTTTCCCCAGAAAAGCATTCTTCGATATCCAGTCTGAGAGCTATCCTTCTTTGTGTCATATTGATTTTCCGAAGTTTATAAGAACCTTTAAGCATTTCTTGGCAGTAAGGGTATTGCTTTTCCAAATTGGATAGAGCCTAATGCCGCAGCTCATTGATTTTCTGGCGTACCCGCAGCTTACGATGGAATTTTATCCAGGAACAAATTAGAGCTTGCGGAAATTTTGTATGCTGACTTCTGATGGTATATAAAGGTACAGGGTGGGCCCAAAATTTAGTTTAGACATCTTGTAAGTTAAATAAAGGATAAGATTGCTCTAGTGACCAACATGTACTTAGAATTCAAGTTGATTGAAACAAATTAGAAATACATGTAAATAAAAAATATATAATTGTTTGACTAATGTTAGCTAAAACAATCATGCATTGCTTTCACTGAACTTTTTTCAATTTAAAGGGTGTATTTTGTTCACGTATTTTTTTATTTTATTTTTTTTTTGTATCAGATCCAAGTTTTGCCCCAACTAACTTTTAAAAGATAAATATGTACTGAAAGGACGTTTGAAAATCTGTCAGTACAACACTACTTTAGAACTGGGTTCATGTAGTTAGAATTAAATTCAATACAACAAAAATGCAGGAAACTCAACTTTAAGTGTTTTGTTTTTTATATATTTATAAAATTTTGGATGCTTCAGATACATACCCGGTAATAAAATTTTATTTTATTGAACTACCCGGTACCCTAAAATATGCAACAGCTTAGGAGATAATAAGGAAATTATTTGGTTGCAAAACCAAGTGAGGGCTTTGATTTTCCTTCAATATCATCCAATTATATCAACTTCTTGTCCAGTATAAAGATTGTGGAGAGCTACTGTACAACAGAAATTTCTGTTTTTCCCAGTATTTTGTAAGGGTATTGATTTGCGACTAGAGAGAAAGCTTGTGGGTATAAGTCTCTCTCCGAATTAAACAGTATTGATTGTTCGATTTGTACCCAAAGCGTAGTTTCATGAGAAAAACAAGATTTAACGTCAGCTTAACAAGGAGACAGCTTGTTAGAGAGACATACCATAATGTCCCAAAGTTTTTCAGCTACCCAAAATGTGGCTGTACTCGCACAAAAATGGGAATAGGGAGGTTAGGTTTTGATAAACATATGCCCCAAATTGAGAAGACAAGATAAAAGAGAGAATTCAATGATAATTGATGATAACTGGAAGATAATTTTTGTCATTTTTCTTCATCAAAACCTATGTTTTTGGTGTCCTTTAAAATTGCCTCGGCGAGGCGATTCTAATGTGAACCAATAACATAGGTTTGAAGATAGGGAAATGAACAAAATAATTTAAACATCAGTTCTCTTCAAAGACTGGATTCTGCAAATTGCAAACAGTGGATGCCCTGCTCAGACCAGACTGTCCCTCATAAGACTGCCATGAACCATATAGTGACTTTCAAGGATGAAATGCTTTTCTGTTCTCATAATAGTTTTGAAGAAAAAATGCATGGTTTTAGTTATAATTTTTCCTGGTAATGTGGTATGCATGAGCCAAGTTAGTATGAGGCTGCTACAGTCTAAAGATGCATGTTTGATGATATTTAAAGAATAATTTTTGCTTATTTCTCCATAAAAGAACTGTTGTTGGTACTTACTGTACTACATTTTTTTGTTGTCTTGCAGTTTAATAATTTGTACCAAATAACACAGTTTCATGATAAAATGTTGCAGAAATTTATGGAGATATATTAACCAAAAGTTATCCTTAGATTATCATCATATACTGCCTTAGATGGCTGCTCAGAGATTTTTTGCTTTGTATGACTTGTCAAAGTGATTCTGAGCAAACTGTTGTTACAATACAGTTTGAAAAAAAATTTTTTTGAAGAATCACTTTGTATATGTTATGAAGGTACTAAAAGGAATTTAATATGTTTATATAATTATATTCCTGGAATGATTTTTTCCTCCTACCGGTTATTTTTATTTTTTTTTTATATTTTGCCTGGTTATGAGGTATACCTAGTAGCTGCTTGCATCATGATTATGTACAAGGGCTGTTCTTAAAATTAAGGGATTTGGCTGAAATTTAAAGCAATGTAAAAGAATGAGAAAGAATGAAACAGTTCTAAAAGTAGATCTATTTGATTCACATTTTTAATCTAAATGAACTTAGAATGCAGCAGTGGAAAAAAAATCCGAAAAGATATAAACAAAAACTTGATTTGATTTAATTGTCACATTTTCTGTGAAAAAAAAAGTCCAGCTCTTAATTTTTTGAACAGCTCTTGTAAACTGTTACCCAGGTAGTTGAATGGCTGCATTAGGGAATGCGGGCATGATTATTTGTTATGAGAAAACCTTTATGTATTTGTACGGGTGTATGAATAAAAGCTTTTTTCGTCTTCTACGTCTTTGTTGCATTTATTGTATGGTGCGTCTTGGATTGTTTTGTATTGTACTGTATGTTAATCATCATTGTACTCAAATGTTAAATCATTAGATAATCATTTACCAAATTCAGTTTCATTAAATTCAATCACCCATATGTCAGGGGTATCTTTATATAGAATCTTTTCAGCCTTTTAGCAACAGAATAACATTTAAATGTTTTATCATGCAAGATAACGCATAAATTTCGATTTCATGAATACCCTGAAAGAAGAATGGTTAATCAGGGTAGCTTATAGATGAAAAGTTACCGCATTACTAAAGTTTTCAATGCATAGTCTGTTACACTTTAATAATGTACTTTTTCAAAAATATTCTTGCACAGTTCTCTTCAAAGGAACTTTTAATATACAATTAAAAGTTTAACTTAAAGAAGCATGTAATAGGATTCTTACATGAAATGCTTGTCAAATTGTCAAAATTGTGTCTAAACAAATGAAATTTTTGACAACTCAGGAGCCTTTCACTCCGCCTCCATTGCCAAATAAGGACATGACATTGACAGCAGGGTTGTCATTGGAAACAAATGGATCGTTGTCATTGGAAATGAATGGATCAGACAGTTTGACGGATAAAGGGCTGGACCATCTAGTGACGAGTACTGAAGTCGTAGATAATGAAAAGGACTTGGACAACATGGATACTAGCAATGACATTATGGATACAAGTATAGACTCTGTGGAATGCGTGGATACTAGTTCTGTTGCTATGGAAACTGGCAATGTTGCTATGGATACCAGTAATGATGCACTTGAAAATGAAACAAACTTGGTGATTGTCGATTCTGAAAGCAATAATGGGGTTTCCGACAATGAAACAAACAACGGTATTGTCGCAGACACAATTAATAATATCAAAGCAACGAATACTGATGCCAATTTAAGTGTTGATACTGTTGATAGTAATAATTTGAGTGACTTAATGGTCCAAACTGGATCTAGTCTTGCCAGTGAATTTGTCACTGGGGAAGCAATATCTCAACAGATTCAAGTGAGACCCCCGTTTAAGGGGGTGATGGTACCCTGCCCTAGACTGAAAGAGTACTTGGACTCGTTGCCTACATTCCATAGAAAAACAATGTTACGTAAAGGTCGAGAAGTGCATAAAATTTACGTAGACTTGAGAAAAGGAGAAAGTTTCCTTGACGACCAGTTCTCGTACACGGAATTCGGGAAACTTGTTTTGACCAATGGGAGTATACGAGCGGGACGTGCCAAGAACGCCAAGCAGATAGTTGTTGCCAGGGAGACGCTGTACTGCAGTGGTACCGGGTCGTGTAAACGTGCCTGTGGTGGATTTGGTATATGTGTTCCAGGTAGGTCTGATCATATTTTGATAGTTTGGCTGCGACGTGAGAAAATTGGTCTTGGAGATTTCCGACCAGCTCTGAAATAAACCGGCCTGAACAGTTTCAGAAAAAGGCAAGTAACTTAAAATTTTGGATTTAACAAGAGGAGAGATTGTACTATCCATGTAGCGAAAACAAAGGCGCTGATCAGCATTTCAGTTACTGTGAAGCTGATCTACGCCTTTGTTTTTGCATATGAGGAATGTTGGTTTCCTCATGACGAGGCTCATTTAAGGATAATCAGATGGTTGGCATTTCTGGAGAAACTGCAGGCTGAAATTGGTACTGTTGGCATAATATAGTCTAAATAGTGTTGTCTTGGCTATAAAGTGTGTGTTTGGACATCTAAAATGCTGCAAAGGATTCAACAGCTACATATAATAAATGAATTCAAATGTGGTTTATTTCATAATCATATAAAGTTGATATACAAGTCATTTGTTTCAAAAAAGTCAGTAACCAGCTAAAAGTTAAAGGTAAATTATTCTGTGTACAGGGTAGCTGAGGACAGTTTATAACCAACCAATCATTCAAAATGACAACCATGCTATTGTTTAAATGCTTTCACAAAACAGTTTTGCCTCAAGGCGTAATTAGGCGATTACTTTTTTGTGTGCAATAAAATAATGATAAAACAGGGAAACCCCATCAATACCCCATTAATGAACTAATTCATCTTTTGAGGCTCTCATTACGAAAACACGCCCATGTAAATATACACAAAATTTTTTGGTTGTAAAAATGAAAATTTTCAGTGGAAAAATTTAGATATTTTTCTTATTTTTGCTCAAAACATACATTGTGGGTACACGTTAGAACCGCCTCGCCGAGGCGGTTCTAACGAGAACCCACAATGTATGTTTTGGATCAAAAATAAGAAAATCAGGTATACCCCTGCAAACCCCAGTTTTTCTATATAAAAGTGGGGTTTAAGGGGGTATATATTTCACTGACATGTTTTCCTGATGTAAAGGGTACCAAACTCATTTTGCCCTAAACGAATTAAGATACGAAGTCTAAATAATCCCAAGAAGGAAGCCTTTGTGATATAGTAGTTTAGCTACTCGCCGAGGTTATAAGATTTTTCATGCTCAACTCAGCTGAGCATGAAATTTAAAATTCTCATTTTCACTAAAATAACCTAAATTGGTTCAGATTTCAGGTTCAGATTGCCAAAGCCTGTAATTTATCCTGCTCATAAATGTTAAAATGCCAACAATAATTGTTGGCATTTTAACATTTATGAGCAGGATAAATTTTAGACTCAGTTGAGCTGAGCTTGAAAAAAGTTGAATAATCTCAGGGCCAGGAATTGGGGGTTTGATCCTAGGCTTTTCCAGTCCTTCAGACGAGACTTAAAACCATGGTCCCGTATGACCTTTGCTGTTGGCGGGACGTTAAGCCCCAAATCAACCAAGCAACTGAATCTCAAGAATCATTTGAGCTGCGATGTGAGAAAACCGGTCTTCGGGATATTCGACCAGGTCCCACACAAACCAGCTTGTACAGTCACAGAAACAGGCTAGAACATTGAAGTTTCAAATTTAAGAAAAAAAGGGATTGTACCATCTGTGTACGGAAAACAAAGGCGCTGATCAGCTGTGCAGTTACTGCACAGCTGATCTGCGCTTTTGTTTTCGCATATGCGATAATCCAGTTTTCTCATGACGCGGCTCATAAGCCAAATGGTCCAAAATGCTGAATTGTTGGCAGTTGAATGTCTATAAGAGTTGTGCATTCTTTAAATCTATAGTTGCATTAATATTCTTATCCTCGCATATTTGTCTTCATGTTTGTTACATGTACGTAACCTGAGTATGAAAAAGAAATTGTATTTCTATTGTAGGTTGTGAGAAGACCAAGATGAGAGGTCACCGCTGTGGTTACAGGGTCAAACTCACTCAGAGGCTTGGCTTTGTTAACTTCTGGTTCGTTGAGTGTCTCGGCTCCCACGACCAACTCGGAGCCAAAAATAAAAATGTTTATGACGCCAGCATTAGCAGCAGCAATAAACTTACATTTGCTCCAAACTTTGCTGTGGATTTGACCAATACCGCTAATGAAAGTGTCAAAACTAAAGGACGCTCACCTGCGAATCATTCCAAACTGATTGCGCGATTTACGAAAACTGTTTCTTCCTCACTGAACGGAAACTTGCCATCAAATGGCTCTGACTCTAGTCCAGGTGGGGCAGTGAATTATCACTACGTACTGGATAATGAGCCCATGGGTCTGTCGAGTTCGGCCCATAATTCTCGAGAACCAACGCCCATTGACCTTACAGATACTAGTCCAATGAGAGAACTCTATTCAGATGTGATATCTAGTCATCAACAGGCCATTGACATTTATCAAAAGCATGCCCAGGAGGCAGCCATCAATGCCATAAAGGCTCAAGGAGGATTTATGTTGCCGACCTTGACCCAAAAAGATGTTCAGCCACAAGATTTGTCAGCGAAGACCTTTTCTTCGCCCCTTCTAGTCAACGTGAAGCAAGAACCTGTCAATACTCAGCCATCACCAACTTACATGTCTCAGGATTCGTCCACTAGTCCACTTTTACTAAGTCAAGGTCAAGGACTCAACCCAAATGTGGGTCAAAGTCATTTACTAGACAGACCTGTGCAGAAAATGCAAGCAACACAAGAAACGCTTGGACAGGTTCACAGTCGCATCATGGAGCGAGCTAAAAGCAGAAAAAGTTCCAAAACTGTACATATTCCACGGGAACCTCTTCCGGAGTCAAAACCACGCAATATCGATTTCTTACAAAACCAAACTCATTTACAAATACCTATGTTACCACCAGTTTCAACTCACAACATTCCAAATGTACCCCTATCGTCAACCAATGCTTCGGCAAATATAGACTTCAAGCGCTTCCAGACATTGAATAAAATTTTACAAAGTGAAGCATTCCAGGCTGCCAAGCAGCAACTAGAAAATTCATGGAACCAGTCTGCATCTCAGGCGGGTTTCCAGTCCACAGCACTAAACTTGACAAAGAAAGAACCAGAGACGGGAACCGACCAACTGGATCATACCAGATTGCTAGAAGAGTGGCGAAAAGGGGGGCAACTGCAAGAGTTCCAGCAACAATTTAATGTTAAAAAAGAAAGTCTTCCAAATGGTCACCAAGAAGAAGGCGAGTTCACACTCACAGGTGAAGCTTTGACTAAAAATGAAAAGGTATACATACTCTTTCTTTCTTGTTTTATGTCTTTTTATGTGTACAGTATACTAAAGCTCGGTATTCTGTAGCGCAATGGTTTTGACCTTAGATTGATCAAAGATCAGTTCAGTCTATAGAGGTAGCATATGGGAAAGGTTATTTAGCAAATTGTTACAAATACTTGTACCTACTGATTTTGCCACGAAAATACAGCAGATTACTTGTGGAATGTGTGCCGTATTTGAGCCGCATCGTGAGAAAACCGGATTTTTGCCTATGCGAAAACAAAGGCGCAGATCAGCTTCGCGGTAACCGCGAAGCTGATCAGCGCCTTTGTTTTCGCTACACGGATAGTACAATTTCTCTTCTTCTTCAATCCGAAATTTCAAGCTTCTAGCCTGCTCCTGTGACTGTACAGGTCAGTTTGTGTCAGACCTGGTCGGAAACCCCGAAGACCGGTTTTCTCGCGTCGCGGCTCATTTCATCCACATTATCCCTTTCATATGCTGCTTGGCCCTGCTTCACGGACTTGTATGATTTTTTGATCCGTCTAAGGTCAAAATCAAGCCGTATATGTCTATTTGTGATGTTTCCAAAACTTTTAAACATATTTGTTTGTTATTCTTAACAAATCGCTATGATATCAAATGTTCTGAAAGGGAGAATATCAAATTCACACAGGTTATTCAGAAACAACCAATGACGATGAAATCCTTAAGTGATAATAGGGAGTAAATACCATCACCATGTTTCACTTCTATCCATTGGGCGGCCCCCGTGGCCGAGTGGTTAAGGTCGCTGACTTCAGTGCTCTTGATCATTTGATCATCTCACCGATGTGGGTTCGCGCCTCGCACGGGGCACGAATTCATATGTGAGACAAGCCATGTTCTGCTTGCGTGTGTGTCAGGTGGTTTTTCCCCGGGTACTCCGGTTTTCGCCCCACCTACCGATTGATTCGTCTCGATATGAGTGAAAAAGCTTGAAAGGGACGTAAAACTGAATAAACAAGAAAATTATATCATGTTATTTGTAACATGCTATACGGGGCGGTTCATAGAAGTTTGAGGGCTAAACTAAGACAATATTGGGATTGAATCATCTTTTCATTTCAGTTCATGAACACACGTGGAAAGATAATCCAATATCCAAACTAAAACTTATTGGCTGGTCGGTACATGTGTATGCATGCCGTGACTTAACAAAGGCAGAAAACAATACACCCTGTATGACTGGGACGCAACCAACTTTCTTACTTTTTTTATCTAAGACCTCATCTAATCTTGCTAAAATTCATATTTGAAGTACTCAAATATCTGTTCTTTACACATTTATAATATAAAGTCGTCTTTCAACCAGCGAACATGTTTTGACGTGATCATTCAAAGGTACCATAAATATAAGATTCGAAAAATGTACGCGTTTAAAAGGCCTAGGGCGTTTATGTCCTTTTTTGTCTCATATTTTGCTGAAAATGAATATTGGAATTAAGGTGAGAAAACTATTCCTAAAACAGCCATATGTCGCATCTTTTTAAAACCAGAACAAGTACTTCATTTATCCTACAAAACCATTGATAGAGCCCATTTTGCACTTTTTTTGCCTTTTTTTTACCATTTCTGAACACATTTTTAATTTTATGTGCTGGCCCACATGACCACCAAAATGATACTTTGCATACAATATATCTGGATGATACTTCATTATTATTTCATAATAAGAAATTGTTCGTCGCGAGGGCCGGTAGTAGAAAACGGTGTAAAATTGTGAAAATTAGACTCAAAATTGCAAAAAAAGAATGGTATTTCTATGCTTTTCGGAGCGTTGCCATGCCAACATGTGTAATTTACAAGTGGTAGTTGTGCCAGAATTTATAAGCAAGGACATATACCTGCTATATGCAATATTTTCTACTCAAAAATTTCAAAATACAATTTATTCCTTGCATTATTTTAGAAGCTCGATGCTGTTCGTCTTTAGAAACTCAAATTTGATCGGTCATGACCGTTAAAGTAATTAAAATTATGCTTAAAATGTTTTGCGGTTTATAGGGTTTATTCGCTGTATACAATCGATTTTCAAACAGGTGTCAGAGGGTAGAACGCCGATTCGAACAAAATGCAGATACAATATGGTAGGAATAAGTGTCTGAGTACATACAAGGGTTTTCAAAAGGGTCCAAACACAAGCATTAATCATTGTTTAGAGAATTCAAACTGTACATTTTATGCCACTTTTACATTTGAACCCCACCTGGTCAATCGCAATTTTTCTAGAGCAAGTATCGACCCCAGACTTAGACGGAATATTTCCATCGGTATTCCGTTAGACCTCTCCATACCGGGAGAGGAGCGAGGTCACGAAGTGTATCGGAGTGCAGGTTAGCCAGCTGATCTACCCCAGAATTTGAAAGATACGCAATGTTTCACTGAAGAACATGTCTTTGAGACAATGTAAATGCAATCGTGTAATTGTACCCGACAAAATAAGAAATGAAAGGGTACCGTGTGTATCATTTTATTTTCATAAAAAATCACATGTAATGATATAATTTGAAAGGCATATGAGCATCGACGTGAGAAAACCGGTTTTCGGGGTATCCGACCAGGAGCGACAAAAAAGCAAGCTAGATGCTTGAAATTTTGGCTACAATTAATAGAGGAACTGTACTTACCGAGTAGCGAAAACAAAGGCGCTGGACAGTTGTGTAGTTACTGCACAGCTGATCTGCGCCTTTGATTTCGCATATGCAAAAATCCGATTTTCTCGTTATGCGGCTCATATTTTTCAGGTACGAAGATCCCGTATGTATCGCATATCTTATAAAACTCTGCTATAAACCATGTGGGGGTCAAATGTTTAAAGTCGCATTAAAATTTTATCATTTTACATTCTCCTTATAATAATTGCTGTAGGTGTAAGTAATGTTTTTAGTACACCAGTCCGGAAGGTACTCAGACACATATTCTCTCCTTCTTTTATCTGTATGTTGTTCAAAGACGGGTTCTAAAGGCGAAGAATGTCATTTGACACCCTTTTCAATAAAGGTACAAGTAGGCAATGATGAGGAAAAACGCAATCAGTATGAAACTCCTACTCCAAAAACCGAGGAGGGAAAATCTAAACCGACAAATAGGTACTTAGACAATATATCGAAAGCCAAGTGAGCAGTTATTTCCCAAAAGACGGTCACTCAGTTACCCGAACTTAAATAAAAATACGAAAACATACATAAGGCTCAAACAGTACAAAATTCGACTCCATAACACAAAATAAATGAAACCACAACAGAACTATCGCCTTGGAACGATCAGTAATATAAAATGACTGGGAGGCTTAAACCAGTTTTACAGGCGCCTAACATTTAGTTAGTCGTTCGGTCCTCATGGTGAATCTCTTCCTAGTCAATGAATCATCAAGGACAAACAAATAAATCATGATAACCACCCTGGTGAAGCAAATACGAGGACTCAACAGATTCAGTAAGCTGCCCGACTATCTATCTATCTTCTGATACTGAGTCGATCAATTTCTGATCATCACCTCAGGTGTGGGGTGGGTGGCTAAATTTAGAATTTAGTCAAGGGAAAATAAAACATTTGGGGTGGACCATTAAAACTATTTACAAGATATAGATGAGAGGCATACTAAAACGCATGCCTCTGGGCTAATGATTTAAATAGAAGCCTTAAATTCCTCAATGGTCTTAGATAGGACCACTGAGGAAGGGAGACTATTCCAAACCGGAATAGTTCTGGGGAAAAAGGAATTTTTCAGGGCATCACTATAGGCAAATGGTCTTGTGTATTGTGATTCATGTGATGCCCGAGTATGCCTTAGATTGGGTGCCGGGGTCAGGTATTTGTCTTTATCAAGAGACACTGTACCGGAGTGTATCTTGTAGAAGAAGGTTAAGGAGGACCGCTCCCTGCGAGACTCCAGGGATGGCCACTCAAGTTCGTCTAGCATTTCACCGACGCTACTGGTGTTCCTCCATCGCCTGCAGGTCCACCGGGCAGCAGTCCTCTGCACCTTCTCCACCATCTCAATCTGAGTTTCATGATAGGGATGCCAAATAGGAGCTGCATACTCAAGTTGAGGCCGAACCAATGTTTTGTATGCAACTTCCTTAGTATGCCTAGGTGCCAGTGCCAAATTGCGCCGAAGAAAACCCAGAGTCTTAGTTGCCTTGCATGTAATTTCAGAAATGTGTTGACCCCAATCAAGATCATCTGTGATAGTTAAACCGAGGTATTTAGCGGACTGAACCTGTTCTAATGTTTGCTGATGCAGTGTGTAATTGAAATCTATATGCCTGCTTGGATGTAGCCGCGTCACCCTCATTGAATGACATTTGCTAACATTGAATTTCATTTGCCAATCCATTTCCCATTTGGCCAAGCTATTCAGGTCATCTTGTAAAATTTGACAATCCAATGGTGACTTGACATTTCTGTATAAAACACAATCATCAGCAAATAGCCGAACAGATGACCCGACGGTGCCGAATAACTTACTGAAACCCGGAGCAAAAGTTAACAATTCCATACCGGAGATAAACCTTATAAACGCGAAACATTCAATCATATTTTAATGATCTAATACGATCATGGTTGATCAGATTGGAGTGTTTAAAGACAAACTACATTGGTTTAACTTCACAAGCCTCGAAAGACTGCATGACTGCATAGTACAGCCTTAAAATTGAGAAGAGAAAAAAAAAAAAAAAAAAAAACAACAACAAAAAAAAAACGAAACTTGAATTGGTGGTACCGTTGAATAATCACATTCAAAGCATGATTACCGGCTGCATTAATGTCTTTGCTCTATAACTCTTTAAAGAAAATATATTCCAGTACTCTGTATGTGAGTTTTATCCAGAATATTTGGAACTAAGAAAAATTCAACATGTTGAATTTAGGCAATTAATGAAGACTTAATGGAAAAATCTCATTGCGTTTATTTTGTCGGGTTTATTACTTAAACATGTTGATAATAAAACTGTTTGTTTTTACTTCATTTAATTTATTCAAATTACTGCCAAACCATATTCGGTTACAATCTCCCTGCTTCACATGTAACAAAATAGCGTAGATTGTTCCAACATTACACGACTCGTTGAAAAAAGGGATTGCACTGATTGGAGGCCAGATCGAATGGACAACAATGTACAGTGAGGCATTATCGAATCGTCAACCATGACTCTGAAACGAAGAGTTGGTTGCCTCGATGTACATGTATGTTGGTACTATACTGACGTCAATAAAAACGCCTCACCGAAAATGTTGCATAACTTGACCAATAGATACACAATATGAACATAATTTGCATTTTCCTTACTTTACATTCTCTCTCATGGTATAGCATAAACCGACTTTGTTTAAGATGCGCACTTTTCTCAAAACCTGCATGGGTGCACCATTTTTAAAATGCACAATGACGTCATTATACAGACGTTTTTGACGTGAAAATTCTTGAAAGCCGTGCAAGTCGTTTTACAAACTGAAGAACATCAAACTTTTGAAACGTTACATTACTGGACAACGTGAAGCTGAAATACTGAAAAAAAAAAACAAAAAAAAAAAAAAAACAAAAAAAAACATAGGGACTTTCCACAAGAAAAGAAACAGATGGAACGAAAAAATGATACTGTTCGGTTTCTGGCGTCTCCAAAGTCTGGGACCATCGTTCGCTTAGATATAAGATTCCCTCTTTCGTTTTTTGTTACCGTAGCTCTTTCGCCGACGCTTCTGTAGCAAAATATTTTTGACGTCGACGTCTCTTCTGCTTACGAAATCTAATGATGAAACGTTTCAGAAACGATGCCGTTATAATCGTGTTAATACCTTGAGTTAATCTTCATAAAGTAGTCGAATTATTACAAATGAATAGCCAAGAATGGAGCAATGGTATTCTGGCGCTTAATTTCCTTAACGTCAAATACACGTTATCCGTAAGGACGTTCGTTTCAAACTGAAAGGCAGGAGAAGTAACTATAGAAACTATTCTATGTCTAAAATCCATGCCAGGATAGCCTTTGAAAACTTTTTGACGGCGATTACCATTTTTTGCATTGGTCATTAGCTGCAGTGACGTCAATAACGCTAGAGAACGAGAATCGGTTTTCCAAAAATGTGTTTCAGCAACCTATGATCACGTATTGATATTCCACTCTATGGCTTTTGTGTTGGTTTTGTAAAGGAGACTATCAGTAATCGAAAGAAGCGATGCCCGATAGACCGATTCATGGAAAGAATAGGGATTTTGCTAGGGTGTGTGTTGTAAACAACAGCATGTCATTTTTCGACCAGCTGTCTGAATAATTCCATTTCACCATTTCCGAATGCGTAAAAGATTAGCAAGACATATGACCAATATTTAAAATAATCTTAGCTGTTAATATTGGCAGTGTCACGTGTCAAAGTTGACTGAGGCGTTTTTTGTTGACGTCAGTATAAATCGAGTTTGCTTCCAAAAACTCAATTTTAAATCTACATTTCGTCAGGTGTCTTGTGATGTTGTATCAGTCTGCGCTGAAAGATATTTTACATCGAGGGTATTCAGGTTGCAAACATTTCTCTAAATTACAGCCAAACAACATTCGAGTACTTTTTGCCTGCGTTCTAAGTAAACATGATGACATTAGAGAGCGCCACACGTTAGCGTATAAACCAAATGTGCATGAGCCTCCGTACACAGTATTTATTTTCTCTATTATGAAAACTCTATCGATAATGCTTGAAGACTATTCAAAACAAAATGCAAGCTTCATTGTTTACAATGCTTAGGAAAAGATACGTTTTCGTTCTGATTCTGTCGTTGATTGCATAAAAGTTTTGAATTGTTTCTGTACAAAATTTGGAATGAAATATGTTTAAACCGAAACAAATGCGCGCAGGTCGTATGAAAAATCACGACACGCTTAAGAGTTTAGACGTATACAAATTAATTTGTTTCTTAAACTCGTTTTAGTAGTCACATATTTGCATGTGACTGAGGCGTGTGCCAGACGTACAAAACATTAAAAAATAAAATAAGAAAATATATAGAGAGAAAAAACGTGTAGCGCACATTAGCGTGCCTAAAACGTGTGCCAAAAGCATTCAAAGCGTATTCAAAGCACCTGTAACGCGCGTGGAACTTATTCGAAACGTATATGATATACGTCCGACACACGTCGAGCTTGAAGAATTTTTTTTTTGAACACGCTTGGAACGCGCGCCGACCTACAGCAGTATTCAAGATGATTTCTTGACGATTTAGCAAACGCCCATATATCAAAATCAGTTATTTGCTGTCTCAGACACCACTAGCACACAACTTTGATCACAAAACATAATGCTAAACGAGCCGCTTATAGCTTTTTAAAAAGCTATCCTTGTATTCCATACTACCACGCTATTTTTAGCATGCATCGGTTTTTCCAGCTAAATATCGATAAACAAAGAACTGGTTACCGCTTAACCAGACAAGTTATTATACGTCTTATCAAGAAATCGGAAACCAGTATAAAATGAGGCACTTTAAGGGGGTTTCAACTTAACATTCTTTGTTGTCTGGTCAAATATAATATAGAACACCTGTTGAAGACCCCTACAGCTTTTAGGTTAGTACTTAAACCGTGTTGCTTAACCTCTGACATAGATCCGTTTGGCCCAGGATGACGTTAAAAGCCTAATCTTTACTACTACTACTACTCACGGGGACCCAACTGTTAATCGTGATTATTGATGCGACGTGGAATGTCAATGCATGCTATTATGAAGTTTCGTATGCGTCGGCGAGATCGTTACGAATGCGACGTTCCACATCCTCTGCCCTTGGACCGTAAGAAGCACATGTTTTGCTCTCGTGAAAATAAACAAAGTCGAGTTTGCAAAATCGGCGTCCACTATGATCTGCAAAATTCTTCTATGTTCCCACTTGAAAACAATTGGGATACTTACGGCACTTGTGTTTTTCAGCTAATGGTTTATAAAGTTGACATGTAGATACAATTTTGCCACGGAAACTCATTACATTCTTAAAGTTCTTTTGTTTTTCTTTGTCTTGGCCGTAAACTAAGAAGTATAACACAGTCCTGTGGGTGTCTTTCTTGAAATCTGTATCCAAACGGCTTTGTAAATGCACATTTATTTACTGAGCATGAAAAACAGTAAGATAAGCATTTTTGTATGCATCGAAGACGAAGGTACGTACTACTTGAATGTGTCATGGAAGAATTAGCATGTTTGTTGTGCTCTTTCAAAATTTATTTACGTACATGTAGAAGCATAACGAGTGCCTTTATCAAGTGAAATATTGCATGGCGTTTTTCCTTGGACTACATGCACTTCGTTGAGCGAGCTTCAAAGCATATACCACTTTTATTTTGAATGAGGTCACAGAGTGGGGTTTCTGATTCAGCTTTGTCAACATTCGAGTGACACAACTGATTTATTCTTGCCTCGAAACAGCAAATCATTTTCGGACACATCAGTGACAGAGCTTACGGTATATGTTTCCTTACATTAAATGAATCAAAGGCTAAACCAAATAACTTTTGATCATTGAATATGGGTGGCTCCATGCATTTCTGATAAGCAGGGGTGGGGGGATGGGGGAACAACAGAATTAAAGGGGTTTATGCGGTTTTTAGGTGCGGTTGCGAGGCAGTTTTCCATTGGAATGGTGTGTTATACAAGAACAGCGATCAACTATGGTTATTTCATTGCATTAACTTTACAAGAGTCTTCGGGAGCACTTGAATCCTCGGCCTCGGGTTCAAACAACTTTCTCCAGCCTCTGCAAGTAATAATACATTATAAAAACCATGGTTGACCCCTTTTACATATATATCTAAAAATATTTATTGAAGAAAATGCATCACTGTCTCCATATCGCAACATTTGCTATTTTATTTTACTGAATCATCGGTCTCATTCTTCCACGATGCATTTCTGTGTCGCATATTAAATTTTAACAACATCTTCGATGCATACAACAGATGCTTATCTTACTGTTTTTCACGCTCAATAGATAAATGTGCATTTACAAAGCCGTTTGGATACATATTTCAATAAAGACACCCACAGGACTGTGTTATACTTTTTAGTTTACGACCAAGACAAAGAAAAACAAAAGGAATTTAAGAATGTAATGAGTTTCCGTGGCAAAATTGCTTCTACATGTCAACTTTATTAACCATTAGCTGAAAAACACAAGTGCCGTAAGTATTAAAATTGACTTCAAGTGGGAACACAGAAGAATTTTGCAGATCATAGTGGACGCCGATTTTGTATACTCGGCTTTGTTTATTTTCGCGAGAGCAAAACATATGATACTTACCGTTCAAGGGCAGAGGATGTGGAACGTCGCATTCGTAACAATATCGCCGACGCATACGAAACTTCATATTAGCATGCATTAACATTCCATGTCGCATCAATAATCACGATTAACAGTTGGGTCCCCGTGCTACTACTCTGACATAGATATGCATGTTGATCAGACTGCTTAAATAAACATGTTCTCAATAATGCGACTGACGGTAAACAATATATTACCGACGAACTCTCTCATTGCACTAGAAAATGTGTAAAACAAATAGGTGCCTCTTTAAAGCGTGTTTACAAAACTACATCACGTGAGTTCAAGCGGCAGGGTCAATTTGATTTACCTATACATATTGACAAACACATCATAAGTAGGTCAACGTACAATTTGAGCCATATTTGCAAAAAATAAACAGAATACCTCGCATCGAAAACGCGTATTCCCTACACTGAAGAAAACATTGCCAAATAAAGCCTCCCACTGTTCCAAAAACAAGTATAAATAACACTAAGCAAGCACAAAACTTCAATCAACGCATGAAAATGGCTGCTTCAGTTTACTAGGACGCAATTTACAATAGACACGCCCACTCATTAACATTTTAACAACAACTTCAGAAAAACGATAAAAAAACTGAAAATTAAGGAAAAATAAACATAAACAGTGAAGCTGGCATAACTTTTGAACTATTTCACATGACAATCAGCATTTCCAACTAAACTGTCATCTATAAAAGAATGTTAAATCTTACCGTTCTCAATGACGTCACGAAATGATTGACAGAATACTGAAAACATATAGGGCTTTATCAAATACTTAAATACATTACATAACAGATACGTTTAACGTAACATACATTTCAAATACCTGAAATTCACACTGTTAAATACTTTCGCCCCAGAAAAAAAAAAAAAAAAAAAAAACTTCTGTCCATTGGAAGTTTTTTCCAGATGAAATATCACATCAGGAAAACATGTCCGTGTAATATATACATGTACCTCCTCATACCCTACTTTTATATATAGTAAAACTGGGGTATGCAGGGGTATACTTATTTTTGCTCGTAAACATAGATTGTGGGTACTCGTTAGAACCGCCTCGCCGAGATGGTTCTAACGTGTACCCACAATCTATGTTTTGAGCAAAAATAAGGAAAATATAAAAAAGATTGAGATGAAATTTTCAATTTTTGCTACGAAAATATTCTCTATATATTGCATGGGCATGTTTTCGTAATGAGCACTTTTAACCACTTGGCCACTGGGGCCGCCTTTTCCAGATAAGTGTTTGCCTCCTACATTCTTGTTTTGATTTCATGTGTGTTGGTTGTTCTCAATTAAGTTGGTTGTCTCTTGATAACCAGTGTGTGAAAGGGTGAATATCAAATCAGTGTGGTTTTGATGCAAGCAGCTACTTGTGTACAATACGTAAAGAAATGTCGAACTGAAATCAAACATGCAATTTTTGCTTATATTGAATATGCTAAAGTCAGAGTACTATAGGATAAAATGGCAGAAACAGTATGTGTATTCTACTATAGGAAATTATTATAATTATGCTTTTGTTTATGAAAGCTCAAAAATAAGTGTTTTTTTGCGGCTCATTATGCCTCATATCAAGTCGTACCTATTTAAGTTTTATATATAACTAGCATTTTCAAAGTTCATAATTTCATATGTATAGTCTATGATGCATGTTGTTAAACGGATATAAACTGTCATCTTTTGACATAAACATCTTGATTAATTGCTACTTTGTACACTTGGATGTTAACACTTCGTGTACTCGTGGGTATAAAACAATAACAGCCTTATTCGGGACACACGTTATGTACCTGAATATACTTAACATAAGTTTTATATGAGCCGTGTCATGAGAAAAATGGATTTTTGCCTATGCGAAAACAAAGACGCAGATCAGCTTCGCAGTAACTGCGTAGCTGAATAGCACCTTTGTCTTTGCTACTCGGAAAGTACCATTCCCCATCTTCCTAAATCCGAAATTTCAAGCCTTTAGCTGCCGTCTGTGGCTGTACAGCCTGGTTTGTGTACGACCTGTTCAAAAACCACATTGTTGGTTATCTCATTAGGCGGCTCATAAGTTTTAGATGATGTTAAACTCCAGAAAACCTGCCTTTTTAGTGAATGATTGGTACTTCTCAAAACAGGTCTGTTTACCAAAAGGATTTCATGCTAGGATAGTGAAACCTTAAAGGCGCCATTGGATCAGACGACCCATTTATAGAGGTTGATAATTATTTTTGTTGTCAATATAAGCACAAGTTTTTCCAAGACCAGGTTTACACTGCATCTCTAATTAAAAGTAAATTACTACTAAGATATGAGAAATCTACTTTTAGCCTTACCTTAAAATGAGCCGCCTCATGGGAAAACCAACAATCTGCATAGGCGAAAACAAAGACGCAGATCAGCTTCGCGGTAACCGCGAAGCTGATCAGCGTCTTTGTTTTCGCTACACGGATAGTGCACTTCGTCTTCTTCCTAAATCCGAAATTTCAAGCTTCTAGCTATTTCCTGTGCTTGTACAGGCCGGTTTTTGTCGGACCTGTTCGGAAACCACATTGTTGGTTTTCCCACGAGGCAGCTCAAATATAGAAGTTACTAAAGTAATGTATATTTTAAAGGTTTTTATGCCCCCAACTTTGAAAAAGTTGGAAGGGCATATTGCTTTCGGCTTGTCTGTCTGTGTGTCTGTCTGTCTGTGTGTGTGTTAACTTTTGAATGGTGAATGCTAGGGTTTTGAAATTTCTTATGCATATTCCTCATGAAAAAATAGTTGACCCATATTTTTTTTCATGTCCGAGTTATTCCCCTTTTCTGAATTATGTCCCTTTGAAAACAAAATTTGAAAATCTTGTGTGCAAGATATCTCAAAAAGTATTTGAGTTAGAGCCTTGATATTTGGTATACTGGTTGGGGCTGAGAAGTAGATCACCTGATTAACTTTTGAGAACTTTACCCCAAATTTTGACAAAATTACGGAATTTTGAAATTTTGATTGATTTTTCCACTTTTCGGTGAAATTTGCAACTTTTAAACGGTGAATGCTAGGGTCTTGAAATTTCATTTACAGATTCCTCATGTAAAAATAGTTGACCCATAATTTTTTTCATGTCCTGGTCATGTCCCCTTTTTGAGTTATGTCCCTTTGAAAACAAAATTTGAAAAATCTTGTGTGCAAGATATCTCAAAAAGGGTTTTAGCTAGGGCCTTCATATTTGATATACCGATTGGGGTGGAGAAGAAGATCACCTGATTAACTTTTGAGGACTTTCCGTCAAATTTTGACAGACTTACGGAATTGTGAAATTTCAACTCCATTTTTAAGTGTGTATCTATTATCACTGTTAGTCCTCAAGTTTGCTATTTGTGCCCAGGTCTACACTGTTTGCTTACATGATTTTCATTGAAAAATAATGAAATAAATGAATCATATAAACTGTGCCAGGTTAGAGGCAAGCATACAGTTGGGGGCATAGTGTTTTACAAACACTTATTTCTAGTTAAGTTTAAAACCACTAATCAAATTTTTACTAACAATTTATTAGATTAACTTGTGTGAAATAAGCTGCTATTTTTCTTGACTGTTGTTAGTGGGGTGTGTTTATAGTTTGATCAGAAAATGAATAATAAGTTATAATGAAGCAATGCTGGTTTTCCCTGTCGGCCTTAAACATGTATTTCCATCCTTGAAGTTGGCCAAAATAATCTGGTTGCAATATTTGAATGCTGTGTGGTATTTTACATTTTTCGCTTCTGTGTATAGTGGGTTCAATTTAAAAGTGAAGTCTTTCATACATCTTCAGGTAGCGCAGGATTTTGTGGCAAAAACAATCCATTGTTTATTTACATTTTTAGCTCACCTGAGCTGAAGGCTCACAGGTGAGCTTATAGTATGGTAGTCGAGCCGTTGTCCGTGCATCCATCCACACTTTCAACAACGAATATCTCCACAACTTGTCAGTCAGTTGCAATCAAATTTTATCAGAAGCATCATTGGGGTGGGGGAAAGGTTGCATAAGGTTTTGGGCTAGGTCGGATCAGAACTCTGATTTCCATGGCAACAGATAGCTCCCATAGGGTTACAATGGGAAATATGTTGTGAACACTCTAGCGCCTACATTTTTGATAGGATCTTCTTCATTCTTGCAGGTAATGAGGACAGTCATAAGATCTCGGATGAGTTTGAAGTTCAGGTAGATTTGACCATGGACTGCGGAGTTAGGTGCCCTTGAGTGTTTGAAAAAATCCCCATTGACTTACAATGGGAAAGATGTTGTGAACACACTAGCGCTTTCATTTCTGATCAGATCTTCTTCATTCTTGCAGGTAACAAGGACAACCATATTAAGATCTCAGATGTGTTCGAAATTCAGCAAGATTCGACCATGGACTGCGGAGTTGCCTGCCCTCGAGCGTTTGGAAAATGGCTGTTAAGTGTTGTGAACACTCTAGCACCTACATTTTTGATCGGATCTTCTTCATTCTTTCAAGTAACAAGGACAGTCATGAGAACTCGAATTAGTTCAAAATTCTGCAAGATTCGACCATGGACTGTGGAGTTAGCTGCCCTTGAGCATTTGAAAAAATCACCATTGACTTACAATGGGAAAGATGTTGTGAACGCTCCAGCGCCTTCATTTCTAATGGGATCTTCTTCATTCTTGCAGGCAACAAGGACAGCCATAAGATCTCGGATGAGACTGAAATTCAGCGAGTTTCGACCATGGACTGCGGAGTTACCTGCCCTTGAGTGTTTGAAAAATCAATATTTTGTGTTGTGGCCACTCTAGCGCCTTCAATTTTGATACGATCTTCTTCATACTTGGAACTAACAAGGATAGCTATAACATCTCGAATGAGTTCGAATTATAGCCAGATCCGACCCTTGACTGCAGAGTTATCTGCCCTTGACTCTGAAAAATCAATATTTAGTGTTGTGGCCACTCTAGCGCCTTCATTTTTATTCGGATCTTTTTTATTCTTGGAAGTAACAAAGATGTCCATAATATCTTGGATGAGTTCGAATTTCAACCAGATCCGAGTACTGACTGCAGAGTTATCTGCCCTTGAGTGTTTGAAAAATCAATATTTTGTGTTGTGGCTACTCTAGCATCTTTGTTTTTCAGTGGATCTTCTTCATTCTTGCTGGTAACAAGGATAACTACAATATCTGGGATGAATTCGAATTTCGACCTGATCCGACCTCTGACTGCGGAGTTATCTGCCCTTGAGTGTTTGAAAAATCAATATTTTGTGTTGTGGCCACTCTATCGCCTTCAGTTTTGAGCGGATCTTCTTCATTCTTGGAAGAAACAAGGATTACCATAACATCTTGGATGAGTTCAATTTGAGCCAGATTCGACCCTGGACTGCGGAGTTAGCTGCCCTTGAATGTTTGAAAAATCAATTTTTAGTGTTGTGGCCACTCCAGCATCTTCAATTTTGATCAGATCTTCAAAAAAAAACAACAAAAAAAAAAAAAAAAAAAAAACCACTTTGTTGACTGACTGTACTTGTTGACTCTCAGGTGAGCGATCGTTGCCCTTGGGCTACTTGTTACAGATATCTCATTATAGATATACCGCTGGTGTAAGTAAAATACTTTGACTGTGCTGCTTAACCTCTGTCGTAGATATGCATTTGTTGATCGGACTGCTTAAATAACAATATTCTCAATAATGCGACTCTGTGGCGGTAAACAATATATGACTACGTGCTTCACATGCCACTGGATAAATGTTTAAAACAAATAGGTGCCCCTTTTACCCTGTTTACTAAACTTTATCATGTGAGTTCAAGTGCACAGTCAAAGTATTTTGCCTATACAGGTGAAAGTATAAATAAACAAAGAATTGTTTGCGATGGAATACCCTGGCTGAGCTGTAACTGTTAATTCAGTAACCAGGTGTCGAGGTTATAAAAAAAATTTCATGCTCAACTCAACTGAGCATAAAATTTAAACTGCTCATAAATACTGAAATATCCCAAATACATGTATATTTAAATTAAAGGTTTAGAACGCCAAAGCCTGTTATTTATCCTGTTGGCATTTTAACATTTATGAGCAGGATAAATTATAGTCTCACCTGAGCTGAACATGAAAAAAGTTTTATAATCTTGGGCCCAGTTTGTCAACAGCTCTAGATCAGTCTAGCATAACCAAATTATTTAACTTTTTCACACCAATGGTGTTAGTTAAGCTTCTCATTTTGTAACCAGGGGTCGTGGGTTTGATACTCTACGTCTCCAGTACCGGGTTCTTGTCTTTTGGATGAGAGTGTAAACCATAATTATGTTCTAAGCTTTTGTGTGGGGTGTAACACACAAAATCAATTGACCAACTTAAAACCAGTGACCATTTGCTTTGATTTGAGAATAACCATTTTGGTTTTTACTCTATACTCATATGTCAGGTGAGCACATAAGTCCTTCTTTAGACTCTTGTAAATGTTTCAATGGTCTAAGGGACATAACTGAATATTCGTTAGAGTGCTGTTTTCCTGAAGCAGAAATTGAGTGATGAAATGTGTGAAATGGTTCAAACCAGTTTTCAGCAGCTTTTATACCATAAGAAGCTACAGAATTTGGATTAGAATCTACAGAAATCCAGTAAAAACTTTTCTATTGTAAAGAGAAATAAGATTTCATCATAGGTTTGGCTGATCGATCAAATGTCATTAGTTTTCGTGTCAGTTAGTGGCATTTTGTCCTTTAGGTTTTTACCCTTTGATTAGTTCCTGTACATCGGATGATCCATTTTGACATTACCAAGAATGAAATATTTAAACTCAAATATCAATTTACTACTTATTTTTGAAAGGTTTGCTCTCTGATTGCAAACATTATTCTGAGATCAGGGCTGACTGATCAATTTGCCTTTGACAGAGATTTTGGGTGGGAACAGAGGAAGTAGCAATGACATGCTGTTGCTTGTTATAAATTTTTTGAGCCACATAGGTTCATCAATCTTGTATGGAGCAGTATCCCACTCACAAATCTCTCAACAGGTAAAGGTTGATTCACAGTCTGCTGTTTCAATTCAGTGGATATATTCATGTTCTTTATTTTGTTCTGCATCAAGGGAGATTGTGAGTGTTCATAATAGCCTTTAAAAAATTTCTTTGCACCCTATCAGGACCTGTTGTGTCGTGTTCACCAGTTAGAGGCTCACGTTAAACAACTGCAGAATATTGTCATCAAGAAAGAGGGCACTGGTGTCAATATGGCTGGCAAGAGGATAAGAGTCAGACCACCCCGCCCATTTGACTTCAACAAGTAAGTATTGTATATGAGCCTTCGCATGAGAAAACCAACAATTTGCTTAGGTGAAAACAAAGGCGCAGATCAGCTTCGCAGTTACTGCGAAGCTGATCAGCGAGTGTTTTCGCTACACGGATAGTACAATTCCTCTTCCTTCTAGATCTGAAATTTCCAGCCTCTAGCCATCTACTGTGACTGTACAGGTCGGTTTGTGTTGGATCTGGTCGGAACCCAGTTGTTGGTTTTCTCACGCACAGGTTTTCTTACGCACAGGCTCATATATTAGATTTGCCTGCACAGCTCTGGGGAATAGCAGAGACTTTGCCTTTTAACTATCATTGTCCCCTACTTAAGTCACCTACTCTGTGGTGACTTGCAGTTGCAGTTTTCACAGCAGTCTTCTATGTTCACACATCATTGGTGATTGAGCCCAACTTCAAAACAAACAAGTGGATGTTTAATAAAATATTTTGTATCTTGAAAACATTTTATGATAACAAAAAAGGCCATGGTGAATGACTTTGGTATCTTTTTTTCCTTAACAGGTACAACACTCGCCATGTGGCATTGAAGATAGCGTATCTGGGATGGGATTATCAAGGCTTTGCCCTTCAAGAGGAAACGGAGAAAACAATCGAGGAACAACTGTTTCGCAGTCTTAAGAAAACAAGGCTCATTGAATCAAGGTATGGTACGATGTGATCTGCAATGTGAGAGGCCTGTATTTTGGATTATAGACTAGCAGGTGGCAAATGAGTACTCAATTGCCACCTGAGACAAGGTATTGCACAAACTTGACTGTACAAGCAAAGAGCTCTCAGATACTGGGAAAACTGGTCTTAAGGATTTCTGACCAGATTCTGGCACAAACTAGACTACAGTCACAAAAGTTGGCTTGTCTTTTGAAGGAGAGGAGTTATACTATGTATATGTAGGCAACCACTGTCCTCGACTTTGAATGACATATTGGGATGTAAGATATCAGAAGAAGTCATTTTATCAACAATTATTCTATGATTTTGCATATTCATGAAAAACAGTTGTATAAAGGATGTGATTTCTGCGTGCAACATGGAACTCTTCATTTTTAGCTCACCTGAGCCGAAGGCTCACAGGTGAGGTTATAGGCAGACATGGGGCGATTACTGGGGTATCAGTAATGATTAAATTACAATTACTCAGCTGTCTGTATGATTAAATTATGATTATGAATACCCAATTTTTCAAGAGTAATTGATTAAATTATGATTAATGTGAAAAAGTAATCAGATTACTTTTATGATTAATGATTACAGTTTTTGTTGATGTTTTTTTTATATATATATATACATGTATATTTATTTGTTCTGTTATTGAATGAGATCCAAACATTTCCTCTGGTACAACAGAAACCAAACAGATGTAGCTGCCCTGACCATTACACTGATCAGGGACAGTAGATTTACAGGGCTTGTATTATAGATCACTGCACTGATGTACCATTCAATTTTAAATCAAATAATGAAGGGTTGAATTATATTTTTGAAACTAGTAATGATGTAAGGTGTTGACATTAGTTATCCTTAGCGTTTCCCCCAGTCCTAAAAAAGGGCTTGGTAAGGTTGCTAAAAATGCACTTTCAATGCGCGGCAACATGTCAAAGGGGCACTTTCTTTGCGGGATGACGGGCAAAACAGCATTTTTTAAGTGGCCCATGGCAAGCTAGGAGGGCACATTTTAGCACAGTCATAAAATTTAACACTTTTGTCTCTGTAGTATGGTTATCCGCTTTTGTTCTTTCCTCAATTTCCATATTTCAGGATTCGCTTTCAATGCCAGAGACAACTTAAAAAATTTATTTTCCCCTCACACTACTTTAATAATGACTTAACCATGCTTGTCAAAATAAGACTATTAAAAAACATTAATATTACCAGGTAGGACATTCAATTTTCACACATTTTCTGATTAACAGCTCATTTGGTGTCATATTGGGTATTGTCATTGAGTAGTTATCAAAATTTGCCACCACAATTAAGTGACAATAAACCAAGGGATTAAAGCAATCAACAACTGTGGAAGTCATGATCATAGATATGGGCATTTGTTTCTACAGACTTCAAAAAAAAATCTTGTATCTTCCTTATTTTTTGTCCGATTTTGATAAACTTTTTACCAAAATGTAGGACACAGATAGGAATGTAGGTTCTGAAAAAGGGCAAGGCGCTGGTAACTTAAGGACATGGCACTAGAGAAAAAGGGCATGCTGCGGCGCCATAGTTAGGGGCTACTACACTAATCTCAAATCTCCATGAATTATAGTTTTTCCATAGACAATCCCCTCAAAAGATGCACATTCTAGAATAAAAAGTGCACATCCTGTTTAAACCTCCCGAATTGTGATGAAGATCAAAAGTGCTCACCAGGCCCTGGTCGTAGAAAACCTCTGGTCCATTTTAGCATTTGAAATGATCCTTATAAGTCTCTTCTGTTTTTGCAACCATCACTTTTAAATACACATGGCCTCGGTGTCAGTTCAGACTTCGGAGACTGAACACTCCGGGAAAATTTTTGAGTAAATGAGAAATAATACTGTTTGCATAATTGAGATATAACTGACTGTTTGTAAAGTTCAAAATTGACCTTCAACAGAAAACAATTGATCACAATGACGGTATTATTTCATTTTCTCATCTGTGTCTATTAAAGCATTGAGGAATTTGAGAAGTGCTTCATTGAATGCATGACACAGGGTTTCATTCACCTAAGTGTAAAGCAGCATCAATACAAACTAGTTTTAGGAAGATTTTCTTAGTGGCATTGATATTGTAACTTTCTTTCTGTAATCATGAAAGTAATCATAAATAATCATGATTACTGGCCTGATAAAACATGATTATGATTGAATTATGATTAAAATTGCTTTAAAATTTTGTGATTATTGATTATCCATGATTATTCAAAAATTTGTAATCGATTACTGATGATTAAATTACTGATTATGATTACCCCATATCTGGTTATAGGATAGGGAGGCACCCGGCGTCCGTCCGTCGGCGTCGTCCGTCGTCCACCATTTTCAAAGATCTTCTTCTCTGAAACCGCTTGGCCAATCAAAGCCAAATTTTATGTGAAGCATCAATAGGAAGGGGGAACCAATGTGTATATAAGAAATCCAGGTCACATGACCAAGATGGCCGCCATGTCCATATATGGTAAAAACCCTTCAAAAATCTTCTTCTCCAGAACCAGTGGACCAATTTCAACGAAACTTGGCATGAAGCATCGATGGCTCAAGCACTACAATGTGTATATAAATCGTGACCCTGTGATGACCTTGACCTATTTTATGGCAAGGTCAACATAGGTCGCCAATGCATTTGAATGGGGAAAAATTTTAAAATGTCATTTCAAGTGAACATCTTGCAGGAAATGGGCAGTAGGACTGAATATTGATGATTCTGAAAAACATTTGACCCCAGGGGCTCATGTGCCCCCACCCCGGGGCAATATACATGTATATCTCCATAATATTCAAACGTCTTCTCCTCTGAAACCACATGGCCAATCAAAGCCAAATTTTATGTGAAGCATCAATAGGAAGGGGGAACCAATGTGTATATAAGAAATCCAGGTCACATGACCAAGATGGCCGCCATGCCCATATATGGTAAAAACCCTTCAAAAATCTTCTTCTCCGGAACCGGTTGACCGATTTCAACGAAACTTGGCATGAAGCATTAATGGGTGTATATAAGTCATGACCCTGTGATGACCTTGACCTATTTTACGGCAAGGTCAACATAGGTCGCCAATGCATTTGAATGGGGAAAACTTTTAAAATGTCATTTGAAGTGAAAGTCTTGCAGGAAATGGGCAGTAGGACTGAATATTAATGATTCTGAAAAAAAATTGGACCCCAGGGGCTCATGTGCCCCCACCCCGGGGCAATATACATGTATATCTCCATAATATTCAAATGTCTTCTCCTCTGAAACCACTTGGCCAATCAAAGACAAATTTTATGTGAAGCATCAATAGGAAGGGGTAACAAACATGTATATTAAAAATCCAGGTCACATGACCAAGATGGCCGCCATGCCCATATATGGTAAAAACCCTTCAAAAATCTTCTTCTCCAGAACCGGTGGACCGATTTCAACAAAACTTGGCATGAAGCATTGATGGCTCAAGCACTACAATGTGTGTATAAATCATGACCCTGTGATGACTTTGACCTATTTTACAGCAAGGTCAACATAGGTCACCAATGCATTTGAATGGGGAAAACTTTTAAAATGTAATTTAAAGTGAAAGTCTTGCAGGAAATGGGAAGTAGGACTGAATATTAATGATTCTGAAAAAAATTGGACCCCAGGGGCTCATGTGCCCCCACCCCGCGGCAATATACATGTATATTTCCATAATATTCAAATGTCTTCTCCTGTGAAACCGCTTGGCCAATCAAAGCCAAATTTTATGTGAAGCATCTATAGAATAGGGGAATCAATGTGTATATAAATAATCTAGGTCACATGACAAAGATGGCCGCCATGCCCATATATGGTAAAAACCTATCAAAAATCTTCTTCTCTGAAACCAATAGACTGATTTCAAGGAAACTTGGCGTGAAGCATCGATGGCTAAAGTACTTTAATGTATATATAAATAATGACCCTATGATGACCTTGACCAAGTTTATGGCAAGGTCATCATGTGTTGCCTATGAATTTGAATTGGAAAAACTGTTAAAATTTCATTTGAAGGGAAAAGCCAGCAGGAAATTGGCAAATGGACAGAATATTGAAGATTCAGAAAAAAGAAAATGGCCCAAGGGCTTCATCTGCCCCTGCACTGGAATTAAATAGCATAATATCCATACATGTTTATTGACCAGTATATGAAGCAGATCTCAGGTGAGCGTTTACAGGACCATTGGTCCTCTGGTATTGTAACTACTTTTCGATTGTTGACAGAGCAGCCAGACAAAATTAGTTGAAAAATTGTCATTTTGTGACTATTTCACAGGTATTTTTAGCTCACCTGAGCCGTTAGGCTCACAAGGTGAGCTTATAGGATGGCCATGATCCGGCGTCCGTCGTCCGTCGTCGTCGTCCACCATTTTCAAAGATCTTCTTCTCTGAAACCGCTTGGCCAATTGAAGCCAAATTTTATATGAAGCATCTATGGGAAGGGGGAACCAATGTGTTTATAAATTATCCAGGTCACATGACCAAGATGGCAGCCATGCCCATATATGGTAAATACCCTTCAAAAATCTTCTCCTCTGGAACCGGTGGGCCGATTTCAACGAAACTTGGCATGAAGCATCGGGGACTAGAGTACTACAATGTGTTTATAAATTATGACCTTTGGATGACCTTGACCTATTTTACGGCAAGGTCAACATAGGTTGCCCATGCATTTGAATGGGGAAAATTGTTAAAATGTCATTTGAAAGGCAAATCTTGCAGGAAATGGGCAAATGGACTGAAGGTAGGTAATTCTGAAAAAAATTTGGACCCCAGGGTTGGTCTGCCCCCACCCCGGGGCAATATACATGTATATTACAAAAATATTCAAAGATCTTCTTCTCTGAAACCACTTGGCCAATCAAAGCCAAATTTTATATGAAGCATCTATAGGAAGGGGGAATCAATGTGTTTATAAATAATCCAGGTCACATGACCAAGATGGCCGCCATGCCCATATATGGTAAAAACCCTTCAAAATTCTTCTTCTCTGGAACCACTGGACCGATTTCAACAAAACTTGGCATGAAGCATCGTGGACTAGAGTACTACAATGTGTTTATAAATTATGACCTTTGGATGACTTTGACCTATTTTACGGCAAGGTCAACATAGGTCGCCCATGCATTTGAATGGGAAAAATTGTTAAAATGTCATTTGAAAGGCAAATCTTGCAGGAAATGGGCAAATGGACTGAAGGTAGGTAATTCTGAAAAAAATTTGGACCCTAGGGGTTGGTCTGCCCCCACCCCGGGGCAATATACATGTATATTAAAAAATATTCAAAGATCTTCTTCTCTGAAACCACTTGGCCAATCAAAGCCAAATTTTATATGAAGCATCTATAGGAAGGGGGAACCAATTTGTGTATTAATAATCCAGGTCACATGACCAAGATGGCCACCATGCCCTTATATGGTAAAAACCCTTCAAAATTCTTCTTCTCAGGAACCACTGGACCGATTTCAACGAAACTTGGCATGAAGCATCAGGGACTAGAGTACTACAATGTGTTTATAAATTATGACCTTTGGATGACCTTGACATATTTTATGTCAAGGTCAACATAGGTCGCCCATGCATTTGAATGGGAAAAATTGTTAAAATGTCATTTGAAAGGCAAATCTTGCAGGAAAAGGGCAAATGAACTGAAGGTAGGTAATTCTGAAAAAATTTGGACCCTAGGGGTTGGTCTGCCCCCACCCTGGGGCAATATACATGAATATTACAAAAATATTCAAAGATCTTCTCTGAAACCACTTGGCCAATCAAAGCCAAATATTATATGAAGCATCTATAGGAAGGGGGAACCAATTTGTTTCTTAATAATCCAGGTCACATGACCAAGATGGCCACCATGCCCTTATATGGTAAAAACCCTTCAAAATTCTTCTTCTCCGGAACCACTCGACCGATTTCAAGGAAACTTGGCATGAAGCTTTGGGGACTAGAGTACTACAATGTGTTTATAAATTATGACCTTTGGATGACCTTGACATATTTTACGGCAAGGTCAACATAGGTCGCCAATGCATTTGAATGGGAAAAACTTTTAAAATGTCATTTTAAGTGAAAGTCTTGCAGGAAATGGGCAGTAGGACTGAATATTAATGATTCTGAAAAAAATTGGACCCCAGGGACTCATTTGCCCCAGCCCCGGGGCATTATGCATATATATTACCATAATATTCAAACATCCTTTCCTCTGAAACCGCTTGGCCAATCAAAGCCAAATTTCATATGAAGCATCTATAGAATGGGGAAATCAATGTGTATATAAATAATCCAGGTCACATGACCAAGATGGCCGCTATGCCCATATATGGTATAAACCCTTTAAAAATCTTCTTCTCCGGAACCGGTTGACCGATTTCGAAGAAACTTGGCATGAAGCATTGATGACTCAAGTACTACAATGTATGTATAAATCATGACCCTGTGATGACCTTGACCTATTTTAAGGCAAGTTTAACATGGGTTGCCTATGTATTTGAATGGGTAAACTGTTAAAATGTCATTTGAAGGGAAAAACGTATGGACAGTATATTGATTATTCTGAAAAAAAAAATGGCCCAAGGGCTTCATCTGTCCCTATACTGAGACTATTTTCTATATCATTCGTATATACAGCAGATCTCAGGTGAGCGTTTACAGGACCATTGGTCCTCTTGTTATACATCTGTCAAGAAACATTATACTGTTGTATGGTAATTTTTTAAGTACATATGAGCCGCCTCATGAGAAAACCAACAATCTGCATATGCGAAAACATTAGCGCAGATCAGCTTCGCAGTAACTGCAAAGCTGATCAGCGCCTTTGTTTTCGCTACTCGGATAGTACAGTTCCTCTTCTACTTAAATCCGAAATTTCAAGATTCTAGCTCTTTTCTGTGACTGTACAGCCCGGTTTGTGTCGGACCTGTTCGGAAACCACATTGTTGGTTTTCCCACGAGGCGGCTCATATGTATTCTGGATTATGAAAAAATCTTACTACTTAGTCTTGTCCTTCTCTTCCACAGGGAGACCTCCAATTACCACAAGTGTGGCAGGACTGACAAAGGTGTTAGTGCCTTTGGTCAGGTGATCTCGATCGACCTCCGCACGAACCTTCTCACCGGTGTGGGTGTGAAGGTTAGAGAAGGTGGCACAGCCAGTGAACGTTCCGGGGATAAGACAGTAGAAATCAGATATGTGAAGCTTCTCAACGCTGTGTTGCCGCCAGAGATAAGGGTCTTGGCGTGGGCCCCGGTTGATCCTGAGTTTAGCGCTAGGTGAGGATCATTAGAAACTTTCA
This sequence comes from Rugalucina vietnamica, assembly GCA_964017185.1. Taxonomy (NCBI): domain Eukaryota; kingdom Metazoa; phylum Mollusca; class Bivalvia; order Lucinida; family Lucinidae; genus Rugalucina; species Rugalucina vietnamica. Next base: position 2,859,188 of record OZ024882.1, on the reverse strand, counting down.
GGAGTAAAAACCAACCCTGGCAGTCATAGTCGATTCTTTTTCTTGCCCTCTTTTAGTGACAGAGCTTAGTTTAAGTGGATCTTACCGTAAATGTTCTACAGCATGTCTGTCATTCTGAAATCTACTGCCAAATATGATGATGTTATGAGGTGGTGGACAATTTAATTACCCAACATACTATAAATTAATTTCATTACAAACAGAAGCTTGTCAGACAGAGGTCAGGGTTTCAAACACCACTGATCTTAGCTTTACGAAAACTTGTCCATGCGATATACAGAGAGTTTAAATTTGTGAAAAAATTGAAAATTTTCAGTAGAAAATGTTTGACATTTTTAACATTTTTGCTCAAAACATAGATTGTGGGTACACATTAGAACCACCTCACAGAGACGGTTCTAACGAGTACCCACAATCTATGTTTTGGAGCAAAAATAAGAAAAATAGATATACCCCTGCATACCCAAGTTATGCAATATAAAAGTGGGGTATGAGGTGGTTTACATTTCACAGACATGTTTTCCTGATTAGTGCAGGTTGTGTCCTTAAGCAAGACATATTAATTTCACACAGTACTGGTTAATACCCAGGAAGCTATGGCTCTGTCCCAACATGATTGAAAATTGTTCACTGGGATGTTTAATTGCAAAGCAAACAAAAAAAGCCACCCACCTTGTATTGGTTTAATCTTTGGTCTTTCAGATGAGACTTTATCCGGTGTTCAAGAAGTTTTTATCATATGAAGCCGCTAACATGTATTAACACTTTTGCAGGAATACATTAAGTTATTGACCACGTCCGTAACAACTTTGTAAATTTTTATCAAAAATTTGTCCACTTTAAAGGCGATAACATCCTATAATAAAAGTCATTATGATAAAACGAATCTTACACTTATGGTCAGTTCATATAAACTTTATTGAAGCGAGCTGAAGGCTTTAAGAGAGCTGAAGGCTCGCTTAATAAATTTCATATGAAATTACCACTCATGTAAGATCCTCTATCTATGACCTAAGTTGATGGTGAAACATTGAACACAAACACATCTCCTGCATTTAGATCTACATGTATTTTCTTTTTTCCACAGATTTAGTTGTAAAGGAAGAACATACAAGTATATTTTTCCAAAAGGCAACCTTGACATACAGGTAGGTGTTTGTAATGTGAGCAAAAAAGAAACTGGTCTTTGGGGTTTCCGACCAGATCCGACACAACCCCGCCTGTGCAGTCACAGAAAATGGCGAGAGGCTGGCAATTATAGATTTAGAAAGAAGAATTGTATTATCCGTGTAGCTAAAACAAAGGCGCTGATCAGCTTCGTAGTTACTGTGAAGCTGAACTGAGCCTTTGTTTTCTCATAAGCAAAAATCTGGTTTTCTCATGACGCAGCTCATGTATATAATTGAGTTGATAGCCAGGCATGGTAGCTGACTCTCTGGTCTGTCGAGTTGAAAGAAGGCAAAAGAAAAAGTTCTTAGAGTTCTGAGACCAGAACTACGAAAGATGGTCAGAGGCTTATATTTTCTGACAAAGGAAATATGTAAATTTTGATTGTTCTGTTCATACCGTGTTGCTGATCAGAGCAAGTGGTCACCTTGATGAACTATATTATATAAGTAATTTGTCTGCTTTGAGGACCACATGTTAGATAAGCTTTTGCTTTATCTGTTAACCTCATATTGTTGTTAATCTTTAGGCATGGAGAGGGTTTGAATTTCCAATTTTTTCAGCTGATGAATGAGGCAGCACAAAAGCTTGTTGGACAGCACGACTTCCGAAATCTGTGCAAGGCAGATATAAGAAATGGCGTGACACACTTCATACGCGCAATACGGACAGCTGAGGTTACGGTGCTGGAAGAAAGGTAAGTTGAGCTGTGACGTGAAAAAACTGGTCTTCGTGGTTTCCGACCAGGTCTGACACAAACAGGGTTGTACAGTCTCAGATGAAAACTAGAATCATGAAATTTTGGGTATAAGTAGAGGAAGAGTAGTACTATCTGTTTAGCGAAAACAAAGGCGCGGATTTCAGATGTCAGGTCAGGGAGGAAATGGGCTGTTCGGCTGAATGAGTCAGCCACAGACTTTAAATTTCAGAAAGAAAGTAATGTCCATCATAGCCCATGAGACAGATATTTGAGCCGCCTCGTGGGAAAACCAAGGATGTGGTTTCCGAACAGGTCCGACACAAACCGGCCTGTACAGCTACAGAAGCAGGCTAGAAGCTTGAAATTTTGGAGTTAAGTAGAGGAGGAATTATACTATCCGAGGAGCGAAAACAAAGGCGCTGATCAGCTTCGCGGTTACCGCGAAGCTGATCTGCGTCTTTGTTTTCGCCTATGCAGATTGTTGGTGTTCCCATGCGGCGGCTCATTTGTTGATTTATTATAGGCTAACCCATTATGGATTATTATTTGTCTTAAAATCAAAGGAGCCACTTCTTATAATTTTGGAACAATTAACTTTTTGATATATAGGTCAAAGAAATAGTGTGAACCAAAAATAATCCACTGGAGAAGCAGTCTGAACAGCGCCTGCACTATAGGTTTTAAAACTTCTAATGCATCCTGTATGCTGCAATCTTTTGAATTGAGCCGTTTCGCGAGAAAACGTTCCAATGATTTGGGTTACGGACCATTACCTACACAAACCAGCCTGTACAGTCACAAGCAGGCTAGACGCTTGAAATTTTGGACATAAGTAGAAGAGGGATTTTACTATCTGTGTAGTGGAAACAAAGATGCTGATCAGCTGTGCAGTTACTGCAGATTGTTGGTTTTCTTGTGCGGCAGCTCAATTGATACCATACATGTATTTTCTAGGGAGAATGGTTACTCGATGTGTGAGCTGACGATAGTTGGATCAGCATTCCTATGGCACCAGATTCGGTGTATATTTGGTGTGCTGAAATACATAGGGGAAGGCAATGAAAGTGTTCAGGTATGTGTTTCCAGTAAATCTTCTGAGTGATTTAGGTGATAGATGGATCACTTACAACTTTTGTTTTAGGATCATTTGCAAGGTCCTGAAGCCTTGGATTTCTATTGCCTAGCAAGAGAAAAAATTGTATTGTCATGCCCCTGTGGCCGAGCGGTTAAGAGCGCTGTTTCTTAATCACCCGATCATCTCACCGCTGTGACTGGTGTGGGTTCGAGCCCGCTCTGGCCACATGTGAGACAAATAGAATCCATCATGGGTGGTCAGTGGAGATAGGAAAATCCCAACCCGAGGGTCCACCCGTTCCAGTGGGAAACGAGGCTCGCCGAGTTTCCCACCGGAACGGTGGACCCGAGGGTTGGGATTTTCCTTTCTCCACTGACCACCCATGATCGATTCTTTTTCTTACATACCCCGATTAAGCCTAAATTCATTTTACCGGTAACGTCACCTGGTACCGTGCTTTAATTAACTCAGTCTGATGACGTTGTGTTTATTGCGGATATGACGTCAAATGTAAATAAATCGTTGTCAAATTGAAAAGAGATGCAGTTTTGATTTGTTTTTCGTTGAAAACGAGTGTGAATCAAGAATATACCCTATGAATTCACACCAATGTAGTCTAGTTTTGTTGAACAATATTGCTGGAAGCAGCTGCTTTGGGCTAGAAACGATCGAATTTAGTCGCGTGCTTTTCTTATCTTGTATGAGCAACCAAGCGAGCAGTGTAAGATAGATTTGTATACCACCGCTAAAATACCGGAATTTTTCTATCTTTATGAAAGAGGTATGTAAGAAAAGCCATGTTCTGCTTGCGGGTGTGTAAGGTGGTTTTTCTCGGGGGTTCTCCCGTTTTCGCCCCACCTACTGATTGGCCTGTCTCATATGAGCTGAAATAATCTTGAAAGGGACGTAAAACTGAATTAAAAAAGATTAAAAAAAAAAATACAAAAGTCGCTAAATAATGAAATTTGGAAAAGCTTGATCTTACATTAGTGTACAGTACAAGGGAGGTAATGCAGATAGTTCTTGAAAACTCTTGCCAACTCGGAGGGGGTCAATGCTCTAAGCCTTAGTGTTATATAAGAAACTAGCCTTATGTAATAATGATAAAATCTTATGTAATAATGATAAAATAGATTGATTTATGCAGTCTTGAATGAAAATATTCTAGAATATTTATGCCTCAATTGTTGCAGATTATAGACGAATTACTGGATGTGGAAAAAAATCCTAGAAAGCCGGAGTATAATATGGCTGCTGGTAAGAAATAAATTGAGCCGCGGCGCGAGAAAACAGGTCTTCGGGGTTTCCGACCAGGTTGACACAAACTAGCCTGAATAGTCACAAAAGTAGGCTAGAAGCTTGAAATTTCGGATATAAGAAGAAGAAGAATTGTACTATCCGTGTAGCGAAAACAAAGGCGGTGATCAGCTTTGCAGTTACTGCGAAGCTGATCTGCACCTTTGTTTTCGCATAGGCAGAAAATCCGGTTTTCTCACGATGTAGCTCAATTTATCCTGATATAACAGTTACTCTTAAAACATGCCTGTGTAAGCTGCAGTTATGAAACATACTTCATATTATCATATAAGGCTGTTTTTGTAATTCAGTGATAAAAACTTCAGTATTTTTCAGTGTAAAAATTTACATTTACAAAGTGGAATGTCATGATTCCATGTTTGGTCTCAGTTTTAAGATGGGTCAATCATTACAAAAACATGCCCATGCAATATATAGAATTTTCTGAAGCTGTAAAAATTGAAAATTTTCAGTAGAAAAAGTTTTGATATTTTTCTTATTTTTGCTCAAACATAGATTGTGGCGGTTGTAACGAGTACCCATAATCTTTGTTTTAGAGCAAAAAGAAGAAAAATAGGTACACCCCTGTATACCCCAGTTTTGCTATATAAAAGTTGAGTATAAGGGGGTACATATTACACGGATATGTTTTCCTGACGATGGTACTGAATGAAGATTCTTTAAAATTAGTCAGATTGTTTGGACTCTTTAAAATTAGTCAGATTGTTTGGACTCCTATGTATGGTTTATTTCTGTCAAGTAGATATTTTACGACCATTCTTCCTCTTCTGCTGATATGAAAATTTTGGTCAGGATACTGTAAATTCGGAAATGTTTTTCGCTAATATTCGCGAATTGTTTGCCTCGTGAATTCAAAGTTCTCGCTAATAAAGAGTTTCAGTTAGCCTTACAGACTACACGAGTACTCACTCTCAAATTAAAAAACTCGCTAATAACTCAAAAATAGAAAAATCGTGAAATAAAAGTCTAGCAAATATTTACGAATTTACAGTATTAAACTGACATCCAAACATGACCTTAGCTGTTGACCATTGGATAATAAGCAAGTGAACAAAACAAAACATAATAAATTTTCTTTTGCCAGATATTCCGCTTTGTCTGTTTGACACGGAGTTCGGTGATGAGTTTGAATGGATCTATGAAGCAGGTAAGATATACAAGTACTGGGGTCAGTTGTTAAAACTTTGTTAGCTTAACGTCATCATTAAGACAACTCATTAAGTAAATGCCGACTACATAAACAAATACACTGTTATGTAAAATGTGAGAATCCTTCACATTTTATCAACAAAAAATAACAGTGTATTTATGCCCCCAACTTTGAAAAAGTTGGAAGGGCATATTGCTTTCGGCTTGTCTGTCTGTCTGTCTGTCTGTGTGTCTGTCTGTGTGTTAACTTTTGAATGGTGAATGCTAGGGTTTTGAAATTTCGTATGCACATTCCTCATGAAAAAATAGTTGACCCGTATTTTTTTTCATGTCAGAGTTACGCCCCTTTTCTGAGTTATGTCCCTTTGAAAACAAAATTTGAAAATCTTGTGTGCAAGATATCTCAAAAAGTATTGAAGCTAGAGCCTTCATATTTGGTACACTTGTTGGTGCTGAGGAGTAGATGACCTGATTAACTTTTCAGAACTTTCCGTCAAATTTTTACAAAAATACGGAATTTTGAAATTTTGATTGATTTTTCCACTTTTCGGTGAAATTTGAAACTTTTGAACGGTGAGTGCTAGGGTTTTGAAATTTCATATACACATTCCTCATGATAAAATAGTTGACCCGTATTTTTTTGTATGGCCAAGTTATGCCCCTTTTTTGAGTTATGTCCCTTTGAAAACAAAATTTGAAAATCTTGTGTGCAAGATATCTCAAAAAGTATTAAAGCTAGAGCCTTCATATTTGGTACACTTGTTGCGACTGAGAAGTAGATGACCTGATTAACTTTTGAGAACTTTCTGTCAAATTTTTACAAAAATACGGAATTTTGAAATTTTGATTGATTTTCTGAGTTATGTCCCTTTGAAAACAAAATTTGAAAATCTTGTGTGCAAGATATCTCAAAAAGTATTTTAGCTAGAGCCTTCATATTTGGTACACTTGTTGGTGCTGAGGAGTAGATGACCTGATTAACTTTTCAGAACTTTCCGTCAAATTTTTACAAAAATACGGAATTTTGAAATTTTGATTGATTTTTCCACTTTTCGGTGAAATTAGAAACTTTTGAACGGTGAGTGCTAGGGTTTTGAAATTTCATATACACATTCCTCATGATAAAATAGTTGACCCGTATTTTTTTGTATGGCCAAGTTATGCCCCTTTTTTGAGTTATGTCCCTTTGAAAACAAAATTTGAAAATCTTGTGTGCAAGATATCTCAAAAAGTATTAAAGCTAGAGCCTTCATATTTGGTACACTTGTTGCGACTGAGAAGTAGATGACCTGATTAACTTTTGAGAACTTTCTGTCAAATTTTTACAAAAATACGGAATTTTGAAATTTTGATTGATTTTTCCCTTTTTCGGTGAAATTTGAAACTTTTGAATGGTGAATGCTAGGGTTTTGAAATTTCATATACACATTCCTCATGATAAAATAGTTGACCCTTATTTTTTTGTATGGCCAAGTTATGCCCCTTTTTTGAGTTATGTCCCTTTGAACACAAAATTTGAAAATCTTGTGTGCAAGATATCTCAAAAAGTATTGAAGCTAGAGCCTTCATATTTGGTACACTTGTTGGGACTGAGAAGTAGATGACCTGATTAACTTTTCAGAACTTTCCGTCAAATTTTTACAAAAATACGGAATTTTGAAATTTTGATTGATTTTTCCACTTTTCGGTGAAATTTGAAACTTTTGAACGGTGAGTGCTAGGGTTTTGAAATTTCATATACACATTCCTCATGATAAAATAGTTGACCCGTATTTTTTTGTATGGCCAAGTTATGCCCCTTTTTTGAGTTATGTCCCTTTGAAAACAAAATTTGAAAATCTTGTGTGCAAGATATCTCAAAAAGTATTAAAGCTAGAGCCTTCATATTTGGTACACTTGTTGCGACTGAGAAGTAGTTGACCTGATTAACTTTTGAGAACTTTCTGTCAAATTTTTACAAAAATACGGAATTTTGAAATTTTGATTGATTTTTCCCTTTTTCGGTGAAATTTGAAACTTTTGAACGGTGAATGCTAGGGTTTTTAAATTTCATATACACATTCCTCATGATAAAATAGTTGACCCATATTTTTTTGTATGGCCAAGTTATGCCCCTTTTTTGAGTTATGTCCCTTTGAAAACAAAATTTGAAAATCTTGTGTGCAAGATATCTCAAAAAGTATTGAAGCTAGAGCCTTCATATTTGGTACACTTGTTGGTACTGAGAAGTAGATGACCTGATTGACTTTTGAGAACTTTCCGTTAACTTTTTACAAAAATACAGAATTTTGAAATTTTGATTGATTTTTCCCTTTTTCGGTGAAATTTGAAACTTTTGAATGGTGAATGATAGGGTTTTGAAATTTCATATACAGATTCCTCTTGAAAAAAATAGTGGGCCTGTATTTTTTTCATGTACGTGTTATGCCCCTTGTTGGAATAATGTCCCTTTGAAAACAAATTTTGAAAATCTTGTGTGCAAGATATCTCAAAACGTATTTGAGCTAGAGCCTTCATATTTGGTATGCTGGTTGGGATTGAGAAGAAGATCACCTGATTAACTTTTGAGGACTCTCTGTCAAATTTTGACAAAATTACTCCATTTTTAATGTTTTACTTCATTTCTAACTCGCCTGCAAAAAAGCTTACATTCTGTTTCTGGATGGAGGTCAAAACAGACGCAACCGAACAGCTTCTTCAGGAAATTAAATTTGACTGCATTCGATTGAAATGAATGAATCATACAAACTGCCAGTTTAGGGACAAGCATACAGTTGGGGGCATAGTGTTTTACAAACACGCATTTCTAGTTGTAATATTCATGTTTGAAATTTTAATGAATCATTAACTAACAATGTCATTAATTTTGAACAACTCGGCCCAGTTGTTTAAAATTAACAAATGTCATTTGTTAATGATTTGTTAAAATTTCAAATGGCAATATTACAAATACACTGTTATTTTTTGTTGAAAAAATGTGAGAATCCTTTGCAAAGGATTCTCACATTTTCTCAACAAAAAATGACTGTATTTGATTTTGAAGTTCATATATAGTTCTTATATAGTTTACAAATTGAGGGCTTAACGACAGCATTAAGCTAACAAAGTTTTGATCAACTTGGCCCTGCTATTTTAAAATGATTGTTTGAGAAGAAAGATACGTAGGTAAGCTAAGTGAGCAGGTGTTTCCTTAAAGGTGGCCACACACTTACTCGAACTTAAGCTAATGAACACATTTAAAGTGCAGACAGCACAAACATTCGAAATAAAATAATAGAACCACAACATTAGAGATACAGGCCAACCTCATTATAACGCTATCTTTGGAGTCCATAAAAACAGACCGTGTTATAACTGAACCTTGTTATAATGAGGTTACTTACTATAGACATATAGCAAAATGATAAATTTGGGAGCCATGGCATGGCCGTGTTATATTGAAAACCGGGTTATAATGAGGCGTGTTAAAATGAGGTTGGACTGTAGGTAAATATAGACTGCAATCCCTGAGGATTGAAAAATTAAGAGCATTTTAAAAATGGGTGTGCGGGGAGACTACAAAATCATTTGAGGCTTATGTTAATCCAGGCATTATTGTAGAAATAAACGAAGCTATGTTTTACCTATTTAGCTGACCAAGTTTCTTCAACTGTAACTTCAGATTGCCATGAAGACAACATTCGTTCATTACAGGAATTGTGGGCTCAGCATGCTGTGAAGTATGTATTTTATGATCTTTTATTATAGGGATCAAATATGATTTTCCATTCATTAACATTCGCTAGGTCCCGAGGGGAGTGTTGAAAACCGAGGGCATAGACCTAGCGAATGTTAATGAAAGAAAAAATCATTTTTGATCGCTATTATTGCATAAATTTTGTAGATACGAAAGAAGTAAGGTGCAGAAACGAAAGAAATATGGTGCACTTTATTTTACAGCCTCATTACATTTTCATACCCGTAAAAGCTTTCGTTTTTATGCTCGTTCCGAGCGGACTTCAGTTTCTCATTACTAGCACGTGATTTGCGTGGCGCCCGCTAACGAGCATAAGTAAAAGCCATGTATTAACAGCACGTGCGCACGTGAATTGCAATATTAATGCATGGCTTTCTCTTCATTAATAAACGGCTGTTAATATCGTGTGACACGGGTATTTATGCAATATTAAGTTATATTAGTACTGATAGCTCTTGCATCTGAATTTAAAATGGCAAAGAGAGACAACTCTGTATAGATTTTCTATATCATGATTTTTATATGAGCAGCGACGTGAGAAAACGGGATTATTGCCTGTGCGAAAACAAAGGCGCAGATCAGCTTCGCAGTAAATGCGAAGCTGATCAGCACCTTTGTTTTCGCTACACGTATAGAAATATTCCTCTTCTTCCGAAAGCCGAAATTTCAAGCTTCTAGCTTTTTCTGAGACTGTACAGGCAGGTTTGTGTCGGACACCCCAAAAACCTTTTTTTTTCGTGTTGTGGCATATATGATGGTATCAATAGGAAATCAGTTCTTCATCAGTTAAATCTACTGCCGCACAAGAAAACCAACAACATGCATAGGCGAAAACATAGTTGCCGATAAACTGTCAGTAAATGCACAGCTGATCAGCGCCATTGTTTTCGCTATACGGATAGAACAAAAATCTGAAAATTCAAGCTCCAAGCCATCTTCTGTGCTTGTACAGCTCGGTTTGTGTAGGACCCATTCGGAAACCATATAAATTGTTGGTTTTCTCATGACGTGGCTCATATATCTTTCAAAACTTTTCATCATTTCAATGTGTTTTTAGGGCCACTACGTTGAAGAGAATGCTAGATGATTTGGACAAGGCCAAGGTTGAGACAGGTGAGGTGACTAAAATTTCATGTTATTAAAATTTTGTTTATATCATATATTCAAAAATACCTTTCTTCCCAAAGTTTTGAAAGGGAGCGCGGTGGCATAGTGGTAGAGCGTCGGACTCCGAATCGAAGTGGTTCTGGTTTCGATCCCCACAAGCGTCACCGTGTTGTGTCCTTGAGCAAGACACATTAACTCCCTACAGTACTGGTTAAACCCAGGAAGTGTTGGCTCCGTCCCGACATGACTGAAAAATTGTTGACTGGGATGTTGAGCCTCAACACAAACAAACAAACAAATTAAGTTTTCAAGAAAAAATGAAAAACGTGAACATCATAATAGACTAGCCTGAACATCATATAGGACTCATGACACACTGGAGGAGACTGGGTTGTAAGGTGATTGGTGACTCTTATTTGATGGTCTCATTGGTTTACATCTAAAGTGAGTCCCGGGCTTCTCCAGTCTGCCATGACTTTTAAATCATGATCAGGCTAGACTGTTTTTGATTACATGTATTTATCAAAATCAGATCAAATATGTATCATTATTTATCCTTAATAAGACATCCAGTGGTTGGAGGTTAAAAGTCTCTAGTAATGTATGTGTCCTTCAGCAGGACACTTTACTTCCCATTGTACTGTTAAACCACAGGTCATTGATGCTGTATAACCATGAAAAGGGTCTGAATAGTCAGCTAGAATCAGTATTTCGGGGCAAATGGGGGCTATTTTAGCCATCATTATTCATAATTGAGAAAGCATCAATGACCTGTGGATTTATTAATCAGAAAACATTGGGCCCCTCTTAACAAATTTAAATAAGAACAGATTGGTATGAAACAAAAATTGTTTATATCTTTCTAGACTGTGATATAGCCCCATGGTCAGACCTGAGTCCCCCTGTGCAGAATCAAGCAGACTGGCTACAGATTGGTACCCGGTTTAAATATCACAAACCACTCATGGAAAGGCAGAAATGTGGTGAGTACCGATTATCAGTTTTATATATATAAAAATAAAACATGCCTATTCATTTCACACAGATTTTTAAATTTGTAAAGAATGAAAATTTTCAACAGAAAAAAATATATATTTTCAATATATTTGCTCAAAACAATGATTGTGGGTACACGTTAGAAAACCGCCTCGAGGCGGTTCGAACGAGTACCCACAAACTATGTTTTTGACCAAAAATAAGAAACCCCAGTTTCACTAAATGGAGTATGAGGGGGTATATACATGTATTGCACGGACATGTTTTCCTGGTGGTTTCATAGAAAATCAAACAAAGGGTTTCCAATCAAGTTGCTGTACAAACAAAACTAACCTTTATGTCCACAGCCATCCTCTGTTTTCTGTGGAATCATGCAAATAATGAAACAAATCATAGCGGCCCCCGTGGCTGAGCGGTTAAGAGCATTGTTTCTTAATCACTCGATCGCTGTGTCTGGTGTTGGTTCGAACCCCGCACTGGCCACAAGTGAGACAAGCCAAGTTCTGCTTATAGATGTGCCAGGTGGTTTTCCTCGGGGTTCTCGTGTTTTCCCCCACCTACAGATTGGCCCGTCTCATAGCTGAAATAATCTTAAAAGGGACGAAAAAAAAAAAAAAGATAATTTCACTTATACATACATACACTCACAAATTCAAGATTACCGAGTAATAAGAAAATAGAAAATAAGCACAAATAAGCACATATTTTTTTCTGAATTTACAGTACATGTAATGCTGTATTTCTGTTTGCAGAGTGTGTTGAAGAAAGAATAGCGTTTCATGCCAACAAGAAAAAGAAGCTAAACTCAGGGGAAGCCCAAACAACAACTGAGGAATCCCAACAGACAGCTGAAGAAGGGGAAGCAACACCAGCCCCTGCTTCTGAAGAGGCAGAATGAATCACGGGTTGTCTACCTTGGATGGTGAATATACCTCCAAGATGGCCGCCTGGTGAAATCATCCAAGATGGCCGCCTGGTGAAAACACCCAATATGGCCACCATGATTATATTCAGCTATGGAGGCTTGGAGGCTATGTCATTGGAAGTTGGAAAAAAAATAAAACGTGACAGTGTGCTTTTTACCATCATAGAACATATTAGAATAGAATGTCAAGTGTTGCGGAGTTGCCTGCCTTAATATTTGAAGAACTTATGACAAAGTGCTTTTTTCCATCAAGAAGTACATTGAAAAACCTGTGATCATTTGCTTTCTATTACCACCATAGAGCATACTGAAGTAAGATACCATGACAAACATTGCTAAGTTACCTGCAATGGGGAATACAATCATTCAAAATGGTTACCATGACACTGTGCCAAGTTATAGAGTGATCGCCCTTGATCTAATATGGTGTCAAAGATGGCTGCAATTACACAGCATTGCCACTGTTTAGGTGTGACGCCACTGTTTAGGTGTGACACAAATACGAGTCATCCCTAGTTTGTGGAGACTGAGGTGATTTGGCATATGATACCAACCATAGTTGAGATTAAACTGTGACGAGTAGAATGAAGCAAAAATTAAGTACATCATTAAAAATCTAGTCATCAATTGGACAAAAACTGGGCTGTACACTATAGAAGATGGCTAGAGACTTGAAATGTCAGATTTTGGAATTAGAGAGATTGTAATATTTGAGCTGCGATGCAAGAAAACTGGTCTTAAGGGTGTCAGACCAGGTCCGACACAAACTGGCCTGTACAGTCGTAGAAGAAGGTCAGCAGCTTGAAACTTACGATTTAAAAAGAAAGTTTTGTAGTATCTGTGTAGGGAAAACAAAGACACTGATCAGCTGTACAGTAACTGCACACACCAATACAGACTGATCTGCATCTTTGTTTTTGCATTGGCAAAAATCCGGTTTTCTTATGACACGGCTGTAAACTGGTGTTGATCAACTAGTCGAGGTTGAGGCTAGTCTTGTTGGGAGCATTACTTCTGACAGAGCTTCATATATGCGTATTATAACCTCATAAGGTGCCAATTTTGATTTTTGTACAAGTTACTGTATATAAAAAGATTGTTAAAATATGTACTCAAGTGACAGTATGTCTCAGTATGTTTTCATCATGTCTAGGATGTTACACTTGTGATCATTTCATATGAAATTTATTAAACAAACCTTCGCTGAGTTTAATAAATTTGATATGAAATGGACATGAGTGTAAGATTTGTTTTATCATATGACTTTTAAGTAAGATTTTATCATCTTCAAAGGGACATATTTTCAGTTATTATTTACATTGTTATTACAGACGTTTTCCGTGATGTTACTGATTATGGCAAATGTTTTCATATGTGTGGTCATAACATATTTATAACATAGAGGATCTTACACGAGTGGTCATTTCATATGAAATTTATTAAACAAGCCTTTGGCGAGATTAATAAATTTCATATGAAATGACCACGAGTGTAAGATTTGTTTTATCATATGACTTTTAAAATAGGATTTTATCACCTTCGAAGTGGACATATTTTCAATGAAAATTTACAATGTTACGGACGTCGTCAATGACGTTACGTATTCCCGCAAAAGTGTTAATACACGTGTGGTCATACGATTTTTATGACATGACGTTATCCACTGGAAAACAGCGACGTCATATGATAAATGATGTTATCCACTAAATAACAGCAAAGTCATATGATAAATAAGGAATATTTGAGCTACACTATGAGAAAACTTGTAACCTGTCCTCAGTTTAGGAGTTTCTGACTAAAGTTTGTTTGCTTGCTGATAATGGCTTTTCGCAAATACTTTACCACTGTTTAAGTTGCATAAAATATTTTCACAGCACAATTGAGCTCTTATTTTGCCACAAAATGTGCAGTAAAAAATTTGAAAATGTGTTGACAAAGGAAATAGTTCTGGCACAAATCATTTTTGAATATAGATTTTCTAAAAAAAGAAAACAAAAAAACTCCAAACAACTCTAGACAAACGTTAATATTTTATCGCTAACATTTGAAATTCTTACTATTTAATCCAAATTGCTCAAAATCATTCATAAATGACACTTACCTGAAATCAAACCTTTATGATCAAGTACAAAATTTTAAAAAATTTTGCATTTTTAGGATCATCGGTTATCTCCCTTGTCGATGCAAAATCCATATTCAAAATTTATTTTGACCATAAAAACTTTATCTGCTGTTCGATTTTCAAAATTCTGGCAGGTCCTTATTGGTCAAACTAAGATCAGTATCCTGGCAAGGAAATAATACTCCTACCCCCCTACAGAGTGTAGAAAATTTTTGTACTCTCCAAGTGGCAAAAAGTGATGTCTGTCTTTTGCATGGTCAACAGGAAATATAATGCCACACCAGGAGAAAAAATGCTCAGGTATTTGAGTTCAATATTGTTTTCTGAAAGTGCTTTTAAACTGCCATGTAATTTTGCAAAATATTTAATGTGCTTCCATGAGTTTTATTTTGTAAATACGTAATTCAATATGGTGCAAACCGTGCTGTAATTAACCATTTTAGTACCATTACCAGATTATTTCCCATGTACCTTATGTCAGAAGTGATCTCTTTGATGGCACAACATTGATATTTTAGGGTGCCTGATGGCCAAGTAGTAGAGCATCGGACTAAATCGAGAGGTCCTAGGTTCAAACATGATTTGTCCCATAGCAAGATACTTTTTCTCCCTAAAGTACTGGTTTATATCCAGAAAATGGTGGTACCATCCCGACATGACTGAAAAATTGTTGACTGAGGTGTTAAAACTAAATACAAAATACAATTAATGTTGTCAATTATTGTGTTTCGGTGCTTTTGGAAAAGAAAATACTTGTACCTCTTTCATGT
This sequence comes from Rugalucina vietnamica, assembly GCA_964017185.1. Taxonomy (NCBI): domain Eukaryota; kingdom Metazoa; phylum Mollusca; class Bivalvia; order Lucinida; family Lucinidae; genus Rugalucina; species Rugalucina vietnamica. Next base: position 2,844,124 of record OZ024882.1, on the reverse strand, counting down.
TTTGTTTTAAAATTTTAGAAGTATAAGAGTTGTGCCAAACTGTTTTAGTCTTTACAGATATTATGCCCATAGATAAGTCATAGTCATAACGAAAACATGCCCATGCAATATATAGAGATTTTTTTCAGTAGCAAAAATTGAAAATTTCATCAGAAATATTTTTATATTTTTCTTATTTTTGCTCAAAACATAGATTATGGGTACACGTTAGAACCGCCTCGCCGAGGCGGTTCTAACGTGTACCCACAATCTATGTTTTGGAGCAAAAATAAGAAAAATAGGTATACCCCGGCATACCCCAGTTTTGCTATATAAAAGTGAGGTATAAGGGGGTATATATTACATGGACATGTTTTCCTGATGGTTATGAGCAATTTTAATCTTTTCACAGCTGAGTTTAGAATGAATAGAACTTTTATAAGCTTGACGTCATGAATTATATTTTCCTGAAAAAGTTTCTTATTTAAAAGTTTGCATTAATGTAATGTAAGAGTTTTCCATTTTGTCAAAATGTTAATCATGTCTCTATGTATATAAAAGATTACCGTATATTGTTTATGATGTATATTTATAGACTTTGGGGCCAGGGGGTTGTTTAATAGTCAACTTACTGTTTTATGTGTTAGTTGTGTTTTGTGGTTGAAAAGTAAAGTGAGTGTTTTAATAGATACTTTTTACATGTCTGTCTGCACACTTTTGTTGTTGTGGGGAGTGGGGTGGCCTAGTTGTGTGTCAACCGAATCAAAAGATTGGAGGTTCAAACCTCACTGGTACCTGTCATTGATAAAGATACATTTGAGCCGACTTGTGGGAAAACCAACAATGTGGTTTCCGAACAGGTCCGACACAAACTGGCCTGTACAAGCACAGAAAAGAGCTAGAAGCCTGAAATTTTGGATTTAAGTAGAAGAGGAATTGTACTATCCGAGTAGGGAAAACAAAGATGCTGATCAGCTTCACGGTTACCGCGAAGCTGATCTGCGTCTTTGTTTTCGCCTATGCAGATTGTTGGTTTTCCCATGAGGCGGCTCATTTATGGCCCATGGTACTGGTCAAGTACCCAGGAAGCAGAGGGTCCATTGTGAAATAACTGAAAAATTGCTGAGAGGATAAACCACAAGACAGCCAATACCATCATCATTGATTGTAAGTTTGAAGTTTGTGAAAGTGTTATATATAGTGCTCAGTATTGACTTATAGGCTTGGTCAAAAGGGTAATTGTTCAGTTTGTTGTTCAGGATTTGTTGTACTTTGTGAATTTTGTTTTGTTTCTTAAATGATGAAACATTCCATTAGTAAACCACTTTTACCGTTAAAACTGTATAAGGGTTCAAACTGAAGAAATATACTAGCCAAAAAAGTGAAGCCCCATATCTGTTTTATACCTTTTGTGTGTTGAATTGTCCATCACAATTTTGCCAGTTTTACTCTAGAGGTAATGGTGAACAATTTGTGATGGTTAATAAAACGTCTTGTGCTCTACAGAAAGTTCTTGATACGAATAAAAATCAGGGCTTTTTCCAGGGTTCCCACAGGCACTGGAAAACATGGAAAATGGCTAAAAATAATTCCATGCATGGAAAAATCATGGAATTTGAAAAATGATGAAATATCATGGAATAATCATGGAATTTTGTTATGAAATGCCAGTTTGGATGTCTTTGGAATACATTTTTTTCCTCACTCGCTTCGCTCGCTCGATAATTATTAATAAGTAAAGTTCTGTATTTTTCAACATGTTCAAAAGGTCAGTCAAATTAATTCGCCTTCATCAGGAAAAAAGAAAATACCTTGGAGTGAGTTACTTTTTAAATATAATTTTCTGTTCTTGCCTTTTAAAAAGTGTTATATGACAAAATAATAAATCAAAAAACAGAAAAGTAAGTCCTGGAAATTCAACTGCGATCATGGAATAATCATGGAAAAGTCATGGAATTTTATTTTATACTTTCCGTGGGAACCCTGTTTTTCGCTGTACAAAACTGGGTCTAGTTTCCAGTACCAAATTTTTTCCCAATTGGCTGAAAAAATTCCAAATTGGCCTGAAACATTTCCAAGTAGCAGAAAAATTAAAGCTTAAAAGGGTAAACTTTTCCAATTTGGCTGAAATTGCAGTATTTATTCACAGAGTTGTGCTATTTTTCCCCAAAGTCACACTATCTTTTTCCAATTTCATTGGTACCAAAATTGCTCATAAAGGTCTACAGAAAAAGCCCTGGAAACTAGCCTGTCTTAGAATAATCTTTGCTGTTTTATCGCTGAAAATTGTATGGAAAAATATTTAACAACCAATAAAAAGTCAGTGGGAAAAATAAGCTGCGGTTTTAATTTTCCCTAAAAAATCTTTCTAGGGCTTAAATTATTTTTACCAATTTGGATTGATGCATGAAAAAAAAAATTGACAGCTTACTTTAATCAGTCTCCAAAGTTTTAAGCATTAAACATAATTAAAAAACATGAAGATTTGTTCATCCATGGATATTTTATGGTCTGGTATTTTGAATATCTTTTGATTTACATCTCATATTTTAACTCGAATCTCAGTATGATGTCTTCCATATCAAATACCAGCATTCAGTGAGGAATATAAAGGCAAGAAATTGAACAAAATTTGTTCAGCCAGCTTCATAGGTTATCTTGGTTCTTAATCTCTATCAAAACATATCTCTGCAGCACTGCAGGGTCATGTTTATATGTTCTCTGGACAGTTCCAAAGTAACATAAACATTGTATATACTAGAAGCTAAGCCTCTCTATGTTGAAGCTACAACTTGCTTTCAAAGTGTATGTGTGAATACTTTTAATATTTAAAACCTGCACATTTCACTTTTCGTATACATTTGTTGTGACAAATAAAAAGGACTAAGGCCAAAAAAAAAAATACAATTGTTTCTCAGGCACTTTTTGGAAAAAACAGATGAGGCAGGCAGGTTTTTTTTTTTTTTTTTTTTTCACCAAAAAACAGATGAGGCCACTTTTTTTTTTTGGCAACCGGGAAAATATGCGTGAAAAAAATTGATATTTTTCTAATTTTGCTAAAAAAAATAGATTGTGGGTATGCACTAGAGCTGCATCACCCATAATCTGTCTTAAAGCAAAAATACAAAAATATATGTATACCACTGTACAACATAGCTTTACCTGTGGGTTGTATTTTCTATTATGATGTTCCTGTCGAAATACCAGACTCTCATCTGGCATAATGGTTACAGCGTTGGCTTTGGAAGTGGGAGTTTGTGCGTTCAATACCAGCTGGGTCATACCAAAGACTTTAAAAATGGTATCAGTGGCCGGCTACCTTACTTGGTGCTCAGCATTTGACTGGCTTCTCTTCTCCAAAAACAACAACCCCAGTGATAGGAATACAGTAAATATGTCAAGGTGATGGTTGGTGGCAGACAGTGTAGTTCTATCATTTTGGTGGTGGTAATACCCTTTCTCGGGGTTAAAACGAGGTGCATCGATAAATCGACGGGGGAACATTACGATACAAGGCAAGACAATACTAATTTGCGATCAGGCGAACGCTCAATTTCAAATCAATCTCAACTTCTACGCAGTATAAGCCAGAAATATTGCTATTGCTAATTTGAATACAACATACAAAACATCATAATTTACTTACTTTTGACTGACAATTCCATTAAACAAGTAAAAATTATGAGTTTCGTGAGCTCTCCATTCACGTAGGTGGAAAGTGAAAGTAAGTCCGAAAACGAGGTTAAACTTTTCAAAACTTGTTTTTGTTTTTTGAGCGAAACGAAATTGTTTCGTAGACGTTTCGAACTTTGCTGGATACATCTTTCAGGCGGTTTCGACCTTACATCATTTATTCCATGACTTTTACAGCTAATAACAATTCAGGTCCATGAGAACACCACCAACAATGGAGTATTACAGAATTGTTGTCCTGATGACAGATCCTCAATTCACCTTTCAGCGATTGCCACCCACTCTACTAGTGTACCACCATACCCTACTAGGGTTTCCCCTATCGTTATCTCCTAGGGTACTCCTACTACTAGTGAACCATCATGCCCTACTAGGGTTCCTCCATAGCCTACCCTCTCAGGGTACACGCATCCCACCCTACTAGTGTACACCAGACCCGTTATAAGGCGCTGGTCGGGGTCCACAAGTCGCATGCGCGTTATAGGTGAAGCGCGTAATGCAAATCTACTGAATTACAGACAACTCGCCCCAAAGACAACTCGCCCCAAGACAACTCGCCCCACATAAAACTCGCCCCAAGACAACTCGCCCCACTTTCAGAAGACAACTCGTCCCACTTTAGAAGACAACTCGCCCCACTTTAATAGACAACTCGTCCCACTTTAAAAGACAACCTGCCCACTGTCTTAGACCCCCCCCTCCCTTATGGAATTTGCTCCATATTATTAGAGAACTTACCAAACTAATGTTTTTGTTGCCTCAATGAGTCTTTGTTTTCTTTCTGAAAGTAAAAATCCACAAGGAAAACTCGACCTATCACGTTAGCCTGTGAAAAGGTTAATTATTTTAATAAGATGCTGTACATATACAAACATACATGTAAGTAGTTGTACGTATATTTACAGCATACCTTTTCATAGGTTCCAGCCGGTGCCTCGAGGAGGAGTGATTAGGTCTTGCTGCCAGAAAGGGCTATACTGGCATCTAAAATATTCACATACCAGTATTGTCATTTTTGACAGCCATTTACCGACCATTTTAGTCCATATATACATTATATATCTACATTTCACTGGGTGGTGCATGGTCTTGGCTCGCATCCATCGCATCTATGGTGTTGCTGACAAAGATAAGCAAATATATGAGAGATACGCAACTCGTTGAATTGTAATTGTAATTGATTGATAAATTGTCATACAATAAACCTTGAGGTTTTCATTACATGCATTCTTATTCTCAGAGAGATAAAAAAAAACGTAGACACTTTTGCAATGATCAGTTTTTGCTTCACATGATTTTTGTGGTCTGTGGCGGGGGTGGGAAGTTGCAGTCGAGTTCATCTTTTAGATAAAAATGATAGAAATATATACCCCCCTCCACCACCCCGTACTATATAAAATTGGGGAATGCGTTGAGTTGACTTCTTGACCGAGAGGGATCTGGGATAAAGAGGGGAGGTAGGAAGGTCGGTTTTAGACAGTGTAACAAACTCTCTTCAAAAGCGGGGCCAATTGTCTTCAAAAGTGCGGAGATTTGTCTTCAAAAGTGGGATGAGTTGTATTCTAAAAGTGGGGCGAGTTGTCTTCTAAAGTGGGGTTAGTTGTCTTCTAAAGTGGGGCGAGTTGTCTCCTAAAAGTGGGGCGAGTTGTCTTGGGGCGAGTTTTATGTGGGGCGAGTTGTCTTGGGGCGAGTTGTCTTTGGGGCGAGTTGTCCTGATTCCAATCTACTGAGTCGGACCAGGCTGATCAAAGTTCATGTAGTTTTGTGGGTGGGGAAAAGCGCCTATACAGCGTGTTAATTTGCTTAATCGAGCAAATTGGCGGTTTATCCCGGAGTCCTTGTAAAATGGAATAAACAAAAGTGAAATTTTGCTTGTTTCAATATTTTAATCAATTAAAAACGATCTACAACGATTTAATGTGAAAAAAGGCGTCCATAACACCACGCTAATGTTGCTGTTCCGCCTTTGACTTATTGGCGCACCCGGATATTTAACGCGGACAAGTGTCATTGCCGATTCCTTATTTACAATTATTTTAATTCGCCGTTCTTAATCGAGAAAGCACAAATGCATTTTCTGATCGGATAGAATTATACAAGATATAGGTGTCCCAATGCTTAAAAAAATCTATGGTTTGTGTCGCCGTCGAAAGTGAGCAACGTTGCGTAACAGTTGTCACAAATAGCCTACAGCAGCCTGTGTTTACCGTCTCGTTATGGTCTATCGATAATCCCCTAGTGCTTTTGGCTTATTTTCACAACTTTTATGGCTAATCTTAAGAAAACAATGTGTCATCCACGCTTCGCGAGCGGTGGATTGTGTCCGTCTAAAAATTACTGAAATGGCAATTATCACTCGTGAATATACACCCAGCCGACACGGTTCGTAAACACATTATGCTTTCTATAAAAAAAAACCTGTTCTGTCAGTTTTAAATATGCAAAAGATAATTAACATTAATTGTTCTCAAAGTACAATAAAGAGAAACTGTAAGAAAATCGCTCTTTGGCAAACGCCTGACAACGGCTTTAATTTTTTTTTACCATAAAGAGAAATTGTAAGAAAATTGAACCTTGGCGAATTCCCTGCAAGCGATCTTTTTAACAGTGAATGCATCCGCACATAAACGCCTTAACTGCAATACTATACAGGAATATATTAGGGTAAAACGGCGCCTTGTACTACCCTAACTTACCAGGATTCCACACTACCTTAGCTCCTAGGATACACCCACCCTATTAGTGAACCATCCTCCTGTACAATGATTCCTCCCTACCCTACTCTCTAAGGGTACACCCATTCCACCATACTAGTGTTTTTAGCTCACCTGAGCCGAAGGCTCACAAGGTGAGCTTATAGGATGGCCATGATCCGGCGTCCGTCCGTCCGTCGTCCGTCGTCCGTCCGTCCGTCGGCGTCCACAATTTCAAAGATCTTCTTCTCTGAAACCACTTGGCCAATCTAGTTGAAATTTTATGTGGAGCCTCCTTGGGTAGTGGCATTTCAAGTTTGATCGCGAAATCCAGGTCACGTGACCAAGATGGCCGCCATGCCCATATATGGTAAAAACCCTTCAAAAATCTTCTTCTCCAGAACCGGTGGGCCGATTTCCACAAAACTTGGTATGTAGCATCGGGGACTTCAGCCCATCATAATTTGATAAAATGATGACCCTTGGATGACCTTGACCTATTTTACGGCAAGGTCAAATTTGGAAACATAGGCTTTTACATGGTAAAAAGTGAAAACTATGGATTTTTTGAAAACCATTGCAGCCTGAGGCCTGAAAAGTGGTAGATGCAAACAACTAATGGAGTAGATGAAGGTATGTGATTAATTTAGGTCAAGGTCATCTCTTGACCTTGGCCAGTCTGTCGTCCATTCACACTTTTCAAAGATCTTCTTCTCTGAAACTGCTGGGCCAATCAAAGTGAAATTTTATGTGGAGCATCCATGGGTAGGGGAGATGAAAGTTTGATCGCGAAATCCAGGTCACATGACCAAGATGGCTGCCACGCCCATATATGGTAAAAACCACTCAAAAATCTTCTTCTCCAGAACCGGCAGGCCGATTTTCATGAAACTTGGTATGTAGCATTTGGGACTTTAGCCCATCATATTTTGATAAAATGATGACCCTAGGGTGACCTTGACCTAATTTACGGCAAGGTCAATTTTGGAAATATAGGCTTTTACATGGGAAAAAGTGAAAACTATGGATTTTTTGAAAACTATTGCAGCCTGATGCCTGAAAAGTGGTAGATGCAAACAACTAATGGAGTAGATGAAGGTATGTGATTAATGTAGGTCAAGGTCATCTCTTGACCTTGGCCAGTCTGTCGTCGTCCACAATTTCAAAAATCTTCTTCTCTGAAACCGCTGGGCCAATCAAAGTGAAATTTTATGTGGAGCATCCATGGGTAGGGGAGACGAAAGTTTGATCGCGAAATCCAGGTCACATGACCAAGATGGCTGCCACGCCCATATATGGTAAAAACCACTCAAAAATCTTCTTCTCCAGAACCGGCAGGCCGATTTTCATGAAACTTAGTATGTAGCATTTGGGACTCCAGCCCATCATAGTTTGATAAAATGATGACCATAGGATGACCTTGACATATTTTACGGCAAGGTCAATTTTGGGAACATAGGCTTTTACATGGGAAAAAGTGAAAACTATGGATTTTTTGAAAACTATTGCAGCCTGATGCTTGAAAAGTGGTAGATGCAAACAACTAATGGAGTAGATGAAGGTATGTGATTAATTTAGGTCAAGGTCATCTCTTGACCTTGGCCAGTCTGTCGTCCATACACACTGTTCAAAGATCTTCTTCTCTGAAACTGCTGGGCCAATCAAAGTGAAATTTTATGTGGATCATCCATGGGTAGGGGAGACGAAAGTTTGATCGCGAAATCTAGGTCACATTACCAAGATGGCCGCCACGCCCATATATGGTAAAAACCACTCAAAAATTTTCTTCTCCAGAACCGGCAGGCCAATTTTCGCGAAACTTGGTATGTAGCATTTGGGACTACAGCCCATCATAGTTTGATCAAATGATGACCATAGGATGACCTTGACCTATTTTACGGCAAGGTCAATTTTGGAAACATAGGCTTTTACATGGGAAAAGGCGAAAACAATGGATATTTTGGAAACTGTTGCAGTCTGAGACCTGGAAGTTGCTAGATGCAGACAATCAATGGAGTCAATTAAGGTAAGTAATTAATGAAGGCCAAGGTCATTTCTTGACCTTGACCCAAAGTCATTTAAATATCAAAATTAAAATTATGGTTTTCTCATAAATCACTGGGTTTGGAAACTATTGCAGCCTGAGACCTGAAACTTTGCAGATGCAGACAACTTATGAATTCAATAAAGGTGTGTTGAGTATTCAAGGTCAAGGTCATTTCATGATGACTTAATACTCCAGGATCAGGCTTCAGGTGAGCGTTCTCAGGACCAATGGTCCTCTGGTTTTTTTTCTTCAAACAAACTGGACCGAAACAACCTTGGGAAGAAACGGCTTGAATCCGAAAGTAAAAATGTTTCCGTCCAAAAAAAAAAAAATGTTTTGTATTAACCCAAAATCATGAAGACGCTTTCCATGCCTCTTTGCAAGCGCTTGGCTTTATCTCCTTGATCGCCAAAGACAAAAACGAAGATTTGTAACAGATGCGCTATTTTATTTATTTTTTTTTTTTTTAGACGATAAAAAGGGGTAATGCGGGGGGTTTCAGACAGATGCGGCGGTGCCTGAGAAACATTTTTATTTTTTTTTTTGGCCTAAGCGTTACTGAAGCAAAAATGTTTCAATTTGTTGAATTTGATGGGTATACGCTATAACACATGAGGATAGCATTATGTTGGTTTTAACTTTTTATCAGTTTTGGCCAGTTTTGTCAGTTAGTATAAATGATCTTTCACTTGAAATGCTTCATAAGCCTTGTCAGGAAAATGTTTGGCAATACAGATACAGTTAGAAAAACAATCACATGAAGTGGTCGTTTTTGAGCAAATTTTCTGAAATCGGACTTATATTCCTCACTGCATTATGATTACAGTTTCTAACTGTAACATTAGCGTTGCCTATCTAAGGAAATAAAAGAATTAAAACAGAAGTCTCTAGTCAAGGAGATATGGTTTCTTGAAAGAACTTACTTTCAGTTTTCGTTAGTGAAAACATTTCTCATATAAATTATTGTTAAGAAATTGGACTTACACCATAATTATATCATCCTTTTTGTATAAAAAGCAATATTTTTTAGGCATTTGGCTATTTTGCCAGACATTTTTTCCAAAAATTTTATAAACATTGTAATGATCATTAGATATTGTAAAGTTGAAGTCATACATGTTTGTCATTTTAGGTTTAGGGGGAGTGGGGTGACATAGTGGTAGAGCATGGGGGTCTGAATCAAGAGGTCTGGTTCGATTTCCACTGGCAGCACCAGGTTTTGTCTTTGAGCAAGACACATTAACCCCTTATACGAGGGGCGTTCGGAAAGTTCGAATAATTGTTTGATCATTCAACTAATATTCATAGTAATACAAAAAGAAACATACCTAATTTAACTTCAACATGTCCTCTATAAATGCTGTGAAAACCAAGATGATTCACAAAGACATACAAAAATATGTTCATTACAAAAAGGTGAGGTATGGGTACCCGGAGCACGCCAACGTCAAAATGACGTTGCGAAAACGTCAAATTTTATTTTAATCCAGTTGGCGATGATCACACTTTCTCGGCATAAACACCAACAATAGCTACGCATTTAATGTGTCTGTCCATTCTTTTGTTATAAGTTTTTGTAACCAGTATCAGTATGTGGTGATACAGCTCCCTGAGTCTATTTTGTAATATTCTCCGCTGAATCATCCAATTTTTCTCAATTCTGAATGGAACACAATTCCACTGCCGGATGGTTACTTCTAAAATCGCCACCATTTTCTTTTATTCCACTCTTAAAACATGCGAACCATTTGTACATAAATGTCAAACTATATTATTCATAGTTTTCCAGTTTATTTTACCATCTAATTTAACTTTAAAAGTGTTTCTGTGTGTGTTTTATGAAGAAAATACAGAAGTTCATAATCTTTTGCTACGCAACGACACAGTTCGAAGTCATGGTTTCTCCATACCACCCTCTTAATAAAGGACCATAACTTCTTTGTGGAACATCCAATTGACTTTAAATTTTCAGGAAACAATGCTATGTTGTTGAAATATTACAAAACGATTCCGTGCTTTTCTAGCGACGAGCAAACAGTTAGAAATTAAGTTTATTTCTTTAAGACTTCGTTGAAAAAAGTGATGTTTTTCGGACTGCTCCGGGTACCGATGATGACGTTGCCACGACAACCTGTATTTTCGGTTTCTATGGTCACTTTTCTCTCTTTTTCCTATCAACAATTTATAATAAGTGGAAGTTCACGCACAACAACTTTCCGGTACAATGGCTGGAAATTATGAGAGATATAACACAATTACACGAACTTTCCGAACAACCTACGTAGTGTTGGTTAATATCCAGGAAGGAGTGGCTTTGTCCTGACATGACTGAAAAATTGTTGACTGGGACATTAAACCTCAATACAAACAAACAAATATTTTAGGTTTATAGTCAACTGTGTAAATTCTTAATTTTAGGATAGATTAATTAATTCCCGCTAGTCAGTATGAAAATGAACTTTATCAAAAAGTATTACTGTTTTGTCTAGAAAAAAAAGAGTTGCTAAATAATATTGCAATAATGTGACTGTATGGGCTCAGAAGCCACCATATGAGCCGCCTCGTGGGAAAACCAACAATGTGGTTTCCGAACAGGTCCGACACAAACCGACCTGTACAAGCACAGAAAAGAGCTAGAAGCTTGAAATTTCGGATTTAAGTAGAAGAGGAATTGTACTATCCGAGTAGCGAAAACAAAGGCGCTGATCAGCTTCGCGGTTACCGCGAAGCTGATCTGCGTCTTTGTTTTCGCATATGCAGATTGTTGGTTTTCCCATGAGGCGGCTCATATGTAATTGTCTCGTTAGGATGTTAGTCTGTGCTAAAATGTGTTCAAAAATAAGACAATAATATAATAATAAAGGTAAGAGATGCTCATTGTCTTGTTTACTTCTATTCCTAAGCACAGCTCAATAATGATAGCAACATAAATGAGCCGCATAAGTGTGAGTGTGACTGAACCTTTATAGCCTCCAGCTTTACCCATTGGTTATCCAGAAACAACCGATGAGACTGGGAATCAACCAATGCAGATGAAACCAATATAACACCATATGAGCTGCAACATGAGAAAACTGGTCTTCAGGGCTTCTGACCAGGTCTGACACAAACTGGCCTGTGCAGTCACAGAAGATGGCTAGAAGCTTGGAATTGTGGAAATAAGTAGAGGAGGAATCGTAATGTCCGTGTAGTGAAAACAAAGGTGCTAATCAGCTGTGCAGTTACTGCACAGCTGATCTGTGCCTTTGTTTTCGCATAGACAAAAATCTGTTTTGTTTTGTTTTTCATGATGCAGCTCATATGATGCAAATACTGTGTGGGAACAACTTGCTGCTGATCATACTGTTCGGTGGTAAGTTGTTCCCAAAAAGGAATTTACTCCCTATAGTCACATGCTGATTTCATCTGTGTTAGTTGTTCTCAGTTTTGTTGGTTGTCTGGATAGCCAGTGTGCCTTAAGTCAGTAGATTTATCACACCTACTTATACAGGGTGCAAATTTCTGTTCGTCCGTCCGTCAACATTTACATCAAAGTTTGTTTTTCTCTGCATCAGTGATAGCTGTGAGTGTGAAACCTTGCATAGTAATTGTCCTTGATATACCCTTCAAGCACCCACCTTGACCCAGTGCCCTTGACCTATATTTCACGGTCCATTGACTTTGTTCATGGCAGTTTGATTTTCTCTGCACCTGTGATAGCTGCGAGTGTGAAACCTTGCATAGTAATTGTCCATGACATACCCTTTCAGAACCCACCTTGACCTGGTGCCCTTGACCTATATTTTACGTTTTTAGTTATTTTGCCCGATGCAGGTGCGATATAGACCTCAGCGGCGTTCTTGTTTCCATCCATGATTGCAGGATGGTCTATGTGCAGCCTGTTCGGAGTATTCCATCATCCATGTCACACCCTTGGTGATAAATGTATAGAGATATTTCAGAAATATGTTCCATTATTCATTTTCAGCCGCAAGAAAAACAGATTTTTTGCCCATGTGAAAACAAAGGCAGAGATTTTTTTTTTCACTGCACGGATAGTACAGTTCCTCCTCTACATATTTCCAAAATTTCAAGCTTCTAGCCTTTTTTCTGTGGGACCGGGTAGGAAACCTTGATAACCAGTTTTCTCACATCGAGGCTCAATTTGTGTTATCATACCTCATATAAATTCCCCATGTTAAACTCCCATAGGCCGGCGGGTGAAAATTCTTGCTATCACCCTGCGATAATTTCGACTATCACATGCGCATAAAATATGCGCGTACGGTTCGTTTTTCTAAAACATTATATCTCAATAACGAGGCCTTCAAAACACATAATTTTAATACTATTTTGAGGAAAACAAACGGGTAGAAATATTTCGGTAACTGAAAATTGGCTAAATTGACGTTAAAAATCGATTGTTGTGATGACGTTACGTAAATGCGAAATAACGTTACGCAACGTCGCGCCAAAATTGATATTTTCCATTCAAATCGAATTACTTTTTTTACGATTTTAATCAATTTCGGTATGATAAAATAAATACAACATTGCTGGGAGGGTGATAGTAAGAATTTTCACCCTTCGGAAATGATTATCAACCTCGGCTTCGCCTCGGTCGATAATCATTTCCTCAGGGTGAAAATTCTTACTATCACCCTCTCAGCAATGTTGTATTTATATATTATATACCTGTAAAGATTGATATTCTAACTTGCATTTTTATTACAATATAGAAGTATCATCAGAACTGTGGATAAGAGAGGCACAGCTCAACAGGTAACCAATACCTGTCATGTATTGGCAACAACTTTATATTGTGATCAGAAAGAGTGATGGTATTTTTGTTGGCATGTTGTCTGTGAGTGCGATGATGTAGTAGTTTTAAGACTGAGGATCAAGAGGGCCTGGGTTCAAACCCAGACACAGTAACTGGTTAGTAGGACTAGTTAATACCCAGAAACAGTATCTCCGTCCCAACGTGACTGAAAATATGTTGATGGGATGTTAAACCATAAAAAAAAGAGTTTTTTGCCTGTTGGCCTTTGCCATAGTGACATACATACTTATTTTGTATGCTGTTATATTGAGCCGCCTCGTGGGAAAACCAACAATGTGGTTTCCGAACAGGTCCGACACAAACGGACCTGTACAAGCACAGAAAAAAGCTAGAAGCTTGGAATTTTGGATTTAAGTAGAAGAGGAATTGTACTATCCGAGTAGCGAAAACAAAGGCGCTGATCAGCTTCGCGGTTACCGCGAAGCTGATCTGCGTCTTTGTTTTCGCATATGCAGATTGTTGGTTTTCCCACGAGACGGCTCAGATGTATAACAGTAGACACTGATCAGACTACTTCATTTGCAGACATCTCCATCAAAACTCACTAGTTGTCTTAAAACTGGCTCATGCATTTGAATCCCATGAAAACCTTTTGGATCCCATCCTGATGGAGTCGGACAGAATACAGATGTTAGTGATGGTATGTTTTACATCCCACTAAACAGCTAAGGTCATATGAAGATGAAGTGTCTTGTGCAAGATTAGAGATACTTAAAGCCAGATGTACGTAATTGAAGGCGCTCAAAGGAACGTGCGTATCTAAGTGTCGAAACGTAATTTACGGCGCATTTGTAACGTCAGTTTTCGCTCGAAACATCATTTCTAGCGTCAGTTTACGTTCGGAAAACGAACTATTTACATACAATTATGCAGAGGGCTTAAGAAATGAAAAACGTTTTATATAATTTATTATTTTTGATCAAAATATAGATTATGGACATGTTATCCGGAGGAAAACATCATTTGCACGACAGTTAGCAATATTGAATACTAAATAGCGTAGGAGATTTTGGCGAAAAATCGACATCGGGCATAAGACGTACTGAATTCAGCAACGACTACCTCTTTTCGCATGCTTATAGCAGGAAAACAAATCCTGTAACTAAGGACTTTCTCGTTATCTACATGCAGTTCAGAAATTTCTCTAATACATATCAGTTTTTCAAAAAAATCTTACCGTGGAATTTTCGAAATATATCAAGAAAATTAACAAAAAATTTGTCTAAAAATCCCATTTTAATTTTTGCTCTCAAATTTGACGACTTTGAAGGCCGATATCTCGAAAACAAGCTCGGAACGGTATCGATTTCTTTTCATTTTCGTATGCAGGACATCAAAATACACTCACATGCAAAAAATTAAAAAATTCTACCGTGAGGTCAATTTATATGATGTACATCTGGCTTTAAGCTTAATCTCTAGATGCCTATTTCACTAGGTGAGTGGCTTTAAACCACTAGCTTACACTAGCTTCTACATTTCAAATGTGATACCAACATAATCTGCATTGGCATTTTGGGGAGGAAAATATATTTTCTCATAACATGGCTGGTATTTTTTCATTTATTCTATCTAGATTTGTTTGGCATTGGCAAAACACACTTGCTTTCATTAGAGACATTTTTGCCTGGGGGTGTATGTAACAAAAATTTGGGAATTTGGCTTTTATTTTCTCATCATGCTAATTATATGAGTGTCTGTGAATTCGGTTTCGGAATTTGTGTTTTAGATACTGTCTGTTTCTTGGAAAGTGGTTGCTACATTATAAATGTGGAAATTTATTAATCAGAATTTATCAGCCACTGACAGACATAGGTTTAATATTTTGACATAAAATCAATTGGAATTTCTAGGAGAAACTAAAAATCAAGTAAGTTCTATGATTTTTCAGGTATTTTTTTGTTTTATTCCAATGTACATAAAATTAATGTAGAAATGACATATTGAAGCAGGGCAAGGTTGGGTACTACTTTCAATATGGAGTCAATTCTTACTCCAGTCGATTCATACTCTGGTCAATTCGTACTCATTTGGTCAGTTGACATTAGGATGAATATTGACTCGGAGCCCTTCTTTCATATTTTAATTAGCCCCTACTGCAGACTGTCCTAAGACAGTGCTAAGTATACTATGTACGTGTTAATCAATATCTTAAATTTGTTTGGGCAAATAAATGGACATATTTTGGGAAAGAGCTACCCGTACGAAATTGTCCAACAGGAACACAGCAGTATTACCACAGGAAAATGAGACCAGATTCCTGGCAGGAATCCCTTTGACTATTTGATTTTTCTTATAAAGATTACGACAGGAGTCAGTGTGGACTCCCTGTGGAATCTGGAGCGAAATATTTAAATTAGCAGGAATCCTGCCAGGAATCTGAACCAGATTCCTGGCAGGAATCCTGCCAGGAATATGAACCAGAAATTTTGGCAGGAATCTTGACAGGAATTTCGAGCAGATTCCTGGCAGGAATCCTGTTAGGAATATCAAGCCAATTCCTGCTATATGTCTGCATAGAAATGACCTCTTTGAAAACACATGCATATGAAAGTTTTTGAACAAAGGAAATGTAAGGGGCTAGTGTATCATATATCCATAGACGCAGCCATTATATTTTGTTATAAAAATGCTTGTATCAATGAGTAGTAATGATAAATGTCATTTTCAATTACAATTCTTAGAAACTTCCTTAAATAGACTGATTAAAAATTGTACATGATCAGAGGTGGGTGGGGAATATTTTGAAAACGAAAAGCATAAAGAATTTAGTTAATGATTACAAAGATCAATGAATGAATAAAATGGAAGAAAAACATACCTTACTTTTACTAAAAAGTGTTCCTCATTTATTTTTACCAAAATTTGATAGCAAACATAGTGTCAGTATCAAACAAATTGAATAATGCCTATCTTGTTTAAAAAAAGCCCAACCTCATGGCTTCCTGTGTGCACCACCTAATTGTTTACACATTTATGAAAGACAGATTTAGGTCGGCAGTATTTTTGCCAAGCAGGAATCCTAACAGGAATTTTGTTTATTTTCCACATGGAAAAGTCAAAAATTCCACGTGGAAAATGCAAGCATCTCACTGTCCTGTTAGGAATCAGACTGAAAATCAGATTCCACACTGACTCCTGTCTTTGTCCAACTGGAATACCAGTGGAATCCTGTTGAATTTTTCGTACGGGCAATCACTCAAATGGCCATGGCCATTCTTTACTTTGCCTTGGATACCGGTGGTGGTAGGTTGATCCTAGATCTTGTCTCTGTGTGACTTTGATATTGTTGATGGGTCGTAAAACCCTAATACAACAATATCATGCTAAAATGACTATTTCAGACGCTGCATGAGAAAAATGACTATTTGGGTTTCCGACCTTGTCCGACACAAATCGGCCTGTACAGTCACTGAAGAAGACTAGAAGCTTGGAAATTTGGAGGGATTGTACTATCTCTGTAGCAAAAAACAAAAATGCAGTTACCGCACAGCTGATCTGTGCCTTTGTGCCTATGCATACTGTTGGTTTTCTTATGCAATGGCTCATTTCTATTACTTAACACTGAACCACCTTGCATATTATAAGGCATAGTTTTACTTAGGTATCAAGTCAAGTCAAATTTTATTCAGTTCTCAGTTCACATTTAATGTGACAAATGAGCCAATAACATGTACCGGTTTCCATCTTTACACTTCAAAGTTGCCTTTTATTCAGCTGCAGCTCACTTCATGAGCCGCCTCGTGGGAAAACCAACAATGTGGATTCCGAACAGGTCCGACACAAACCGGCCTGTACAAGCACAGAAAAGAGCTAGAAGCTTGAAATTTCGGATTTAAGAAGAAGATGAAGTGTACTATCCGTGTAGTGAAAACAAAGGCGCTGATCAGCTTCGCGGTTACCGCGAAGCTGATCTGCGTCTTTGTTTTCGCATATGCAGATTGTTGGTTTTCCCATGGGGCGGCTCTCATATTGATCAAATTATTATTTTCTTGCAATTTCCCATGCAGAATTTACAACAAATATGCAATTTGCAAATATAATCAGAAAATTCCAAGGTCTCAGATTATAATCTATGGCAGATCTACTCTAGCATGTTCATAATATGAGGTGCATCATCAGAAAATCAGATTTTTTCGTTTATGCCAAAGCCAAAGAGCAGATCAGTTGCATGATAAGAGCCGCCATGTGAGAAAACTGGTCTTCTGGGTTTCCCATCAGGTCTGACACAAATCGGCCTGTGCAGCTTCAGAAGATGGTTAGAAGCTTGAAATTTGGCTTTAAGAAGAAGAGGAATTATACTATCTGAGTAGGGAAAACAAAGGCGTTGATCAGCTGTGCAGTTACTCCACAGCTAATTTGTGCCTTTGTTTTCGCATAGTAAAAAATCTGGTTTTCTCATATTGCGGCTCATAATGTTGACCTTGGACATTATCTTACTCTCTAATTCAAGAAGAACAGTGTAATCAGTGATCATTGGCAAAGCATGTGCACATGATACTGGTAATCTGCCGTTGTGTGTCTTGCCCAGGAACATTGTTGTTAGGATAACTGTCAGTCTCAATAGGACCTTGGCTGTTTACCATGAACATCAGGAAAACATGTCCGTGTAATATATACCCCCTTAAACCCCACTTTTATATAGTAAAACTGGGGCAATGCATGCAGGGGTATACCTATTTTTCTTATTATTGCTCCAAAACATAGATTGTGGGTACTCGTTAGAACCGCCTCGGCGAGGCGGTTCTATCGTGTACCCACAATCTATGTTTTGGAGCAAAAATAAGAAAAATATCAAAAATTTTCAGCTGAATTTTTTCAGTTTTTAAAGCTCAAAAAATCTCTGTATATTGCATGGGCAAGTTTTTGTAATGTTAAGACCTTTGCTATTTACCATGAATATATGCATCATGACCACCTCAGACTCTGGAACAAGAAGTTCAGGGTTCTAATCCTAATTGTGCCTTTGGACACTGTACTGGTTATTACCCATGAAGCGGTGGTTCTATCCCAACATGACTAAAAATATGTTAACTAAGAAGTAAAACCACAAAACAAGCAAAAAATGAGCCTTCGCATGAGAAAACCAACAATTTGCATAGGCGAAAACAAAGGCGCAGATCAGCTTTGCAGTAACTGCAAAGCTGATCAGCGCCTTTGTTTTCGCTACACGGATAGTACAATTCCTCTACTTTCTAAGTCCAGAATTTCCAGCCTCTAGCCATCTTCTGTGCTTGTACAGGCTGGTTTGTGTCGGACCTGGTCGGAAACACAAATTGTTGGTTTTGTCACGCACAGACTCAAATATCAAGAAAAAATTACAGAAAGTAAAATCCTACTGAGATTTGTTTGAAATGCTGCAACAACTGTTAATACATGCAGAGTTTTGACATGTGAAGTGTTTTGAATGACAGGCATCAATTGGGCATGTTAAAACTATAATTCTGAAACCTCAAGTTATGTACAAGTTATGTAACAGTTTGGAATATTTTTGCTCTGAAAGTGCAGCTATAAAGTAGGAAAATAACAGAGTATTAGAAAGAAAAAAGTGAGTTACTTAACCATTTTATATTTTAGATTGAAGTTTATAAAGCTGTGTTGTTGTTTTGTTTTTGTGCAAGAAAACAATTATGCAAATAGTTAAGCTGCACCGTGAGTTATGTCCCTATCAATTTTTCCCCCAATGGCGAGTGGTTGTGGGAGGGGACAAGAAATTTTATGTGATTCGGAACATTTAATAGCATTAAGCTACCTTTTAAGAAATGAGCTAAATTCTGTGGTATCTTCATATTTTTAAAAGACATTTATCTTCTGTCATCTCAAGTTTAATGTTAAAATGTAGCTCAACCCGGGCTCTTGACTCCATGCCATGTATCCCATGTTATTAGTAAATGTAATACCAAGGAAGTGCTGACTCCATCTCTGTATGACTGAAAAATAGCTGATTGGGATGCTAAAATCAAACCAAACAAAACCCTATGAACAATACTATGACCGACATGTCTATGAAAATGACACATATTTCGCCTCACCCCGTCTCACACAATGACAAAACTGAGCATAGAAGCTCTGAGCATAGAAGCTCTGAGCATAGAAGCTGTTGCAGTGTGTGGATATTTAGCTTATCACTTTAACTGACGCCAGTATCCTGGGCTTCTCCAGTTTAGGCGTGAAACATTAAACCAAGGTCCTGTCTCCTTATGACCTTAGATGTAGAGTGGGATGAAAAAACTGAAATCAACATAACATACATTTTGCCTCACACTGTCAGCACGACTTAGCATTCTATAGAAGAAAATGCCTTTTGTTAGTCTTTTATTAGTCTTTTATGAGTCGCGTCATGAGAAAACAGGATTATTGTCTATGCGAAAACAAAGACGCAGATCAGCTGTGCAGTTACTGCACAGCTGATCAACGCCTTTGTTTTCGCTAATTGGATAGTACAATCCTTCTATCTAAATCCGAAATTTCAAGCTTCTAGCTTATTTCTGAGACTGTACTGGTCGGATTGTGTCGAAAATTCCAAAGCCTGATTTTCTCAGGTCGTGGCTCATATACCAGTTGGCACATTCTAAGACTGCACTCTATTCCTTTGATTACATAATGAGTGGAGAAAAGTGAAACTTTTTCATTATCACCAGAGATAATCAGCGGAATGGTTTACTAATCATACCTGAGCTCGCTCTAAACAAAAACTTATTTGTACATTTTACCTGATATTAAGACGGTAATGACCAATCAGGGTTCATGTGTTGTTAAGCAAAGAAACAGACAATCTCTTATGCTCAACTTATTTGAGCATGGAATTTAAACCTCTTAGCCAAGAGAAGTGACAATTTATTTATTTATTTTCATTTTTAGTGGGGAATGGGGGAGGGGGGAGGGGGTCTTCAACATGATAGGCATTTACTGGCTGGGGATCAACCTTGTAACCTCCTAGGTGATGGATGCAAGGCGAATACACTATTCACTAGGCCACAGTGACTGGTGACACAAAAAGCATGTGCCATCTCATGATGTGGCTCATATAATATTAGATGTGCAAGCTGAGAGATATTCTCTAAGAGGTTAAAAATATAGCAGCTGTTTTCCAGAAAAAGTGTGAGAAAATTTTCAGCAGTCTCCCCAGGAGCTATCATAATCATCTGAGACGCGTCACGAGAAAACCAGATTTTTGCATATGCGAAAACAAAGGCGCAGATCAGCTTCGCAGTAACTGCGAAGCGCCGATCAGCGCCTTTGTTTTTGCTACTCGGATAGTACAACTCCTCTTCTTCCTAAATCTGAAATTTTAAACTTCTAGCCATCTTATGTAGCTGCACAGGCCGGTTTGTGTCAGACCAGGTCGGAATCCCCCAAAGACCGGTTTTCTCGCGCCATGGCTCATCTGATTGACACACTAGTTCTATACTTCCCAAAATTGTTAAGGAAGAGATAACTAATAATGTGCAAGAAGTAGCGTAAAGGGACCAGTGATCGATCAAAAATAGCAATGTTTGATAAATTTGCGGATCAGACATGCATTGGAGAATGCATCTGTACATACCATATCCAAGCTTGAACCTTCGCCATGTTTTCCAGTATGTCAGTTTAAGACGTCATCACATCACGTTCTCAGTGACGTCATTTTAACACACCCACCATCATGCAGCGTTAATCAGGGTCAGGTGGACCAGTGATCGATCACCTTCTTTTTCTCTCCAAAACCGCGGCTAACTTGGAAGGTATGTACATTTTTAGAAAGAATTTATTATTGTTTACCTCTAGCCACGAAACACAGTTTGGAAATTTTCAGTGAGTTAAAAGAAATAAAGCAGCGAAATGAGGTGGTCTGAAAGTATAAATGTCCATAGAAACAATGGAAAACTGTTGAAAAAATAGCTCGAAAATCACAGAAATTGTCCATTAATCGCAGCATTATCCTTTACAATTTGGAATGTGGATCAGATTTGTTTAGTATGCAGTTAAGTTAAAAAAAGTTAGACAGTCGGAACAAATGCAGGTTGTTTCATCTTGAAGAATTTATTGAACAATCACCTCTTTTTAACAGTACAAGTAAGACCCCCCTCTTCGTGAAGTGCCAGAAAATGCAAGATAGAAAAGCTTTCCAAATAAAATATTAGTGTTTGTAAGGTAATATAATGCGCTTTAAGTTGAGACTAGCAGAAGATTTTCTTCAGGTATCCTTTAAGAATTAATAGCCGATAACCACTAGTTGATCGATCACTGGTCCCTGATCGATCACTGGTCGCCTTACGCTATGACTTTATACGATTCACACACTTTGATATTTTAGTTCTATACTTCTCAAAATTGATAACAGTCATCAGGAAAACATGTCCGTGCAATGAATACCCCGTGGAACCCCACTTTTATATAGAAAAACTGGGGTTTGTATGGGTATACCTATTTTTCTTATTTTTGCTACAAAACATAGATTGTGGGTACTCGTTAAAACTGCCTTGGCAATCTATGTTTTGAACAAAAATAAGAAAAACATCAATTTTTTTTCTGATGAAATTTTCATTTTTTTACAACTTTAAAAATCTCTGTATGTTGCATGGGCAAGTTTTCGTAATGGTATTAGTCCCACTGCCATAATATTTAAGGATCTTATTTCTCTGCATCCTGTGTATGCATCTTCAGTCTGAAAATCTAGTCTTTTATGAGCCAGTCATCATAAGAAAAAAATTGTATTTTGCCCATGCGAAATCAGTACCTGTGCACCTCAACTTTGTTTTAGCTATAAAAACTTGATACTTTCTTAGTCCTAAATTTTAAGCTTTATGCTATTTTCTGTGTTTTTGTTTAGTCTTATTTGTCATTTCATACCTGGTTGTCAATAAACCCAAAACATCAAAACCCAGGTTTGTCAGTGACACAGCAACATACCTACCATGCTGTTCCACCTGTATGTTCCACCTGCCAAATGCTTGACAGTTATCATGATGTTATCAAAATTTCTACCATATTATGAGTTTTCAGTTACTTTTTCTCCTGTTTTAAGAATATTCTTTGCTAATTTATCATAATGTATTGATACACTTTTGAGTTATCATAGGTGTATCATCATTTTTTCTGTGTTTTTAAATCAATTTTTTTTGTTGGCATGTTGGGAGAAATAGTTGGGACGATGAAACTCGTACGACGCTTAGTTTTGACGAAAAATACACCCATGATTCTAAAGGCTAAATTGGATATCAAATTAAAGGTTATTATGTCTCCTTTCATTTCCCGGTTGTTGTTGGGTCAAAAAAGTGTAGCGTCATATTGGAAAATGGGGAGATAACTCTGTGCTGCACTACACTTCATATGTGCTAGTATGAGTAGTAAAATAGATGTATATCAGCCAATCTTCAAGATAGATCAGCCAACGTGGTACCAAATTAAAGTAAAGACAATTATCCTTCATCTGAATTTAAATATGCAAATAATTCATAATTCTGAATCTATGAATATTCATGAATACTCATAAATACTGACGATTTTATCAAATTATTGATCAAAATGTCCAAATTAAGCACAGTTTGAAGCCAAGGCAATATATATATTCAACAAATACAAAAAGAATTATTCCCAGTATGTAAGATATCTATAATGAAACTAATATGCATACTTTTGTTAACGTAACTACCAGCTAATTTGCATACTAATTAGCTTAATACATTATTCTATTTCACCCCGGGAGCTTATTTGACCAACCTTGCAGACATAGGACAATTTTTCATGGGTGCCAAATCGTTTATTGGTACCCCAGAAATGCAAAGAATTTTTGTCCTCAAAGATAATCTTATTTGCACAATGAAAAAGAAAACCGCATGGTTTCCATGGCAACTGTTTCTTGAGCAGGGGGGTGTACATACAAAATTGCTCATGTCTCCACTATAACTTATCCTAGACCACTGCATCTGGTCTCATTTTAAAGCTTAGACATGGCCCTTTAGACATGGCCCTTTTATTCTATTGTAAGTAAGTAATACAAGTTACCTAATTTGCATATTCATGAAATATAATGAATACACTAAAATAACAGAACAATCGTTAAAATCCATTAACTGATTTCAGGCCCAAACTATCACTGTGACACTTTGTTATTGAACCAGTAATATCATACTACAAATTTGTTGATGTCATGGGCCTAAATGAAAATTATTTCGTTTGCATATTCATGAATGTCGAAAATAGAGGGAAAACGTGGTTAAAGCTATAGATAGTTCCTGCATGGCAAATATCAAGTTTTCTACCACACAAAATGGCTGTTTTTGTTTGCATTCGTAAGATCAACTGTATTTTGAATACAGTAACGTGACAGTTTGCTGGTTAAGCTTGTAAGAAAGAATGCATCTTTTCCATTGTCAACCTTTAACGGTTTGTGAACAACTCACATGACCAGATAACAGTAACTGTACAAAACTGCTTTGCCTTGGAAAATCAGCCATTTTATGTGTCAAATATTCTTGTTATGACATTATGCAGGAACTATGTATAGCCATTGCAATGTGTAGGATTGGTTATAAGATGATCTCTCTTGCATCACTGACACCAATTTTCATTAGTTATAGTGTGGTCAGAGGGACCACCTTAATGCCATAAATATTGTCCTCAATGAACACATTTGCATAATGTAAACTTACATAGTTTCCACACCCAGCCTCAGTGTGATTCTACAGAATAGGGCGACTCCCAAAAATATTCATATACCAACGATAGCATGCTCTGGAATACTATAATTGGTCTGATAGTGATGCAACGACCTAGCGATTAACCTAAATACCTATTATTTAAATCGTTGAATTTGCTGATTCATGAAAAATTAATAAAAAGGTACAAGTAGGCAAAGATCAGGAAAAGGCGCAATCAGAAAAAGATTCCCACTCCAAAAACCGAGGTGGGAAAAAAAACCAAACCAACAATCAGGTACTTATACCATGAAACATATCGTAAGCCGAATGAGCAGCTATTTTCCCAATAGGTGGCCACTCAGTTACCTTAACTTAACTAAAAATATGAAAACACACATAAGGCGCCAACAGCACAAAAAATTTATACACCAAGACATAAAACAAAAAGAACCACCACAGAAGTATCGACTTGGAACGATCAGTAACACAAAGTTACTGGCGGGCTTAAACCGGTTTTACATGGCCATAACCTCACCCTCAGCTTCTGCAGTGGTTCATAACATTTAGTTAGTTATTCGGTCCTCGTGGTGAATCTCTAACTAGTCAATGAATCATCAAGAACAAACAAATAAATCATGATAAACATCCTGATGAATCAAAAACCAGGACTCACAGACTGAGTAAGCTGAATAACCTACTAACTCCGGAGCAAAAGAAAAACACCAGTTGGACCCCGGTGGGCCAAGCAACAGACAAGAAAACCCACAAACAATTTGGGAAATATCTTGGAAAAATAGGGGCTATACGTACGAAAGCATTTGGACCAGAGTTGTTTACAAACCATGGGTGCTAAAAGAAATATCAAATGAATTACTACGGCAATGTACTATGACCCTAAAGTCTCATAAAAGAATGATCTGAATTTCAATTTCATGAATTTTATGGAAAAAATTCATAAATAGGAATGAAAAAGTGGAAAAATTAAACGACACAATGACTTGTGTCTTGGCAACCAAAAGCCCTAACATGCTTATTCTTATATGAGACTTTAGGGTCATAGAACATTGCCATAGCATCCATTTGATACTTCTCTCAGCATCCTGAGTTTGTTAACAGTTCTGGTACAAGTGGTTTTATACGTACACCCCTTATTTTTCCAATATTTTTTCTCAGATATCTTGTGTGTTTTGTTAATTTTCATGAATAAGCAAATTCAACAATGTGAATAATAGGTATTAAGGTTAAGGTCGTTGCATCACTAACAAACAAATTATAGTATACAGGATCATTCTATTGTTGGTTTATGAATATTTTAGAGAGTGCATCATATTCTTTAGAATCACACTAGGGGTGTGTGGCAACTATGTAATTTTACATCGTGTAAATGTGTTCATTGTTGAGGATAATATTTTATGGCATTAAGGGGGTCCCTTTGACCACACATGGCAGCCATGAAAATTGTTTTCAGTGATGCAAGATAGATCTTAAAACCCATCCAAAACCTTGCAATGGCTATACTTTTTCCCTCGTTTTCCTCTATTATCGACATTTTTATAAACATTCATGAATATGCAAATGAGATAATTTTCATTTAGGCCCATGGCATTAATATATTAGTTATATGATATAACCTGGTTCAATAACAAAGTGGCACAGTGATAGTTTGTGCCTAAAATCAGTCTATTTAGGGATTTTTAACGATTTTCTTGTCATTTTAAATGTTTTCGTTAGAATTCATGAATATGCAAATTAGGTAACTTGCATTACTTACAATAGGATGAAAGAACATTGTCTAAGCTTAAAATTAGACAACGTTTAGTGATCTACGATAAGTAATAGCGGAGATATGAGCAATTTTGTATGTACACCCCCATACGCAAGAATCACGTTAACGATTGCCATGGAAACCATGAGTTTTTTCATAGTGCGAATAAGTTTATCTTTGAGGACAAATATTTTTTTCCATTTTTGGGATCCCAATGAACGAATTGGCGCCCATGAAAAATTGTGCTGGGGTGCAAGGTAGGTCAAATTAGCTCTCGGGGTATAGGCTGAGAAATGCTTGATTGCGCTGATAGACCGCCCGTGTGTATAAAAATGTACTATTGGGTTATCTCCCCATTTTGCAATATGACGCTACACTTCTTGGACACTTCTTGGAACCAAGAACAAATGTTAATCGATAGGAGATGTACTAAGGTTTAAATTAAGATAATTTTTGTTCTTTAAATCGATATATTAGCTGATTCAATGGGTAAAACATAGGAGTAATTATCGTAAAATAAGTGAAATATGAGAATAATTTGCATATTCATTAATATTCAAAACAGGTAATTAGCATATTTAAACATCATTCTGAAGCAAAATGCCTACCCTTTGCTTTGATACTAAATGTATTAATTTAAGACGAACGTAGGCTGAGATAGGCTTGATTTTGTTGGTAAATTGCATGTATGCATACACTGTACTACTGGATTATCTCCCCATCTTGCAATATGACGCTATACTTCTTGGAAGCAAGGAAAAAATGTAATAAAGGTGGAAGATGTATCAAGGTTTTATTTAAGACACGTTTTGTTCTTTAAAACGATACTTTACCTGATTTAATGGAGTAAGACATCGGAGTCATCTATCAAACTATATCAGATACATGTAAGTAAAATTTGCATATTCGTTAATATGCAAATCAGATAATTTGCATATTAAATATTATTCTAAAGCACAATCGCCTAGCCTTTACTCTGATACTAAATTTATAAATTTAAGGCGAACGTAGGCTGAGATATGCTTTATTGACCTGGTAGACCGCCAGTATGTATAAAAATATACTATTGGGTTATCTCCCCATTTGCAGTATGACGCTATACTTCTTGGAACCGAGAACAAATGCAAATCGATAGAAGATGTACTAAGGTTAAATTTAAGACAACTTTTGTCCTTTAAATCGATATATTAGCTGATTCAGTGTGTAAAACATAGGAGTCATTTATCGTAAAACAAGTGATAGATGAGTAAAATTTGCATATTAATTAATATGTAAATCAGGTACATTTGCATATTTAAACATCATTCTGAAACACAATGCCTACTTTTTACTTTGATACTAGATTTATTAATTTAAGACGAACGTAGGCTGAGATAGGCTTGGTTTTGTTGGTGAACTTTATGTATGCATAAACTGTTCTACTGGGTTATCTCCCCATTATGCAATATGACACTACACTTCTTGGAAGCAAGGGCAAATGTAAAAAGATAGAAGAGGCACGAAAGGTTAAATTTAAGACACTTTCTATTCTTTAAAACGATATTTTACCTGATTTAATGGGGTAAGACATGGGAGTCATCTATCGAACAATATGTGATAAATAAGTAAAAATTGCATATTCGTAATTATGCAAATCAGATAATTTGCATATTAAAACATTATTCTGAAGAACAATTGCCTACCCTTTACTTTGAAACTAAATATATAAATTTAATGCGAACGTAGGCTGAGATTTGCTTGATTGTGTTGGTAGACCGCCTGTATGTACAAAAACGTACTATTGGGTTATCTCCCCATTTTGCAATATGACGCTACACTTCTTTGAACCAAGAACAAATGTAAATCGATAGAAGATGTACTAAGGTTTAATCTAAGACAACTTCTATTCTTTAAATCGACATATTAGCTGATTCAGTGGGCAAAACATAGGAGTCATCTATCGTTAAATAAGTGATAGATGAGTAACATTTGCATATTCATTAATATGCAAATCAGATAATTTGCATATTAAAACATCAGACTGAAGCACAATGTCTACCCTTTACTTTGATACTAAATTTATTATTTTAAGACGAACGTAGGCTGAGATATGCTTGATTTTGTTGGTATACTGTCTATATTCAAAATACGCGTGCTATGGAGTTATCTCCCCATTTTACAATATGACGCTACACTTTTTGGAACCAACAACAACCGGAAATCGATAGAAGAGGTAATAAGCTTTAATTTGAGACCAATTTTGTCCTTTAGAATGATGGGTGTATTTTATCCCTCAGAAATCGGTGTCATCGTCCCAACTAAAAACAGAAGAAACTGACATTAGTTTGTTTGCTATGAAGACTCTAGATTGGTAGCCATGACCCTGAAGTGAATCTGTCACTAGTTTCAGTTGACTGATTACACTTGAATTGTCAAACAAACAAGAGGAAAACATGTCTGTGTAATAAATAACCCCTTATATCCCACTTTCAAATAGTAAAAGTGGGGTATGCAGGGGAATACCTATTTTTTTTCTTTTCTTATTTTTGCTCCAAAACATAGATTGTGGGTACTCGTTAGAACCTCCTCTGTAAGGCTGTTCTAACATTTACACACAAATAATGTTTTGAGCAAAAATATTGAAAATATAAAAAATATTCAGCTGAAGTTTTTCTAGCCTCAGAAATGGGCAACATTTTGTAACAGTGAATACAGGGATTTTTTTCAGGTAGTGATCTGTATAACAATGTTGCTTAGTTTGGTATGCATTGGATTTCTTTCCACCAGTTTGGCCCTCCTAAGGTAAAAGTCTTTATTGTTGCATATGGATATCAATATTGAAATATATTTGAGGATCTCATTTCTCTGCATCCTGTGTATGCATCTTCAATCTGAAAATGATCAAGCTGTTGATGAGCCACATCATAAGAAAAAACGTGTTTTGCTCATGGGAAATCAGTACCTGTTCAGCTTAGCTGTGTTTTAGCTACAAAAACTTGATACTTTCTTGGTCCTAAATTTCAAGCTCTGGCTATTTTTTTTCTTTTTTTATTTAAACTGATTTGCCAGGTCATACCTGGTTGTCAATAAACCCAAAACATCAAAACCCAGGTTTGTCAGTGACACAGCAACATACCTACCATGCTGTTCCACCTGTATGTTACACCCGTGTAGGCCCGGTATTCCGAGGGCCCTGTAGTCCGAGGGTCCGTTAGTCCGAGGGTCCGTTAGTCCGAGGGCCCGTTAGTCCGAGGGCCCGATAGTCCGATGGTCCGAGGGCCCGATGGTCCGAGGGCCCGATAGTCCGAGGATCAGAAGATTGTGTTCCAGATTGGGAATCAATTTTTCAGCCTTTTGTAGATCAAACATTAAACACCATGATCCAAAATTATGTCACTCAGTTTTTATTTAATTTCAATGAAACTTCGTCGAAAAAAGATGAATGAATTCAGAACCATACAGATATTGTTTTAAACTTTTTAGTTCAGAGAGATATTGACTTAAAAATGTAAAATATTTTCTATACGTGTAGTCTGATTCCCAAACAGAGACTGAAAATGTTTATAGTGCTCGATTAGGTCACAAGTGGCATAAGCCAAGATCTGCTTTCGGGCGTGCCAGGTGGTTTTCCTCGGGGTTCTCCCGCTTTCACCCACCTACTGATTTGCATCGTCTCGATGAGTGAAATAATCTTGACAGGGGCGTTAAACTGAACTAAAAAGTGTGCGTGCGTGCGTGCGTGCGTGAGTGCGTATGTATGTATGTATGTATGTATGTATGTATGTATGTATGTATGTATGTATGTATGTATGTATGTATGTATGTATGTATGTATGTATGTATGTATGTATGTATTTATGTATCATTGTGTAAGAATGTATCTATATTCGTGTATAGGTATGTATGTGTATGTATGAAAGCACGTGCGTGTGTGCGTGCGCGCGACGTGTGTGTGTGTGTGTGTGTGTGTGTGTGTGTGTGTGTGAAAACCTTGGAAAATGTTGCAGATCCTGATAGTCCGAGGGTCCGATAGTCCGAGGCCCAATAGTCCGAGGGTCCGATAGTCCGAGGGCCCAATAGTCCGAGGGCCCGCTAGTCCGAGAATCAGAATATTGGTATTGGATTTATTCCATAAATCCTCGGACCATCGGGCCCTCGGACCATCGGGCCCTCGGACTATCGGGCCCTCGGACCATCGGACCCTCGGACCATCGGGCCCTCGGACTACCGGGCCTTCGGACTATAGGGCCCTCGGAATACCGGGCCACAACCTGTTACACCTGCCAAATGCTTGACAGTTATCATGATGTTATCATAAATTCTACCTTCTTATGAGTTTTCAGTTACTTTTTCTCCTGTTTTAAACATATTCTTTGCTAATTTATCATAATGTATTGATACACTTTTGAGTTATTATAGGTGTATCATCATTTTTCCTGTGTTTTATATCATTTTTGGGGGGGAAAAAATAGAAACTGACATAATGAAGACTCTGGATTGGTACCCATGACCATGTTCAGTGAATATATCACTAGTTTCAATTGACTGATTACATTGGGATTGCCACTAGTTACAGTTGACTGATAACACTGTAATTGCCACTAGTTACAGTTGATTGATTACATTGGGATTGCCACTAGTTACAGTTGACTGATTACACGGGAATTGCCACTAGTAACAGTTGACTGATTACATTGGGATTGTCACTAGTTACAGTTGACTGATTACACTGGAATTGTCACTAGTTATAGTTGACTTATTACACTGCAATTGCCACTAGTTGTAGTTGACTGATTACACTGTAATTGCCACTAGTTACAGTTGACTGATTACACTGGAATTGTCACTAGTCGCAGTTGACTTATTACACTGGAATTGCCACCAGTTGTAGTTGACTGGTTACACTGGTATTGCCAATAGTTGTAGTTGACTGATTATACTGAAATTGCCACTAGTTGTAGTTGACTGATTACACTGGAATTGCTACCAGTTGTAGCTGACTGATTACACTGGAATTGCCACCAGTTGTAGTTGACTGATTACACTGGAATTGCCACCAGTTGTAGTTGACTGATTACACTGGAATTGCCACCAGTTGTAGTTGACTGGTTACACTGGAATTGTCACTAGTTGTAGTTGACTGATTATACTGAAATTGCCACTAGTTGTAGTTGACTGATTATACTGAAATTGCCACCAGTTGTAGTTGACTGGTTACACTGGTATTGCCACTAGTTGTAGTTGACTGATTACACTGGAATT
This sequence comes from Rugalucina vietnamica, assembly GCA_964017185.1. Lineage (NCBI taxonomy): Eukaryota > Metazoa > Mollusca > Bivalvia > Lucinida > Lucinidae > Rugalucina > Rugalucina vietnamica. The sequence continues at coordinate 2,813,262 of OZ024882.1, read as the reverse complement.
GCCACTAGTTACATTTGACTGATTACACTGGAATTGCCACCAGTTGTAGTTGACTGGTTACACTGGAATTGTCACTAGTTGTAGTTGACTGATTATACTGAAATTGCCACTAGTTGTAGTTGACTGATTATACTGAAATTGCCACCAGTTGTAGTTGACTGGTTACACTGGTATTGCCACTAGTTGTAGTTGACTGATTATACTGAAATTGCCACTAGTTACATTTGACTGATTACACTGGAATTGTCACTAGTTGTAGTTGACTGATTATACTGAAATTGCCACTAGTTGCTGTTGACTGATTACACTGGAATTGAACTGTCTAATGAAAATTCTACTACTGGCACTAAACTTATGTCCTGCCTAGGACTTAACATGCATCAGCTATATTATTTTAGATTTTTAGAAAGCTTATTCTTGTAATTAGTGCTTGCCTCTTATTGTTTGCAGGCTTTAGTGTAATAGGTCGAGAGCTTACTGGTTTTCAGCTTTATATCGCAAGCTGTTTATAAGACAGGATACCAGAATCTCCTATTGCACGTGACAGAGTTGCAGATGCTGGAAAAGCAGAAAGAAACACTGATTTTATAAAAATGAAAAGGTTGACAGTTCCTTAACCCTGTGGTCTTTGTCCAGCTATGTGTGTACAGACTGAGCTTATTCTTACATGTACATGTATATGAGCCGCCTCATGGGAAAACCAACAATCTGCATAGGCGAAAACAAAGACGCAGATCAGCTTTGCGGTAACCGTAGTTCCATCCATAAAACTCCGGGTTTTTCTCGTTTTTTATCGGATATTTATATTGAAAAACGCTGTACAACTAGCAATATCAGTATGTAAATAGGTACAGCTTGTAACGTTAAACTGGTTGAACTACGGTAACCGCAAAGCTGATCAGCGCCTTTGTTTTCGCTACTTGGATAGTACAATTACTCCTCTACTTAAATCCAAAATTTCAAGCTTCTAGCTCTTTTCTGTGACTGCACAGTCCGGTTTGTGTCGGACCTGTTCGGAAACCACATCGTTGGTTTTCCCACGAGGCGGCTCATATGATCAAGTACATGTAAAACGAGCATGAGGCACAAGGGTCTTTTTGAAAGAAAAGCCAGAAACCTGAAATTTCCATTCTTGACCATTCTCATGATTCTGTCACAATTCTAAACAGGACCCAAACACATTAGTTTAGAAGTTACGGGAAATGGTACAAACCAGTTTGATCATGGTGTTGCAGAAGCAAATGGGGTCAAAATGGTACAATTATTCTACCCATTCCGGATCAAGTTCCTGAAAATTGCTGTGCATGCACATATGAATGATTTGAGTATTTTAAACTTAGTATTATCTTGAAGCCAATTTAGTTCCTAATCAACTGTGATGGTTTTCATTTTTAATCAAGCACGCGACTGTAACCACTGGACCGTGAAAGTCTAGGCATGACTGAAGTCAAAGCGAATCAGTTGGAGGTATTCCGAATCATGGACTATATATCACCACCGATGGGTTTATTCATCAAATTCATACAGTGAACCTTATGAAATATTCCGAGGACCAAAACATGTGCATTTTTCGGCGGCATTTTCCCACAGCTATGTTTGCTCAACCCCACCCACACCGAAGACACGATGTTCCATGGGTGATCTGAATAACGTCGGAATAGTGTATGATGCTTGTTAAAAACGCAGATTATTTCATTGTTTACACTTAATTTAATAATATAAACACCCAGAATGTAAAACTATACCTTTAGTTACAAACATCAAGCAATCCAAGTCCTTTGAGAGCATAAAATGACAGGATGCGGTTAAACGTGATCCGGAGTAACTACAATGCCACCGTTTCAAAGTTTCTAATTAAATATGTCGTAATATTCGATTTTAGGACGGAAACTTTGTCAAATGACAGAAAATAATTGGAAAACATATTAACAACCAAAATCGAAAGATAACTTACATGGTACCTTTCATTTTCGGGAAATTTGGCGAACCGCCGTGTGTAAAAGAACGCTTTTCCATAGTGTGTCTGTATATGAGCTGGGAACCATTGACGTGAACAAGATGTTGACGTCATTATCCACGATCATTGACCGATGGAATGTAACGTATGAATCAAGAGTCAAGTGGCCAAGTTCGTTTTAAAAAAATCTTGTTTCATATATATTTTTGTAAAATTCTTTTGAAAATTATTTTGATCCGGATCATCTACAGATCCGCTATGGCTACAACAAGTGTAGAGTGTCAGACTCGGAGTTGTCCTGGGTTGTAACCCCACTGTGCTGCTGAGTTGTTTCTAGTTACATTTACTTCCTAAAAAGCTCATGTTAATTATAACCCAGGATGCATACCCCCTTGAACCCCACTATTTTTCTTATTTTTGCTCCAAAACATAGATTGTGGTCAATCGTTAGAACCGCCTCCGCGAGGCGGTTCTAACGTGCACCCACAATCTATGTTTTGAGAAAAAAAATAAGAAAAATATCAAAATTTTTCAGCTGAAAATTTTCAATTTTTAAAGCTCAGAAAATCTCTGTTTAATGCATGGGCATGTTTTCATAATGATAGATTGTTGGTACTTGTTAAAACCGCCTCGCCGTGGCGGTTCTACGTGAGGCGGTTCTAACGTGTACCAATGTTTCTTAGTTTTGTCCAAAACATAGATTGTGGGTAATCGTTAGTACCGCCTCGGCGAGGCGGTTCTAACGTGCACCCACAATCTATGTTTTGAGCTAAAATAAGAAAAATATCAGTTAATTCTCAGTTACATGTATGGACGACCGGTGCTCCCCATGTATCACACTGGTCAACCTATACGATTAAAATGTGTGAGGCTGAAAGACACAATCGAACACCAAATGAAACAAAATCGTGACTTGCGAGATCGTTTCATAGACGCACATAAAAATTTAAAAATGCAACATGCACAGAATGAATTAAATGAATGCAACAAGCGCTTTCCATATAAACATGCATGCTCGTAAACATATCTAGAACGGACTAGACATGACTCACAAATTGTTGAGTGGGTCGTTCACGTAGAATGATCTAAATGATGCAATGTGCGCTTTCCAAATAAACATGTACACTTGTATATATAGCTAGGACGGACTAGACCGAAATGGCTGACAGATTGTTGAGTGGGTTGTTTAACATAGAATGAACTAAATGAATGCAACGTGCGCTTACAAAATAAACATGGTTGGCTGTAATTATATAAGGGTACGATATGAGCCACCTTGTGGGAAAACCCACAATGTGGTTTCCGAACAGGTCCGACGCAAATCAGGCTGTACAGTCATAGAAAAGAGCTAGAAGCTTGAAATTTCAGTTTTAAGTAGAAGAGGAATTGCACTATCCGAGTAGCGAAAACAAAGGCGCTGATCAGCTTCGCGGTTACCGCGAAGCTGATCTGCGTCTTTGTTTTCGCTTATGCAGATTGTTGGTTTTTCCAAGAGGCTGCTCATATATCATCAGGTAAAGGAGTTACATTAATTTCTAGAATATAAAAAAAATGTTATATAAATGTATAGACCAAACACATAATATGTCTGCTAAACTTGGCTAAATGAAAATCACATTTCGAATCTGTGCACATTTGTGTCGATGATCTACGCTGCAGAACTTCAATTTTCGATTTTGCATGACATGTCTACTTTGCTACGGAAGTTGCATATAATACAGTGCATCTTGCAAAATAGATATATCATGCAAAAACGAAGTTATAGAATATAACTTGAGGCAAATATATTTGCGAAATTTAACTAATATACGAGTAAGACCGACATGACCGACAAATTATTGAGTGGGGTGTTAAAATACATGCATGACGAACTCAACATATGCACGAAGTTTTAAAACATAGCGAAATTTTGTTTAACTTATACAAGTACAACCGACAAATATGCATGGATAACTTATGTGGACCCGTCTGGCATAACACACAAATTGTTGAGAGGGGCGTTAAATTACTTACGGTGAACTTAAAGCAAGAGTAACACGCGCTAATCTGTCTTCACGTAGAGGTCATGAGTTTTCCGTATAGTTTAAGCACAAACTTACAGACAAGCAATTGCAAAATTATGTCTAATGCAAGTCCGAACTACATGACTGACAATTTGTTGCCTGGGACGTTAAGACTAAAATAAACATAACAAGCAATCAAGAATAAGATATGTGCAATGACGAAAATACGTATATCAAAATAAACCAAACAAACGTTAAGTTAATGAGTATTGTAAAAAGTAACTTAACTAGTCTTACCTTTTGAGTCCAGATTCTGCATCATACGTATTCCCAATAAAACAACACTTCTTACACAAGAACGTTTTGCCACTGACCGACCACACCCTAAAAGCTGAAGGAGTCATTTTAACACATTCTCTGTGAACCCAATTTTTACAATTAGCACATTCTAATGTGTCAGTATTGCATTCCTGACAACATTCTATACAAGGAAATTCAGCCATGGTGCAAAATTTCACAAGTGGTACAGGCATTGAAGACTTTCCCCATTTTATATTCAAGTTGATGATCTGCACTACTTATCAAAGGCGGTATAATTAAACTATTGTTTGCTATAAAGTGTGAAACAAATCTCATGATTGCCATTAAGTGACCATTAATTAAGAAAAGCTTCTTTAACAACTTCGTTTACAATTAATTAAGTTCTGCAAACAATTGAGAATCAAAGACTAACGCCGCCCATCATCAATAAAGGGGGAGAAATAACAAAAAATGACCATATTTTTCAGATTTATTTTTTTACTGTTTACTTGAAAGACTGCAATTATCGATAATTAATACACACGTGCGAGGTACACGTGCTTGGCCACAACGTAATCCAATTAACATTAAAGCGGTACTGTCACAATAGGATAATCACCAATCAACAACCAGGTGTCACTGGACCGAACTTGAACAAAAATATGTAAACTCAACAAAACAAATAAAAATCGGCATTATACATTTTAGGCACTCAAAACTACCCTTTTGCAATCCAATATCATTTCGAAGTTTACATACTTTTATGGTGATTTTGGGAATCGTTTTATTTGAATCACGGATGATAGATTGAAGGCCGACTGTCGTAATTGAAGATGCGAAATAAATCTATACGTAAAATTGTGAAAGCGTTATGTCCTGAACATTTTAACTAGCGTATTTAGATACTCATTCAACAATTAAAGCCCATGGTCTATAACAATGGCTATATTATGAGTGATTTTGGTAATTTCAGCGGTGATTCCGGTAGGGAATGGTTAACTGGTCTGCCGACCTTGAAGTTGAAGAATTCTTAATTAGTTCATGTACAATCGGGAAAAGATATTTCCTTTATGTTTGATATATTCAAATAAAATATCAATTTAACAAGTGAAGCAAAAAAAAAAAAGAATATTATTAGTGATTTGGATAATTTCACTGGTGATTCCGGTGGTGATTTCGGTGAATGGTCTGTCGGTCGTAAAGATATAAAAAAAATCTATATAAAACAGGGAAATATATACAGGTCAACTTCATTATAACGCTATCTTTGGGGTCCATGAAAACAGACCGTGTTATAAGTGAACCGTGTTATAATGAGGTTATTTACAATAGACATATAGCAAAATAATCATTTTGGGAGCCATGACATGACCGTGTTATACTGAAAACCGCACTATAGTGAGGCGCTTTATAACGAGGTTGAACTGTATATACTTTAGGTTTAAAATAGTCAAATAAGGTACCTAATCAACAATTCAAGCACTAAATTGCATAATTAATGGTGATTTTGGTAATTTCAGAGGTGATTCCGGTGATTTTGGTGGTGATTCCGGTGATTCCGGGGAATCGTGATACCGCTAAGAAAGTACTCTTGAACTACCCATAATCTTTGGAACTTGGGACCATGCAGCTCAGACACAAACAAGGCTATATTGTCAGTCACCAATTAGAAAGTAGAGGAATTGTACTTCTTGTGCCGATAGCTAAAACAAAAAGCTCTAAAAACTGGTTTTCTCATACATATTAAATTAGCTACAGTAGGTAAGAATTCCTAATTCCAGAGTTTTCTCATAATAAAAAAAGTTTGTAAATATCAATCAAGTGCACAGCATCAAAGATGCAGTAGTAAATTGGTTATGAAAGGTGTGTAATTCTCTGGATTTATATCTCTGCCATCTCCTAGTGGTAACAAGGAGGAAAGTGAGTTTTACTTTCTTGTTTTTGTTTGTTTGTTTGATTTTTTTGCTTTATATTTCCATCCAACACCTATCATGTCAGGACACAGCATTCACTTTTAACATAGATGCCTACAAAATATAACCATCCAAGTATTAACAATTATCTCAGACTTAAATGTATGGATGGTTGGACTTAACCATTTGATGGGTTAGGCTAAGACCTTCTTAGTGGTTAGTGGTTAATGAAGTAATCAGGTGGTTGGTCAGTCATTTATAAGCTTTTCCTGGAGGCACAAGCAGCCCATCTATATTTCACAGCCTTCATTTGCAGGCTGACAAAATCCTACCTTAATTGAGATGCGACGCGAGAAAACTGGCTTTCGAGTTTCAGACCAGGTCCGACACAAACCGGTCTGTGCAGTCAGAAGAAAGCTAGAATCTTGAAATTTTGGATATAAGTAGAGGAGGAATTGTACTATCTATGTAGCGAAAACAAAGGCGCTGATCAGCTGTGCAGTTATTGGCATCAGGATTAACCCATATTTGACGAATGAATTTTCCCATCATTATGATTTGGGCGAGTCCACTTTCAATTTTAGGGGCTTCAGGTAGGATTTTCAAATTTTATTCCATTTTTCGATGAAATTCCTCTAAGCAAACAGAATAGCCCCAGATGGGACGCCGCGTTCTGCGGCGTCACATCTGGGGCTATACCCCTGCGAAATTTTTAAGAACAGTTCATGAAAAGTTCTTTCACTGTTCAAGAACATCGTTCAAGAAATGGACATGAACCATTCTTAAAGTGTACAAGAACAGTTCATGTACACTTTAAGAAATGTTAAATCGGACAAATTTGTAAGAACCGATATTCTTAAAAAGTTCTTAAAGGACTGTTCTTGAACAGTTCAAGAACTAATGTTCCTGAACTGCTTAAGAACAAAAGTTCTTAAACAATTCAAGAACAGTTTTAAGAACTTTTCAAGACTAATTGTTCTTGAATTGTTCTCGAACCAGTTAAGAACAGCTTTCAAGAACTTTTCTTGAATAACGGTTCTTAAAAATTTGTCCGATTTAACATTTCTTAAAATGAACTTGAACTGTTCTTGAACACTTTAAGAGCAGTTCATGAACCTTTCACTAATTTTTTTCTTGAACTATTCTTGAACAGTTCAAGAAGTGTTCTTAAACAAGCACATGGTAAAAGCATGTTCGGCGAGTCCGGACTTTCAGACCTCAGGCACTGCAGAATAAAAGAATGCAAACACAGATAGCACATGTCATAAAACATTATCGGTGAGAACTTAATAAACATGCTTACTTTTAAAAAATGTATTTGATTTAGGACTAGATAAGAAATTACTCTGGGAAATAGGTGCATGCAAGTGGGTGGGGTGTTGAACTTTAAGAATTTAAGTGCTGGTTAGCTCAGCTTAGCAAATATTTATATTCAATCAATCCTTAACATAAAACTAATCATCTTCATAAAATTTTAGCTTTGAAAATTCCAAAGTTGACAACTAATAAAAAGAAAATAAAGAACTTACTGGTCAGCTCAGAGAATGTGTCTTTTGGCTCCAAAAAAAAAGAGTTTGAAAGGGGGATCACTCTAATAAAATGTTATTATTGCCCTTTGATAACTCTACTGAAATGTTATTATTGCCCCTACAATCAGGTTCTTGAACTGTTCATGAACTGTTCTCAAACTAGCTCGTTCAGAAATTGACAGAAATCATGCCAGACCAAAGTTGGTTTCTTTAGGCTGCAGTGTCTGGGAGTCTTGCCTAAGTCAAACAAGCCTGAAGACAGGTCTTCTGGCAATGAGGCCCATATTTTAAAATCGTCAATGTCAGTAGTTTTGTTTTTGTTAAATCACTAAGACAGTTTATCGATCAAAACCTTTAATATGCAGCATTTTTCATTTAAAGATTCTTTATTTGAAGAAAAAAAATCATGAGAAAAAATCATTTTTAGAAATGAAGTTCAAGAAAAGTCTTTGATTGTCGATAAGCATTGTTCAAGATAAGTCTTTGAAATAAATCAAGAACAAATTCAAGAAGAGTTCAAGAACAACATAGTCAACAAGTTGTTCAAGAAAAGTCCTTAACACATTCAAGAACAACTTTAAGAACAGTTCAAGAACATCTTAAATGACAAGTTGTTCAACAAAAGTCCTTAAAACGTCCAAGAACTATTTAAGAGCAATTTAAGAACTTGAGGAGTTCTTAAAAAGTTCATAAACTGTTCTTAGCATGTGTTCTTGCACAGTTCAAGTACAAATGTTCTTGAAATTCTTTATGAACAGATTAAGAACTCTTAAGAACAGTTCAAGAACAGTTCTTGAATTAAGAACTCATTTTCGCAGGGGTACTGTTTGCCCATGTCCCATAAAAAGGATGCCAGGCTTATATGAGTTAACATCAAAAGAATCTCCCTGTTCGGAATTTCAGCTCTCCATACTAAAATTTAAGAATTTCCTTCTTTGTTTTAAGATGATTATTAAAATCAAAATGGAAATCGCCCTCATAATTTGCTTTCTCAGGTGTATTGCATGTATATAGCTTAGCGTGCAAAAAAAAGCCTTACAGACTTTAAATGCGAGAATAAACTACATGTACATGTACGCTGCTGCATTTTGAATCTTCATTTCCAGATGTTTTCATTATTCAACTTCTAACTTTTAAGCATGTTTCAAATTATAAGCAATTAGCAAAAGCACATTTGATAATTACTTCTTTTGAAAAAGTAGTTAATGTTTTGCAAGATAATAAAAACGATGAAAGATTCTGATGAGGAAACTCTTCTTTGAAGGTTTTCAAGGACTCAGTGAATATTCCTAACGGGACATACTGTAAGGCAAACAGGCAATGTGCATTCTCCAATGGTCCCCAATGGGTTCAAGTAAAATGTTCATTGAGTCCATGGAGTATGTCCACTACCTCTACCAGGGCCCAAGGTTATAAAACGTTTTTCATGCTCAGCTCAGCTGAGACTAAAATTTATCCTGCTCATAAATGTTACAATTGCTGGCATTTTAACATTTATTAGCGGGATAAGTTACAGACTTTAATGATCTAAAGCCTGAAATTTCAATTTATTTGGGCTATTTTGTCATTTATGAGCAGTTATAATTTTATGCTCAACTGAGTTGAGCATGAAAAAAAGTTTCATAACCTTTGGACCAGGTTACACCTTTGAGCGAGACACATTTACTCTACCCAACAAACAATGGCCCTATTCTGTCATATTACTGCAAAATTGGTGACTGTAATGTTATCAAATCAAATCAAACAAACAAGAAGTTCTCAGAAAATTACAATTTTCAAACTGTTTCTATTTCCAGTGGATCCTGTCCTTCAACAGACAGTCACAGATTACCACCATCGTCTACAGTCTGCCTTACGTTCCCATGGTAACCAGATACAGAAAGGTCAAGGTCACATGCTTGACACTGATGTTGACCTACTGTTGAGTCAAGCAAGTCTTCATAGCAATTTGGACACTGACGTTGATCTAATTTTGAGTCAAGCAAGTCTTCACAACAATTTCAGTAACTATGGAGCCAATTTATATGATACTTTTGGAAAACAATCAGTTATTAGTGACCGCAATCTGAATAACTTCAAGAATAAACAGGCTCAAGTGAATAATGATGTTGGTTGCTATGGTAACCAAGGTCATCAAGGTCATCATACCTCAGTTTCAAGCTTGTGTTATCCTAATTACACAAGAAATGGTGGCTTTCGACCAATACAGAATGGGCAAAGTTGCGGAGATTTTGATGTGAATGCCTGGTATGATCATCATTATAACGGAGAGGTACCCCTGCAGTATGGACAGAGCAATGTGTCACTGGCAAAAGGTAAGTATGTCTATTTTACTGTTTTATGCATTAAAATATATAAAAAGTAACAGCTGATCAGCTTGCAAATGTTTTCAGATCAGAACTACAGAGGCATCAAATCTTGGGCTATACTGCTTGCCTTTGTCCCACAAAGTGATGTATTCATCAAGTTATTATAACACAAATGAATTCACCCTACGTTATTATTTAGGTGAGTCCACTTTAATTTTTAGGGGCGTCAGGTGGCATTTTAATATTTTATTCCATTTTTCAATGAAATTCTTCTAAGCAAACAAACAGAATAGCCACATTGTTCGGCATCACATCTGGGGTTATACTGTTTGCCTATGTCCCATAAAAAGTATGCTTCAAGATGCATTACATTTTGTGTCCAGTATACATGTACACACATTTTTTATAAGTATCAAGATACTTAATTCATTGTGACTTAATTTCAATGCCTGTTAAAGTTATGCCCCTTTGATTACGTACCGATAGGTTGAAATGAGTGGCATAGCCTGACATCCCAAGGGTTTCCACTTGACTTGCGTTAAAACATTTCCTTATACATCTGTAAGTGCTTCTCTTCCTTTGGATTTTTCTCACAGCATGTTTGTTTATTTCCTTGAGGAAAAGCTCATTATGTATATAGAGACAAACTTTAAAACCAAGTGTCTTGCTCAAAGACGTGTCACGGTTGAGGCAGGTATCAAACCCAGGACCTCATGCTGTAGCCCTGCACTCTACCATGAGTCCAACATGCTGTAGATGAAAGTACTGCTCAAGAGTCAAGAGATTGTCTTGCGGGAATCAAGCATCAGACTTTCTTTTCATGTTTGCAAGAATATTATTTCCAACTTCGGTATACTTAAAGCTTTAACAGTAGATAAATGAGCTGAGAATTGAGTCACCATCATTTAAGTATTTCTCTTGTGAAAAAGGAAATGAACACTTTGTTAAGGATGATACTTAAACATACTTAAAATGACTTGGGAAGTTAAAAGGGTCACGAATGTATCTATTCTTGTCCTTTCGAAATATCCTTAAAGTCATTTTGTTGTGCTCACTATAGGATGCTTTTCTCTGTAATTTTCAAAGATTAACCATTGGAATCGAATTTAAGTGATTAAAAAGGAAAGAAATTATGTCAAAATCAGGTATGTCATTACGAAAACATGCCCATGCAATATACATAAATTTTTAGAGTTGTAAAAATGTAATTTTTCAGTAGAAAATTGTTGCTTTTTTTCTTATTTCTGCTCAAAACATAGATTGTGGGTACACGTTAGAACTGCCTCGCCGAGGCGGTTCTAACGAGTACCCACAATCTATGTTTTGGAGCAAAAATAAGAAAAACAGGTATACCCCTGCATACCCCAGTTTTGCTATATAAAAGTGGGGTTTGAGGGGGTACACATTTCACGGACATGTTTTCCTGATGTTTAAGAGAGACTATTTTTGTGCTATTCATATGTAGAAAGTCTAGATTTCATTCTCTTAAGTTGACTCTCAGAGTAGATGTAGATTGTTTGCATATTTATACTTTGAAGATACAAGGATTTGACTTCCAAGGGACTATATATTACACTGACATGTTATCCTGATTTGTTCCCTACTCCAGATCTATGCATATAAACTTTCCAACTGTCTTTGCATTCCAGGTGATCTATACAACCCTGAATATGGCTCCAATCCTGTCAGCCTTAAAGTCGTTCGGCGAACATCTCCTGGTCTACTGCGTAAAAAACTCACACGCACTCAGACTTCCCCTCTGGTTGAGCGACGACACATCGAGAAACATCCACGTCCTGTCACGTCACCTGTTGAGATCAAAAGTCTGGAGAAAGTTAATTTTGAAGTTAATCCCGATGCCAATAATCCTGCTCAATTACTTTTATCAAAATCGGCGACTAGTTTTCCTGGGGGGGATAAACCACCAGTTCAGAGGTTCAGCAGCTTATCACCCACTTTCGGTAGGAAAAAAATCATGGATAAATTATCGCCGAAGTCGCTCAGAAAATCTGTTATTCTCCGAAGCAGCTCTAGGAAGTCAGACGGGATGGATCCTGGTAGTTTCGAGAGATGTAGCGGGTGTGGGTTCCCCGTGGTGGACGATCGAGTGTCTATAACAAGCAAGGGAGGTAATCGAAGGCTGTTCCATGCAGAATGCTTCAAGTGCTCCATGTAAGTAGTTAACTTTTACATTGTAACTGGTTATAGTGTACGCCTTGTATAAATGTGAGAATAATCCTCCATGGCGTAGTGGTTAAAAAACTTTTTTTCAAGCTCAGCTCAGCTGAGCATGAAATTTCAACTGCTCATAAATACTGAAATAACCCAAATAAATTGAAATTTTTGGTTTAGATCACTAAAGCCTGTAATTTATCCTGCTAATAAATGTTAAAATGCCAACAATTGTTGGCATTTTAACATTTATGAGCAGGATAAATTTTAGTCTCAGCTGAGCTGAGCATGAAAAAAGTTTTATAACCTCGAGGCCAGGGGTCATGGGTTTGAGCACAGGCTTCTTCAGCCTTTTTAATGAGGCTTTAACCAAGGTCCTGTAACCGTATGACCTTAGCTGTTGAGTGGGTTGTAAAACATGAAATCAACCCACCAGTAGATGAGCCGCGTCATGAGAAAATCGGTCTTCGGGGTTTCTGACCAGGTCTGACACAAACTGGCCTTTACACCCACAGAAGAAAGCTAGAATTTTGAAATTTTGGGTATAAGTAGAGGAGGAATTGTACTATCCATATAGCGAAAACAAAGGCGCTGATCAGCTTCGCAGTTATTTTGAGCCGTATCGCAAGAAAACCAGATTTTTGCCAATGCAAAAACAAAGGCGCATATCAGCTTCGCAGTATCGCAAGAAAACCAGATTTTTGCCAATGCAAAAACAAAGGCGCATATCAGCTTCGCAGTAACTGCGAAGTTTGCGAAGCTGATATGCGCCTTTGTTTTTGCATTGGCAAAAATCTGGTTTTCTTGCGATACGGCTCAATGTGAGGAAATCTGTCTTATGTGTATCTGACTTGCCTCACTCACACCCCTGGAGGCATTGGCTCTGTTGCAACATGAACACAAAATTGTTGCTTGGGACATTGAAAATAAAATTGAACAAAAACACTTTGTAACAAGTTTACCTACGTGTTCACTTTTCTAATCAGAAATAAATATTGTAATGGCATTTTTGTAAGCCAATATGTACATTCCAGTATTTTCAAGTATTATTCTTTCCCACCAAGTGTTGGGAGGGTAGGATTTTAAATTTGTACAATCTCTGTGTCTTTTATTCTTACTACATGTATATGCTACTTTTTGTAGATTCTAACTAGCATGTGCATGATACTTCTACCACATGTACCTTGCTGTAAGATAGAGATGATACTCAAGAAAGGTAATTCTTCATAGCTTATTTTGTTTTATGAATCTGAAAATTATTCGCCTTGATACAAGCCATATGATGAGAAAACCTGTTTTGTGTCTATGCAAAAAAAAAAGCTAAATGGAACAATACAAAGAATTACAAAAGAAGAAGAAGGAGATAAGGAAGAAAAAAAAGACGCTTATCAGCCACAAGGCTGTATAGCTGAGTTTATGTTGGACTAGGTCTGAAAACCCTGAAAACAGATTTTCTCACAATGTTGCTTAAATGAATTCTGAGCAGTCCCTTATTTTTGAAGAGTTTGTCAAAGTCTTAAAATGGTAGCCCATGCCTTGATTATTAGATGGAAGATGAGCCACGACATGAGAAAACCGGTCTTCGGGGTTTCCGACTAGGTTCGACATGAACCGGTCTGTGCAGTCACAGAAGATGCCTAGAAGCTTGAAATTTTGGATTTAAGAAGGAGAGAAATTATGCTATCCGTGTAGCCATCAGGAAAACATGTCCGTGCAATGAATACCCCCTTAAACCCCACTTGTATATAGTAAAACTGGGGTATGCAGGGGTATACCTATTTTTCTTATTTTTGCTCCAAAACATAGATTGTGGGTACTCGTTAGAACCGCCTCAGCGAGGCGGTTCTAACGTGTACCCACAATCTATGTTTTGAGCAAAAATAAGAAAAATATCCAATTTTTTGTAATGAAATTTTCAAATTTTACAAGTGAAAAAATCCCTGTTTATTGCATGGACAAGTTTTCGTAATGGCCAAAACAAAAGGCGCTGATCAGCTTCACAGTTACTGCGAAGCTAATCTGCACCTTGTTTTCCCATAGACAGAAATTCGGTTTTCTTGTGACGAGGCTCATATATGACCATACATATGTTCATTAACCAGATTGCTTCCAATACATTTACGTTTTATAGACGTCTACCGCAAATCTAGCGTACCAAGATTACATTTACAAAATTACTTTAAGACTTTATGTCTGGCTTTTTATGGACAGCATGAAATTTTGTCGGCAAATAAGCCGCCACAGGAGAAAATCAGTCTATGCGGTGTCCAATCAAGTCTGACATAAAAACGCTTAATATATGGTCAAAGATGGCTCAAAGCTTAGGATTTTGGATGTCAGAAGAAGAGAGATTGTTTTGTCCTTGAAAGCAAAGCAAAGATGCAGCTCAGCTGTGTAGTTACTTCACAGCTGATCTGTATAAATCTTTTGTTTTCCCACATGCAAAAATTTTGTTTTCTCATGATGTGGCTCAAATATTGATGTCTCTGTAACCTGATCAATCTGTTTATGGGGAAAAAGAAAATGAATGGGACATCTTGATGTTGGAACTATGGTAAATTTCTGAATATTGAGAGATACAAGTTTAAGCGTTTCCAAGACGCTTGCGATCTCTCAGCACAAATTTCACTGTATGACCACATAATTATAAACCCACGGCGATAACCACAGACCGAAAAGACTAGATGACAGCTCGGTTCAACGTGAGCTTTCATACCCGAGCCGACATGCGCTATTTGGTGTGACCCAATCGAAGCTGACTCGTCCAATCAAGTACGACGGAAGTCGGAAGTCGATTAAGCCCCACGTTCTGATCTTGATCAACTATATATGCGATCGCAACAACAAAACAGTGATAGCACAGTTTGCAGGATGAGATACTGAAATGCAAATGATTGTCGACCATTGTCTAATGTTCAGTGTGAGCTAATGCTTTATTTGTATACTCATGTATTATAATTCTTTTTTGTAGATTCTAACTAGCATGCGCATGATACTTCTGATCACTTCTATCACAGAACCCTTTTTGCATGACGCTGCTGTAAGATAGAGATGGTACATGTATTCAAGAAAGGTAACTCTTCATAGCTTCTTTTAATCTATGAATCTGAAAACTTTGTCCCTTGATACCAGACACATCATGAGAAAAAATGCTTCTTATTTAAGAAACAAAAACAAAAAATGCAAATCAGCCAGATGGCTGTTTTGCCCAGTTTATGTTGGACCATGTCGTAAATCCCTGAAGATAAGTTTTCTCAAGATGATGCTTAAATTTGACTTTTTTTTTAAGATTCAGTTTTACAACCCATTCCTAAATCTAATGACTTTTCCTGCTGTGGTCATTCATAATTAGATAACGGTCACATTGTCAAAGTTTGACAGGGGCTTTAATTTCAAAAGAAACAGATGTGACAGTTTATCTTTTGATCACCACACTTCTAAAAATTACATCTATTTTGGTACTATCACCATCCTCTCACAGGTGCACTAAATGGCCATGTCCAGAGAAAAGGAAGAATATGTCATAATGAATATATTGATGTTTTATCTTTATAAACATCATCATCATACGCTTTAGAGGCAATCATTTAGAAGAACACAGATTATATTGTAGATTTATTATAGAACATTGCAGCTGAATAAAATAAACTGTCCAGTCAAAATGGTTATTGGCTTTTTATATGTATTTTCATGTGACACAGCTCTGTACTGCTAGTAGGACAAATGACCTTTCATTAAAAGTACATGCAGCTGTCTTCCTGGGGTGAACTGAGGTCATTTTATACTACAAAGGGTTTGCATATCCTTTGAAGACAGATTTTACTGTTAGAAACAGAATGAAAGTTTGAGAAGGCAGAATTGAAAAAGTCATTAGATTTAGGAATGGGTTGTATGTCCCTTACAAGATTATTTCAGCTCATATGTGACAGGCCATTTAGTATGTGGGGTCAAAAAGTGGGTACTTCGAGAAAGACTACCTGTCGCTTCCACAAGCAGAACTTGGCTTGTCTCATTTTGTGTAATATGAAGAATTTTCTTAAGTCAGTATAGTAGCCCATAATATCTTGATTATTACAAAGAACATAGACCATATATGACAAAACATATTTACGTTCATTAACCAGGTTGTTTCCAATACATTTACGTTTTATAGACGTCTACCGCAAATCTAGCGTACCAAGATTACATTTACAAAATTACTTCAAGACTTTATGGACAGCATGAAATTTTGTTGGCAAATAAGCCCCGACAGGAGAAAATAAGTCTTCGGGGTGTCCGACCAGGTCCTACATAAACTGGCGAATATGGTCAAAGATAGCTAGAAGCTTAGGATTTTGGAAGTATGTAGGAGAGGGATCGTCTTGTCCTTGAAACAAAAATAAAGGGGCTGATCAGCTAAGCAGTTACTGTACAGCTGATCTGTATCTTTGTTTTAGCATATGCAAAAATCTGGTTTTCTCATGACGCGGCTCAAATATATTGATGTCTGGGTGACCTGATCAATCTGTATATGGGGAAAAGAAAATGAATCGGACATCTTGATGTTGGAATTATGGTAAATTTCTGAATATTGAGGGATGTGACAAAAACAGAAATGATTTGCGGCATCAGAAAATCAACAGTCTGCATATGCGAAAACAGAGGCGCAGATCAGCTTTGCAGTAACTGAGAAGCTGATCAGCACCTTTGTTTTCGCTATACAGATAGTACAATTCCTCTACTTTCTAAATCTGAAATTTCCAGCCTCTAGCCATTTTATGGGCTTGTACAGCTCAGTTTGTGTCGGACGCGGGTCATGATGTGGCTCAAGCAGGATGAGTAAAAGCCTGCAAGGTGGTTTGCTCAATTTTAATAGAAGTTCAGATTAGCCAGCTCAAAATATCCAGCTAGATAAACAATATTATTTTATTGAGGGTGCAGTCCTTTGACTTTTTCCAAGAAATTAGAATTTTCCTGGTTCAATGACCCATGAAGTTGCAATTAGTTGACTCAAAGCTTATCTTTCATGGTTTGATCTACACACTGGTTGCCCATAGACAACCTAAACAAGTACAATTGATGCAGTAGAAATCAATATGAGGTTGTAGCATGCAAATAACTGTGTGGGAACAACTTATCACAGATCACAATGCTCCATGGCAAGTTGTTCCCAAAATGGTAATAACTCTTAATGAGCCTTCGCATGAGAAAATAAACAATCTAGGTTTCTGACCAGATCCGACACGAACCAGGCTGTACAGTCACAGAAGCAGATTAGAGGCTTGAAAGAGGAATTGTACTATCCCAGTTACTGCACAGCTGATCTGCACCTTTGTTTTTGCATAGGCAATTATACCATTTTCTCACGACGTGGCTCAGTTATTTCTTTATAAGTACAATTTTCTTTGCTTATATATTGCTTTTCAGCAGACACTCTGATTGTTTTGTTCTACCTAATATTTTGAAAACAATGGACAATAGAAAATAAGCTTTCCCAGACACTTTTATGAGTTTGAACTTTACTTTTGCAGCTGATTTCACATTGGAGCCACCGCATCAGAAAAACAACAATTTGTATATGCGAAAACAAAGGCGCAGACCAGTTTCGGGGTAACCGCAATGCTGATCAGCGCCTTTGTTTTTGCAACACATATAGTACAATCCCTCTTCTTCTTAAATCCAAAATTTCAAGCTTCTAGCCCTTTTCTGTGACTGTACAGGCTGGTTTGTGTGGGACCTGGTCTGAAATCCAAATTGTTGGTTTTCTCACACAAAGGCTCATTTAAAAGATGTTTTTTTGTTATTTTTGTATTTAATTGTTACTTAGATTTGAGGGGAGTGCGGTGGCCTGGTGGTAGACCATCCGCCTCAGAATCAAGAGGTCCCAGGTTCAATCCCCACATGGGGCACCGTGTTCTGTCCTTGAGCAAGACACATTAATTCCTACAATATTGGTTAATACACAAGAAGCGTGACATGACTAAAAAATTTGCTCTGTTGCGACGTGACTAAAAAATTTGCACTGTTGCGACGTGACTAAAAAATTTGCTCTGTTGCGACGTGACTAAAAAATTTGCTCTGTTGCGACATGACTGAAAAATTGTTGAACCTCAATATAAACAAACAAAACTTAGATTTGATATAATCCCCCTGTTATGGCAATATGGCTCTAGAGTACTGCTATTCTTTCAGACACATTTGAAAGACTTGCTTTTCAAGCCATTGCAATTTTCTTTCCTTATTGAATCTTTCTGTCAAAAAGCAGCCATTCACAGTGATGTATTGTGTCTCCATTGCATTTTCTCTTCAATGGAAAATATATGAGACTCGTTACAGGAAACCCTGAATTCTATTATTTGACAAAATGAAGACACAAACCAGTCTAATTTCAACCCCATAAACAGGTTCATTACGAAAACTTGCCCATGCAATAAACAGATATTTTTTAGCTTTAAAAAGTTGGAAATTTTCAATAGAAAAACATTGATATTTTTCTTATTTTTGTTCAAAACATAGATTGTGGGTACACGTTAGAACTGCCTCGCCGAGGCGGTTCTAACGAGTACCCACAATCTATGTTTTTGAGCAAAAATAAGAAAAATAGATATACCCCCTTATACCCCAGTTTTACTATATAAAAGTGGGGTTTAAGGGGGTAGTTATCTTACGGACATGTTTTCCTAATGTTAGTGTCATAAATTTTGAAAAAAAAAAAAAAAAAAAAAAAAAAAGAAACTGCATGGATAGCTAACAACAAATGCTGATCTGCTCTTTTTATGTTTGCATGACTTAAGCCCCGGTCACATGGCCAGATTTACTCACGTATGCAATGCAAATTTTACTCACTTAAGCAAATCTGTCCATGTGACCGCAGTTTTTCCACTTTTGCGTATACGCTAAATTTGCACTTGGTCTAGACCAAGTGCAAATCTCAATTTGCGTATACGCAAATTTTGCATATATGCAGATCTGTCCATGTGACCGGAAAGCAACATTTGCATAGGTGAGTATTTATAAATTTGTGCCATATAAATAGTAAAAAGGCATTAATTCAAACTGCAATTATTCCCAAAATGACTGAGTAAAACAATACAACATATCTGACCTAATTAAAACTAGAAATTGGCTGCAAGCAAGGCTTTCAGTATACCCCCCCCCCCCCCCCCCCGCAAAATTATCTAAGGCCAATAACTTCCTTTAAGTCAAACATGCAAAACATTTGTCAAAAATATCTTTTCAGCATTATAATCCTTCATGAAAATCCTCCGTATGTCTGACTCATGTCTGTAAGGTATTAAATAATATACTGAAAGCTCAGGGAGTAAAATTATTGTTGATTTCACTGTACACTGTTGATCATTATTTATCATGAGAAATGGTCAAAAATTGGCTATGCTAAAAAAAAGCTGTAAATTTGTCAAAAATAAATTATTCAGCATAAGAATTATTCATGCACATCTGAAATATATCTGGAACAAGTGTGCAAAGAATTCAAATGAAACAATGAAAGCACTAGGAGGACTTGATTTCATAAAGTATGCTCTACCAGCCGTATTGTATATAAGCGATGGTTGAAAAATGTCTAAGTTGAAAAATGCTGTAAATTTGTCAAAAATTATTTTTTCACCAATAAAATTCTTTATGCATATCTTCAATATGTCTGTAACATGTCTGCAAAGTATTGAAAAGAATTACTGAAAGCCCCAGGAGGAGTTGGATTTCACAAAGTATGTACTATCAACCATAATTGAATATAAGCAGAAATGGTCAAAATTGGCTAAGTTTAAAAAGCTGTAAATTTGTCAAAACTAAAATTTTCAGCATAAAAATTCTTCATGCACATCTTCAATATATCTGGAACAAATCTGCAAAGAATTAAAAAGAAACAATGAAAGCCCTAGGAGGAGTTGATTTCACAAAGTATGCACTTCCAACCATTATTGTATGTAAGCAATAGTCGAAAAATGGCTAAGTTAAAAAATGCTGTAAATTTGTCAAAAACTATTTTTTCAGCATTATAATTCTTCATGCACATCTTCAATATGTCTGTAACATGTCTGCAAAGTACTGAAAAGAAATACTGAAAGCCCTAGGAGGAGTTGATTTCACAAAGTATGTATGTAAGCAATAGTCGAAAAATGCCAAGGTTAAAAAATGCTGTAAATTTGTCAAAAATTATTTTTTCAGCATTATAATTCTTTATGCACATCTTCAATATGTCTATAACATGTCTGCAAAGTACTGAAAAGAAATACTGAAAGCCCTAGGAGGAGTTGATTTCACAAAGTATGTATGTAAGCAATAGTGGAAAAATGGCAAAGTCAAAAAATGCTGTAAATTTGTCAAAAATTATTTTTTCAGCATTATAATTCTTCATGCACATCTTCAATATGTCTGTAACATGTCTGCAAAGCACTGAAAAGAAACACTGAAAGCCCTAGGAGGAGTTGATTTCACAAAGTATGCACTACCAACCATTATTGAATATAAGCAATTATAGAAAAATTTGCTAAGTTAAAAATGCTGTAAATTTGTCAAAAATGATTTTTTCAGCATGACAATTGTTCATGCACATCTGCAATATATCTGAAACATATCAGCAAAATATTAAAAGGAAACATTGAAAGCTGTAAGAGGAGTTGATTTCACAAAGTATGTACTTTCAGTACTATGGCAAACATGTTATAGGAAGACTTAAAAAGTCCCATAACTCTTGCAATACTGACCCTTTGGCCCCTAAATTCATACCACACATGTATTGTCTGATGGTGCAAGTGTGGTGAAAATTTGAAACAAATCAGGCAAAAGCTACTCAAGTTATTCAGCAAAGATGTCCAAATGTTGACGGAATGACGGAATCACGGAGTCACGGAATCACGGAATGACGGACAGGCTGAAAACAGTATACCCCCCTAAAACTTCGTTTTGCGGGGGGTATAATAACACTACCGCCTTAGTACGTTCTGTAGAAAGCTACTGGAGGCCTAGGGGTTAAAGGAATCTCTTAACTGAACTTTAACTTTGCCCTGGATTCCAGGTTAAATTCCTATAACTTTAGCGCCACAAGTTACGGATATCAATGAATTAAGCTTTAATCAGACTTTTTCATCAGCGGAGGATTTTGCCACACCAAATAAATTCCCAATTGTTTTGTACTCAGTTAGATTGGCGAGCCAGTAGATCGTGGGTTCTACTTGGTTTTGCACATCTATTGCACCCCCTACATTATTTTCCATTGGAGAAAGATCAAGTTCAAGAACCCTGCACACCTTATTAGCTCACCTGAGCCGTCAGGCTCACAAGGTGAGCTTATAGTATACCCATGCTCCGTCGTCCGTCCGTCCGTCGTCCGTCCGTCGTCCGTCATCCACCATTTTCAAAGATCTTCTCCTCTGAAACAGCTTGGCCAATCAAAGCCAAATTTTACATGAAGCATCTATGGGAAGGGGGAACCAATGTGTATATAAATAATCCAGGTCACATGACCAAGATGGCCGCCATGCCCATATATGGTAAAAACCCTTCAAAAATCTTCTTCTCCGGAACCACTGGACCGATTTCAACCAAACTTGGCATGAAGCATCGATGACTCAAGTACTACAATGTATATATAAATCATGACCTTGCGGTGACCTTGACCTATTTTACGGCAAGGTCAACATAGGTTGCCTTTGCATTTGAATGGGAAAAATTGTTAAATTGTCATTTAAAGGAAAAATCTTGCAGAAAATGAGCAGTAGGACTGAATATTAAGATTCTGAAAAAAATTGGGCACCAGGGGCTCATCCGCCCCCACCCCGGGGCAATATACATGTATATTATCATAATATTCAAACATCTTCTTCTCTGAAACCGCTTGGCCAATCAAAGCCAAATTTTACATGAAGCATCTATGGGAAGGGGGAACCAATGTATATATAAATAATCCAGGTCACATGACCAAGATGGCCGCCATGCTCATATATGGTAAAAACCCTTCAAAAATCTTCTTCTCCAACACCGGTGGACCGATTTCACAAAAAACTTGGCATGAAGCATTGATGGCTCAAGCACTACAATGTATATATAAATCATGACCCTGTGATGACCTTGACCTATTTTACTGCAAGGTCAACATAGGTCACCAATGCATTTGAATGGGGAAAACTTTTAAAATGTAATTTAAAGTGAAAGTCTTGCAGGAAATGGGAAGTAGGACTGAATATTAATGATTCTGAAAAAAATTGGACCCCAGGGGCTCATGTGCCCCCACCCCGCGGCAATATACATGTATATTTCCATAATATTCAAATGTCTTCTCCTCTGAAACCACTTGGCCAATCAAAGCCAAATTTTATGTGAAGCATCTATAGAATGGGGGAATCAATGTGTATATAAATAATCTAGGTCACATGACAAAGATGGCCGCCATGCCCATATATGGTAAAAACCCATCAAAAATCTTCTTCTCTGAAACTAATAGACTGATTTCAAGGAAACTTGGCGTGAAGCATCGATGGCTAAAGTACTTTAATGTATATATAACTCATGACCCTGTGATGACCTTGACCAAGTTTATGGCAAGGTCAGCATGGGTTGCCTATGCATTTGAATTGGGAAAACTGTTAAAATGTCATTTGAAGGGAAAAGCCAGCAGGAAATTGGCAAATTGACAGAATATTAAAGATTCAGAAAAAAGAAAATGGCCCAAGGGCTTCATCTGCCCCTGCACTGGAATTAAATACCATAATATTCATACAGTATATGCAGCAGGTCTCAGGTGAGCGTTTACAGGACCATTGGTCCTCTGGTTGAAGGTTTGCCAAGTCATTCTGAAGTTTTCCACCCATTGCTCATCTGCAAATGTCTGTAGCGCTATTCTTTCATACCAATCACTAGATATTTCATTTCGCCATTTCTGCTTTTGATGTCCTAACCCCATAGCAAACCCCAATCCAAAACAGTATGGCATCATTCTACGTCGCCTAAACCTGAACAGTCCATTCATTTTAACTACTTTTACTGATACAAATTTTGTCCGATATAAAAATGATAACTTGACTCTTTGACAAGTTTAACTGAAATGACAAGACCTCAAAAGCTCATGTGACCACAAAGCAAAATTTACTTTTACTTACGTGAGCAAAATTTGTATATATGCAAACTTTGCATATACGCAAATCCTGGCCATGTGACCGGGGCTTTATTTCAGTATTTTTGCATTGCTTATTTTCAGTACATGTATATTTTATTCCCATGATGAAGTTCCTATATGGCATATATATTTATACCCCCGGCAAAAGCAGTATTAGGGGGTATATAGTTTTTGCTTTTTCCGTCTGTTTGTCTGTCTGTAAACTTTTTTTGTGTCAAAGTTTTCTCAGGAACTACTTAACCTAGAATTTTAAAATTTGGTACAAAGCTTGGGTATGTCAAGTTGTATTGTGTATTTGAGAATCAACAATCTGCGGCTTAGCATTCCCTTTATCCATTTTTCTCTCTATCCGATAATTTTTTCCATCATATCAGCTCAGTCTGTATAAGAGTTAGAAACTTCAAATTTTATATGCATGTTCAGAATGACCAACTCTATTACTGAAAACAAGATTATGATTCTGTGGTTTACTTTTGTCTTCTTTTTTTACTTTGTTTCTTTTCCCATCTGTCACTCCTATACAAATCTGCACCTTTTTGTGTCAAAGATTTCTCAGGAACTACTTAACCTAGAATTTTAAAATTTGGTACAAAGCTTGGGTATGTCAAGTTGTATTATGTATTTGAGAATCAACAATCTGCGGCTTATCATTCCATTTATTTATCCATTTTTCTCTGTATCCGAGAAATTTTTCCATCTTATAAGCTCAGTCTGTATAAGAGTTAGAGACTTCAAATTTTATATGCATGTTCAGAATGACCAACTCTATTACTGAAAACAAGATTATGATTCTGTGGTTAACTTTTGTCTTCTTTTTTTTTACTTTGTTTCTTTTCCCATCTGTCACTCCTATACAAATCTGCACCTTTTTGTGTCAAAGATTTCCCAGGACCTACTTAACCTAGAATTTTAAAATTTGGTACAAAGCTTGGGTATGTCAAGTTGTATTGTGTATTTGAGAATCATCAATCTCTGACTTATCATTTCCTTTATTTATCCATTTTTCTCTCTATCTGAGAAATTTTTCCATCATATCAGCTCAGTCTGTATAAGAGTTAGAGACTTCAAATTTTATATGCATGTTCAGAATGACCAACTCTATTACTGAAAACAAGATTATGATCTTTGTAGAAGCGGACAGTACACCTGGGTATTCATTTGATGACTAGATGTATACCTTTTTCTGTAATCTGCTTTTTGTCTCAAAGTGGTATGAACTCTGATGGCTACTGCCGGGGGTATGTGAGCTTTGCTCACTTTTGCTATATTTTACAAAGCTCCTATTGTGTGAAAGAATATTCCTGATTGTTTGCCGTATTTATTAGAACTTACGATATTTCCATGCTATATAATACATGATTGTTCAGTTGGAAATTCAGGAGCCATCTCGTGGGAAAACCAACAATGTGGTTTCCGACCAGGTCCGACATAAACCGACCTGTACAGTCACAGAAAAGAGCCAGAATCTTGAAATTTCGAATTTAAGTAGAAGAGGAACTGTACTATCTGCGTAGCGAAAATAAAGGCGCTGATCAGCTTCGCGGTGACCACGAAGCTGATCTGCGTCTTTGTTTTCGCCTAGGCAGATTGTTGGTTTTCCCATGTGGCGGCTCATATGAATTATGGAAGGAAATTCTTATTGATATTTGCGACTGCCAAAGTTTTAAAATGATAGACTGATGTATGACATTTATTCCTTATGGAGCAGTATTATCAAGAAAATTTTAATTGGAATTAAGTGGCAACCAAATCTACAATTTTTAGAAAGTGTGTAAAATGTAAGAAGGGTAGACTATGAGAAAAATGTTTTGCAAAAAATTAGATCTAAGCTGATCCGTAACTGACAGGAAGGAGCAATGACACATGATCAGTGACGTGAGAAAACCAGTCTTCTGTGGTCCCGTCCAGATCCGGCACACACCAGCCTATACAGTCACCAACAAAGGCTAGCCGATTGAATTCTCGGATTTAAGAAGAAGAGGGGATTGTACTACCCATGTAGCGAAAACAAAGGTGCTGATCAGCTGTGCAGTTACTGCACAGCTGATTTGCATCTTTGTTTTCGCATTTGCAAAAAGCCGGTTTTCTTGTGATGTGGCTCAAATACCGGTAATTGTAAGCCCTGAGACTGTGCTCAAAGTGAAATTTGTCTCATATGGAATCTGCTGATATTGGAGTTTCGAATTCTTATGTTTGTTATACATTCCGTGCGAGTCTTCCAAATGTTGTCCTAGAGAAATTGCTACGGAAATTGTCTCTGACAGTTTCTGGTTTCAAATTAGTCTTTATTGGACAGTCCGTGCTATGTTGGCATACAAATGGTGTTGTTTACTGACTGTTAACTAGATTTTCTGTATCGAAATTTACCAAGCCTGTCGGGGAAGTAAATGGCATGCAATAGGCAATCATTGGAAAGATGCTCAATATTGGCGGCTTTTTCGTCTCAAAATTTGATTACAGTTGCACAATTAATCCTTTTTTCGTTATGATTACGGAGGAATTTGGCAATACTACAAGTTGAGCTTCTTTTATTGAACCGGGCACAGAAGCTTTATCCATAGCAAGTCTAGATCATATCGCAGTGCACCCAACTTGGGTCTCATATCCTGTACCATTACGAAAACATGCCCATATAATATACAGAGATTTTTTCAGCTGCAAAAATTGAAAAATTTCACCAGAAAAAATCTGATATTTTTAACATTATTGGTCAAAATATAGATTGTGGGTACACGTTAGAACCGCCTCACTGAGGCGGTTCTAATGAGTACCCACAATCTATGTTTTGGAGCAAAAATAAGAAAAATAGATTAACCCCTGCATACCCCAGTTTTGCTATATAAAATTGGGGTTCAAGGGGGTATACATTACACGGGCATGTTTTTGTGATGTTTATTGAACCGGGCACAGAAGCTGGATCATATTGAAGAGCACCCAACTTTCATGAAGATTTGGTCATGAAAATATTTTGCACTCAATTGGTTCAAGATAAGCATTTGTCAGTTGGTGGTGGCAGAAATGTGCACTGATTACTGGTAATCTGCATTCGGGATTGCTTGCCAAGGAAGAGCTTGGCTTGGACAATGGACACCTTCTTGACATACTGTAAGTTTGGAAATATTCGCGAGAATTCAATTTTCGCGAATTCCATACCTCGCGAATTCAAAGTTATTACTATAAGCCATAAAAACTACACAAAGCTCATTCGCGAATTCAAGACATCACAAAAATAACTAGGAAATGGAAAATTCGCTAAATAAAAGTCACTGGAGAATTTCTGTATTTACAGTATCCTGAACTGTTTATGCAAAGGATGAAAACATCGAAAAAAAACAACATATTTCTTCATGTGAGCAGTCAATGTCCTTTTTGAGGGTTTAAAATTTCTTCAATATTATTTGAGCTGCATCGTGAGAAAACCGGTTTTTTGCCTCCGCGAAAACAAAGGCGCAGATCAGCTTCGCAGTAACTGCAAAGCTGATGAAGTGCCTTTGTTTTCGCTATACGTACAGTACAATTTCTCTTCTTCTTAAATACGAAATTTCAAGCTTCTAGGCTGCTTCTGTGACTGTACAGGTCGGTTTGTGTCAGACCTGGTCGGAAACCCCGAAGAACGACTTTCTCGCATCGTGGCTCATTTCATGTCAAAGTTATATTAAATTTTGCATGCTGCAATTGACAAATGATACAGGCTCTTATACGAGCTGCATCATAAGAAAACCTTTTATTTTACATATGCAAAAATAAAGATGCAGTTACTGCACTGCTGATTGGTGCCTTTTTTTGCCTGACGGATAGTACAATCCACTTAAACTCGAAAAGTTGAACTTCTAGCCTCCTGGTGTGACTGTACAAGCTGGTTTATGTCGGACCTGGTCAGACACACCCAAGACCAGTTTTCGTGTGATGTGGTTCGTATAATAATGTCTCAGGCAAAATGCATTTATTGCAAGAGGATCGGCAATCTAAAGTGGGTCCCGATGTAACAAAAACCTGTCTTACAGTTGAGACATGATCCGACACAAACCAAGCTGTACAGAAGTTTTAATTTTAACTTTCTTTAGAAATTTGAGGGATTATACCATACAGGGTATCGAATAATCAGTAGACTGTATTGCCGGTGTAGTAGCTCAGATGATCTGTGTCTTTGTTAAAGTTTCACTCATGCAAAGCACAGGCTTTCGTGCACCTACTGCACTTTGAAGAACTTCAGGAAAGTTGTCATAAAACCTAGAGGAGATATGCACACATTATCATTCTGTAAGAGCCGCGATGCCAGAAAACCGGTCTTCGGGTTTCCGACCAGGTCTGACACAAACCGGCCTGTACAGTCACAGAAAAGAGCTAGAAGCTTGAAATTTCGGATTTAAGTAGAAGAGGAATTGTACTATCCGAGTAGCGAAAACAAAGGCGCTGATCAGCTTCGCGGTTACCGCGAAGCTGATCTGCGTCTTTGTTTTCGCCTATGCAGATTGTTGGTTTTCCCATGTGGTGGCTCATATAATGATATGCATAACAATGCTTGTTTGCTGCATACTGTGATACATACTATAAGCTATGACATTACAAACATGCAGAAAATTGCATTTGTCGTAGATGAACATTTACCTACTATACATGTACCATGGGCGCAACTGGTATAAAAGAGAATGGTTGTAGTCCCAGCTGTCTCA
This sequence comes from Rugalucina vietnamica, assembly GCA_964017185.1. Taxonomy (NCBI): domain Eukaryota; kingdom Metazoa; phylum Mollusca; class Bivalvia; order Lucinida; family Lucinidae; genus Rugalucina; species Rugalucina vietnamica. The sequence continues at coordinate 2,785,293 of OZ024882.1, read as the reverse complement.
TTGGGTCCCAGCTTCAAACTAGAAGGGTTCATCAAAATTTTACAATTTCAATTACCATGCCTAAGGAAATTGTAAAATTGTAAAAGGAAATTGTCGCAGGGTTCCTGGAACTATGGGCCCTGCTTCCAGCTTAATCCATATTTTTGATGTATGGATTCTCCCATCATTATCAATTGGGTGAGTCCACTTTCATTTTTAGGTGTGTTAGGAGTTATTTTCAGGAGGGAAGCCATTACCCGTAGTATTGACCTCTCCATATGTTTTCAGTATTCTGTCAATCATTTGACGTAATAAGGCTACTTAGGGGTTTATGAAGGTGCATTTTCATTACTGTTTCTATACACAATATTGAATTCCCTTTCTTGGGCCTCATGCACTTCGAGGCTAGACTAGGCTAGTGTTTATTTTGTCGGCCATTTTTGTCACTTTCACTTCGATAAACAAATCTATTTTCTTCACGCTAACGAGATCAGTACATTTGATGCTTATAATAAAATTAAATTGGAGATGTATTGTTTATTGATATTAACTAGTGTTGCTTAGTTTCAAATGTTTTTAAATTATAAGATTTGGACGAACTCTCTCGTTGACCTATTTATCGGTTTTATCGGAGAACGATCCATATGAATGTTGTTTCCAATACAGTGTTCTCTTTCACGTCCACTGTACATAGATGATTGACATGTGGTATCACGAATTACCGGATTGGACCGAAACTGTCCGAAACGAACCAATACTGTCCGGAACGGACATAGATAATATCAAAGCAATTGGGACTATAGAGATACAATGGGTTTAAATCGTGACCATGTGATGACATGGAACTGGAAATATCATTTGTCTGTTTCAGTTATGCCTCATTTCCACAACAAACAGTCGGTGTAGACTTCTATCACAATCTCATATTATTCCAAATTTCTATGAACCCCTCCGTATAGCATGTTACTAAGAACATGCTATAATTTCCTTGTTATTTTTTATCTGATTTTTCGATGAAATTTCTTTGTGCAAACAGAATAGTCCCAGATGGGATGCCGCTTTCTGCGGCGTCACATCTGGGGCTATGCTATTTGCCTATGTCCCACAAAAAGGATGCCAGGCTTAAATGAGTTAAAGTGTGCATGGGAACCAGTGTCCCAGTTTATCTCGTCCTGGATAGCTTGCCGTTCCACCCCCTCCTCCCCCCTCCCTCCCCTGGACGTGTTTTTGTATTGAGAAAACCATGTTCTTGCCAAGCAGCTCGCAGTTCCGCTGATCATGATAATCAACATATGAGCAGCCTCATGAGAAAACCAACAATGTGGTTTTTGAACAGGTCTGACACAGACCGGGCTGTAGAGCCACAGAAGACAGCTAGAAGCTTGAAACTTCGGATTAAAGAAGTAGAGGAATTGTACTTTCCAAGTAGCGAAAACAAAGGTGCTGATCAGCTTCGCGGTTACCACGAAGCTGATCTGCGTCTTTGTTTTTGCCTATGCAAATTGTTGGTTTTCTCATGAGGCGGATCATATTATGAGGTAGTAATTAATTGCTGATGATATGGATACACTTTTCCTCAGAACTGGTTCCAACAATGCACAGAAAAGGCTGCAAAATTGGTAATTACATAATACATAATTATGGTAATTGATTGATTAATTAGTGTATACTGAGGATAATGACTGCTGTTAGTATAGTGCTGTTAGTGTGTTAGTATGACTATATGGCCAACAACTTTACAGAAAAACCTCGTTGAGTGGCGTAGGGTAGGTTGGTGGTTAGAGCGTCGTACCCCAGATGAGATCAGGTTTTTCAAACCATCCAGGGCGGCCCCCATGGCCGAGTGGTTCTCCCGTTTTCGCCCCACCTACTGGTTGGCCCGCCTCATATGAGCTGAAATAATCTTGAAAGGGACGTAAAACTGAATAATAAAAAAATAAAGAAAAACAAACCATCCAGTATTACATATAAGCCTTAATAGCTGTTAGGTGGTGGGTGGTTATATTTTTGAAGCTTATTTCACATTTTGTGACATCCCAATGTTGAGTAGAAGTCCCTTAAAATGGAGGCTGTGTCCCAACATGGCTGAAGCTGTTGACTGTGATGTTAGGCAGCAAGTGGAGCATACAAACAATACTTAAAGGAACAAAAACACTTCCTGTTACTTAGAGGATAATTAACATTATTCAAATTTTTCTTTTGGGACGGTATTTCGTCCGATATATGGGCGGAAATATGATCGGAAATTTTGTTTTTTCATAAAGCATGATTTCCGACCGTATATACATGTTGCTGATGACTTTGGGTTTCCAACTGTATATTGCAGAATATACTGTCGCAAATGTTTGACGTTATCCAATCAGACATCGAGTTACATTCTCAAGTGCATTAGAACAAAATTTTGTACACCGTGGTCTGTACATCTAGAGAGCAGTTTAATGGTTTAGAACTTTGTATAACTGTAGCATCTTTTGGAATATATAGCGAGAGCTACTTGGATTATGATAGTGATTAGAGCATTTAGTGTTTTTTGATTTGAAGATTTAATGTCAGTAATATTATGACTATTTTGACTTGCATTTCTTATTTTGCTTGATTTGAGCCTCGGATCCAATAAACCCGGGATAGGTAACTATGGGATATATATGGTATTTATTGGAAATGTGATGTCTTGGCTAGGTTGTCAAAGCTGTAATTAACAAAAGTTTAAAAGGTGATAATTCAATCATTTGAGCAAATATCCATGATATTTTTTCATAAAGTACATGTAATAGCTTAATATCTTAACTTTAAGATAGTATCATTTTATTTCTGGAGAAATCAACATGTTCTGTACAAATTGTCTAGAAAGTTAGGTATCAGTTTTTTTTTCTGTTTTCATGTTTTCAATTAGAAAATCATCAGATTTTGGTAAAAATGACAGGGAAAATTCCATTTTCATTCAAGTTAAATTTTGACCTAACACCATAAAAAAAAACACTCTTATTGGGACCTCAGTTGTCTCTTAATGTGATTTTAGACCACCCTAATGCATTTTGTGTTACTTAAAAACAAGCAGAGACAACATAAACTGACATTTGCTTTATTTAGTACCATATCCGGGTTATTTTGAGCAGTGGCGGCAGTTTTCTTGACTTTTGCAATTGATTTAACAGCACATCTGATCTGATCTTGCCTTGGTATGAAAAAATCTGTCTTTTGACAAAGCCATAATCATAATGCACAACTTGACCATGTATTACCATTACGAAAACTGGCCCTATCAATATACAGAGATTATTTTTTTTTCAGCTTAAAAAAATTGAAAATTTCAATGGAAAAATTTTGAAGTTTTTTATATTTTAGCTCAAAACATACATTGTGGGTACACGATAGAACCGCCTCGGCTAGGCGGTTCTAACGAGTACCCACAATGTATATTTTGGATCAAAAAAATAACCCAGCAAACCCAAAGCTTTGAAGATATGTTTTCCCCATTAAGATGTTCATCTGATATGACTTCATGAATTAATCAGAAAGATGATTTTTGGTAAAAAGAAAGCCACTGAGTCACTCCAAGATGAATACATGAGCTGCGGTACATGAGAAATCTGGTTTTTGCTAAGGCAAAAACTAAGGCGCAGATCAGCTTCGCAGTTACTGCGAAGCTGATCTGCGCCTTTGTTTTTGCCACACAGATAGCACAATTCCTCTTCTTCTTAATCCCAAAATTTCAAGATCCCTGCTTTCTTCTATGACTGTACTGGTGGGTTTGTGTGTACCCGGTTGGAAACCCTAAAGACCAATTTTTCTCAAGTCACGACTCACATGATATCAGACGTCAATCTTGGAGAAAAAACTTGAGATGAGCATCGGTGCATCTCTTCAATCAGAAGTCAGAATCTTCATTAGTTTAATGGTTGTCATATTATCTACTTCCTACATACACCAAACTGACTGTTAAGTTCCGAGTCGTGGCTCATTGTAACAACAGAAATTGAATGTCATTGATTGATTGTGCCCCCTATGTCAGATATTCATCATCTATGAATTTTATAGGAATACAACATTATAGCAAGCTTCTTGGTTTTGACTTTTTTTGGGTCATGTTTTTTATCGCACCTGCTTATCGCACCTGCTTATAGCAGGGTGCAATATAGGAGTCCAAATTTCTGCCCGTCCGTTCATTCGTCCGTCCGACCGTCCATCAGTCAACATTTATGTCGAAGTTTGGTTTTCTCGACATCAGAGATAGCTGCGAGTCTGAAACCTTGTCCCTGACATACCCTTCAAGCACGCACCTTAACCAGGTGGCTTTGACCTATATTTCAGGGTCCACTGACTTTGAAAATTTTTACGTCAAAGTTTTTTCAACATTTATGTCGAAGTTTGGTTTTCTCGACATCAGAGATTGCTGCGAGTCTGAAACCTTGCATAGTAATTGTCCTTGACATACCCTTCAAACACGCACCTTAACCCGGTGCCCTTGACCTATATTTCACAGTCCACTGACTTTGAAAATTTTTTACGTCGAAGTTTGGTTTTCTCAACATCAGAGATAGCTGCAAGTCTGAAACCTTGCATAGTAATTGTCCTTGACATACCCTTCAAGCACGCACCTTAACCCGGTGCCCTTGACCTATATTTCACGGTCCACTGACTTTGATAATTTTTACATCGAAGTTTGGTTTTCTCGACATCAGAGATAGCTGCGAATCTGAAACCTTGCATAGTAATTGTCCTTGACATGCCCTTCAAGCATGCACCTTGACCCGGTGCCCTTTAACTATATTTCACGGTCTGTTGACTTTGCCCGATGCAGGTGCGATATCGACCTCCGCGGAGTTCTTGTACTTTTTTGGGGTCACAAGATGGCCACCATGCACATATAATGGTACAAATCTTTTTTGAGGCGGTTCTAATAAGTACTCACAATCTATGTATTGGGATAAAAAATAAGAAAAATGTTTACCCCTTCACACCTATTAAATTGGGGTTCAAGGGGGTAAACTTTTCATGGACATGTTTTCCTGATGAGGTGTTGTCAGTGTTCCTGTCCAGTGTCTAAATACATGAGTATATGGCCAAAATCCTCTCTGAAACCACCTTGCCACTAAACACTAAATTTCATGTGAAGCTTCCTTGTGAAGGGGGAACAAAAGATGTTGTTAATGGTCAAGGTCACATGACCAAGATGACCGCCATGACCATATATAGTAAAAACCATTAACATCCTCAATCTCCGGCAGCTGAAGTCGTAACTAAGTGTTCTAAAATTTAAATTAGCATCAGAGATTACAACACTACAAAGTTGATATAAATCTTGACCCTGAGATGACATTGACCTATTTTTCACAAAGGTCAACTGATCTCAATGTGAGCATTTCAGGTGTTATGTTTTTATAAGACTACTTAAGCTTTAGCCCAGGAAAAGTGATCCACTATTAGCCTTTGTGGCTTAAGTGCGTAGTTATATTTAAAGCACTTTTTGGATGTCATGACATCCTGCCCCATAAAATGGATGCAATGTCACGGCCTAACCATAGCTGTTGACTGGGACATTAAGCATCAGTTCAAACAAACTTTGCTTTTATTTAAGGATAGTATCAATGTCAAATATGTAGGATGTTTGAATTTTTCGAGAAATTACTATAGGAATGAATTTTATTTTTGTTGATTTTATCGATGTGTAAACTCAGGCGAATCACTCACAAACTAAATAAAGCCCGAAGGGCTTTATGAAAAAATTTGTGAGTGATTCGCCTGAGTTTACACATTGATAAAATCAACAAAAATAATAATTCATTCCTTATAATTCCAACTTTGTCTCATTACACTGTATTTGTCTACATTGATTAAATTTTTTATAGCCAGCGGAAGGAAAATAGAGCAAAACATGGGGCAGCCATCTTGAAAATTTACAAAGCGTAGAACTCACGCCTCGCAATTAATAGAAGCTATAACTGACTTGCTATAGGCAGGCTGAAAAAGCGGGAGCTTTAAAACACCTAAATATCGCCGTCTGGACCGATTGAAAGACATGTCGATTTTGAACTGGGGCTCGGAACATTAGAAATTCAAGCGTCAAATTTCAACACAAAACAAGACGATTAAAACACTTACCGCAAGATGTTCTGTTAAAAGAAAAAGCGTCCATATTATAGAAATTCCAAATATTCATTTCGACGCCTTCAAAACGCGTTTATCCATTGTTTTTATGACGTTTAGATATGGTGAGGTCAACGTTTTTTCGAAGAAACGTCACGTTATCACGTAACGTCACGCCAATTTTCAGATGAAAACCGAGTATTCTTACGCACTGCTTTTATCGAAGTATAAAGTCTTGCAAACAACCAATCAGAATGTAGGAAATTAGTGAAGTTGGAATTATAGTGTATTAGTTGCTCATCCTGTCAATTCAAGACAGATCATTTGCCTATCCTTGTTGAAATATTATTGCAAAAATATTTAATTGCAAATTGTATAGCTAGAAATGAGCCTGTGCATGTGAAAACCAACAATCTGCATATGCGAAAACAAAGATGCAGGTCAGCTTCGCAGTAACCGCGAAGCTGATCAGCGACTTTGTTTTCGCTACACGGATAGTACAATTTCTCTTCTTCCTAAATCCGAAATTTCAAGCCCAGTTTGTGTCAGACCTGGTCGGAAACCCAAATTGTTGGTTTTCTCATGCGAAGGCTAAAATAAATGCTATCTGCTGAGTCTGTTTTCAGGGTTTCTTCTTACAGACTAATACCCAAACCCACATGTGCATGCATTGAGCCACCTCGTGGGAAAACCAACAATGTGGTTTCCGAACAGGTCTGACACAAACCGGCCTGTAAAGCTACAGAAGCAGGCTAGAAGCTTGAAATTTTGGAGTTAAGTAGAGGAGGAATTGTACTATCCGAGTAGCGAAAACAAAGGCGTGATCAGCTTCGCGGTTACCGCGAAGCTGATCTGCGCCTTTGTTTTCGCCTATGCAGGTTGTTGGTTTTCCCATGGGGTGGCTCGATTTTGAATATTGATACTTTGATTTACCGGTAATACGTATCAGATATTGGTTCCTTTTATGATATGCATCAATTCAATTTTTTTTTCAAGAATTAATTCCTAGAAACTAAGCCAGAACACCAGAAAACCTCTTGATTTCCTTGAATATTGATTTTTGTGTTGGTAAAAAATTTTGTAGCACTACTTCTAGGAGCTGTGACTCTGAGAAACTTTCTGGATCCTACATGTCCGGACCTGACCCCCACCCCTGACCCCCACCCCTACCCCCCAAAAGTGAACTTTTTGCATGATGAGCCTCATAGATCATGGATCATACAAGACAGGATCTCATAGTGAATCAGTAACAAAAATTGACAGTTACAACAAGAATCATGAATATCTAGGTTGCTGAAGGATAAAATCTGTCTTCCGGATTTCTAACCAGGTCTGACCTAGACCAGGCTTTCAGCCAAGGAGGGTTACTAGAGTTAGGATATAGAAAGGAGACTGGGATTGCACTATCTATGTAGCAAGATGAAAGGGAATGATAAGCTCTACATTTGCCACAAGCTGGTGGTCTGCACAGCATTTGGTTATAGCTGAAAGCAGGTTCTGTCACGAAGTTGCTCACCTCACGGTACATCTTGATCTAGGATGCTTGATGGCAAAGAATTGTAAAATGTACAGTGACTGGAATAGGATGGCCATTGCACAGTCTAATCCGGTGTGTTATAAAGTTTTGATTGATCAACTTAAGCTTTGAGAAATGTTATGTTATTGGAAATATTGCATGAAGTTTAAAATATATTCCTGGCAATCAGAAAGCGGACATATATTGGTCAAAGTGTGGGGCTATATGTTGTTTGTGATTTAGCCAATGCTCGGCTAAGCCTCGTAAGATGGTACAGCTGTGAGTTTGCTTATCCTTGTGGTGATCATGACTTGTGTAGTCACCTGAGACGGGGTTGCTAGGTTAGGTTGCCATGTAAACAGTGGAAAAATAGTTTTTGATGAAAAATGACGAAAAGGGATTTCTGAGAAAAAGGATTGGGCATCATTATTTCATGTGTTTTATTTGTTTTGGTAGATACAATAGTAGAAAATTGGTATAGATCTACATAATGGAAAAATAAAATGAAAAATGAAAGGACTAATCAGCTGGAGCAAAAAGTGAAAACTATAGGTCCGGATAAAAATATTGGAAAAAGGGATTTCTGTTAAAAAACAATGTATAAAGATAAGGATTGAATGTGATCTTAAAATATATATTGGAGTTAGATAGCTTCAGTCCGGTATCAATTAAATGTGAAAAACAAGGAAATTATAAGATTGATTTGATTACCGGCACGATTATTACGCTCATTGCAGAGGGAGTGCATTTGAGACAGCGAGGTTTTTAAGTGCAAAATAAATGTTTGCTTGGTAAACAAGAGTGAAAAATAATTATTGATTCGATAAGAAAAATTTTAAATGTGAGAGTGCGAAAAAAGAGAAAAATTGGAGATAAGATTTCAAAAAAAGTGAATAACTAATTTGTGTGTTTTAGTGAGACCTTAGTGTATGTATGGAGAAAAAAAAGTAGAGAAATAATTTCATGGAATTATTAAAAAGGATTTTTAAAATTATGTGCAGGGTGCTGTTATACTTGTTTTAATATTGACTAGACTTTGCCCTTATTGGTCTTTTGGGGTTTCTGAATTTTGCATTAAGATGACTACACATTTCTTAGCTATAAAAAAAAACAGTATGTAAACAACTGGGGTCATTGTGGGACTGATTTTGTTCCTAGGTATAAGCCTACTAGAGGCAGATTACGTGTCTAAAGTTTGTTTGTCTTGAAACAGTGGAGGCAGTATAGCCCCTGTCAGACCAGAAGGCGTTCGCGCGAGGTTTGCGTGGCGTTCTTAAATTTTTCCAGAATGCCACGAGACCTCCAAGAAAAAAATGATTTTATTTTTGAAAAAAGCAAGCCATGGCGACCTCATGGCGTCCTCATCGCATTCAAGGCGTTCCTACGGAGTTCTCACTGCGTTCTGCAGAGTTCTATGTGGCGTTCCATGGAGCTTGCACGACGTTTTCACTGCATTTGCACGGCGCTCTTGGCGTTCGCACCGCGCTTCCACGGCATTCGCACCGCGCTTCCATGGCGTTCTAGCACTGCTCTGACGGCTTGTAGACAAAACAGAAACAAAGTTTCACTCATTTACAGAACTAGGCGAGCAGCATCAGCAGCTATTTGAAACTGCTGCACCTGCATACACACAAGTAGTAAACCAGCTTGCTGTTCGACAGACTGAAAGAAATTTGTGGAAGAATTCATGTATGTGCATCCCATTTAAATAGTGGTTTGGTTTGTTTGCTTTTGTGATAAAATTTGCATATCTTTTTATTCATCTTTTTCAGTGCTTTTATCATAAGAACGCCATAGGACGCAGTAGAAGTGCCCCGCGAGCGCCATGAACGCCGTGACAACGCCTTGCTAACGCCACGGGAACGCTGTAAGATAAACAACACGCCATGAAAACGCCATAGACGCGCCGTATAAGCGCGGTGGAAACGCCGTGAGAACTCCATGGACGCCATGGGAACTCCGTGGAAACGCCATGGGCTACCACGGCGTTTGCACTACGATCTCACGGAGCGCCCGCGGAGTTCCCGCCGCGTTGATGAAGTTCCCACTGCATTGCCACGGCGTCCTCATGGAGTCCCCACGGCGCTCTTACTAGAACGCCGAGTGATGGCTTTTGTTTTGAGCATGTCCAAAAGAAACGCCGACCCTTGCCTTTCTAGGATTTCCCATGGCGTTCGATGGAGTTCCCATAGTGTTGCCATGGCGTCCATGGAGTTCTCACGGCGTTCACCTTGGCGTTCTGCATTTTTGTAGAACGCCGCGAGAACGCCACGCTGGTGTGACAGGGGTTTAAGAAAACTTTCCATAAAAAATGCTGGATGCAGGAATTGGTCTGATCGGGTCTGGGGTCTGCTGCATGGGAAGCAGACACATTATGGATCATTGAGCAACAGCATAGCTCCTGCAAACCACCCAAAGGCAGATTACCAGTACTTAGTGCACATTATTTTTTTCACCACTTACTGATGGATACTCTTCTTGAATCAGCAAGAGAAAGAATTGCAGTTGAAATATTTTGATCAATTGTTCATGAATGAATGAAATATGCCAGATAAATTATGAGGATCGGTCATGGATGTGACCGAATTCACCATCCCACCCTATTTGGTTGATTAGTTTGTTGGTTGATTAGTTTGTTGGTTGATTAATTTGTTGGTTGATTAGTTTGATTATTTGTAGTGAGGTTTAACATCCCAGCCAACAATTTTTCAGTCATATATCGTAACCGAGCCACTGCTTCCAGGGTTTAACCAGCATCGCTGAACTTAATGTGTCTTGCTCAAGTCCACAACATGGTGCCGCCAGTGGGGAACAAACATAAGACCTTTCGATTTGGAGTCCAGTGCTCTAACACTATGCCACCACGCTCTCCTTGGCTGATTAGGAGTTCTTAAGGCATAATAGGTTTACTCATGGACAGGCTCTTATTACCTACAGCTATCTAATGTGTCTTTTTCTGAGCCTGACTAATCAACTTATCCTGATCGATTAGACGCTAATTAATCATTAATTACTTTACACCAGGTAACAGAATCCTGATGGGGATGAATGATTGGTAATTAAAATCTGATGATAGGTTTCATTCCCGGCAAGAAAAGCTTTGTCACACTGTTTCAAACCATAAAAAGATAATTTGATATGATCAGAAACATCCCAGTCAACACTCCTGTTATTTTGGGATGGAGCGATGCTATGCTTCCCGGGTAGTTCTACTACTGTGGGGAGGACATGTGAGCAGCCGCATAAGAAAAACAACAATCTGCATATGCAAAAACAAAGACGCAGATCAGCTCTGCAGTAACTGCACAGCTGATCAGCGCCTTTGTTTTGCTACTTAGTAGAATGTCTCTTCTTTCTAAATCTGAAATTTTTAACTTCTAGCCTGCTTCTGTAATGGCTGTACAGCCTGATTTGTGTCAGACCAGGTACAAAACCCAGATTGTTGGTTTTCTCATATGATGGCTCATATGTCTTGCTCAAGGACACAATTTTTTACGGGCAGAGGTAGGGTTCAGATTCAGGTCCTCTCAGTTCTGATTCCTACACTCTACCTCTCTGGGCACCAGGCCACCTTGCTCAAATCTGAAACAATTTGAGAGAAATAAAATCTAACAGATATTTGAGCCTCCTCGTGGGAAAACCAACAATGTGGTTTCCGAACAGGTCTAACACAAACCGGCCTGTACAGCTACAGAAGCAGGCTAGAAGCTTGAAATTTTGGAGTTGAGTAGAGGAGGAATTGTACTATCCGAGTAGCGAAAACAAAGGCGCTGATCAGCTTCGCGGTTACCGCGAAGCTGATCTGCGCCTTTGTTTTCGCCTATGCAGATTGTTGGTTTTCCCATGGGGCGGCTCATTTAAAGGAGTAGTAAAGGCAGTAACACCTGTATGGTGGTGTTCATTAAGGCTTAATTGCATTATAGAGATTCAAATGAGGCAGAAAACAATATGTTCATGCTTAACTCATTTTAGCCTGGCGTCCCTTTAATGGGATCTAGGCAAACAGAATAGCCCCAGATGTGACGCCGCAGAACGCGGCGTCCCATCTGGGGCTATTCTGTTTGCTTAGAGAATTTTCATCGAAAAATGAGATAAAAATTAAAAATCACTCCTGACGCCTCTAAAAATGAAAGTGGACTGACCCAAATGATAATGATGGGAAAATCCATTCATCAAATATGGGTTAATCATACTAGCCTAATTTGAGTTGTGCTTTTCTTCTACACTTATATGAGCCGTCTCGTGGGAAAACCAACAATGTGGTTTCCGACCAGGTCCGACACAAATCAAGCTGTACAGTCACAGAAGCAAGCTAGAAGCTTGAAATTTTGTAGTTAAGTAGAGGAGGGATTGTATTATCCGAGTAGCGAAAACAAAGGCGCTGATCAGCTTCGCGGTTACCGGATCTGCCTCGCGGTTGATCTGCGCCTTTGTTTTCGCCTATGCAGATTGTCGGTTTTCCCATGAGGCGGCTCATATTGGGAGTGTGGTGGCCTAGTGATGGTAAACAGAAAACTCTGGAACAAGAGGTCCTGGTCTTGTGGTTATAAAACATTTTTCAAGCTCGACTCACCTGAGCATGAAATTTCAACTATGGTACTCATAGATATTGCAATAGTCAAAATTAGTGGAAAATTCAGGTTCAAAACTAAAAAAACTAATATTTTTTCCTATTTATCCCAATTTAACAATTGTTGGCATTTTTACATTTATGAGCAGGATAAATTTTAGCCTCAGCTGAGTTGAGCATGAAAAAAAGTTTCATAACCTCGGGGCCAGAATTTAATACCTACCTCAGCCGTCTAGTGTCCTTGAGCGAACCAAACAACCCATAGTACTGATTAATACTGGGGAAGTGTTGGCTGCCTTGACATGACTGAAACATTGTTGACTGGGATGTTAAGCCATAAACCATACAAAACCTAGAATTGTCTACCATTGGGCCTGAGCTTGCTGTGTGGTCCTAGACAATTTTTTTATGAGCATCATTGACCATTATTTTGATTTTGTTCTGCGAGACAACTATATCATGATATTTTGGTTCTCCAAACATTTAGGACTTTAAGGTACTATGATAATTTCTGCTATGAAATTAAGCATGAAATGAGCATTTAATTAGATACCTTATTCTTTAATTTCTTTGATACAGCTCAGTCCAATATTCAATTGAATTTGTATTGTTTGACTTTGGTTGTTGAAGGATCTGAGCTGAGCATGAAATTTTTTTTATAACCTCGGGACCTGGTTGGTCCCCTTAAGCTTTTACACTGAGTGAGCAAGCAAATGGGGGCCTGAGCGATCTGACAATCAACTCCCCCTGCCCCCATGACATTCTAAATCCAGTCTTGTACCAATTTTACCGTCTGTAATGTCCCAGCCAATGTCGGTCCAGTAACTCCATATATAATTAAAAAATGAAGTTATAAGACAATTTTGAACAAGGGACGGGAGCATGCAATATGATGGCTCATTTTGCTTCGTCAAGTTATAATATTCTATTCTTGCATGATGAAACCGTTTATTTGATGTCATATGCTGTGATGCTTTTGAATTAAACAGAAGCCAGACTAAGATAATGTACATTCAGTTCTTATTCGAAGACATTTACGGAAAATTTCCTGAAGGATTACCATTAAAAGTGAGCACCATTCCTTGTATACATATTTCTTGCTATTGGAATCTATTATACGAGCGGTATCGTGAGAAAACCGGCTTTTTGCCTATGCCAAAACAAAGGCACAGATCCACTTAGCAGTAACTGTGAAGCTGATCATAGCCTTATTTTCACTACATGGATAGTATAATTTCTCTTCTTCTTAAATCCGAAATTTCAAGCTTCTAGCCTGCTTCTTTGATCGGTTTGTCAGACCTGGTCGGAACCCCGGAGGACCGGTTTTCTTGCATCACGGCTCACACAATCTCTAAGGATCGAGACATGCTTTCTCATCATAATGTATAATTTTTTGTGCATGACGAAAAGCATTATACCTCTTCATTCATGACCAAAACATTACGAAAACATGTCCATGCAATATACAGAAATTATTAGTGTAAAAAATCTAAAATTTTGTTAGAAATGTTTTGATATTTTTCTTATTTTGCTCAAAACAAATTGTGGGTACACGTTAGAACCGCCTCACCGAGGTGGTTCTAACGAGTACCCACAATTTATATTTTGGAGCAAAAATAAGAAAAATAGATATACTCCTGCATACCCCAATTTTTCTATATAAAAGTGGGGTTAGACATGTCACAGAGATGTTTTCTTGGTGAAGGATTCTTACTTCAATATCCATGTATCATAAGACTTTTGTTTGTCAAAGTTACTATATCAAATTGAGGAAGGCAATGCATTTGTCAGCCAATGAGAATTTAGACATTTCTAGATCTGTACTGCACACTCAGGCCAACTTATTCAAGTCAATCACTTCATGACCTAAGAATCAAAGTCTAACCAATATTGCAAAGAGTAGTATATTCCAGTAGATTGACATGTCAGGACTTTTGAGATGCTTTCCGTTTTGTCTGGCATTCTTGAAAAATTGGCGTCTGATTTCTTCAGCCCATAGTCTTAGATCTTCGGAAACTGTTTTCCTTGGCATTTTCTGAACAAAATACAACTCAGTATGGGTCATTCTGGACTGGCAGACATTACGAAAACTTGCCCATGCAATAAACAAAGATGTTTTGAGCATTAAAAATTGAAATTTTTCAGCTGAAAAATTTTGATATTTTCTTATAAATGTACTTGCTAAAACCTAAATTGTTAGTACTTGTTAGAACCGCTCACAATCTATGTTTTGGAGCAAAAATAAGAAAAATAGGTATACCCCAGCATACCACAGTTTTGCTATATAAAAGTGGGGTTCAAGTGGGTATACATGTCACAGAGATGTTTTCCTGATGAAGGATTCATACTTCAGTTTCCATTTATCATTAGACTTTTGTTTGTTCAAGTTACTAAGTATCAAATTGAGGAAGGAAATGCATTTGTCAGCCACTGAGAATTTAGACATTTCTAGATCTGTACTGCACATTCAGGCCAACTAATCAAGTCAATCACTTCATGACCTAAGAATCAAAGTCTAACCAATATTGCAAAGAGTAGTATATTCCAGTAGATTGACATGTCAGGATTTTTGAGATGCTTTCCGTTTTGTCTGGCATTTCTTGAAAAATTGGCATCTGATTTCTTCAGCCCATAGTCTTAGATCTTTGGAAACTGTTTTCCTTGGCATTTTCTGAACAAAATACAACTCGGTATGGATCATCCTGGACTGGCAGACATTACGAAAACTTGCCTATGCAATAAACAAAGATTTTTTGAGCATTAAAAATTTAAAATTTTCAGCTGAAAAATAAATACTTGCTCAAAACATAGATTCTGAGTACATATTAGAACCGCCCACAATCTATGTTTTGTAGCAAAAATAAGAAAAATATGTATACCCCTGCATACCCCAGTTTCGCTATATAAAAGTGGGGTTCAAGGAGGTATACATGTCACAGAGATGTTTTCCTGATGAAGGATTCTTACATCAGTTTCCATGTATCATTAGACTTTTGTTTGTCAAAAGTTACTAAGTATCAAATTGAGGAAGGAAATGCATTTGTCAGCCAATGAGAATTTAGACATTTCTAGATCTGTACTGCACACTCAGGCCAACTAATCAATCCTAAGAATCAAAGTCTAACCAATATTGCAAAGAGTAGTATATTCCAGTGGATTGACATGTCACGACTTCTGAGGTGCTGTCCGTTTTGTCTGGCATTTCTTGAAAAATTGGCGTCTGATTTATTTAGTCCATAGTCTTAGTTCGGGCTTCAGAAACTGTTTTTCTTGGCGTTTCCAAAACAAATATGACTCAGTATGGATCATTCTGGGCCAGCAGAAAACAATGTTGTTGTTCAAAATTAGCAGCTAGGATTAGCTACGGACAAAGAAGACGAAGTCATTAACCTATGATATTGACTGTTTAGTTATGATCCTCTAAGTGAATATTGTTGATTCTCTCTGTTGGTTTTGATGTTTTCCGTCAAAATATTGTTATTAAGGAAATACTGTGTAGTAATAATAATAATAATAATAATAATAATAATAATAATGACTATAAAGGTTCCTTCACCGATTAGTCACATCGACATAAATAGCTTGAAATCATTATAGTAGTTCATGCCTATTCCCCTACTTACATACACATAGACTCTAGTGGCTAGGCTTACAAGTTTCCTACTGTTATAGACGTTGCCTTAAAATTAGGAACATTTTCATGTTCAAATAGATTTTCATGCTCAACTTGAGTTTCATACTCAACTTTATTTTCATGCTCAACTTGATTTTCATGCTCAACTTGATTTTCATGCTTAGCTTGCTTTTCATGCTAAACTGGATTTTGAGCTCAACTTGACTGAGTTATGAAGTTCATATCTTTCTAAACATTGAAATGCTAATTAGCCTGACACAAAATTAATGTTAAATTATTAAAAATTCTTGATACTGCTGGGCTGTTAAAAATTTCATGCTCAGGTATGTTGAGCATGAAAAAGTATCTTGGATATTGTTGTACAAACTGAAACTGCACTGTCTGACATCTTCCTGGTGATCATTGAGGACAGGATCTGATTATATCCAATTATCACTATAGCTTTATTACATAGCTTCTCTAATGAGCTGGATCATAGGATTATGGGGAGTTCAGCAGTATCTGCAATTGTACTGGAAACCAAGATATTTTCTATTTGTTGCTCTTTATTCTTCCAGACATTTTTTGGTGGTTTAATTTTTAACTGCACACTAATTATTTGCCACCAAGGCTTCCCAGTCCTAATATGAGCCCCGACGCGAGAAAACCGGTCTTCGGGGTTTCCGACCAGGTCTGACACAAACTGACCTGTACAGTCAAAGAAGAAGGCTAAAAGCTTGAAATTTCGGATTTAAGAAGAAGAGAAATTGTACTATCCGTGTAGCGAAAACAAAGGCGCTGATCAGCTTCGCAGTTACTGCGAAGCTGATCTGCGCCTTTGTTTTCGCATAGGCAAAAATCCGTTTTTCTCACGCTGCGGCTCATATATCTGTTAGGTCAAACAGATCCCTGCTGAAAGCCTGGCCTTGAGGGGACAGCTTTTTGAAAATAACCCTGGCTCTTCCCCACCCCCATTTCATTTCATTTCCCTCTTCGTCTGTATAAAGTAAATCTGTTTGTCAAAACCTAGCTTCCCCCATCCTTCTTGGGAGGGAGGACATAGCTACAAATGACTGGTGCAATAAGCACGTGGACATGTATTTGCAACAGCTTATGTTTGTAATATTTCTAATCAACATTAGTGTTTGAGAGCCAAAATGAAAAGTCTTGTCAATATTGAAACTGGTAGTATCGCTTTTTTAAGCATTGCCAACCAGACTGATCAGGGTCTTGAACACTGCTGACAGGATTTTAGTGATCTTGTGCCATCATATAGAGAGACAAACAAAAATGCTTTAAAATTTTCTTGGCTGCAAATGTGACAATGTTGTTTTTGTCATGTGACTGAAAAATCAACATTGTGACAATCCCTAAGCTTTGGTGGGACATTGATAAAACACTTCCATTGGAGGGACTGCATGAGAAAACCGGTCTAATGGGGTTTCCGACCAGGTCCGACACAAACTGGCCTGTACAGTCACTAAAGAGACTATAGATGCTTGAACGTATTTAGGATTTGAGAAGCAGAGAAGTTGTACTTCCGAGAGGCGAAAACAAAGGCACTGATCAGCTGTGCAGTTACTGCACAGCTGATCTGTGCCTTTGTTTTCGCTTTGGCAATTATTCTGTTTTCTCATGGCCCGGCTCATTTAAAACAAGAAAGTATCTATGATGGCATGATCTGGAAGCTTAAGTTCCATGAATAATGATGAATGTGCCATTTTTTTGCTGACAGTAATTAGCATTGTCTTATAGACAAATCAAACAATTTTGTCATTAGCTCGCCTGCACGAAGTGCATAGGGCTATTGTAGTCACCTTGGTTGTGCGCGTTTACGTTTACGTGTGCGTCCGCGTCCGCGTCACACTTTCGGTTAAAGTTTTTTAAAAGCCTATATCTCTTGACCATGTTGATGGATCAAGTTGATACTTTGCATGTTGCTAGATATTGGTCTGAAGTTTTACGCAGTACCATCATGACCCACCCTGGGTGACCTTGAGGTCAAGGTCACAGACTTAGAAATTTTGTGTTTAAGATTTTGGTTAAAGTTTTTTAAAAGTCTATATCTCTTGACCATGTTGATGGATCAAGTTGATACCTTGCATGTTGCTAGATATTGGTCTGAAGTTTTACGCAGTACCATCATGACCCACCCTGGGTGACCTTGAGGTCAAGGTCACAGACTTAGAAATTTTGTGTTTAAGTTTTTGGTTAATGTTTTTGTAAGTCTATAATTTCTTGACCATATTGATGGATTGAGTTGATACTTTGCATGTTGCTAGATATTGGTCTGAAGTTTTATGCAGTACCATCATGACCCACTCTTGGTGACCTTGAGGTCAAGGTCACAGACTTAGAAATTTTGTGTTTAAGTTTTTGATTTAAGTTTTTGTAAGTCTATATCTCTTGACCATGTTGATTGATCGAGTTGATACTTTGCATGTTGGTAAATATTGGTCTGAAGTTTTATGCAGTACCATCATGACCTACCCTGGGTGACCTTGAGGTCAAGGTCACAGACTTAGAAATTTTGTGTTAAATTTTTTGGTTAAAGTCTAAATCTCTTGAACATCATGTTGATGGATAAAGTTGATACTTGCATGTTGATAGATATTGGTCTCGGGTTTTATGCTGTACATCACAACTCACCTGGATGACCTTGAGGTCAGGGTCACGGACTTAGAAGTTTTGTGTTTAAGTTTTGGTTAATGTTTTTATAAGTCTATATCTCTTGAACATGTAGATTGATCAAGTTGATACTTTGCATTGGTCTGAAGTTTTATGTTGTACCATCATGACCCACCTGAGTGACCTTGAGGTCAAGGTCATGGGTCGTAGATTTTAACAGATGTAGTGACAAAGCACAAGTCAGGCGAGCTACGCTGTCCTGCGACAGCTCTTATTTTTGCTTGGCATAATTTCGTAAACATGCTTGGTAAAGATCTGGAAGAGACACATTTTTTTATTCCAAGGGTGTAATTGTTGGACCATGTTTTGGGACACCCCGGAGAATCTTTGATTCTCTTAAAAGGATGCATTTTTTTTGCTCGTGTAATGTATTCACATGTGACATTTATTATAACCCCACCATATTTGCTATCTGTTTATTAAAAAAAGAGCATGCCAACCTTTACATTATGAGGGGGAGCATGGTGGCCTGGTGGTATAGCATCGAACTCCATATTAAGAGATCCTGGGTTTCATCCCAACTCTGGGCGCTGTGTTGTGTCCTTGAGCCAGACATAATACCTGTTAACCGATACTGGTTAATAACCAGAAATCGGTGGCTCTGTCCCCGACATGACTGAAAAATTGTGCACTGGGATGTTATCAATGCAAACAAACAAACAATAAGCAATTCTATGAGAAGTCTCCTTGGAAATTCTTTCTATTTAGTCATACTGGATTATGGGATATTTCGGTCGTTGTACGCCAGAAACTGGCCAGAATTTCATTTATCATTTTGGTTCCAGGAGATTTGTGTCATTGGCCAGATATCAATCTTTGCTTTTTCTTTTGTCACAGTTTTCTTACAATTTACCATGCCAATATTTATGGCAGTATTCAGACAGAAATTTTAAGATCCATTAAGAAAACATGCCCATGCAATATACAGAGATTTTTAAGTTGTAAAAAATGAAAATTTTCAGAAGAAAAATTTCGATATTTTTCTTATTTTTGCTCAAAACATAGATTGTGGGCACACGTTAGAACCGCCTCGGCGAGGCGGTTCTAACGAGTACCCACAATCTATGTTTTGGAGCAAAAGTAAGAAAAATAGGTATACCACTGCATACCCCAGTTTTACTATATAAAAGTGGGGTTTTAGGGGGTATACATTGCACGGACATGTTTTCCTGATGAGTGAGCAGTCCAGGCAGGAGCATAGTGGAGTGAAAATAAGGAGTACGCTTTTTGTTAATGTGTGGCTGTTGGTACGTAGAAAACTGTTTAAGGAGGTTAAAAACCCCATTTTTCTGGCGCAAAGCCGTACGCACATGCATATATGCATACATGTAGCTACGCCCCTGCCAGGGGTTAAGATGGTTAAGATGTTTATAAGATTTTCCCATTAAGCTTAATGGGATCCAGTTAGAGTGATCCAAACTGATCATTATAGTTTTAAAATTTCCAGGAACGCTCAATCATGGATTGATCCTGGTGCCATAAGAATTAATGTCATGATATTTAATTTCTGAGAAATTTAAGAATGAATCTACATGTATTTCCGTATATGAATATATATTGAATATGTAGAATTTTTCAGTGATAACAACAGTTCAATGGTACTTGAGATTTGGATGTAAATGAATGAATGAATGAATGAATGAATGAATGAATGAATGAATGAATGAATGAATGAATGAATGAATGAATGAATGAATGAATGAATGAATGAATGAATGAATGAATGAATGAAAGCTTTGGAGGCTTAACAGTATCCGGAAATCTTTTCTGAAATGTGAGCGATGTGTAACTCGACATGCATCACTCCGATTTTAAGATGATGTTTTTTGCAATTTGGGACGGGAACAACAAAAAAGTATGGAAAAAAGTTTTAAAGGAAATTGAAATTTTCAGGTTTGGAACATTGATGGAAATATTTAGGCCCATGCTGCAGAACATGATAAAAGTCTTGAGACAAGACAGTGTGGAACTATGAAAACGTAAAACTAAATTACTGTCAAGTTTGATGTAGAGTGTCTAGAACAAGTTAATAAATGAGCCACCTCGTGGGAAAACCAACGATGTGGTTTCCGAACAGGTCCGACACAAATCAGGCTGTACAGTCACAGAAGCAGGCTAGAAGCTTGAAATTTTGGAGTTAAGTAGAGGAGGAATTGTACAATCCATGTAGCGAAAACAAAGGCGCTGATCAGCTTCGCGGTTACCGCGAAGCTGATCTGCGTCTTTGTTTTCGTCTATGCAGATTGTTGGTTTTCCCACGAGGCGGCTCAAATGATGAAATGAATTCGGAAATGTATAATATTACATTAACCATTGCAAAGACAAAAATTTGAATGAGATATGGAGGGTCAAAAGGATAAAACTATGATGCTGAAACTGAACAAAACAGGAACAACTTTGAGTGTTAAAGACAAAACATATAACATATAAGTGGGAAAAGATGAGATTAATCAGAGAGGATGCACATAACAGACAAAGTGTATGAAGACATTCAAACAAAGTACATTACATGTACTTGTTATCGATATAAAGAAAAAAATGACACAGGACATGAACAAGCCTGGAAAAGCATTTGTATATATACCAGGTCCTAAGGGTTGAGAACAAAAAAGTGGATGATTTGTGATGAGAAAACTTTGGAAAAACATTAACTTGGATAAGAATCATAATGGAGAAAAAAAATTGAAATCTAATTAAATTAGACTTTAAAAGTATTGGACAAAAATGGGTACGAGATATAATATGAAAGGTGCGGGGAAGACATGGCATTGTTTGTGTTGTTGGTGTGCTGCTGTTGATGATGATAGTAATGAAAGAAGGTAAGTAACTCTTGTTATTTTATAGGTTTTTAGTTCACCTGAGCCGAAGGCTCACAGTTGAGCTTATAGTATACCCATGCTCCGGCCAATCAAATTCAAATTTCATGTGGAGCATCCTTAGGGAGGGGGAACAAAAGTTTGTATAAATGGTGCAGGTCACATGACCAAGATGGCCGTCAGGGCTATAAATAGCAAAAACCTTTAAAAATCTTCTTCTCCAGAACCAGAAGGCCTATGATTTTGAAACTTGGCATGAAGCATCAGGCTATGGAGCTCTACAAAGGTTTTATAAATCATGACCCTGGGATGACCTATTTTACGGCAAGGTCAACTTAGGTCGCCCATGAATTTGAAAGGGAAAAAAATTGGAAAATGTCATTTAATGGCAGAAAACTTGCTAGGAATGAGCGAATGGACAGAAGATTTATGTTTATGCAAATATTTTGGGCCCAGGGGGTTGTCTGCCCCTGCCCCAGGGCTATATACATGTATATGACCAAAATATTCAAACATCTTCTTATCAGAAACCGCTTGGCCAATCAAAGCCAAACTTTATGTGGAGCATTCTTAGGAAGAGGGAATGAAAGTTTATATAAATGGTCAAGGTCACATGACCAAGATGGCCGCCATGGCTATAAATAGCAAAAACCTTTCAAAATCTTCTTCTTCAGAACCAGAAGGCCTATGATTTTGAAACTTGGTATGAAGCGTCTAGGAATTGAGATCTACAAAGTTTGTATAAATCATGACGCTGGGATGACCTTGACCTATCTTATGGCAAGGTCAACTTATGTGGCCCATGCAATTGAATGGGGAGAAATAAGAAAATGTCAATTAATTGGGAGAAACTTGCTAGGAATGAGCAAAAGGACAGAAGATTTATGCTAATGATAATATTTTAGGCCCAGGGGGTTGTCTGCCCCTGCCCTGGGGCTATATACATGTATATGACCAAAATATTTGAACATCTTCTCTAAAACTGCTTGGCCATTCAAAGCCAAACATTACCTGGAGCATCCTCAGGAAGAGTGAATGAAAGTTTGCATAAATAGTCATGGTCACGTGACCAAGATGGCCACCATGGCTATAAATAACAAAAATCTTAAAAAATCTTCTTTTTCAGAACCAGGAGGCCTATGATTTTGAAACTTGGCATTTTGTATCAGTCATGACCCTGGGATGACCTTGATCTATTTTACGGCAAGGTCAACTTACGTAGGTCGCCCATGCATTTGAATGGGGAAAATTGTTAAAATGTCATTTGAGGGCAAAACTTGCAGTAAATTGGCAAATGGACTGAATTTTCATGATTTGAAAAGACATTGACCCTGCTACCATTGTAGTCAAACAAGTTTATTAGTAGATATCTCAGGTCTCAGGTGAGCGTTTATAGGACCAGTGGTCCTCTTGTTAATGGTTGCTGTCTTGATGATCAGGGAGCATGGGGACTAAGTGGTAGAGCCATGGACTCTGGAGTTAGAGAGCTGGATCCAATCCCATTTTGAAAACATGTCCATGCAATAAACAACTGACTAACCATCTGATAATTGGTGAACCACTCAGGTCTGAGTCATATAAGCCTTTTTGGTTTAGTTGGGTGGGACTTAAAGCACTTGTTGGATGTCATGACATCCTCATTTTGGGTAAAAGTCCCATAAAATGGAAGCAACGTCCCGACATGGCCATGGCTGTTGACTTGGACGTTAAGCATAACAAACAAACAATGTTTTGGATAAAAAGTAAGAAAAACTAGGTATACCCTTATAAACCTCATTTTTTCTATATAAATGTCGGGTTAAAGGGGGTATATAATACATGGGCATGTTTGTGTGATGCTACTGCTGTTGATTTGTACTTCAGCAAGAAGAAAAGCCAGGTTTCAAACTCGGCAGAATTTTTCATGACATGGCTTTTATGGCTTGTGTGGTATGAGACAGGGTACACAACTCCAATAGTTTTGCTGATTATCACCAGGTTGAGATAACTTCCCTTGTATTTACAAAAAGTAGTTTCCCCTTTAACAAACAAAACAAACAAAAAAATATATATAATAATAATAAATAAATAAATCATTTTTGGCCCTTTTGTTAAAAAAGGAAAGGACTAGCCTGAGCATTGCAGTGTTGACAAACTTTTTTGTCCTCAAAATCTTAGAAAATTGGGTATCTGGCAAAAAGCTTGATGCAAATTCATTGATGAAGAATTCGTCTAGGCCTGACAGTTGATTTATCACCGTTAGCTAGGTCAGAGGGTAAGAGATGAGGTGTCAGAAATATTGGTAATTTATTGATATACTTTCCATCCAATTCTACCATTGACAAATTTTGGCAAATAGTTCTGATACAGATACTTTTATTAAAACAAGTTCTAAACTGAAGCCATCCTGGCTAGTTCACTTGATTGCCAGCATAACAGTTCATCTTAGCTCCCAGCCTGGGGACCTAAATACCCAGGGTGTGGGCCAAGATACCCCAAAGAAATTTTGGCTCATGCGCGTCCAGCTATCGGTTGGTACCCAAACCCCCTTGGGTCATCTTGCCTGGCAGGGGCCAAGATAAACTGATTATATATAGACCGATTCAATTCCTTGGCTTGATGCATAGTACTTTTAGTTGTCATTTACTGGTGAAATAATAATAATAATAATAGACTTTATTTTCAGAGGGTTACATATTTAGCACCAAATGCAAGCTAATCTTCCATGAGGCCCTCCTTGAAAGAATAAGCAATGAGGACTGGTAAACTTTTGTCAGGCAAATTGCCAATACAACCAATACTAATTGTACATTTCTTTTGCCATGAACTGACAAAATTTTAATGCAAGGCCAAAGAAAAGTACTTATCATGAGGGTCGATCTTGGGTCCACACCATCTGCTTTACTACAGAAAGAGTTATTGTGCCAGCATGTTTGTCAGTAGTTGCAAATGGTTGGTTGGTTATGTCCATAAACCATATCTACATTTTGTTGACCAGCTGACTTCCAAAATATAATTTATCATCCTTTCTTTATGCCAAACTGTTGTTTGATGACTTTTAAAGCCCTTTCTTATCTAGGCTGTGACATATTATTCATGTTTGAAATATACTTGAAAATGATACTGCATAAAATTAAACAAACCAGAGATATATAACTACATTTGAGCTTTGTTGTTAAAAAATCTGCTTTAGAAAATGGGTGATCAGTATGAGCAATTATGCTGTCTATTTAGCATGTTTGTTGATCTCAAGTTTTAGAGATTGTATCAAATGCTCGTTATTACATCGACTGAAATCAGTTTCCGCAACTTCACAAAATGGCTTGCGTCTTCTCCGATCAGAAAACTAGAGAGGTCTTGCCATCAGGAGTCCCTCATAACTCTAGTAAAAGTTTAAAAGTTTATATAAAATAGAGATCATTTGGTTACAAATGATGTCAAATTGTGTAATTTTCACACTGGAGTAAAATTTACAATGGATATATGAGCCGCGATGCAAGAAAACTGGTTTTCAGGGTTTCTGACCAGGTCCTACACAAACTGGCCTGTACAGTAACAGAAGGTGGCTAGAAGCTTGAAATTTCAGATTTATGAAGAAGAGAAATTGTACTATCCGTGTAGCGAAAACAAAGGCGCTGATCAGCTGCGAAGCTGATCTGCGCCTAAAAATCCGGTTTTCTCATGACTTAGCTCATTTATAGAAGTAGTAAAATAAGGAAGAATATTATTACTCTCTGAATTATGGCTTTGGATATAAAATTTGCGTAGAACCAGCAATTGTACTCTAAAAATGAGCCTTATCCTCAGAAAATCTGTTTTCAGTTTTGCATGTGTGCTTTAAAAGAACTGTGTTGCTACATGTGAGCACCAGATTTTTGCCTATGCGAAAACAAAGGCGCAGATCAGCTGTGCAGTAAATGCACAGCTGATCAGCTCTTTTGTTTTTCGCTACACAGATAGTACAATTCCTCCTCTAGTTTCACACAAAATTTCAAGATTCTAGCTTTCTTCTGTGGGCGTGTAATTGCCAGTTTGTGACGGACCTGGTCGGAAACCCTGAAGACCGCTTTTGTTACGACGGGGCTCATGTATAACAAGATGATTTTGTGTTCTGCTATTGAATTAGGGGATCACAGCTTATGTTTTAAACTCAAAATGCCATTTCATCAGGAAAACATGTCCGTGAAATGTATACCCCCTTAAACCCCACTTTTATATAGAAAAACTGGAGTTTAAGGGGGTATACCTTTTTTTCTTATTTTTGCTCCAAAACATAGATTGTGGGTACTCGTTAGAACCGCCTCTAACGTATACCACAATCTATGTTTTGAGCAAAAATAAGAAAAATATCAAAATTTCTACTGAAAATTTTAATTTTTTACAATTTTTAAAATCTGTGTATGTTGCATGGGCATGTTTTTGTAATGTTCTGAGGCTGTAACCAGGGCTAGTTTGATTTAATACATCAAAAGCTGACATTGACAAATACTGGTTAAGAAAAGTCAAAAATCAAATTTGGAAATCTTTTAAAGGATATATACATGTGACAGACTTTATGAGCCGCATCGTGAGAAAACCGGATTTTTGCCTATGCGAAAACAAAGGCGCAGATCAGCTTCGCGGTAACCGCGAAGCTGATCAGCGCCTTTGTTTTCGCTACACGGATAGTATATTTCCTGTTCTTCTTATATCCGAAATTTCAAGCTTCTAGCCCGCTTCTGTGACTGTACAGGTCAGTTTGTGTCAGACCTTGTCGGAAACCCCGAAGACCGGTTTTCTCGCGTCGCGGCTCATTTGGAAACCTTTTAACATGCTAAAGGGGTATATTGTATTCCTCAAGAATACTGAAGCACATATCAGTTTACTTGTGGATAACTACATGTAATACATGTATTCAGAAAAGTTTTTCTGAGAAAGCTATCAGTTTTGAAAAAATGTCATAAAACGAGAAGTGGCAGTTAGACAGGTGTTATCTCGCTGGTGGAACATTTTAAATTTGAATTTCCTTCAATGCGATAGATCTGAGAAGCCAAATAGGGAGAGTGATTAAACAAAGCAGGAAATTCTTGGATTTGAAATTCCAAATAGGGAAATTTAATCAAAAATAGAAGGATCCCTCTACAAAATTCATTGGATAACTTATCAGATGAAGCTACATTTTCCAGCAAATATGTGATATTTTATTCTTGAAGTACAGTAATTTCATGCCATATGCAGTCTTTTGAAATTGGACTAAACAAGCACAAATTCATTGATTGGAGCTACATTTGCAAGCAAGCATGTGATACAAGTTTTCGAGAATATTCATGTCATTAAAACCTTTTGAATTCAGACTATAATATATTACAAGACATTGGAGCTACATTTTCCAGGAAATATGTGAGCTGCAACGCAAGAAAACCTGTCTTTGGGGTTTCTGACCAGGTCTGACACAAACCAACTTGTACAAGCACAGAAAAGAGCTAGAAGCTTGAAATTTCGGATTTAAGTAGAAGAGGAATTGTACAACAAAGTCGCTGATCAGCTTCGCGGTTACCTCGAAGCTGATCTGCGTCTTTGTTTTTGCATATGCAAAATGATTGTTGGTTTTCCCATGTGGCGGCTCATGTGATACAAATCTTGAAGTATATTCATGTCATGTTCAGGACATATTCAAAAACATCTCTTGGGAAATACATGTAATTCTGCTTGCAGACAAATACATTATATTATTATTCCACCATAATCACCCTATTTACCAGTGATTCTTACAGCACAGATTGATGCAGCGTCACATATGCTTGACAAAATGCAGTGCAGTGAGTTGAAGCATGATTGATTGTGCTTCAACCTACAGCAAAGAGTTTAATGATTGGCTATAGCCATTTGCAAAATTGATATTGCTTCACTGTATGTTGTTGCCCAATCAACACACACTTTTTGTGATGTGCCATGTAATGTTGCATCAATCTGCACTGTATGAAATTTGGTTGCATTAAGGGTACATAATACAAGGTGATAATACTCATGATGCTGGGCTCATTGTTTGTTCGTGTTGAGGCTTAATGTCCCAGTCAACAATTTTTCAGTCATGTTGGGATGGGCCAATGCTTCCTGGATTTAACCAGTACCTGCTTGGGCTCATCTACCACACCAGTTATCCAGAAACAACCAATCCGAATGGGAACAACTAACATAGGTGGAATCAATATAAGTCTGTAGATACAAATATCTGTGTGGGAACAACTTGCCACGGGTCAGACTGATCAAAGACAAGCTGTTCCCAGACAGGTATTTACTCCCTATTTATTTGTAATTTATTGATTTCATCTGCATTGTTTGTTCTCAGTTATGCTGATTGTCTCTGGATAACTGGTGTGCCTTGTCTCCAGTCTGAAATCTGTCGACAGTTTGGTTCCATGCCTGGTCTAAAATTCAGGCAGTTTTTCTGTTAATTTTTTGCTGATGCATAAATGAGCCGCATTGTGAGAAAACCGGATTTTTGCCTAGGCGAAAACAAAGGCGCAGATCAGCTTCGCGGTAACCGCGAAGCTGATCAGCGCCTTTGTTTTCGCTACTCTGATAGTACAATTCCTCTTCTACTTAAATCCGAAATTTCAAGCTTCTAGCCTGCTTCTGAGACTGTACAGCCCGGTTTGTGTCGGACCTGGTCGGAAACCCCGAAGACCGGTTTTCTCGCGTCGATGCTCAAATGTATGAATATAGGTCTGCTTCTGTGTTGAATGTCAGACAAATTTAAGATAATATGAGCCTCATCATGAGAGAACCTGTCTTTGTAGTTCCAGTTTACATGTAAACCTAGTTGATCAGAAGTTCTTGAATGATATTATCAGGTTCGAAGCAGGATTTGTCGGGAAGCATGCAATTTTTTCTTATTATTAGTCAGATTGGAAGGGTACTATTAGCCTGGTCTGCTTAAGACTCACAATAGGTTTTGTCATAGTGAGGCCTATACACATTTATTTTAAATTGTTGTGTCATGCAAGGGCTTGACAGATTCAAGGAATAAAACTTTTTGTGTGAAATTTTAGAGAAAAAGCTGGATTTGTATTCTGAAAGTGCAGAATTTTAGGATTTGTTGCATTGTTTTGTTCTTTTATGTGTACAGTTTTTAAGAAACTCAACATGTGTGTGACATTTATGATATAATTTTCATGACATTGGGAAGTTTAGAAAATTGTTTTTTATTTTGATCCGTGACAAGCTCTAAGTAGCACAAATCTTGATTTATAGAAATCAAGACCGCAAAATATAGGCTGTTTAACTGCATGAAATCTTTAATGGATCATTTATAAATTGATCCATACCCTTTTAAGATGTATTTAGTATGATTTATTTTTTACATATTTTTTAAAGGCTTAACTACCGACTTCCAACCAAAAATGTAGGGAGTACTGTGTCTATTGGTAAAGTGACGGAGTTCATTACGAAAACTTGCCCATGCAATATACTGAGATTTTTTTAGCTTTAAAAATTGAAAATTTTCAGCTGAAAAATTTTGATATTTTTCTTATTTTTGCTCAAAACATAGATTGTGGGTACACGCAGAGGCGGTTCTAACGAGTACCCACAATCTATATTTTGGAGCAAAAATAAGAAAAATATGTAAACCCCTGCATACCCCAGTTTTGCTATATAAAAGTGGGGTATAAGGGGGTATACATTACACGGACATGTTTTCCTGATGTCGGAAGAGAGTTCCTTGATTTGAAACCGCCTACAATACCCAGATAGCATTGTCTCTGTCTCCACATGACTGCAAGAACTGTTTACTGGGGCATTACTTGAAAACCATCAGGGCCACGTCATGAGAAAACCGGACTTTTGCCTATGTGAAAATTAAGGCGCAGATCAGCTTCGCAGTAACTTTGTTTTCGCTACTCAGATAGTACAATCCCTCTTCTTCCTAACTTGTCTGAATTTTCTTCCAGCTGTCTTCTGTGGCTGCACAGACATCGTCGGAAACCCTCAAGACGGGTTTTCGCGTGTCGTGGCTCATCAAAACATACAATGAAGATACTGATCAGACTGCTGATCTCCTATCAATGTTTCTATTTTTCTATGGCAGCCACTCAATTTGTCACATGAGTCACCACACGAGAAAGCCACAGTCTTCGGGGTTTCCGACCAGGTCAGACACAAATCTGCCTGTGCAGCTGCAGAAGATGGCTAGAAGCTTGACATTTTGGATTTAGGAAGAAGAGGAATTGTACTATCTGAGTAGCGAAAACAAAGGCGCTGATCAGCTGTGCAGTAACTGTTATTGACCTGGGCCATTGTTTTCGCATAGGCAAAAATTAGTTTTTTTCATGACATAGCTCATTATGAAGGCGCTTATTAAATTGAATGACAAAATTGCCATTAACTTTTGAGATGACAAATTTATGTAATTCTCTTCCATTAGAAATTGAGGACTGTAATAAATTTTACTAATTACTAAAAAGTAACATATGAGCTGCCGTCATGGGAAAACCAACAATTTGCATAGGAGAAAACAAAGACGCAGATCAGCTTCGCAGTAACCGCGAAGCTGATCAGCGCCTTTGTTTTCGCTACACGGATAGTACAATTCCTCTACTTTCTAAATCCAAAATTTCTAGTCTCTAGCCATCTTCTGTGACTGTACAGCCTGGTTTGTGTCACACCTGTTCGGAAACCACATTGTTGGTTTTCCCATGAGGAGGCTCAATTATCAAGGCTGCTAAAATATGAGCCGCCTCATAGTGTGGTCTCCGAACAGGTACGACACAAACCGGTCTGTGCAGTCACAGAAGCAGGCAAGAAGCTTAAAATTTCAGATTTAAGAATAAGAGGAAATGTACTATCCGTGTAGTGAAGACAAAGGCGATGATCAGCTTTGCGGTAACCGCGAAGCTGATCTGCATCTTTGTTTTCGCATATGCAAATTGTTGTTTTTCTCATGAAGCGGCTCATATATTAAATTTTATTTATTAGATCTTTTTCAACATTTTTATAATTATTTTTTCCAACCTTGAATCAGTGTCTTTGGTTCTTTGGTTGCAATAAATAAAACTGAAAGATTGAAAGATAAAAATATAGATAGAAAAAAAAAAAAAAGCCTAATGCATATTCAAGGTGAAAGATTGTGGGAAATTGAGAACAATTTTTGCCGTGTTTGCAAATTAAGTTGGAAGTCATGCAGGATATTAAAAGATAATGCAGTTTTCTGCAATTAAGATAAAGTTTA
The DNA here is from genome assembly GCA_964017185.1 of Rugalucina vietnamica. Taxonomy (NCBI): domain Eukaryota; kingdom Metazoa; phylum Mollusca; class Bivalvia; order Lucinida; family Lucinidae; genus Rugalucina; species Rugalucina vietnamica. The sequence goes on along the minus strand of OZ024882.1, from coordinate 2,754,837 downwards.
AAAACCATGAAATTTAATGCAAAACTAGTTGTGAAGAGAAACACAACATTACGAAGACACGTCCATGGGATATATAGAATTTTTTCTTCAGTTGTAAAAATTGAAAATTTTCAGTAAAATTCTTTTGATATTTTTCTTATTTTTGCTCAAAATATAGATTGTGGGTACACGTTAGAACGAGTACCCACAATCTATGTTTTGGAGCAAAAATAATAAAAATAGGTATACCCCTGTATACCCCAGTTTTGCTATATAAAAATGGGGTACAAGGGGGTATACATTACATGGAAATGTTATCGTGATGAGCACATTCTGTGCAATATTTGTGAAGGAACCTGTTTGAAAATGTTAAAGCTATCATATGCAGTTGGAATATGCACAACACGCTAATACTTTGAGTTATTTTCGGTGTGACGAATAACAAAATGTACAACATCAAGATACATGTACAAGTTTTTCTTCTCATTATTTTTAATGCCAAAGGTGGAAGATTATGTATATTCAATAATGATAGATCTGATAATTTGCAGAGAAAAGAAAAAAAAATACATTCAAGTTTATGGATGAACACTCCTTTGAGAATTTGCCAAAGAAGAATATTCCTGATGCTCTCCCAGAAATTCAGAAATGATAGTTTTTGCTCTGCAATTATCATCTGATTGGAAATGAGCCTTCGCGTGAGAAAACCAACAATCTCGGTTTCTGACCAGGTCCGACATAAACCAGCATGTACAGCTACAGAAGAAGGCTAGAAGCTCCAAATTTTGGATTTAGGAAGAAGAGAAATTGTACTATCTGTATAGTGAAAACAAAGGCGCTGATCGGCTAACCACGAACCTGGTCTGTGCCTTTGTTTTCGCATAGGCAGATTGTTTGTTTTCTGTTGCGGTGGCTGAAATACCATTGACATTTCAGAGTAGTTTGTTGGTATATTTACATAAACATATATCGGAACCAATATAGTGCCATTTAGGAACTGATATTATTTGCTTTCGTAGACTTTTTAATGGAATTTATTATGCATAGGTTGTGTTCATTGTTATGCAGTTATGTTATTGGAAATGTCACTGATACATTAGCCCAGGGAAATGGAAGTCTTGTGCGTGAAATTTTTTTTTTGAGAAATAACATTGCTTTTGTTTCATGCAGCATTTAAACAGGATGGAATTCAAATGTTCAAATAATTTAAATTCTTCTTGGATAATTTTTGAAATGGAATTTAACCCACATTTGACGAATGGATTTTCCCATGATTATCAATTGGATGAGTCTACTTTCATTTTGAGGGGCGTCAGGAAGGAGTTTTAAATTTTATTCAATATTTCGATGAAAATTCTCTAAGCAAACAGAATAGCCCCAGATGGGACGCCGCGTTCTGCGGCGTCACATCTGGGGCTATTCTGTTTGCCTATGTCCCATAAAAGGGACGCCAGCTTAAATGAGTTAATCAGAAAGGGAAAGTTATAAGGATTATCTCCCTTTGACCACAGAACTGTCAAGATCTAAACTCCCTGTGTGTTAATTTTGTGAGTCTGGTCAATGTTGCGGACCAAAATTAGGCTGCTATTGGCAAAATTCTTTTAAATCAAGAGACAACCAACACAACTGAGTACAACAAACAAACATACCTGTCTGGGAACAACTTCAGCTGCATCATTCTGATCAATTGCAAGTTGTTCCCAAACAAGTATTTACTCCCTATTGTCAATATTGGGCCTTCAGGTGGGAAAACCAACAATCTGGGTTTCCGACCAGGTCTGATACAAACCAGGCTGTATGGACACAGAAAACAGCTAGATGGTTTAAACTTCAGATTTAATAAGAAGAGCTATTATACTATCCTTGTAGCGAAAACAAAGGCGCAGATCAGCTGTGCAGTTACTGCACAGCTGATCTGCGTCTTTGTTTTCGCATATGCAGATTGTTTGTTTTCTGATGCGGCAGCTCATAATAATATATTGATTTCCTACATTGGTTGTTCTCTGTTGCGTTGGTTGTCTCATGATAACAAGTGTGGAGTAAGCTTGTCTGTTGTGGAGATGCAGTGTCTGGCACATACAAGCTAAGAAATGTGGGAAAAGGCAGAACCATGTCTGTATCATTGACAAATAATGGTTAAAACAATACATAATGTAAACTATACAAAACAAATATTTATTCAAGACCTAGAATGTCTATCTATTATGTAGCATTCCAAGTAGCATCACTGCATAGAAAAAAGGAGATTATTTGTTTTAGAATTTAGTTTTAATGTTCCACTGAGTAATTGGGGAGTGTGGTAACCAAGTGGTTAAAGTAACTGGCTCCGAATCCAGAAGTCAGAAAATCAGACGCCACTGGCGCTGAGCTGTGTCCTTATGCTAGACTAATTAAAATTCTCCATAGTGATAGTTACTGTTATGCCAAAGAAGCAGTGGCTCCAGCCTGACATAAATGAAACATTATTGGCTGGGATGTTAAACCATAGCCAAATCAAATAAGTGGCGGGTCATAATGGTTTCCTTCTTAAGTCATTGAATTAATTCTTGTTATTGGGGCATTCTAACCTGTCTAAGTATTTTTTACTTATCATTCTAATTAAATAATATGTTTTAGTGAAATGTGTAACTTAATTCTTGGGTGGGCTATTTGAATTTAATGATGGTGACATGAAATGAGCCACGTCATGAGAAAACCAGAGTTGCACCAGTGCGATAACAAAGACACAGCTGATATCAGCATCTTTGTTTTCACCACACGGATAGTACAATACCTCTTCTTCTTTGATCCTAAATTTCAAGTTTCAAACTATCTTCTGTGAAGTGCGGGTTTGTGCCGGAACTGGTCAGTAACCCAGAAGACGGGTTTTCCGGTGACACGGCTCAAATCATACTGAAACCTGAGTCAAATATCTTACTGTTCACTTTGCTTTTGTACTGAAATACTATCTTCTTTTATTTAAATTAAATGATGGTTTAATGGTATGTCATCATCATTGAGCAGGCCTGCCAAGGAAATATGTCACACTGGTTATCCAGAGACAACAGACTGGAAACTGGGAACAACCAACGCATATAAAATCAGTGTGAGATTGTAATATTCAAATACCTGTATGGGAACAACAGTTACTGTCCACAGATTATTCCGATCTGTGGTAAGTTGTTGCCAGACAGTTATTTATTACCTGTTGTCGCAAATTGATTTTATCCGCGTTAGTTGTTCTCGTTTGCGGTGGTTGTTTTAGGATAACCAACGTGAAATGTGTCTTTTGAGGTTTCTGATCATGGTGCAACACTAACTACATGTACCTTGATTATTTTTGTTTAAAAAAAAAAAAAAAAAAAAAAAAGAAAGAAAGAAAGAAATTCTTTAATTTTTGTAGATACAAAAATGGGGTCTAACTTAGAATTAGTTTTCTCTTTTTTTCTCATCACAAAAATTAAGAGCTAGATATTTTAAGATGAGAGACGAGTGTACCTAAAAACAGTAATCCACTCGGGATGCATGATAACTTGTAAGTGGATCTGTAAGTGGACCTTAAGTGCATGTCATTTTGAATATGAATTATGTTAGATATGTGAATTGATAGATAAAATGATTGATAAGTGCTCTGGCATAATTTTTACCAGTTTATATGTCATTTATGTTCCCATGGAAAATAAGGACATTTTTGTTCTTTGGATTTAAAAAAGTGTTTTACTTTTTAAAGCAATTTTTAAGTTATGTTACGTGTAGAAGAAAGTGCTGTTGTTTTATTTCAAAATAAGGACATTTTTGTTCTTTGGATTTAAAAAAGAGTTTTACTTTTTAAAGCAATTTTTAAGTTATGTTACGTGTAGAAGAAAGTGCTGTTGTTTTATTTCTGGATTTAATAACCCATATTAGCCACGACGCAAGAAAACCGGTCTTTGGGGTTTCTGACCAGGTCTGACACAAACCAACCTGTACAGTCAAAGAAGCAGGCTAGAAGCTAAAAAATTTGGATTTAAGAAGAAGATCTGTACTATCTGTGTAGCGAAAACAAAGGCTCTGAAGATCAGCTTTGCAGTAATGCGAAGCTGATCTGCGCCTTTGTTTTCGCATGGGCAAAAATCCGGTTTTCTCACGATGCAGCTCATATTATAAGCTTCTACTAGGAAAATTAAATTTAGGAATTAATATACAATGGGATTGTGATATTTGTGCTATTCATTTGTGCTGAATAGAAAAATATTGTCCTGGATTGTAGAAGAGAGACAAGACTGTATCTAATGTTATCAGTTTCAGTAAGGATTATCTCCCATTAGCTGTGTTGTGACAGAGGACAAATTATCAGATTCTGCGACAGTTCTTGAAAATTCTCAAAAATATGACTGTTAAGCTTTGTCACAAGAAAACTTGTCTTTGGGGTGTCCAACAATAATGGCTGTATATTTCCAGTGAAAGCTGTGGTTCCTAATGAATGTCATTAGAAAGAAGAGGGATTGTAGTATCTTTGGACTGTTCAGCTGTGCCATATCACATAGCTTGCATGCAGCTTTGTTCATCCCCACATGTAAAGCACAGGTTTTCTCATGCCATGGTTTAAATTTGCATTAGAAAAGAAAAAAAAATATTGGTGTAGACTGAATTTTTTCCACATATTGATTTTAAGAGCAAGAGATCCAGGAAATGTACAGAAGAAAATGAGTGAAAATGAGTCAAAGATTTAAAACAGAGAGATTTAATTTAATATAAAAACAAGCCTTCAATCTCTAAAAATTACCGACTTGTTTCTAAAATTGGAAATAATACTACAGTAACAGCTATAGCAAGGACACACTGAAAAGTTGAAGATGAATCGGCCCGCAAGGTCTAGGAGTTACACGATAAGTGGTTCGAGCCCTATGGAGTATTGTTATAATGAGTAAGTTTTATGCGAATCACCTCCCGCTCTTATTGATAGTTCTGTTTGTGAAGCATGGTGGTCTTGTGGTACAGTGTGTAACTCAGATTACGAAAGTCTTGGTTTTGAACGCCAATGTAATGTGTCCTTGAGCAAGACACATTAGCTCACCATAGTACATGTTAATACCGAACCCCAGCAGTTTGTGTCATAGAAAGACACAGAATGACCAGGAATGACATGCCAGTAGAAGAGGAATTCTGTTGAAATGGTTGGGCTGATAGTTAATACGTAGGAAAGCAATGGCTCCATGCCGTCATGACTAAAATATTGTTGACTGGGATGTAAAACTTCAACGAAACTGAAATGATTTATTGTAATGTTATATGGGAATCTTCAAACTAATGACGATGGGGGTTTAAGGTGGTGGGACAAACCATTGTTCTTCAGTGCATACTACTTTGAGTAATTTATCAGTGCTAAGTACATGTCCATTGAGTCACATCGTGAGAAAACCAACAATGTGGTTTTCAAACAGGTCTTGCACAAACTCAGAAGATGGCTAGAAACTTCAAATTTTGGATTTTGACGGTAGAGGAAATGTACTATTCGTATATTGAAAACAAAGGCGCTGATCAGCTTCGCGGTTACCCCGAAGCTGATCAGTGTCTTTGTTTTCGCATATGCAGATTGTTGGTTTTCTCATGATGCGGCTCCATGCAGATTGTTTGTTTTCTCATGATGCAGCTACACTATTACTGTAACACCAAAACATTAAATTTTAGCCCATGAAAAAGATGAACAATATCTGTAGCAGCATTATTGCAGATTTCAAAAGCTTAAAAATCTCAGAACTGTTCATAAATCTCAGCAATTTTTTATAATGGAGGCGTATAATTCATTTGGAGCTATTTTGAAAGAATTTTCTGAAAGCAACACTTGAAATAGGAGCAATTTGTTGCCATAATTTGTTTTAGATTCCTCAAGCCAGTTTAAATTGCAGTTTGTTTGGAAAATAAATGAGTTATTCTATTTTAGCCAATCAATGAATGCTAATCCTGTTGCCTGTACTTTAGTGCCTGATGCCACTTAAATAGGCATCAACTGGAGAATCACCCTCTTTTTATGTCCCCCCAACCGAAGGTGGGGGACATATTGTTTTTGGTGCGGTTCCCGTCGGCGTCGGCGTCGGCGTCCGCGTCGGCGTCCGCGTCCGCGTAGCTTCTTTCTTACGCGATATCTTTTGAACCAGTGGATGGATTTTGACCAAACTTGCATAGATACATGGTTGGGAGGGGGGAAAGATTTGATTAGATTTTGGTGACCTTGACCTCATTTTCAAGGTCACCAGCCCATGAAAACTGATCAAATTAGGTTTTCCGACGCGATATCTTCTGAACAAATGAATGGATTTTGAGCAAACTTGCACAAGAGCATTGTTGGGAGGAGGCTCAGAGTTGATTAGATTTTGGTGACCTTGACCTAATTTTCAAGGTCACGAGTCCATAAAAACTGTTGAAATTAGTCTTTCCAACTCAATATCTTGAAAACCAATTGATGGATTTTGACCAAACTTGCACAGAAGCATTGTTGGGAGGAGGCTCAGAGTTGATAAGATTTTGGTGACCTTGACCTAATTTTCAAGGTCACAAGTCCATAAAGAATGTTGAAATTAGTCTTTCCAACGCAATATCTTGTAAACCGATTGATGGATTTTGACTAAAGTTGCACAGAAGCATTGTTGCGAGAAGGCTCAGAGTTGATTAGATTTTGGTGACCTTGACCTAATTTTCAAGGTCACGAGTCCATAAAAAATGTTGAAATTAGTCTTTCCAACGCAATATCTTATAAACCAATTGATGGATTTTGACCAAACTTGCACAGAAGCATTGTTGGGAGAAGGCTCAGAGTTGGTTAGATTTTGATGACCTTGACCTAATTCTGAAGGTCATGAGTCCATAAAACTGTTGAAATTAGTTTTTCCAATATGATATCTTGTAAACTAATTGATGGACTTTGACCAAACTTGCACAAAAGCATTGTTGGGAGGAGGCTCAGAGTTGATTAGATTTTGGTGACCTTGACCTAATTTTCAAGGTCACAAGTCCATAAAAACTGTTGAAATTAGTATTTCCAACGCAATATCTTGTAAACCAATTGATGGTTTTTGACCAAACTTGCACAGAAGCATTGTTGGGAGGAGGTTCAGAGTTGATTTGATTTTGATGACCTTGACCTAATTCTGAAGGTCACGAGTCCATAAAACTGTTGAAATTAGTTTTTCCGATACAATATCTTGTAAACTAGTTGATGGATTTTGACCAAACTTGCACAGAAGCATTGTTGGGAGGAGGCTCAGAGTTGATAAGATTTTGGTGATCATGACCTAATTTTCAAGGTCACTAGTCAAAAACTGTTGAAATTAGTCTTTCTGACGGGATATCTTGTAAACTAATCGATGGACTTTGACCAAACTTACACAGAAGCATTGTTGGGAGGAGGCTCAGAGTTGATAAGATTATGGTGACCTTGACATAGTTTCCAAGGTGACAATTCCATAAAAACTGTTGAAATTAGTATTTCAGACGCAATATCTTGTAAACCAATTGATGGACTTTGACCAAACTTGCGCAGAAGCATTGTTGTGAGGAGGTTCAGAGTTGTTTAGATTTTGGTGACCTTGACCTAATTTTCAAGGTCACGAGTCCATAAAAAAATGTTGAAATTAGTCTTTCCAACGCAATATCTTGTAAACCAATTAATGGATTTTGACCAAACTTGCACAGAAGCATTGTTGCAAGAAGGCTCAGAGTTGATTAGATTTTGGTGACCTTGACCTAATTTTCAAGGTTGTGAGTCTGTAAAAACTGTTGAAATTAGTATTTCCAACGCAATATCTTGTAAAGCAATTGATGGATTTTGACCAAACTTGCACAGAAGCATTGTTGGGGACTGGGATAACCTCCCTGAATCATTGTTTTCCTATGCTGAAATGTCAGATAAGCACCCCTACCCCCTGTGAGGTATTGTCATTTTGGCATTTCACCAGTAAACTATTCTGATTCTGAAAAAAGGATGAAAAACATAAATTTCAGTATTTTTTCAGTGCCTTCAAGTCTGTAAGCACCCAATTTATTGTCTGATCATCACTGAATAACCTCCATTTTTAAGCGCAGGGATGCACATACATACCAGTTTGATATATATGAGTATCCCCCAGGGAGGGTACTCTTGACATTTTGCTAATACATAGGCTAAGCCCCAGCATCTACTCTGTACCCCCCCCCCCCCAAAAAAAAAATAACAGTGGATTCTAAAATGACAGTATGACAGTGGATTCTAAAATACCAGGAAAATAAATATTTGTGGGACCCCCAAAAATTACCTACAAAAAACTCCATACCCCATCCCCCCCCCCAAAAAAGAATACTGACTCCCCCCCCCCCCCCACAAACATAAATTCAAAAAAAAAAAAAAATATATATATATATATATATATATATAAAGGTCAACCTCATTATAACGCTATCTTTGGGGTCCATGGAAACAGACCGTGTTATAAGTGAACCGCGTTATAATGAGGTTATTCACAAAAGATATATAACAAAATAATTAATTTGGGAGCCATGACATGGCCATGTTATATTGAAAACCGCACTATAGTGAGGTGCGTTATAATGAGGTTGAACTGTATATGAAATTAGAGCACTCTCTCCCCTGGGGAGTGCCCCACTAAAACAACAAAAGGTAAGCATGTTTTATGCCTGAAATGGCCATAAAACTCCAAAAATTAGTCCTTTTTCAACAATGAACAACCCTAAAAATTACAACATTTTTGTGGGACCTCCCCAAAAATACTCTCTAAAAACCTGCATATCCCAAAATATACTGATTTAAAAAAAAAAAAATAATTAAAAAAAAAAAAAAAAACTAAATTCAAAATTTTTAACCCAGAAAAAGTAAGTACACCCTAGAAAAATCAGAGTACCGCCCCCCCCCTCCCTCAACCCCACCCAGGGATTACCCCGATAAATACAACAGTAGGTAACCATTTGTTTTATGTACACTCGCAAATAAAAGGATTTCTATAGATGGTGATGTGTCAAGAGCCGACCTATTTATGTCGATTTGGGTCGAGGAATTTTCAAGGTCACGAGTCCATAAAAAAATGTTGAAATTAGTCTTTCCAACGCAATATCTTGTAAACCAATTAATGGATTTTGACCAAACTTGCACAGAAGCATTGTTGCAAGAAGGCTCAGAGTTGATTAGATTTTGGTGACCTTGACCTAATTTTCAAGGTTGTGAGTCTGTAAAAACTGTTGAAATTAGTATTTCCAACGCAATATCTTGTAAAGCAATTGAACTATTCAATCCACCTGTCGTATTGATCAATGTCTATAGACCTCCAAGACTAGACTTGAAACATTTTTGTGACAATTTACAAATATTGTACACGAGTTTAGATTGCGACAAGTTGATTTTACTTGGTGATTTTAATGTTGACTTCCTAAAATCCAAGATATTGTCTCTTCAAGAAAGCTTTTCACAAGTCATTTCCAAACCGACAACTCGTAGAAGTACATTGATAGACCATATTTATATCAGAAATGTACCGTATCAAAAAAGCGGAGTTATACCATGCTATTACAGCTATCATGAAATGACATATATAATACTGGATGAGAATGAATTAAATGCTCTTTAAAAATTGAAAGCCAAACTAGTTATGGGTGTTGCCCATAGACAGAGTCCAAAACAAGTTTATACTACCATACCATACAGAACAAGATGGTCATGCTGGCTTGCATAGTTAAACTTCATATCACAAGGTAACTAAACTTCAATTACTAAACGGTTGGGGGGACATAGTTTTCCTCAGAAAACACTGTTTTAATTTACATGGACCACTCCATCTCTACAATTCAAAACTCTAGCACATTTCTTTCTTAATGATTTGATCCTGAAAATACTTCTGTGGCCATTCTTTCTTCTCAGCAGATTCAGGAACATTTGAGCCGCCTCGTGGGAAAACCAACAATCTGCATATGCGAAAACAAAGAAGCAGATCAGCTTCGCGGTAACCGCGAAGCTGATCAGCGCCTTTGTTTTCACTACTCCGATAGTACAATTCCTCCTCTACTTAACTCCAAAATTTCAAGCTTCTAGCTGTCTTCTGTGACTGTACAGCCCTGTTTGTGTCGGACCTGTTCGGAAACCACATTGTTGGTTTTCCCACGAGGTGGCTCATTTGTCAGTTAGTGTTGAAGGAATGTGTATTAAGCACTGGTAACCTGGATGCTTGCCCCAGAAAAATTAAACTTTTAATTATGCTGATGGTTTTTAACAGGTTAAGAATACATATTTATGGTTTCACCAAAGTGCTGATCGGATTTAAATCGAAAAATGCCTCATATGTTTGCTGAATGGCTATGCAAATGCATAAGCCTCCACCTCCTGAGTTTTCTTAGCCTGGCTAAATCTGGTGTTATACTGTAAATGATGAGATTTCCGACTAATTCTCTTCCGATAATTGGTCTGGGTTGCAGCTGAGGCATTGTTGCTGTTTCTTTGATTAATGGTAACGTCTTTGACACCGAATACCAGAAAAAAGGTGGACACTGGAATGAGGAATAAAATTAATGTGATCTCTGCAATACATAATCACATGACCTTATTCTGTGATGATGACCTTTCCAATCCCAATTCTTTTCTTATTCGGTATGTTCTACTGTAGTTGTTCAGTTGGGGTGAAAGAAATATGCACCAAGCACTGGAAATCTGCCTCTGAGAGGCTCTGGTTTATGGATTAACTGAAAGTTCCACCTAGGAAAATTCTATTCTATTCTAATATATACAGTGTACTCTGTTCTGTTTTGTTTCATTCTGTTCCAATTTGTTCCATTCCACGCTGTACGCTTCTCTTATCTTTTCTGTTCTGTTATATTCAATTTGATTCTATTCTATTTGATTCTCAGAGGTGCTTTTTTTTGTTGCATCACTTTTGGGGATTTGCATCACTTTTGGGGATTTGCATCACTTTGGGGGATTTGCATCATCTTTGTGGGGATTTGCATAACTTTTGGGGATTGCGTCACTTTTGGGGATTTGCATCACTTTTGGGGGATTTGCATTGCCTTGGGGGATTTGCATTGCCTTGGGGGATTTGCATCACCTCTGCGGATAATTTCCATTGAAAAAGAAAGCAGCTTCCAACTTTCCAATGAATTGTTTGACAGTAGCAGTAGCCAGACACATAGCAGACATGGTTTATCAGGAGTGCTACTGTCTGCTGCACATTGTTACTGTCACTGTCAGTGTGTTATCACAAACAATGAATTAAATCATTAACAAGGAGCAGAAATAAAAACAATTGGAAGAAAAAAGTTTGCCATCTCAGATCTGTTCCAAGTATTTGCCTGGTAAAAAAGCAATTTCTTTTTGATTTTTTGCTCTTTGGAAGTGTTCAAGGTAAACAACTGATATAACATAATTATCATTTCCATTCAGACCTTTCGAATTCAACCCCAGATGCAGTCTCCCTCATCACTACTTGCCAGATGTTAATCTTTGCTTAGTTTTCATCCTTTCACCAGTAACTGCCGAATGGTAGTTTTTCATAATCTCCTATATGCACACTTCAACCTCATTATAACATGCCTCATAATGTGGTTTTCATCATAACACATCCATGTCATGGCCCCAAAATTAATTATTGTACAAAATGTCTGTAGTAAGTAAGCTAACTCATTATTATGCAGTTTCACTTATAACATGGTCTGCTTCTATGGACCCCAAAGATGGCGTTGTTATAATGAGGTTGCACTGTACGGTATTTACCTGTATGAGTTGGGACATGAAAAAATAAACGTTTTCTGGCTGTCCTAAACAACTCAATACAATATATTAGTTATTTCGGGTGTCCCAATATACAAATGCATCCCTAACCATTCCTATTGTATTAAATTACATTGTACAGGTCAGCTTCATTATAACGCTATTTTTGAGGTCCATAGAAGCAGACTGTGTTATAAATGAAACAGTGTTATAATGAGATTAATATCTATAGACTAGAGCAAAATTATCAATTTGGAAGCATTGAAATATTTAAAACCGCATTGTGATGAGACATGTTATAATGAGGTTGAAGTGTATTTTAAAACATAATGTTAACATCTTATTTCCGGGGCTGAGAAATAGTTGTTTGGAGAGGGGGGCAGGGGGAGAGGGACTTGCTGTATACTGTATATGGTAAGGCACAAACATGCTCCTATGAAAATCTTTGAGAATCTAGGCAAACAAAAGTTCATGCCAAATGAGCCGTGTCATGAGAAAACCCAACAATGCGGTTTTTGAATAGGTCAGACACAAACCGAGCTGTACAAGCACAGAAGATGACTAGAGGCTCGAAATTTCGGATTTAGAAAGTAGAGGAATTGTACTACCTGTGTAGTGAAAACAAAGGCATTGATCAGCTTCACAGTTACTGATCTGTGCCTTTGTTTTGCATGTGCAAAATGTTGGTTTTCTCATGACGTGGCTCTAATGCTGTTTCTGATTCTGATCTCCTGTTGGCATACTTTACCTAATCTATCAATCAATGGGATTATAAGAATCTTACATGAGTGTCAGGTATGGATAGACAAATCTGTCCCGAGGGTCACATTTTGGCATCACGAGGCTTGAATGATGGATTCTTTTTCTTGCTCACCTTAATGCAGCGAAGATTGGTTTTTATACTATTTACCAAGAAAAATGATAAAATCGCGGCGTCCGCCATTTTGATTTAAAACGTTTTGACGTCATTGTGACGTGTGCGCTTAGCGACGAAATTACGTGACGTCCTATACAACCAGTGTTAAAAAAGAACATTTGAACGCAGGGTGCGACGGGGTGAGATAACGAGGGTGAGATAAGAATTTCTCACATGGGGTAAAACGTTGGATTTCTCTATCTGGTGTGCAAGAAAAAAGTTTCCTGGACACCCCTTGAATGAAAATAAGTTATTTTAATTAACCAGAAATAGGGTGACTTTGTATGAGCCGCGACGTGAGAAAACCGGGCTTCGGGATTTCCGACCTGGTCCGACACAAACCGGGCTGTACAGTCTCAGAAGATGATTAGAAACTTGAAATTTCGGATTTAGAAAGAAAAAATGTTTACTATCCGATTGGCGAAAACAAAGGCGCTGATCAGCTTCGCGGTTACCGCGAAGCTGATCTGCGGCTTTGTTTTCGTATAGGCAAAAATCCGGTTTTCCCACGATGCGGCTGGTATAAAGAATGCCAATAAGCTCCATGTAAGCTGTGTCATGACAAAGTCCAGCCGTCAGGGGTTTTAAATTAGGTCAAGCTAAAATTGGGTTGTACCGTCACACAAGGTTGTTAAAGGGTTGGAACTTTAAATTTAATTGCACTATCTTTGACATGAAACAATTGATGCTAATCAGCAGCTTTCTTTTTACATGAGCAAATGAGCAGATTTTCTTCAGGTATGGCAAACGTCTTGTGATGTAGATACTTTTTATCTATTTATTACCCTGCATGTTGACTTCAGCTGAAAATTTTCTGTTGCTTTCTAAAAGCTGCTTTGATTGAGCACGCTGTAATATGACATGGCCAAGTTTGTGTTTTGGTCAACAAAGTAGACAGACAAAAAAGGGCATTGCTTTGAAAATTTTATTTTTTATTTTTTTTTTTTTTTTTTTTTTCTTAATTCAGTTTTACATCCCTTTCAAGATTATTTCAGCTCATAAGAGACGATTTTTGTTATTAATTTATATGAGAACATATTTGAGCCGCCTCATGGGAAAATCAACAATCTGCATATGCAAAAACAAAGGCGCAGATCAGCTTCGCGGTAACCGCGAAGCTGATCAGCGCCTTTGTTTTCGCTACTCGGATAGTACAATTCCTCTTCTACTTAAATCCAAAATTTCAAGCTTCTAGCTCTTTTCTGTTTTTGTACAGGCTGGTTTGTGTCGGACCTGTTCGGAAACCACATTGTTGGTTTTCCCACGAGGCGGCTCATTTGTTGGGGTCAATGATTTGGAGGTCAAGGTAACATTTCTGTTTATAGCAATTTTATTTTTATCTGTTTCAGATGCGACACAGCCTTGACCTTGAAGAGTTACAAGTAAGTTTATTTTGCTCTATAAATCACACCGGCTATCCAGAGACTACCAACGTGAATGAGAACAAACACCTCAGATGAATTCAATATAAGGGTGTAAGATCATCACGAAAACATGTCCACGTAATGTATACCCCCTTAAACCCCACATTTATATAGAAAAACTGGGGTATGCAGGGGTAAACCTATTTTTCTTATTTTTGCTCCAAAACATAGATTGTGGGTACTCGTTAGAACCGCCTCACCGAGGCGGTTCTGACGTGTACCCACAATCTATGTTTTGAGCAAATATAAGAAAAATATAAAAAAATTTCCAGTGAAAGTTTTCATTTTTACAACCAAAATTTTTTCTGTATATTGCATGGGCAAGTTTTCGTAATGTAAAAATACCTGTCTGGGAACAACTTGGCTCAGGTCAGAATGATCATTGGAAAGTTGTTCCCTGAAAGGTATTACTCTCTTATAATTGCTGCTTATTGATAACACTTGTGTTGATCAATCTCAGTTGCGTTGGTTGGCTCTGGATGAGCGTTGTGTCCATGAATTAATTACAGTACAGGTCAACCTCATTATAACGCTATCTTTGGGGTCCATAGAAACAGACCGTGTTATAAGTGAACCGTGTTATAATGAGGTTATTTACTATAGACATATAGCAAAATAATCAACTTGGGAGCCATGACATGGCCGTGTTATATTGAAAACCGCATTATAATGAGGTTGAAGTGTATTTAAGTTTCTGCATGAAAAGGAGGCTTTCTTGAATCAATGCAAACTCGGCAGCTCACCTTAGCCAAATGGCTCAAGGCTTTCGAGTTGAACTTAAAATATAGTCATGCTCCAGTGTATGTCTGTCTGTGTGCAATTATCAAAAATCTTGTTGCGCCATTGTAATATTGAGCTTGCCATCACGAAAACATGTCCGTGAAATGTATACCCCTTGAACCCCACTTTTTTATAACAAAACTGGGGTATGTAGGGGTATACCTATTTTTAGCTCGACTGCACGAAGTGCATAGAGCTATTGCAGTCACCCCGGTCGTCCACGTTCCTGTTCCCGTTCCCGTTCCCGTGCGCGTGCGTGTGCGCGTGCGCGTGCGTGTCACACTTGCGTTAAAGTTTTCTAGAAGTCCATATCTTGACAACCACTCATCAGAAAGCATTTATACTTGGACCATAGATACCCTGTAGGGTTAGCTTTCATTCCATGGCATCGGGCCCCTGGGTCCAGGCCAGGGGGTGGGGCTGGAGGTTAAAATCTAGAACACCTTCAAAAATGGCAATTCTTGTGTTAAAGTTTTCTAGAAGTCCATATCTTGACAACCACTCATCAGAAAGCATTGATACTTGGGCCATTGACACCCTGTAGGGTCGGCTTTCGTTCCATGGCATCAGATCCCTGGGTCCATGCCAGGGGGTGGGGCTAGAGGTTAAGATCTAGAACACCATTAATAATAATGGCTTTTCTGTGATATAGTATTCTAGAAGTCTATATCTTGAAAACTTTTTATCAGAGGGCTTTCATACTCGGACCATAGGTACCCTGTAGGGTTGAGTTTCATTTCATGGCATCGGGTCTCTCGGTTCATGCCTGGGGGGTGGGGCTGGAGGTTAAAAACTAGAACACTGTAAAAAATAGATGTACTGCTGTGTAACTTTTACAAGGAATCCATATCTTGACAACAACTTATCATAAAGCATTCATACTTCATACACTTTAGGTTCCATGACATCGGACCTCTGGGTCGGAGTCAGGGGGGCGGGGCTAGAGGTCAAAATCTAGAACTCCCCGAATTTTTTTTCTTTTTATTTCTTAATAGAAACAACTTAGGAAGATGGTTGGTCATTCATCTTTTGACTTTGTGACACTGACTTGTGTGTCATGACGGTAAGTGTTGGTTGACCTACTTTCCATGGTTCAGTGATTTTGCCTTATATCTTGACACTCAATTAATATATTTTCTTACTTCTTTCAGATTATGAGTGAGTACGACAAGGCCTTTGACCCCAATATACTTATAGGTCACTGTGACCTAATTTCATGGTTCAGTGATTTTGCCTTATATCTTGACACTCAATTAGTATATTTTCATACTTTTTTCAGATTATGAGTGAGTATGACCAGACCTTTGACCCCAATATACTTATAGGTCACTGTGACCTAATTTCACGGTTCAGTGATTTTGCCTTATATCTCGGTTCTCAAATGGTTTATGAACAAACTTCTTTCAAAGTATGTTTGCGTATGACAAGACCTTTGACCTTGAATTAGTCCTAGGTCACTGTGACCTAATTTCACGGTTCAGTGATTTTGCCTTATATCTTGACACTCAATTAGTATATTTTCATACTTTTTTCAGATTATGAGTGAGTATGACCAGACCTTTGACCCCAATATACTTATAGGTCACTATGACCTAATTTCACGGTTTAGTGATTTTGCCTTATATCTCGGTACTCAAATGGTTTATGAACAAACTTCTTTCAAAGTATGCTTGCGTATGACAAGACCTTTGACCCTGAAGTAGTCCTAGGTCACTGTGACCTAATTTCATGGTTCAGTGATTTTGCCTTACATCTTGACACTCAATTAGAATATTTTCATACTTTTTTCAGATTATGAGTGAGTATGACCAGACCTTTGACCCCAATATACTTATAGGTCACTATGACCTAATTTCACGGTTCAGTGACTTTGCCTTATATCTCGGCACTCAAGTAGTTTATGAACAAACTTCTTTGACACTATGTTTGCGTATGACAAGACCTTTGACCCTAAAGTAGTCCTAGGTCAATATGACCTTATTTCACGGTTCAGTGATTTTCCTTTATATCTCGGCACTCAATTAGTATATGAACATACTTCTTTCTTGATATGTATGAGTATTACAAGACCTTTGACCGTAAAGTATTCCTGGGTCACTGTGACCTGATTTCATGGTTCAGTGATTTTGCCTTATATCTTGACACTCAGTTGGTATTTTTTCATACTTCTTTCTGATTATGAATGAGTATGACCAGACCTTTAACCCAAACATACTTATAGGTCACTATGACCTAATTTCATGGTTCAGTGATTTTGCTTTATATCTCAACACTGAATGGGTATATGATCATATTTCTTTCACATTATGAGTAAGTATCACTAGACCTTTGAGGCTTTGACCCTGAAATACTTATAGGTCAGTGTGACCTTATTTCACGGTTCAGTGATTTTGCCTTGTGTCTTGGCACTCAGTTGGTATATGAACACACTTCTTTCACAATATGAGTTAGACCTTTAAATCTTAGGTAGTTATAGTTAACTTTCATGGTTCAGTGATTTTGCCTTATTGCATCAAGGCAAAAAGATGTATGAGCATAATGCTTTGGGTTACCGGTAAGGTTTGGCCTTATGTTTGACAAAGGTCAGAAGCAGTCGAGCACGCTGTCCTGCGACAGCTCTTATATTACATTCTAAGAAACAATAATTATATATGTATTTTTGTAAAATATTAGGCCTGACTTTTTTTATTTTCTGGTTCTCGGGAGCGCCGACCCTATTTTTTCAAAAACTGGAATAAAAATAAAATTGCTCTCGCTCAATTTTATTTTTTTTATTGCCGCCGATCGTAATTTTCCGCCCCATAGCGAAATAAAATACCGGACATTTTTCGCGGGAGAGTTGTGTGCTGGAACACCGTCAAGGCGATAATTTACCTGCGCACCGGAGTATCCGTGTCTTCAAAGACGCTTGGCGATTCTGTATTAGTAGAAACGTATGTATCAACAAGCATTTCTTAACATTGACGCAGGAAGCATGGCCGACTCGGACTCGGAATCTTACTTTAAGATTTCAATTCATTCTCTTGAAAAGAAATATGAAAGAAATGAAATCAGGCTGATAGAACTGAATACAACTATCGGGGAGTTCCTTTCCTCATTCATTCAAGAACAAAATGAAAACGAAGTTATCATTAAGCGAGTCAAATGCGGAACCGACTTCGAAGTCAAACTACAGACACCAATGTCTGTCATTCACAGCTTTGGGTATAAATATTTTACAGTTCTCTTCCAATTTTGCCATTGACCATATCTGCAAAAATTGCTGGTTTCCAGCTTGTAAATATTAATCAAGCCACCCATCCAGGCTGAGGTAATTGCCCATGTCTGCATTAATTGGTTTCCAGCTTGCAAACAATCAAGCCCCACCCCAGCAGAGGTAATTAACCCTGTCTGCATTAATTGCTGGTTTCCAGCTTGCAGACAATTAATTAATATTGGAAAAACACAGGTATTATAAATCAGCAACCCCCAATATTTTCTGATTGTTTTCAAGCAGATGCCCTGTAAACCCCACTTCCCTGTAAAAATGGTGTTTACCAGGGTATTCATCATATAGGCTTGTTATCCTGATGTAAGTCAGCATAAAAGTGTTTTCTAGTTATACAAAAATACTAGTCAGCATAAAGTGTTTTCTAGTCCTATCTGATTACATTCTACACTGGAAAGTATGTCTTTTTATTGTGTGACCCAAGACACCTTGAAATAAACCTAGTCATAGATAAAGACCAAAAAAAAAAAAAAAATTGCAATTTTCTGACTTTTATTTTTATTTTTATTTCGACTGTTAAGGTTTTTCAGCTTATATTTTTATTTTTATTTTCTCCTCCTATCCAAACTTTGGTCAAAAATCTCCCGAGAACCAGAAAATAAAAAAAGTCTGGCCTTAGTTGAAAATAAAACTGATTTTCATCAGAAATAGGATGAAATCGCAAAACCTCTTACGAACACCCCCTTCTCACACACATTATACGCACATGGCGGCACAAATCAAGTGCGTCTTTCACGGTCTTGCAATGATAGTCTAACAAAAAGAAACTTATAAAAGATTTCTTAGAATTGACAAAACGCCAACTGTCAATCAAAATATTCATTGACCAGTAAACTTGTGACAAAACCTAGGACTAACAAATGTACAAGGGTGATTGTTGTTACATAGCACTACAGTAACTCGCATGAAAATTGAATGGTGCTTAATCTTTGTATAATAGTATGACTCCAGTTTGGTCAACTGGCCAAATGTACGCTTTTTTCGAATACGAAACATGTGCAATACGCAATATCTAAAAGCTTGTCCTTCTAACAGAGTGTACATTTCAGACGTGGCTTCTAATTGATGGACATCACGATTTCAAACCAGCCAACCCACACAAATGTCTCACTTTCTTTAAAAATATACTAAGTTCAGCATGATAAATGAAATGACAAATTCCGCACTGAAACATAACGCAAACTCCGTTTTCCGTTTTTCGTGAATTTTGACCCTTTCAAATTAAAGAAACTCTGTTTTGCATAAAACGCAATATTTTGATCACACATAGAAGCTGATTTGCTAAACTTATGTGGTTATGTTTTAAAGCGCATTTTGGATGTCATGAAATCCTACTGGTGTTTGGTAGAAGTCTCACAACATTTGAGGCAACCTCCCGACATGACCATTGATTGGGACGTCAATTCAACTAAACAGACTAAAATGCTTAAAGGCTGAAAATTTAATCTTCAGAAAGCGCACATGTATTGGCGGACCCGGCCTAGACATGACAGTTGGATTTTGCAGGAGAGTGCGATGGGTAGGTGGTAGAACATCGGACTCCGAAAAGAAAGGTCCTGGGTTCGATTCACACTACAGGCTGTGGCCTTGTAAGACATATTAACATCCCATAGTATTGCTTTATGCCCAGGATGTGGTGGTTCCGCCACACATGACATAAAGTTGTTGACTGGGACACTAAACCTCAATGCAAACAAACAAAATAAGTTCGATGTTGCATTAATAGGAGACGCATTTACCGCTCTTGTATGATAATAAATGTTTCGCAAAAAAAAAAACAAAAAAAAAACAAAAAAAAACAAGTAATGCACTGTCCGAGGATTGAACACCCACTCTTCTATTTGGAAAGTGAGCACGCTAACCATACGACCATGGAGGTACATAATGTCCGGTGTCTATAAAATATTTTATACGTAGCAGCTACATGTAAAGTCACCGGACACAAGTGGAATTAATTTCACTTGAGATGATCCCTCAGGTAAACTTCAGTTTCCAATTCCTAGTTCAGTTTAGACTAAATCTTTAAATGTCCACTAGAAACAACTTAGGAAGATGGTTGGTCATTCATCTTTTGACTTTGTGACACTGACTTGTGTGTCATGACGGTATGGGTTGGTTGACGTACTTTCCATGGTTCAGTGTTTTGCCTTATATCTTGACACTCAATTAGTATATTTTCTTACTTCTTTCAGATTATGAGTGAGTACAACCAGGCCTTTGACCCCAATATACTTATAGGTCACTGTGACCTAATTTCACGGTTCAGTGATTTTGCCTTATATCTTGACACTCAATTAGTATATTTTCATACTTTTTTCAGATTATGAGTGAGTATGACCAGACCATTGACCCCAGTATACTTATAGGTCACTGTGACCTAATTTCACGGTTCAGTGATTTTGCCTTATATCTCGGTACTCAAATGGTTTATGAACAAACTTCTTTCAAAGTATGTTTGCGTTTGACAAGACCTTTGACCCTGAAGTAGACCTAGGTCACTGCGACCTAATTTCACGGTTCAGTGATTTTGCCTTATATCTTGACACTCAATTAGTACATTTTCATACTTTTTTCAGATTATGAGTGAGTATGACCAGACGTTTGACCCCAATATACTTATAGGTCACTGTGACCTAATTTCATGGTTCAGTGACTTTGCCTTATATCTCGGCACTCAAGTGGATTATGAACAAACTTCGT
Organism: Rugalucina vietnamica; assembly: GCA_964017185.1. Lineage (NCBI taxonomy): Eukaryota > Metazoa > Mollusca > Bivalvia > Lucinida > Lucinidae > Rugalucina > Rugalucina vietnamica. The sequence continues at coordinate 2,734,069 of OZ024882.1, read as the reverse complement.
TCACACTATGTTTGCATATGACAAGACTTTTGACCCTGAAGTAGTCCTAGGTCACTGTGACCTAATTTCACGGTTCAGTGATTTTGCCTTATATGTGGGTACTCAAATGGTTTATGAACAAACTTCTTTCAAAGTATGTTTGCGTATGACAAGACCTTTGACCATGAAGTAGTCCTAGGTCAGTATGACCTAATTCATGGTTCAGTGATTTTCCTTTATATCTCGGCACTCAATTGGTATATGAACATACTTCTTTCACAATATGTATGAGTATGACAAGACATTTGACCGTAAAGTATTCCTGGGTCACTGTGACCTAATTTCATGGTTCAGTGATTTTGCCTTATATCTCGACACTCAGTTGGTATTTTTTCATCCCTATTTCTGATTATGAATGAGTATGACCAGACCTTTAACCCAAACATACTTATAGGTCACTATGACCTAATTTCATGGTTCAGTGATTTTGCTTTATATCTCAACACTGAATGGGTATATGATCATATTTCTTTCACATTATGAGTAAGTATCACTAGACCTTTGACCCTGGAATACTTATAGGTCAGTGTGACCTTATTTCACGGTTCAGTGATTTTGCCTTGTGTCTTGGCACTCAGTTGGTATATGAACACACTTCTTTCACAATATGAGTGAGGCCTTTAAATCTTAGGTAGTTATAGTTCACTTTCATGGTTCAGTGATTTTGCCTTAGTGTATCAAGGCAAAAAGATGTATGAGCATAATACTTTTGGTTACTGGTCGGCTTTGGCCTTATGTTTGACAAAGGTCAGAAGCAGTCGAGCACGCTGTCCTGCGACAGCTCTTATTCTTATTTTTGCTCCAAAACATAGATTGTGGGTACTTGTTAGAACTGCCTTGTTAGGAAATTCCATATATTGCATAGGCATGTTTTCGTAATGATTCAATTGCAAAGATTTGGAAAAGTGTTTTGTTTCTGTCCCTATTGTCCTTCAATGATGTCTGAGATTTCAGGTAAATTAATACCTTTGACATTTCACGACAGGATCATGTTTTTTGGTCTTTCCAGACATTTCCATGGAACTTCCTGATATTTTATGCTCATCAACTTAAACAGCTCATATTACTAAGCCAAACTGACCAGATAATTTCTGGAACACTTGTCCGAATTATAAGCTGTGACCTATACTGTAAATTCGGAAATTTTCGCGTGACTTTTATTTCGCGAATTTTCTATTTCCGAATTATTAGCGAGTTCTTGAATTCGCGTGTGAGTGACCATGTGTTCTATAAAGCTTATAGTGGCCCTTTATTAGCGATAACTTTGAATTCGCGAGGCAACCAATTCGTGAATATTAGCGAAAATTAAGTTCTCGCGAACATTTCCGGATCTACAGTAACTGCAAATGGGGGCAAAATTTGCTGGAAGCTGGTTTAATAGTTCCCATATCATAAACAAGTCCTTGATATAAAACTGATGTCCCTGCAAACAAAAAATGATGGTCTGAGTATTACCTGTATCAGACCATGCAGAAATGGACAGACTTTTTAGAGCAAGCAGTTTGCTCTGGGTCTGTACCATCTTTGCTAATCTCATTTAAGCCTGGCGTCCCTTTTGTGGGACATCGGCAAACAGCATAGCCCCAGATGTGACGTCGCAGAACGCGGCGTCCCATCTGGGGCTATTCTGTTTGCTTAGAGAATTTTCATTGAAAAATTGAATGATATTTAAAAATAACACCTGATGCCCCTAAGAACTGAAGTGGACTCACCCAAATGATAATGATGGGAAAATCCATTCGTCATATATGGGTTATAGTCTGTCTGAATTGTTTGGATCTTTATTTTCTGGCAGGAAGGATAATACAGTTTTATTGTTATTCTGGTCATGTCTTGATTAGGACACGATGGCATTGGTCTCCAATTTCATTATATCTAGTCTTAGACAGAATAACGCTCTTGAGTTTTTAATTATCGTTTCCGAATCAGGCTTTGTCCAATGCTTAAGGATCACGATTCTGCCTGTTTGATATGTGATTGAATAAACTGTGAATAGACATTAATGAGCAAGGACGTGAGAAAATGAAATCTATATAAAGAATTAGGAATTGAAGATCAGTCTGCAATGCACATCTGCCTTCTGATCAGCAGCTTTAAAGTTCACTTAATATTACCATTTTTGTCGTCATGATCCAAAAAAAACAGGAACTTTCTACTTTACCCCTGTACCTGTATTCTTGGGAATGACCCGTTGAGAATTCTGAAAACGAGGTTGCCACGTTATCTGAAACTCTACTCACGATATTTTCAAACAAACAATTATGGTAAAGATGACTTATTGATATGTAATTATTTTTGTTCAAATCATGATTAAATCCTCCAATCAAGTTGAAAAAGGACCAGAATTTGCTCAAGATTTCGAATAATTTGAGATTGTCTGGCCATGCAACAGACAAGAAAGCTGTTGATCTGAGATGCGGCTGATGCTCAGACATGTATGGTTTTTTCTTCGAAGTAAAAATAACTCTTTTCCCTAGATGGGATTTATGAGCCGCGTGAGGAGGAAAGCGTTCTTCAGGAGTTCTGACCAGCTCTGATACAAGCCAGCATGTGCATCTACATACTATGGCTAAAAGCTTGAAATTTTGGATTTAGGAAGAAGAGGAATTGTACTGTCTTTGTAGCGAAAAACAATAGCATTGATCAGCTTCGGGGATACTGGGAAGCAGATCTGCGTCTTTGTTTTCGCATATGCAGATTGTTGGTTTTCTCACGAGGTGGCTCATATGAACGTACATCTTAGAAATCAGCAGCGACATGACAAAACCAACAATCTGCATAATATGTGAAAACAAAGACGCAGATCAGCTTCGCAGTAACTGCGAAGTATGATGGTATGATTCCTCTTCTACTTATACCCAAAATTTCAAGAATCTAGCTTTTTTCTGTGGCTGCAAATGCCGGTTTATGTCGGTACTGTTCGAAAACCACATAGTTGGTTGTCTCACGACGTGGCTCAAATGGTGGGCGAAGCACCAGGATGCTAGAACAATCGTCTTAATAACTGTCACGAAAAAAGAGACGTCATTAGGATATAATGGAACTTTTCTGTTAGTAATTACGAAACTGTCTCTTAAAACAACGAAATAGCATTATTGCAACGTCATGGAAATTACGATGTTCTTGCATTTTGTCTGACTTGATTTACCTTGACCATTTTCATTTGGACTTCCGTCTTCGTAATCTTTGCGTCTTGTTCTTTTCACCCTGCGGATAAAGGGCGTAGTCTTTGAATGCAACGGAATATTATGGTGGAACGTATAATGTTTCGTGCCGAGAGCCGCGAATAAATTGGAAGATTCTGATTAAAAACTGAGAGGAATGCTAATTGCTGTAATTTTATAGCATTGTCATTTTGAAGCATTCTTTTTGTCTTGGAGTAATTTCTTCAAGAATCTATGCTCGGAATATGACACTTTATTGTGAAATGTATCTTTATTAAATTTTAGTTGTCATAGGTTTTAATCAGATAACTATAGCTGTAGGAATAACTTGTAAGAATGTTAGCTAATAATGACATGAGAAGTAAAAAAATGAAATCTATGGATCATGCATAGATTTTTGTTTTTTAAAACCAAGACTTTGAGATTTGATGAGTAAAGAAGCTTGACTTTTTGACAAAAGGTGTTGCAACTGACATAAATAGAGGATCTTACACAAGTGGTTATTTCATATGAAATTTATTAAACGAGCTTCCACGAGTTTAATAAATTTCATATGAAATGACCACTTGTGTAAGATTTGTTTTATCATGTAACACTCAAAAAAGGATTTTATTGCTTTCAAAGTGTATATATTTTCAATGAAAATTTACATGGCTGTAATGGACGTCGTCAATGACGTTACGTATTCCCGCAAAAGTGATAATATACATGTGGTAATAACACTTTTTATTACATGACGTTATCCACTTGAAAACAGCGACGTCATATGATAAAAGCCATTTTGTGGTTGAAATTTACTAATTGCAATTTAAAAAACTGATATTCATGTAGCTAAACCATAAGTGACAAACTGAAATAGAAAAGCAGACATAGACATTTTAGAATTCCGACCAGAAATTGATAATTCATGTGATAAAATAAAAAAAAAATTAAGTTGGTATGTTAAAGTTGCAAACTTTATAATTAGATTAAGAACTTTTAAGGAGAATTGACAAATAAAAACTAGAAATGGAAGACTCCATGCGATACAAACTTCTTTGTGAACCAGTGGGAAGGAGATTGACCCCTCCCCCTAGAGGTGAGGGTGGGGATAGGGGAGGGGCAAGGTCACCCAGCGTGAGAATTGCCAGAAATTACCAAAGATGGAAGTCCACAATGTCTTTCCATGGTAACAGAAGTTATTCAAGGTATTATTTTACTATAGATGAATTTGGTTGTTGTTCTTGTACGCCAATTTCTTTTATTAGTTGAATTCTATTTTTCCTTTGCTTTTTTATTTGTATTTTAAAGTTTGTCTTTACAGGTGGTGCAATTTGATACTGTTAATTTCCAATGAGCGTGGACAAACGAATTTACCTGTTTTTTCAAACTGTAGTCAGTCAGTCAGTCAGTGTAGAAGAAAAATCAATACTGTCACTTGGATACTTACAGTATCAGTGCACAGAAAAATCTATTGTTTGTCTTCATAATTATAACTCTATACATGGAAATATGATAACCAGCGAACACTAGAAATCCAAATCAAAACAAACTTCCTCAAATAAACTTTATACATACCTAAAGAAAGTGAAAATATGCAAAATAAAATTGATATATAATAATTTCATGTTGTTTACTTCTTTTTTTTCTTTGCCTTGACCATGCTGAATCACAAAGGGTAAATGTTCTAATTTAAGACACTTTGTGTAAATTGATTGGTCAGTATCTTACAAGTGAAGTCTTATCAATGAAACTTTTTACAATGAAAGTCCATGCTCATTGGAAATTTACAGTAAAAAGAAATTGATACATGACAATCAAATACCTAGAATGTGATTTTGGAAACATGTCGTGTCAAAGGTCATTTTGGTTTTGTGTTCCATTAACTAAACGCTTTATACAGGACAATGCTCAGGTCACAGCGAGGCAACAATAATGTGGTTACTGTAAAAATTAACTTGTTTCTAAATCTGCAGAATTGTGGAACACAATGACAGAGTGGTAGACTGAGTGCCACATCATTGATCAATTTATGCAAGTTTGAACCTCGGCCATGTTAACCTCCTTGAACAAGACACTGTAAGCTCCCCTTAGATAACATAGCTTCCCGATATGACTGAAAAATTGTTGACCAGGACATTAAAGATCTAACCAATTGAAGTAATAACTAATATCAAGCTCATGATAAATGAGCTGCATAATGAGAAAACAGGATTTTTGCCTATGCAAAGACAAAGGTGCAGATCAGCTTCGCAGTAACTGCAAAGCTGATCAGCACCTTTGTTTTCACTACACGGATAGTACAATGTCCCTTCTTCTAAAATCTGAAATTTCAAGCTTCTAGCTTGCTTCTATGACTGTACCGGTCGGTTTGTGTCAGACCTGGTAGGAAACCCCGAAGACCGGTTTTCTCGTGTTGTGGCTCAAATGTACCACCCATGAGGGAAGTATTATATTTTCTGAGCAAGAGGGCAAAACATTACGAAAACACATCCATGAAGCTATGAAAAATACACAGATTTTTACATCTTTAAAGACTGAAAAAATGTTATCTTAAAATTTTGATATTTGGTATTATTTTTTCTCAAAACATAGATTGTTGGTCCAACTTAGAACCCCCTCAGCAAGGCAGTTCTAATGAGTACCCATGATCTTTGTTTTAGAGCAAAAAAAAAAAAAAATAATAATAATAATAATAAAGATAAATAAAATAAAATAAATAAATAAATAAAAAAAATGTATACCACTGCACACTTGATAAATAAAATAAAAATGAGTAACTGATTATTTTTTCTATTATGTCTATAGTAAGTAACTCATTATAACAGGGTTCACTTATAAGACCCCACTTATAAGACCCCATGTTTTTATGGACCCCAAAGATAGCTTGGCCTGTATTCAAGTGGGTGTAGGTATACATTTATAGGTATAAATTTGATACATATGACTGATGATGCTTCAGTGGACAAATTAGGGTTAAATGGTCAATTACTGTTAATTTCCAATGAGCGTGGACAAACGAATTTACCTGTTTTTTCAAACTGTAGTCAGTCAGTCAGTCAGTGTAGAAGAAAAATCAATACTGTCACTTGGATACTTACAGTATCAGTGCACAGAAAAATCTATTGTTTGTCTTCATAATTATAACTCTATACATGGAAATATGATAACCAGCGAACACTAGAAATCCAAATCAAAACAAACTTCCTCAAATAAACTTTATACATACCTAAAGAAAGTGAAAATATGCAAAATAAAATTGATATATAATAATTTCATGTTGTTTACTTCTTTTTTTTCTTTGCCTTGACCATGCTGAATCACAAAGGGTAAATGTTCTAATTTAAGACACTTTGTGTAAATTGATTGGTCAGTATCTTACAAGTGAAGTCTTATCAATGAAACTTTTTACAATGAAAGTCCATGCTCATTGGAAATTTACAGTATGAAGCTTTCAGGCATTTTGACTGGATATGAATCAGATGTTATTGATGGACCAGATATTTTGTAAAATATACTGATAATGAATGAAATGATAATAAAAGTCATAAATATCATAAATATATGAACAGGGAGCGTGGTGGTGTAGTGGTAGAGCATCAGACTCTGAATTGAGAGGTACTGTGTTCGATTCCCACAGGTGCCACCGTGCCACCGTGTTGTGTACTTGAGCAAGACACATTAACTCACTACAGTACTGGTTAAACCCAGTAAGCGTTCGCTCCATCTCGACATGACTGAAAAATTGTTGATTGGGACGTTAAGCCTCAATACAAACAAGCAAACAAACAAGGTCTTATTTCAGCCACGTCATGAGAAAACCAGATTTTTGACATGCGAAAACAAAGGCGCAGATCAGCTGTTTGTTTTCGCTACATGTATAGTATGACTCCTCTTCTACTTAAATCCAACATTTCAAGCTTCTAGCTAATTTCTGAGACTGTACAGGTCGGTTTCTGTCGGATCTGGTCGAGCATCCAAGCAACAATTTTTTGGTCATGTGGGGATAAAACAAACACTTCTAAATATTTAGCTTGTCTTGCCAAATGACACAACATGGTGTTAGTAGGATTTAATCCTTCACCCTTCCTCTCGATCTTTCTCAACTTGACTGAAAAGTTGTTGATGGTGATGTTTGAGTCATTAGCAAATCAAACCTTTCTAACAAGTCTGACTTTCTATCAGTCACTGTAGGCCACACCCAGCAGTTTGTGGTTTTCTTATTTTTGCTCAAAACATAGATTGTGGGTCCACATTAGAACCGCCTCACCGAGGCGGTTCTAACGGGTACCCACAATCTATGTTTTGGAGCAAAAATAAGAAAAATAGGTATACCCCTGCAAACCCCAGTTTTGCTATATAAAAGTGGGGTATAAGGGGGTAAGTATTACACGGACATGTTTTCCTGATGTTTTTTTTTATAGCAAACATGGTATTACATGTATAAAGTTTAATGAATCATAAAAAAGGAAAGAAAAAGTCAATAGATACATGTATATGGGTGCCACTTAAGTTGCAATTAGGAAGAAGGAACAAAAAATATAATGACAAAGAAATGATAATGTTTAATTACATACTTAATTGATGCACTTTAAACTCGATAATGAAACAAAAATTGCATTTATATTGTAAATTTTACTTGTAAACAAATTTGCTAGCGGAAAACAAAAGTGATAAATGTGTAATTTTCAAACCAAAAGTAGCAAACATGCAAAGATTTAGTGAATTTAGTTGGAGTATAAGAAGAAGTTTTGGACAGTTTCGGCGAAAGAAGTAAGATTTTAATCTAAACTCCTTCATATTTTCCATTTAAGATATAAAATGAATTTCATTTCATTAATAGCATTGTATATTACAGAGATTTCATTTCATAGTGCATAGATTTGTATTTTGCTTTATACAGTTTGTTTGGGCCCCTGCCCATTCAGGGGTCTAAAGAAATAGTTGGGCTACTACGGAACTGACTGACCGTCTGATTACTGGTTAACCGCTCAAGTCTGAGCCTGCCCAGGAAAAGTGGTTCAAGTCAATCCATCCATAGGTATAAGCCTACATACGTCCATACATATATGCCTTTTTGACATTGTTGGGTGGTTATTTTTGAAGCACATTTTGGATGTCATGACATCCTAATTTTAGGTACAAGTCCCATAAAATGGAAGCAACATCCCGACATGACCACTGCTGTTGACTTTTTAAGAAAACAAATTTATACAGTTTGTTCTTTATGCTCTTGATTTTAGAAACCTCTTTGGCATAGTGGTTAATTCAACTAAAGGTCGCTGGTTTTATCCTGTCTTTTGGACAACACTAACTGAGCTGTGACATGAGAAAACTGAATTTTTGCCTTTGCAAAAACAAAAGCGCAGATCAGCTGTGCAGTGACTGCACAGCTGATCAGTGCCTTTGTTTTCACTACACGGATATTACAATTTCTCCTCTTGTTAAGTTCAAAATTTCAAGCTTCTAGCCTTTTTCTGTGACTGTACTGGCCGGTTTATGTCGGACCTGGTCAGAAATCCCCACGACCGGTTTTCTTGCATTGCATCTCAACTGAGGCCCCATCTCTGTATGACTTAGCTGTTGGTGGGATGTAACCCTAAATCAACCAACAAAGCAACCAATCAAGATCTTGAATTTATTTGATTTTAGCATCAGGCTCACAGTGTGCTACAAAAAGTGGGGTTTTGGTTACAATACCCTAGAACTTGCCGCCATCATCATTCGTCAACCATTTTCAAAGATCTGATGTTACCTTTTGGCTCTTGATCCATGCTTGTTTGTGTCAAGCTTTAATTTTGTCATCTTATTGCCTCGCATGAAACTAAAGCAGATTTACTGTTCATATTTCATTGAGAAAATGAAGAAAACAAATAAATTGTCTTCTATTTCTGTCCTATAGATCCTATTTTCAGCAGCATGGATAATCAACATGTAGAAGTTAAAAAAAGAAAGATTTAATATTTTGAGATCTTGAAATCTACTGTTCAACAATGAATTTTATGCTGTTGCTGCCAATTTACTTTTCAAAACCAAAATTTTTTCAGAGTAATTTATTTTCTTCTGTTTTTTTTTTTTTTTATGTCAAGAACATTTTCATCATGAAACACTTTGTACAGACTGGTTATAGAAGTATTTTTAACAATTTTTCACAAAAAATGTGACTTTTTGGCTTGGGTTTGAATGCCTATTGGCATTAAGTGAGCCGCGACATCAGAAAACCAGTCTTTGGGTTTCCTACTAGGTCTGATACAAATCAACATGTACAGCTACAGAAGATGGCTAGAAGCTTGAAATTTTCTGATTTAGGAAGAAGAGGAATTGTACTAACAAAGTTGCAGATCAGCCTTACAGTTGTACAGTTACTGCTCAGCTGACCTGCATCTTTGCTTTCACATAGGCAAAAATCTGGTTTGCTCATGACGCGGTTTAAGTGGTCTTGCTCAGTCAGCTACCAGTTTTAGTTCCACACTTTGTAAGGGGAAATAACAAATAAATACCTTATTGATAAAATTGGATTTCATTTATCTACCTTTATTGGAAATTTCAACATGATCAGTATTGATGTGCACCCAGATTGTGTGATATAGCCTAACAAGAATGAAACTGAAACAAAGCATGAGACCCATATCATCATGTAATGCACCAGTCATTTGCAACCACATCCCCTTCCCTCAGGCCGGAGAATATTAAGGATATTGACTTTTGTGTTCACAAACATGTCCCACACTGTGGAGACACTCGTATGATGAATACTTTGTGGAAACCCTGCTCAAAACCAAGCCAGTAATCAAAGCTCCAGCTTCTCAAGGCACTAGTACTGCGGGGACAAGGTTTTAACTCAAAACAATGCAGTTAAGCCTGACCAGCTATACCCTGGGTATCGCGGACCCTTTAAGGAGGGGTTTTCCAATTACTGGCATATAAAAGAGGTATGTTTTATGCACCAGTCATTTGTAACCACTGCCCCTCCACCTACAGGGAAGGGTGGGGGATAGCCAGGCTAAAGTGCGCGGCAATTACTTTTCAAGTGTCCCCGCAGTGCAGGGGAAATGGCAGGGTTTTGACATTAGGATCCTTACCCCAGGGAGATTTTCTATTGCCAAGGCGGGGCAAAGAGCAAAGTTTTGACCTCCAGTTTGCCCCCTGGGGGTGGGGCTGATAGCAGGGCTGTAAGCTGTAAGTCATAATTCCTGCCCTTCCCCATAGGTGGGGGAGCAGTGGTTACAAATGACTGGTGCATTACTTCTACTTGGGTCTGACTTGTACACAGGCATGTTAGCATCATGTGCCATTGTGTTTACTGATCTATAGCTGTTTTGACAATTGAGAATAAACTTTCATTGGAAAGGAAATAAAAACTTTTATTCTGGAAATCATGATTCTATCTCAAGGAAACATATAGCCAGGAAACATAGAGCATTTATTAAGTTGATGAGTGGGTGTTTCTGTATAAACATAAATTTAAAAGCTTTTGTCTTTGATATTTATCTTGTATATGAAGAGGAGGAAGAAAAAAGTAATGTTCAGCTTTGGATACCTGTAACATCTGATTATATTTTCAGAGACCCGGGTTTTCAGATTTTGGCCATGTTGTTTAAGCATTCTCATTCTATTTAGGTTGGCACTGCGTTGTGTCCTTGAGCAAGACACAATAACTCCCCAAATTACTACTTAATACCCAGGAGGCATGCAGTGACTCTGTCCTGCCGTGACTGAAAAATTGTTGACTGGGACATAACACACTCAGGTCTGAGCCTGCTCAGGAAAAGTGGTTCATTTCAAACCATCCATGCATATAAGCCTTATTGGCTTAGTTGGTTGGTTGTATTTGAAGCACTTTTTTGGATGTCATGATATCCTAATTTTGGGTAAAAGTCCCATAAAATGGAGGCAACGTCCCGACATGACCATAGGTGTTGACTGGGACGCTATGCCACAACTCAAACAAACAAACAAATAGATTTGTTGAAGAAAAATTGTTCATGCTGCTTTTCATTCATTATTGTTTGGAACCATAACAGTTGTGTTAGATTGAACTGTTGATGTGATTATGATAATAAAATAAGAGAAAGAATAAGAAAGAAAAGAATTGTATCAGCCAGACATAAAAAATACATGCAATAACAGTAGTTAATGCACAGGAATGAAAACAGCAGCTGTATTTGAGCCATATAAATGAGCCGTCTCGTGGGAAAACCAACAATGTGGTTTCCGAACAGGTCTGACACAGGTTGTACAGTCACAGAAGATGGTTAGAGGCTGGAAATTTTGGATTTAAGTAGAAGACGAATTGTACTATCCGAGTAGCGAAAACAAAGGCGCTGATCAGCTTCGCGGTTACCGCGAAGCTGATCTGCGTCTATGTTTTCGCATATGCAGATTGTTGGTTTTCCCATGAGGTTGCTCAAATCATTGATTTGATCAGATATTCCAAGGATTTTGTTTTGTGGTAAGTCTGTTGGATTTTCTTTCTAGTTCCTGGACATTGCTTATTTTCACTTTCAATGTTTTTGTATTGATATAATATTATGAGCCACCTCATGGGAAAACCAACAGTGTGGTTTTGGAACAGGTCTGACACAAATTGGGCTGTACAAGCACAGAAGATGGCTAGAAGCTTGAAATTTCGGATTTTAGAAGAAGAGGGATTTTACTTTCCCAGTAGTGAAAACAAAGGCGCTGATCAGCTTAAACCTAAATTTCCAAGGCAGCTTATGTTGTTTTTGCACCAGGCATGATAGCTATATTGGTGGACGTCTTGGTAGTATGTCTGATTCGTGATAAAGCAGACTAAGATTCATTCAAACATTTCGCACATTTCATTCATGAAGCTATTTATATGCCATGGCCGTTTTTCCTCTTCTTGACTGTTAGTGCAAAAAAAATATGCACAAACTACTGGTTATCTATTTCGGGAGGCTTGCCATAAATGAGTCACATCATCAGAAAACCGGATTTTTGCTTATGCGAAAACAAAGGTGCAAATCAGCGCTGCAGTAACTGCACAGCTGATCAGCGCCTTTGTTTTCATAACAACAATAGTACAATTCCTCCTCTACTTATTTCTGAAATTTCAAGCTTCTAGCCGTCTTCTGTGACTGCATAGACAGGTTTGTGTCAGACTTTGTCGGAAACCCCAAAGACCGTTTTTTTTTTCACGAACCTGCTCAAATAGTGTTGCTGTGATAACTGACATTATTTGAGTCACCTCGTGGGAAAACCAACAATGTCGTTTCCGAACAGGTCTGACATAAACTGGCCTGTACAGTCACAAAATAAAGCTAGCAGCTTGAAACTTTGGATATAAGTAGAAGAGGAATTGTACTATCCATGTAGCGAAAACAAAGGCGCTGATCAGCTTCGCGGTTACCGCGAAGCTGATCTGCGCCTTTGGTTTCGCATATGCAGATTGTTGGTTTTCCCATGAGGCGGCTCATCTGTTGACTGTGGATGTAGTAAAGCACCAAATCGAAACACGGAAATGTTGTTTTTGCAATTCTTGATGCCCTTTTCGAAGTATGACGACAATACTGTCCCTTGGGTGTTCCCAAATGCAGGACTCATTTTTTATTTTGGCATATTTATTTCTGTCTTTGTTCGTAATTTTGTCCCGGCCTTTCGGAATTTCTGTCCTCTGATGTAATTTGTACCGTCTTTTGCAATTTTGGCGTCATTGATTTCCACACCGGAGACAAGAAGGCTCATCAGTCAGTTTTGAATTGTGCGGGAATATGAGAAAAATGTTTTGGGTTTCAGAACAGGTCAGATACTAACCAGGCTGTACAACTATTTATGGTTAATTGTTAGAGGCTTCGAATTGGGGGATTTCGAATTGGGGGATTTAAGATGTAGTGGATTTGTAGAGAAAATAAGGACTGGTCGTCAGCACATGACTGATCTACATTTTTGGCATATATACAAAACCAGATTTTTTCAAGATTTAGCCCAAATTGGGCTGTCACCTATGCCCAACAACAGTAACCATGGTTACCATAAATGTTTTTATATGAGCCACCTCGTGAGAAAACCAACAATCTGCATAGGCGAAAACAAAGACGCAGATCAGCTTCGCGGGTAACCGCGAAGCTGATCAGCGCCTTTGTTTTCGCTACTCGGATAGTACAATTCCTCTTCTACTTAAATCTGAAATTTCAAGCTTCTAGCTTGCTTCTGTGACTGTACAGGCCGGTTTGTGTCGGACCTGTTCGGAAACCACATTGTTGGTTTTCCCATGAGGCGGCTCATACAAGTATGAAGACCCTGACAGGATTAGAACTTTTGCAATTCTGTGATGCTTCTGTGATGCTTTTCACGAGTAGTACATGTATTAGGCCTGAGACAATTTATTATTAGATTCTCATCAAAATTTTTGAAAATTCTGGGGTGGGTGGGTGGATGGATTTCATTTTTTATTTTAAGTGCACCAATTTTGACTTCATTTAAAATCTAAAATTTAAAATGATTTTTGCATTTAAAGACACACAGGCAATTAAGGAAATGAAATTTATACATGAAATATATTTTTTGTTTTCTGACCAAAATAAAAAATGACTTTGGAAGGTGTTGAACAGCAGCGGGTGGGAATGAGAATCTGAAAATTAATTTTCTCTGGCCTGCATCTTTTTATAAAACTTAACTGTGGTATTTGTAATTTGGAGGAATCAAATTGGCGATATATTGACACACATATAATATTTGGGGAGTGTGGTGGTCTAGTGGTAGAGCTTCCCACACCTGATGGAGAGATCCTGGGTTTGAATACTGCTGGGGTGCTGGGTTGTGTCTTGAAGCAAGACACATTAACTCACAATTGTGCCAGTTAATACGTAGGAAGTTGTAGCTCGGTCCCAACATGACTGAAAAGTTGTTGCCAGAGATGTTTAATCACAAAACAAAGTGAAAATGAGCAGCCTCATGAGAAAACCAACAATGTGGTTTTGAACAGGTCCGACACAAACCGGCCTGTACAGTCACACAAATAGGCTAGAATCTTGAAATTTTGGATTCAAGAAGAAGAGAAATTGTACTATCCGTGTAGCAAAAACAAAGGCGCTGATCAGCTTCGCAGTTGCTGCACAGCTGCTCTGCATCTTTGTTTTCGTCTATGCAGATTGTCTTACGGCAGCAATCATCAGCCTTCGTTACAGGCTTATGCATAGTCAGGTTTTCATATGGCATAGCTGATATCAGTCTTGGATTGTGACATTCACTGTGGTTTTCATATGGCACAGCAAGTTCTGTTATAAGAAGTCTTGGACTGTGACATTCACTGTGCTTGGTTTAACTTGGAGCTCAATAATAATCTATGGAATTTATGGATGTTTAAAAAACAAGCAGTGACAGAAGTCCCACAGTTTGATTGTTTCGATACTACTGGTTAATAATGTTCCATTGGGTGACAGCTGAGAAAATCTTAAGAACAGGAGATGATTTTAGCAGGAGCCAAATTATGAGCAGGTATTTGTTTACATTTTGTTTTTATTTATTTATTTATTTATTTATTTATTTATTTATTTATTTATTTATTTATTTATTTATTCTGTTCCTCATGGCATGAAAAAATAATTGGATGCCTAAGGTTCCTCCCTCCATCCTTAAATTGCAAACAGTGAGCACTTTGGTACTGGTTGACAACACCCCTGCGAAAAATAAAACACCAGTTCATGAACTAATCATGAGTATCTCTGCCTGGTTCATGAATGTTCTGTTCATGAATTTACTCTGTTCATGAATTTACTCTGTTCATGAACCACCTGTATATTCATGAACAGTTCATGAGCCTCAGAATGGTCCATAAACACCTCAGTCTTGTTCATGAATGTACTCTAATAAAAGAGAAATAAAACACCAGTTCATGAGCTGTTCATGAATACCTCTGCCTGGTTCATGAATTTACTCTGTTCATGAATTTACTCTGTGCCTGGTTCATGAATTTACTCTGTTCATGAATTTACTCTGTTCATGAATTTACTCTGTTCATGAATGTACTCTAATAAAAGAGAAATAAAATACCAGTTCATGAGCTGTTCATGAATATCTCTGCCTGGTTCATGAATTTACTCTGTTCATGAGTCACATGCATATTCATGAACAGTTCATGATCTCCAGAATGGTTAATGAACACCTCAGTCTGGTTCATGGAAATAAAATATAAGTTTGATCCTTTGGAAGCAGTAAAAAACATTCAAAGGGAGAAAGTATGGACTAAAAGTTGCTTTTTATCTGTGTGTTGCTTGTTATATTAATGATTTTGCAGTTTTCAGAATATAACTATTTAATCTGGAAGAGAGTTCTCATAAAAAAATGGCAGCTAAGATTACTATTTAAGCTTTTGTAACAAAAATTGGAAGCAATGTCAATACCCCACCCACTAACATGCAATTGCATTATCTGATTAAAACTCCAATTGATTTTAAATGCTCCATTTGAATGAAAATGCCGGTGCATTTTTATACATGTGGCAAGTAGCTTATGAGGGGAGCTCTTGATGTGGAATTTTGTAACTGTATGCTATTATTCCCCAAATTTACAAGTTCATTGTTGAAACAGTTATACATGACTGGCCATTAACCAGTGAGTTCATGAACTGGTCCAGAGAAAGTTCATGAATAGTTCACTACATGATTCATTCAGTTCACAAACAGGCTCATGAAAGCCTCATATACTAATTCATGAATAGTTTATGAGCTAGTTCATGAATTTAAACTTCATGAATTTCATGAACTATATATGATTCATGAACTGTCATTTGTCATTAATATGTTTTTCATAAAAATATTGAATTGGTTCATAAATGGTTCATTATTAGTTCATGAACATAAATTTATGAATATCACTGGTAGTTCATGAACAATAGTGTTCATGAACTGTCATTTGCCATTCATGGATCATTCATAGATAACCATTCACAATTTAGTTCATGAATCGTTCATGACTTTTTCACATGGACTTCTTAGCAAGACTGGTGTTCTTAGTAATATTTGGCCATGACATTACTAACCACCATGGCTAATAGTGTCCTTGTCTTTCATTCCATCACAACTGTCAGAATATCATTTCATATTTTATATGATCAAATTGTGTTTCTCTGCAATTTTTGATTTTGTCCATCTCATAGAATCCGCAACATTTTGTCGAAAATTACATTTGTCGAAAATGTCCCCATGCCCAGACCTTGACCCTAACCCTAGTGGTTGGTGGCTCAAAATGTGGATCTATAGGCTAGTCTTCTACGGAATAAATCTAAAAATTTTGGGGTGAATTTTTTTTTAAGTTACAAAATCTTCGACAAAACACATTTTCGACGAAATGTCATGCATCACTTCTCATACTCTTCAAGCATGCAGGTTAATTCTGTGTCCTTGACCCTCATTACTCGCCCCCATTACTTTTGACTTTGTGTGTTTACTGTATTGAAGCTAAGCTGATGAAACCTTGCATGGTTATTGTCCATGGCATATTCATAGTTATTGTCCATGGTGTATGCATAGTTTTGTTCATGGCATATGCAAAGCTATTGTTCATGGCACATGTATAGTTATTGCCCACAGCATATGCATAGCTTTTGTCCATGGCATATGCATAGTTATTGTCCTTGACAATGCATAGTAGTGCATTATGAGTTATTGTCCTTGGCATATACATAGTTATTGTCCATGGCACACAGATAGTAACTGTGCATGGTATATGCATAGATTTTGTCTATGAAATATGCATAGTTATTGTCTATGATATATGCATAGTTATTGTCCATGGCATATGCATAGTTATTGTCCATGGCATATGTAAAGTAATTGTTCATGGTGTATGCATAGTTATTGTCCATGGCATATGCATAGTTATTGTCCATGTCATGCATATTAAATATCCATGGTATATGCATAGTTGACCATGGCATATGCATAGTTATTGTCCATGGCATATGCATAATTATTGTCCATGGCATATACATAGTAATTGTCCATGGTGTATGCATAGTAATTGTCCATGGCATATGCATAGTTATTGTCCATGACATATGCATAATAATTAGTTACATTCACTTAGTGCTCTTGACTTTCACTTGGAGCCAGAGGTCTGGGGTTAGAAACCTGTCATCGTCCTTGAATTGAAGTTGAGGAAACTCAAGGTCCCCTGCAAAGTACATACTTCCTAAAAAGCCTGGAAGCATTCCAAGTGTGGACCCATCCCATTATGACTGAAAAATTAATGACTGTAACCAACTCAAGGATCCATAGGGAATGCCGGGAATAAGGTCCCTTCCCAGCGGGCACATGACATCATAATGACGTCATATCGACGTCATGACGTCGCATCGACGTCGATCTGACGTCATTATGACGTCATGTGCCTGCTGGGTTGGTTTTAGGTTTGGATCGAGTCAGAAAGCTGGAATTAAGGACCAAGAAATTTTTGTGGGTCAAAACTTTTAAGTCTAACTGAAATAATTAAGGTCACCTCCACCTTGATAATTTTGTTCATATGACTGATTTTGGTTGCCATGGTAACACAATTAGGATTATTAAGAATTTTGAGGACATTTATGTAATACAAGTACAAGATTTTTCTATGATTTGTGGTTTAGATCATCTTACGCCACAATATTATTCAGAGCTTTTTAATCTACCGCCTCACGAATCTTTTAGTGCCTAAAAACGTAGTTTCAAGAAGAAAATACCTATATTAAGCCCTTAAGTGCCACAAATCCCAAGACGGTAGGATGAAAATACCTTTTAGCATGATGAAAGACAAATTTAATCTCATAAAAAAGTCTTGTCTAGGGAGCTTCTTGTCATTTTATAGCGTTTTTGTCTGAAATTGCGGTAAAAGTTTTCAGACATATTCTGTCTTTTTTATCTTCTTCTTGTAGCGTAAGTAAAAGGCATCATTCATTGCTTTCCTCAAGACAATTGAGCCGCCTCGTGGGAAAACCAACAATGTGGTTTCCGAACAGGTCCGACACAAACCGGCCTGTACAAGCACAGAAAAGAGCTAGAAGCCTGAAATTTCGGATTTAAGTAGAAGAGGAATTGTACTATCCGAGTAGCGAAAACAAAGACGCTGCTCAGCTTCGCGGTTACCGCGAAGCTGATCTGCATCTTTGTTTTCGCCTATGCAGATTGTTGGTTTTCCCATGTGGCAGCTCAATTCACTCGGCAGCAAACAGTTTTGCTTAATTTTCACTTCAGTAGGCTATATAAGGTGGGCCATGTATTACATTGTTTTGTTTTTGATTATAAAAAAAAAATGTGGTGGCTCCTTTCATGTAGTTGTGGCTCCACTGCAACACGACTGAAATGTTTAAGATTTTGTGCGAGCTTTAGTTCCAGAAGTTTACAAAAGTTAAGAAAACTTTTTTTTCTATTGTTTTTGTTGTTTTACTCTTGAAATCCTCCTAAATTATAATCATTATGTTCTGTTCAGTGGCATTTAATCCTGAATAAAAGCTGATCAAGGCTTCCTCCCCTGGGCTTTATAATTTTCTGTTGAATCAATGTTTAATCAGAACTTCAATTTGGAATGAATTGGCTCAATTATTAACTGTTGATGAGAGCAGACATGGGGTAATCATAATCAGTAATTTAATCATCAGTAATCGATTACAAAGTTTTGAATAATCATGAATAATCAGTAATCACAAAATTGCAAAGTAATTTTAATCATAATTCAATCATAATCATGTTTTATTAGGTTAGTAATCATGATTAATTAAGATTACTTTCATGATTACAGAAAAAAGTTACAATATCAATGTCATTTAAAAATCTGCTTAAAACAAGTTTGTATTGCTGAATAAAAGATGTTTGTATTGATGCTGCTTCACACCTAGAATGAATGAAACCCTGTGTCATGCATTCTGTATATGAATCACTGCTCAAATATCAGCTGGCCTGGCTGACAAACCATGATTTGCCTGACATAACCACTTTCCTAGGAAGGCTGTTACCTTGTACATGGAGTCATTTATCATATTACTAGAAAGGCATCTAGCAGTCTAACATTTTTTTTCCGGCTTTAATAGACAGAGGTGAGAAAGGAGACAACACCATCATTGTGAATAATTGTTTTCAGTTCAATTATTGAAGGGTAAACAGTCAATTTAAACTTTACAAACATGACAAACAGCCAATTATCTCTCATTTACTCAAACACTATTGTTTCTCATTTTCTCAAAATTTCCCCTAGAGGGTGTGAACTGACACTGGTGCAGTGTGTATTAATAATTGATTGTTGCAAAACAGCAGTGATTTATAAATAAGGAATCAATGGACCAGAGTTGTTGTTTTTTACAACCAGGGACTGGTGAGCTGTTTTGATCTTCATAAAAATGCAGTAGGTATGAACAGAACATACACTTGTCTATCGTGAAACTATGTTTCATGGAGATTTAGGATAACTACACCATACATCATTGCTCGTGTCAAAAATTTAGAAAAAATAAAGATGTAGTAGAGAACTGTCATTGTAGTTATCTAGTTCAAATTGTCCCTTCATTATTTAATTTAAAATTAAATGGTACATCTGTGTAATGGCCAGGGCAGCTATTACCTGTTAGGTTTCTGTTATACCAGATCAAGTGTCTGGATCTCATTCAACAACAGAAAAAAATAAATAAAAAATGCATCAGCAACAACAAAATGTAATCATTAATCATAAAAGTAATCTGATTACTTTTTCACATTAATCATAATTTAATCAATTACTCTTGAAAAAATGGGTAATCATAATCATAATTTAATCATACAGACAGCCCAGTAATCATAATTTAATCATTACTGATACCCCAGTAATCGCCCCATGTCTGGATGAGAGTAAAATTTATTGTTGATTTCAAGAAAAAGTGTTTTACTGAAATAGGGATCATGTTCTTCCATCATTAATAGAATTTCCATTTCTGGGTTTCAGCTTGGCATTTTAGGAATTGAGCCTGCTTGACTTTACTAGTGATTTGTGATCTGACTCCAGATATTGTTGTAACAGTACCGATTCAGAACTGAATGGCTTAAACTCCCGATTGAGCACACTGATTTTCTGAAATATAATCTTCAGCTTATTTAAGCAGAGTAAAGAATCCAGGGCTCAGTTTCATCAAGTGATTTTTGTCCTCAGGGAATGCATTACGAAAACACGCCCATGTAATATATAGGTTTTTCTTAAGTTGTAAAAATTGAAAATTTTCTGCAGAAAAATTTTGATATTTTTCTTATTTTTGCCCAAAACATAGATTGTGGGTACACGTTAGAACCGCCTCGGCGAGGCGGTTCTAACGAGCACCCTTAATCTATGTTTTGGAGCAAAAATAAGAAAAATAAGTATACCCCTGCATACCCCAGTTTTGCTATATAAAAGTGGGGTTTAAGGGGGTATATATTACACGGACATGTTTTCATGAATGTGTTCAGGTGACAGGAGAGAAAAAGGGTTCTTCAGGGGTTTCGAACAGGTTCGGCACAAACTGGCCTATGCAGTCACAGAAGAAAGCTAGATGCTTGAAATTTCAGACTTAAGAAGAAGAGGGATTGCACTATCCGTGAAGAGAAAAGAAAGGTGCTGATCAGCTGTGCAGTTACTGAACAGCTGATCTGCGACTTTGTTTTTCCCATATGCAAATATCCAGTTTTCTCATGATGCAGCTCATTTTGGATAAGGAGTTTTCTAAAAGTGGAAGGCCAAGTCAGACCTCTTTTAAGTCGGCTGAGTTGATGCATGCACTAATGAGGGATGATTCCTTTTAAGAATGCAAAAAATTCAATTATTGCATGACATGTCTCAAGAATGCATTAGTGATGCATTGCTGCATAGCAATTTTAGAGAGTCAGGACTTGTGTAAATGATTTGTATTTTGTATTTGAAGACGGGAGCATCATTATATTAGCTGCCTCCTTTAAGCTTCTTTGTGTTACTGATCGTTCCAAGTCGATACTTCTGTAGTGGTTCTTTTTGTTTTATGTCTTGGTGTTTAAAATTTTTTGTGCTGTTGGCGCCTTATGTATGTTTTCATATTTTTAGTTAAGTTAAGGTAACTGAGTGGCCACCTATTGGGAAAATAGCTGCTCATTCGGCTTACGATATGTTTCATGGTATAAGTACCTGATTGTTAGTTTGGTTTTTTCCCACCTCGGTTTTTGGAGTGGGAATCTTTTTCTGATTGCGCCTTTTCTTGATCTTTGCCTACTTGTACCTTTTTGTGGTTCAGTCAGTAGATAGTAAACATGCCTATAAAATCTTATATCTAAAAGAATTCTAAACCATATGTCTTTATGGCTATTCCGGTCAGTTCAAGTCTTACCCAGTCCGAGTCCAGAAAAGCCACATTTTACCAATTTATGGCTCATCTTCTTTTTGATGAAACAACATCAGACCCCTGTAGGTTGTCATGTCAATTTTCTTCTGAAATTACGTGAGCTGCGTAATGAAAAAAACAGAGATTTTTTGCCTATGCGAAAACAAAGGCGCAGATCAGCCATGCAGTAAATGCACGGCTGATCAGTGCCTTTGTTTTCGCTACACGGATAGTACAACTCCTCTGCTTTCTAAATCCAAAATTTCAAGGTTCTAGCCATCTTCTTTAGCTGCACAGGCCGGTTTATGTCAGACCTGGTCAGAAACACCACACAATCCATCATGAGAGAACAAGTTGTAAGGGTTTCTACCAGAACTTTAATACTTAAACATGACTTTCCTGAGCCACTAAGAATGAAGGCTTGACATTTTGGACTGAAATGGTAAACTTAGGAATTGTGCTATCTTGGAGGCACATTACAAAACAGCTGATCTGCATTTTTGTTTTCGCTAATACGAGAAGTGGGTTTTCTCATGATGCAGCTCACATGCCAGGATACAAGATTGCATGTCACAAAGGCTTTCTTGTAGAAAATTCCTTTGCCGCAGGTTTCTATGAATAATTTATCAATTCTAACTAGCAAATTTCAAAGAAAATTATACTTCAGAAGACCACTGTTGTTTTATAATAAAACTGGAAATGAGAATGAATTACTCTGTTGTATAGTGGTTCAGCTATCGACTATAAAGCCTCTTTCTCACTAGAATGCGACAACTGGAGACTAGTTCGCGACCTGTTTGCGACCATTTCGCGACCATTTCGCGACAAAGATTAACAATATAAACACAAATGTGACAAATTCGCGAATTTTGGTTAAATTTTGAAAATATATCTCGTGACTGTCTCACGACTTTCCCAAGAATGTAGCTTTAGTTTCATTTTCATTTGTACGACAGTCCAGAGATACTCATGAGAATGTCTCACAACATTCGTATGAATGTTGCTTAGTTTTATTTTCTCAACAGATAGTCGCGAGTTGTTCGCATGTTTTCTCAAAACTGTTGCACAACTGTCATATGACATTCGTATGAGTGTAGCAAAATTTTTGCATTGTAAATTCGCCAAAATTTCATGGTGACAGGTCTGCGACACTGGCACAAACTTGGTACGACTGTCCCGCGACAATCTTGCGACATATTTTGGTGAAAAAATTTGCAGGACTGTTGTGTGAAAGGTCCGTGACTAAATTCGCAAAACAGTTGGGAGAAACTTGCATACCAGTGAGATACTAGCTTTAGGTCATCACGTATTTGATTCAAATTTTGGCTTCTACAGTTTTGCCACAGTGTATTTTATGGATTAGAGCCATGAAGTGGAGTGATGGAGTGGATTCTTTGAGTGGATTCTTATAGTGGAGCCTTGAAACGAAATTTTGGAGTTGAAGAGAAAACTTAATTCCGGGGATACAATTTAGCTCTGTGCAAACAAAATAACACTATCAGGACCTTTTAGACATTGTTTTGATCTTTTGAAAACAGGACAGAATACTGTAAACTGTAGGTTCTTTCACCACTGGAATTGCGTTTTCTGTTTCACACCAAAATCTCCCTCCAAGGTTCCATGCCAACACTCCATTTCATGGCTTCAATCCAGGATTCCAATCCATGACTCCAATCTATATAATACACAGTGCCTACAGTTTTTCACATCAGGCATCATACTGAGACCCATCCCCCTATAACCCCAGCTGTTAGTGGGGATGTAAACCCCCCTACCACTACCATTTCCATTTCTAGCTCTGTTTCAGTCATTCTTTGAAAGTCCACCTAGCAGACAAGTTGGTTCTCTTTCCACCATTGAGTATGAAAAGGTAAAGTTATGCAATGATCAGGAAATGGCGCAATCAGAAAGAAATTCCCACTATAAAATTTGAGATGGAATAAAATGAATTGACAATCAGGTACTTATGCAAAGAGACCATATCATAAGCTGAGTGAGTAGCTATTTCCCGATAGGCGGCCTGCAGTCAGTTACCGAACTTATATTAAGTAAATATATGAAAATGTACATATTAAAGGTGCCAACAGCACAAAAATTCAATGCCAAAACATAAAGCAATTAAAATCTGACAGTAGAACCGCAGCAGAACACAACTGATTGCCAATCTGGTGTCACTTTCTCTGTCTTTGCTTTAAATTTCAGTCAATAGCTTTTGTCATGTCAACTTCTACTCAGAATTGGTATCATCAAAACGTAGAAGTTGTATTGATGTCTGAAATGGCCTCAGAGACTCTGGTTTTCTTGCTTTATTTAGTAATTTGTCTTGTGTTTGGCCATATTGATAGCATCAGTCTTATTGCCAGACAATGTTTGAGCTGCCTCTTGACAAAACCAACAATGTTGTTTCCGAACAGGTCCGACACAAACTAAGCTGTACAAGCACAGAAGACGGCTCGAGGCTGAAAATTTCGGTTTTTAGAAGAAGAGAAATTGTACTATCCGTGTAGCGAAAACAAAGGCGCTGATCAGCTTCGCGGTTACCGCGAAGCTGATCTGCGTCTTTGTTTTCGCTGCACAGATAGTTGGTTTTCTCATAATGCCAGACAATGTTTGTCTGTGATAGAACCAAAACTTGAGAAAATCATTGCTGCATTTGGATATCACATAATTTGTTGTTACTGGATGCTGCAACAAGAAGGTCAGTTTTCTTGAAGAAGTAGGACATAGATAATAATAATACTATTGAATAAATGTAGCGCTCTGGCACAAAACTATGCAAGAAAGAGAATCAAACATTTCTTCGAGGAAAGGATCAGGGAGCCTTGTGATGCCAAATACATATGTAGTGACGAAAGGAACAGAACGGTCTGTCATATCTTAGATCCTTATTTTCTTAGGGAATAGTGAAGGTGGATGTAAAGAAAAGGAAGCTCTTTTGTAAGTATAGCTATGTGCACTTTCATGATAGAAACTGATTAGAATAAACCTCATTTTAGTTAAGACACAAAATGAGAAAAGACGCTTCATTATGAAGGTACAGGCATTTTGTTAGGAAAAGGGTTTGAGATCATTTCTAGGGGTATTCGGGTATGCTAAATCCAAAAACCAATGTTGGCAAGCTGAGAAATGGCTCCTTCACCATCTAATTTGGATATTTCCAAGATGGCCGCCAAAATTAAGAAAAACATCAATTGCTGCAAATTAGTATACAGTTGAACCTGCTGAATCAGCCACCTTTATAAGAGCTCCACCTGCATAAGAGAGCCAGTCTGAAACATTCCCAATCATTTTCACTATATTTTATCTCTGCATAAGACAGCCACCTCCACAAGACAACCAGCAGCCAGTAAAATCAATCCCAAAATGCTTATAACTCTCTATAAGACAGCCACGTCATACTTGCCTAAAGTCAAATTTCCCATTTACAAGCTGTTAATTGGACAATTATTATTCATTATTGTATTTAAAACAGTTAATTAGCAGAAAAAATCAATTAAGTTAATACCCATGAGGCTTTGTATATATTTTTGTGTAACGAAGCATGAAATGATGTCAACTTATGAAACACATACAGGTAGTCCTTTTTCTTGTGACAGTAAGAATATTTTCTACATGACAACTGCTCTGACTGAACCCTGATAAGACAGTGTATAACAGCCAGCTTAGCTCACTCCCAAAGGTGGCGCTTTTACAGAGGTTTGACTGTATGTTAAGGATTCCAAACTGCTACAAAATAATAAAAATAACATTTTATAATGATTAGAAGGTCTTCAATGAATAAAAAAATCTCAAAAGTTAAAAGGCTGAGGTGGGGGTGCGGAGGGGGCAGGGGAGTGGGCTTTTCTACTTGTACCTACAAAAGTGATCATAGTTCCACTGTAACAAGTCCTAGATCACTGCACCTGGTCTCACTGTAAAGCATAGATATAGCCTTTTGATCATTTGGTAAGTAATGCAAATTATCGAATTTGCATATTCATGAATTTTAATGAAAATATTAAAAACGGCTTTAAAATCCATAAGTAAACAATTTTCAGGCAAAAAAAAAGCTATCATTATGACAACTTGTTATTGCACCAGTAATACCATATATGACAAATATATTGATGCCGATGGTCAATATGAAACTCATCTCATTAGCATATTCATGAATATTAATTGAAATGTCAAAACATAGGGACGAAAACCAGGGAAAAACAATTGCCATTGAAAGGTTTTTGGTGCGTTATATGATCGTTTTTGCCTTTTAGGACAAATTTTTATGGCTGCCAGTTTGGTCAGATGGGCCAATTAAATGCCATAAAAAGTTCTCTTCAACAATGAACACATTCGCATGATGTAAACATCATATTGTTTCCACAACCACCCCTAGTGTGATTCTATAGAATGGGATGTACTTACAAAAATACCCATGTCCCACCAAAAGCATACTTTAGAATACTATGATTGGTCTGGTAGTATTGCATTGACATAGCAATTTAACCTTCATAACTAATATTGAAATCATTGAATTTACATATATTCATGAATATTAATAAAAATCATAATGGGAGAAAAATCGTGAAAAAAGATTGGGGGGTGGGGGGGAGGTATGCATACAAAAACACCTGTACCCAGGCTGTTAATGAACCTAGGATGCCAAAAGAGATATCAAATGAATGCTGTGGCAATGTACTATAACTCTGAAATATGATATAAGAATAATCGGATTTGTAATTTCATGTATATTAATGAAATCTTTAAAAACATGACAGAAAAAAATGGAAAAATTAAAGGGGTAAATGTAAGAAATGGCTTGTAGCTTGGCAACCCACAGCCCTAAAGTGCTAAATGATGATCAAGGGAATGGTTGTTAAGGCAATATTATGCCATCCTATATTACAATTTATAAGTCATCTGATTTTTATTTTCATGAATATTAATAAAATCTTTAGGAATTGGGGTAAAATGCTGAAAGCATAAGGCGGTATACACATAAAAACATGCATATCATGCTTACCGATAGACCTAGAGAGCTGAAATTGGTATCAAACAATTGCTTAAACATTGTTCTATTTATAACCATATGATCTGCTATTTGCTTTATCTGAAATATTTGTTAAAATCTTTATAAATAATAAAAATATGACCAGAAAATGATGGGGGTTTACCAATAAAATTGCTTATATCTAGACTGCAAATAGACTTAGAGATTTCAAAGTGGCATCAAATTATTGCTAGTACACGTACAATTTATTATTGCCATATGTTCAGATTTATAAAGCATACATGTATTTGTTAGCAACCAAGATACAAGCGATTTTGTTTGAGCACAACCTTCAACTTTATGTATGTAATTTTTACAATTTTTCGAAGCATTCATGGCTTTTGGTTCAAGCTATGGTTTATCTATCAGACTAGATGGTTTTAATTAGATGCTGTTTATCTATCAGACTACATTGTCCTAACATTCTATGGGTACCAGTTTCATCCCTCTAAGGGTATTAGCGGTGGAGATATAAGCAACTTTGTTGGTATACCGCCTTTACTTTTCTGTGATATTTCTCTATTTTGAAAGATCTCATTAATAGCCATACAACAAAAAATATCTAGATGTCAAAAAAATCAAAATCATATGGTTATAGAACATTGTCATAGCAGTCATTTGATTTCAACTTCGACTCTTTAGGTCCTTAAGTAGCCAAGATACACACATGTGTTAAATGTATACCTCCTAATTTTTCTGCATTTTACCCCAGTTCCTAAAGATTTTATTAATATTCATGAAAATGAAACTCAAATAACTTATCTATTACAGTATGGATGGTATAATATTGCCCCAGCTACCATTTGATTCCATTTTCAGCACATTGGGGCTTTTGGTTGCTAAGATACAAGTGTATTTGAAGGTGTATCTGTTTAATCTTTTTCCATTTTTTTCTCTCAATTTCATAAGTTTTCATTGATATACATGGAATTGAAAATCATTTTTTCCTATATCACACTTCAAAGAGATAATACTATACCTTATCATTTATTTGATACCATTCTCAACGTCCTATGTTTATTTACAGCCCAGGTACAAGTGATTTTGTATGTACACGCCACATTTTTTCCATGATTTTCCTTCCATTTCTTACGATTTTCATTAATATTCATGAATACACAAATTCAATGATTTGAATATTAGGATTACCATTAAATCGTTATGTCTAAGCACTACTATCAGGTCAATCATAGTATTCTAGAAAGGTACAAGTAGGCAAAGATCAGGAAAAGGCGCAATCAGAAAAAGATTCCCACTCCAAAAACCGAGGTGGGAAAAAACCAAACCAACAATCAGGCACCCATACCATGAAACATATAGTAAGCCGAATGAGCAACTATTTTCCCAATAGGTGGCCACTCAGTTACCCCAACTTAACTAAAAATATGAAAACATACATAAGGCGCCAACAGCACAAAAAATGTTATTAAACACCAAGACATAGAACAAAAAGAACCACCACAGAAGTATCGACTTGGAACGATCAGTAACACAAAGTTACTGGCGGGCTTAAACCGGTTTTACATGGCCATAACCTCACCCTCAGCTTCTGCAGTGGTTCATAACATTTAGTTAGTTATTCGGTCCTCGTGGTGAATCTCTAACTAGTCAATGAATCATCAAGAACAAACAAATAAATAAATAGAGCATGCTATTGGTAGGATATGGGTATTTTTGTAAGTGCACCCCATTCTGTAGAATCACACAATGGATGGGCATGGAAACAATATTTTTACATCATGCACATATGTTCATTGTTGAGGACAATATTTCAAGGCATTTAAAGACAGATGTACGTAATTGAAGGCGCTCAAAGGAACGTGCGTATCTAAGGGTCAAAACGTCATTTTTACGCCGCATTCGTAACGTCAGTTTTCGCTCAAAACGTCATTTCTAACGTCAGTTTACGTTCAGAATACGAAACTATGTTCATACAATTATGCAGAGGACTTCGGAAATGTAAACAAAATGATATTATTTATTATTTCTGCTCAAAATATAGGTTATAGACAGGTTTTCCAGAGGAAAACATAATTTGCGCGACGCTTTGCAATATTGAATGCTATACAGCATCGGAGGTTTTGGCGCAAAACCGACGTCGCGCGTAACACGTACTGAATTCAGCAACGACTACCTACCTTCTTACGCTTATAGCAGGAAAACGAATCCGGTAACTATGGACTTTCGCGTTATCTACCTGTCGTTCAGAAATTTCTCTATCACATATCAGTTTTTGAAAAAATCCTACCGTGGATTTTTTAAAATATATCAAGAAAATCAACAAAAAAGGTGTCTAAAAATCGCATTTTACGTTGACGTCAATGTATTTTCGCTCTCAAATTTAGCGACTTTGAAGGCAAATATCTCGAAAACAAGCTCGGAACGGTATCGATTTCTTTTCATTTTCGTATGTAGGTCATCAAAATACACTCGCATGCAAAAAATAAAAAAATTCTACCGTGAGGTCAATTACGTACATCTGGCTTTAAGTGGTCCCTCTTACCAAACTGGCAGCCATGAAAATTTGTCCTAAAATGCAAGAAAGATCTTATAACCCACCAAAACCTTTAATGGCAATAGTTTTCACCTGGTTTTCAGTTGGCCCCAGTTTTCAGCATTATAATTAATATTCATGAATATGCAAATGAGATAAAAATTTTCAAATAGGTCCATGACATCAATATATTTGTCACATGATATATTGTGCAATAACAGTGTCATAATGATGGCTTGGGCCTGGAAATTGTTTATTTATTTATGGATTTTAAACCATTTTTAATGTTTTCATTACAATTCATGAATATGCAAATTATATAAATTGCATTACTTACCACAGGAGAAAAGGGATATGTCTAAGCTTAACAACAAGACCAGGCTCAGCGGCATAGGACGAGCAACGGTGGCGATATGATCAATTTTGTAGCTACACTCCTCCTCAAGAAACACATTAATAGTTGCCATGGAAACCATGCATTATTTTCATAGTGTAATTGAGTTTATCTTTGCATTTAAATTTATGTAATTTAGTCAAGCAATCATCTAACAATATATTTTAAAAATATATTGTTAGATGATTATATGTGATTTTAGGCTCAGATCATGATAAACAAATGAAGCGTTTCATCAATATAACAGATTCTAGATATTTTGGCGGCCATTTTGAAAATATGCAAATTAGGACATGAAGACGTCATTTCTCAACTTGCCAACATTGGTTTTTGGATTCAGCACACCAAATTACCCCTAGTTCAAGTGTCAAACCCTTTTCCTCACAAAATGCCTGTACTTGTTAACTTTTCTCAGTTCCTGTCTTAACTATTTAACTTAGTTAAGTGTGTAATAGTAACTGTCAGTTGCTTTACATAAGTTTGAGTTCAGGAACTCCCAAACATCAGGCCAACCATCTGATTACTGGTTAATCACTCCAAGTAATACCTATGAGCATTATTGGTTTGCTTGGGTGGTTATATTTATATAGCACATTTTGAGTGTGATGACATCCTAATGTTGGGTAAAAGTGCATAAAATGGAGGCAGCGTCCCGAGATGACCATATCTGTTGACTGGGACATTAAGCATCAATTCAAACAAACAAACAATACAAAACATTAGGCTGGTACACATAGCTCTGACCAAGCATGCGACAACACTAGTTTAACATAACTAGGGTTACTATTCTATGAATTATTCATCTGTCTGTGCCCCTAGAATAGTTTTGTGAGAAAATAAATTGAGCCGCATCGTGAGAAAACCGGATTTTTGCCTAGGCGAAAACAAAGGCGCAGATCAGCTTCGCGGTAACCGCGAAGCTGATCAGCGCCTTTGTTTTCGCTACTCGGATAGTACAATTCCTCTTCTACTTAAATCCGAAATTTCAAGCTTCTAGCTCTTTTCTGAGCTTGTACAGGCCGGTTTGTGTCGGACCTGGTCGGAAACCCCGAAGACCGGTTTTCTCGCGTCGAGGCTCAATTGAAGTGTGATTGACATTTTGATGTGAAATCATAGAATATCTGCTGGCAACAGACTTCAGTTTTTGTTGATTTTATGCATCAGTGCAGGGAAAATCTCTGCAAATCATTGTAAGATGAAACTTTGGAATGTAGCCTGCAATTTTGCCTCTGGAATTCAATGCATAAGGGAGGCAACAAAATGATATGGATCAGCTGTGTCTTTAAGTGAGCATCATTATGCAAATAAAATAGAATTAGCTCCATAAAAAAAGTGAAAAAAAAAAAACGTAAAAAAAAAAAAAAATGAAAAATGTATGGTATACAAGTTCGGTTTTAGACTGGACTTAAGTTTTGCCGTGTTGACTCAACAACTGCTTAAAGGTTAGATAGAGACAGGACCTTGGTTTAAAATTGGAATAGCACAGACTGATCAATTCTTGTCATATTAATTCTCTTACTACTCTGTGGACTGTGGAGACATCTAAAGCCCCATCTCACTGGAATGCGACAACTGGAGACTAGTTTGCGACTATTTCGCGACAAAGATTACTTTCACATTGCAATCTCATTGAAATTCAATGTAACAGTTTCATGAATTTCAGTATAATTTTGCAAATGTCTCACGACTGTCACTCAATAGTCTTGAGAAACTCCTACAACAGTCGCGAGTTATTCATGAGAGTGTCTCACAACGTTCGCACGAATGAAGCTTAGTTTCATTTTCACTCGTACAACAGTCATGAGCCATTCATGAGAGTGTCTCACAACATTCATACGAATTCGAATGTCACTTAGTTTAATTTTCTCGCCAGATAGCCGGATATTTTCTCAAGGCTGTCGCACAACTGTTGTGCGACATGTTTGACAAGCGTACGGCATTTATATTAGTATGTGAAAATTGTTATAAATTATAAATTCGCCAAAATTTTGCTGCGAGAGGTTTGCAACACTTGCACGGCTGTTATGCGACAAGTTTGCAATGACTTTGTGGTGGGTTTACAAATATTTTGGCAAATAGATTCGCTAAAAAAGTTTAAAAATGAAAATTTCTTTTTCGAATGGTTGGCGGCTATTTCATAACACATAAAAATTCACGCGAGATTTATATGAATAGTATGACAGTTTCACGACTTAATTCGAAAAAAAGTTGCAAGGAATTCGCATATACCAGTGATATACTGGCTTAACTCTATATCCATCTATGCAATCAAGCTATAGCTTTCTTAAACAGTAGGATATATACTGTTCAAAATAAACAACTGCACTCACACAAAATTGTTTGTCATGTGCCTCGCCAGCAGCTTTATTTTCCTTTGTTCAGATAAACAGGATTTGGCTTCTGGTATATACGAGGTCATTGACGCAGATATTTGTAATAACCTATGTAATAAGCTGGAAATTTAATTAACTGGACTGTGCTAAAACATTGTCCTAAAGCATTTCCATTGGGAGAGCAATAAATATTCATATAAACAAGACATAAACCTGATGAAAGAAAACTTTGAGACTATGAAATTGAATTTGTAATTGAATTTTCGGGGGTCAAACTTCTGTATATTACCGATTTATAGATGTAAATATTTGGTAAACAGGTCAATAATATTTTGACTGACCAATTGTGTTTGGCCATCATCGGGTAGAATTGGCAGGACGTTGCACCCCCGAAGACAATAGGTGCGTAGTAGTAGTGTTTGTTTTGATCTATGTTGTTTGTTTTGATTGCTGGTCGTATAAAAGGTAAGGTAGATCCGCTGAAGCAAAAGAATTGCTGTTTTCATGATATATGGAAGAGATTTATAAATATATTTTAGTTATAAGAAATAATGGAATCAAACAGTTCATTTGTGATATATTTTTAGATATCTTTACATAATTTGAGATATCTGTATATATTTTGAGATATCTGGATTTATTCTGCAATATCTGAACTGATTCTTTTGAGATATCTGAATTGATCCACGATGAGGGATATCTGTATCACGCTTGCTTGGAGGCATTTTCATCACTCACATAGGTACCTATTTCTGAGCCGTCGCATGAGAAAACCAACGATCTCGGTTTTTGACCAGGTCCAGCACAGATCGGCCTGTAGAATCATAAAACAACACTAGAAGCTTGAAGTTTCGGATTTACATAGAAGAGGAACTGTACTATCCAAGTGGCAATTATAAAGGCGCTGATCAGCTATATACATGTACATACTGCACTGCTGATCTGCGTGTTCTGTTTCGCATATGCATATTGTTGGTTTTATGATGCGGCGGCTCATCTTTTGAAGACATAAGCTGTAGTCACGTTAACACCAGAGTAGCGCAGTGTAGTAGTAGAGCTCTATGGTTTGGTATCCTTGAGCTGCTGGTTCTGTCCTGACATGACTGAAGTTTTGTTGACTTGAATGTTATAAACCTCAATACAAACAAACAAACAAACAAACAAACAAACAAGCAAGGCAGTCATATAAGTTTGGTTCCTATTTAATTAGCAGGTTACTGAAAAAAAAGTCAATAGTTGAGAGTTTTTTTTTTGTGACCATGCAATTAACTGGCAATATTTATGTAAATAGTTGAGAGGTTTTTTTTTGTGGCCATGCAATTAACAAGGCAATATTAATGATACACCCACCCTCATCAGACTGATCACAAATTAACCTTTTCTAAATCACCAGTATGCTTTCCAAAGCCGCCCTTATACTAACCACTGTTAGCCTTTTATTGATCAGAAACAACATTATGAGTCTTTGTATTAGAAAACCAACAATCTCAGTTTCCAGCAAGGTCCGACACAGACCGAGCTGTTTAAGCACAGAAGATGATTAGAAGCTGGAAATTTTGGATTTAAGAAGAAGAGAGATTGTACTATCCTTGTAGCAAAAACAAGGCCCTGAACAGCTTCGCATTTACTTCGAAGCTGATCTGCATCTTTGTTTTTGCCTATGCAAATTGATGGTTTTCTCATGACGCGGCTCATATACAAATGTCTGGCATATTCCATCCCAATTTTGAGAATTAATAATGTTATTTTAACAGCATCATTGTCTGTCATTCACAAATACTTAACCATCTGTTATGTAGGCAGTAATTTGTAGGTATAACTCTCGATTTTGACCTCAGATGCGGCAAAAGATTGATGAGTCTACTTAGTAGCACGTGAAAGGATATTCAGATTGTAATACTACAAATACTTATTACATGTGCGTGCAACAGAAGTGTAACGGAAAACCTGCGTCATTTTGTACTGATTTACCTTTCACACGCTTCTAAGTGGACGTATCTCGGGTCAAAATCGAGCTATATATAATACAGGATTCCAGGTATGAAAAATTCAAAGATAAATTTTTCAGTCTCCATATGACAGAAATTGTGTTGTTGGGAAGTATGGTGGCATAGTAGAGCCCCCCGTGGCTGAGCGGCTAAGAGCGCTGTTTCTTAATCACTTTATCATTTCACCGCTGTGTCTGGTGTGGGTTCGAGCCCCGCACTGGCCACATGTGAGACAAGCCAAGTTCTGCTTTCGGGTGTGCCAGGTGGTTTTTCTCGGGCTTCTTCCGTTTTCGCCCACCTACTGATTGGCCCATCTCATATGAGCTGAAATAATCTTGAAAGGGACGTAAAACTGAATTAAAAAAAAAAGAATAGTGGCATAATGGCAGAGTACAGGACTCCAGAGAGAATTACTGAGTTCGATCCTAACCTCTGCCATGTCATGTTCTTGGGAAAGACAATTTATGCTTCCCACAGTACTTGTTAATACCCAGGAAGCAGTGGTTCCGTCCCGACATGGCTAAAAATTGTTGACTGAGATGTTAAGCCATAATCAAACCATTCAAGAATTTGATTCTGTTGTATGTACAATTATTCTACCCATTCCGGATCAAGTTCATGAAAATTGCTGCGCATGCGCATATGAATGATTTGAGTATAATAAACTTAGTATTATCTTGAAGCCAATTTTGTTCCTCATCATCTGCAATGCTTTTCATTTTTGATCAAGCACGCGACTGTGACCACTAGAGCGTGAAAGTATATGCATAATTGAAGACAATGCGGATCAGTTGGAGGTAATCCGAATCATGGACTATATATCACCACCGATGGGTTTATTCTTCAAATTCTTTGCATGTAGTCATACAGTGAACCTTATGAAATATTCCGAGGACCAAAACATGTGCCTTTTTCGGCGTCATTTTCCCATAGCCATGTTTGCTCAACCACACCCCCACCGAACACACGATTTTCCATGGGTGATCTGAATAACGTCGGAATAGTATATGATGCTTGTTAAA
Source organism: Rugalucina vietnamica (assembly GCA_964017185.1). Lineage (NCBI taxonomy): Eukaryota > Metazoa > Mollusca > Bivalvia > Lucinida > Lucinidae > Rugalucina > Rugalucina vietnamica. Next base: position 2,699,344 of record OZ024882.1, on the reverse strand, counting down.
AACGCAGATTATTTCATAGTTTACACTTAATTTTATAATATAAATACCTAGAATGTAAAAATATACCTTTAGTTACAAACATCAAACAACACAAGTCCTTTGAGAGCATAAAATGACAGTATGCGGTTAAACGTGATTCGGAGTAACTACAAAGATACCATTTCAAAGTTTCTAATTAAATATGTCATAATATTCGATTTTAGGACGGAAACTTCGTCAAAATGACAGAAAATAATTGGGAAAAATATTAGCAACCAATATCGAAAGATAACTTACATGGCACCTTTCATTTTTGAGAAATTCGGCGAACCGCCGTGTGTAAAAGAAAGCTTTTTCCATCGTGTTTCTGTATATGAGCCGGGAACCATTGACGTGAACAAGATGTTGACGTCATTATCCACGATCATTGACCGATGGAGTGAAACATAGTTGAATCAAGAGTCAAGTGGCCAAGTTCGTTTTAAAAAAATCTTGTTTTATGTTTTTGTAAAATTCTTTTGAAAATTATTTTGATCCGGATCACCTTCAGATCCGCTATGGCTACAACAAGTGTACTCATTGTAAGAATTGCGATACTTGAATGGTAGCATCTCGTTTTTACAACGAAGCAGACCCACTATTTATTTCATGAAGATTTGGTCATGATATTTCTGTGTCCACACTAATAGTGAGATGATCATGTGCACTGAGTACTGGTTACTTGCTCATTTTGTGTAACTGTGCTTAATTAATTATGTCAGCAGACAGTAACTACTATATCCCTCTGCCACCCCACCCCCCACCTCAACTGGGCTCATGATTTACAGACTACCTTTTCTCATCAGGGGAGTATGTGGCGTAGTGGTAGGGCATTGGACTCGGAATCGAGAGGTCCTGGGTCCTGGGTTCGATCCCCACTGGTGGCACCATGTTGTGCCTTAAAGCAAGGCACATTAACTCCCCAGAGTACTGGTTAATACTCAGGAAGCGGTGGCTTCGTCCCGACATGACTGAAAAATTGTTCACTGGGATGTTAAACCTCAAAATTAAACAAACAAATTTCTCAACAGTCTGTTATGTCTACCCACTGTGATATGAAAAACATCATGAATTATTACTGCATCAAAATGGGATTGATATTTCATTGATCGTTGTGGAAAAATCAGCAAAACAAAAATATGATAATGTAAATGCACTGAGTAATGGTTGCGTAATAAACAGCAGTGATTAAAAGCTTTCGAATGACAAAAAACGTGGTAAATCGTAATACTGGGAATTATAATTTGATAGAATATTGAAGGATCGGGAATACTCAACTTCTAGGAAAACATCAAAACAGTTGAACTATCCCATTAAAAAAGATTCTAAAGAGTATATTTATTAACAGAAGTTGTTTATGGGATCGGGAGGAAAACCAAATATATTGAAAAAGCGATATATATGATGGATATTTATTTCCTTTCCATTTCACAAATTCTATTGTCTTAATCGTCTGGAAATTGATTAGGTGATTAGTTGCGCGCGGAAAGAAAAGGAATTGAACATCAGGAAAACATGTCCGTCATATAAATACCCCCTTGAACCCCACTTTTATATAGCAAAACTGGGGTATGCAGGGGTATACCTATTTTTCTTATTTTTGCTCCAAAACATAGATTGTGGGTACTCGTTAGAACCGCCTCGCCGAGGCGGTTCTAACGTGTACCCACAATCTATGTTTTGAGCAAAAATAAGAAAAATATAAAAAAAAAATCTAATGAAATTTGAGATTATTTACAACCAAAAAAATTTCTGTATATTGCATGGGCATGTTTTCGTACTGAAAATTTTATAAAAACTAATTGATTGTAGAAATGAAAGGATCTGGTTTAGTTGATGTTATTGAGAGAGTTCTGGAGCAAGTGGTTCCAGTAATAAAGTAAGTTGCTTTATTTATTTCTTGAAAAAGGGCCAGTTTGGATTTTTGTATTCCAAAAGTAGAGATCGAAGGGCTCGATTTGATTCTCATGCACCGAGTGCTGGTAATTGGTCTCTCAAGCAATGTACAGAGCAAATACAACCTTGGTGTTGTAGGGCTTGGTTGGAGCCCATTTGTTAGGGTTTGCCTTTATTCATAACGAACCTTAGTCACCAGCATGAAAGGGGTGTCTAATGCTTGCCTAATGATGCTGAGTGCCACGCAAGGTAGCCTCTGGTACCTTATTCATTTAAGCCTGGTGTCCTTTTTGGGGGACATAGGCAAACAGCATAGCCCCAGATGTGACGCCGCAGAACGCGGCATCCCATCTGGGGCTATTCTGTTTGCATAGAGAAATTTTATAGAAAAATGAGATAAATAATTAAAATTATTCTGATTCCTCTATAAATGAAAGTGGACTTGCCCAAATGATAACAGTGGGCGATTCCATTCCTCAAATATGGGTTAATGCCTTTGGTATGACCTGGCAGGGGCATGAACCCACAACCTACCACTCCTGAAGTTGATGCACTAACTACTGAGCTGATGGGCCTTCTAAAGATGTAAGTTGCGTGTATTAGAAGAGAGTTCTTGAAGGGTGGATGTATGGCCCCCATGGCCGAGTGATTAAAAGCACTGTTTCTTAATCACTTGATCATCTCACCGCTGTGTCTGGTTAGGGTTGGAGCCCTGCACTGGCCACATGTGAGACAAGCCAAGTTCTGCTTGCAGGTGTTTTTTCGCTAGATTTTCAATTTAAAGATGTTTGGATTACCTCCCTTGCAAGGGATTTCAGGAACTCTCTTCTAATACACGCAAAAATATTGAAAAGGCCTATTCAATATTTTTGGGCATAAATTATGGTAGTAGTGAAACAATTTTAAAACTGTTTGTGGCACTTTTTAAGACTTATGGGTTGCACAAGGATGACATCGTCATATTTTTCTCAGAAAAGTTAGATTTTGAAAAAGGCAGTTTCTGAAAGATGGTGTATAGACAGTTGTTCAATGAAGAAGATGATGGAGATATTGTTATTAGGAAGTTTGATAAACAAGTATATCTTTGTTTACCTTTTTCATGCTCTTCTACTTAACAAGTTGTTAGAACTTGGAAACAAGAGGCTTGCTGAACATCTCTCTATTTGTTTTAAGTCCCAAAAGCCGGCTTAATGATTTGGTATTTACTGTAGTGTTAACATAGGTAGAATAAATTAGCTTTTATTTGTCGACAGATTTTCGGTAATTGTCTATAGTGAGCAACTCGGTACATTACAATTTATTGTGCCGGCTCTCTAGTTGTTACAGTTTTAGATCTGGTCTATGAATGTATTAGCGTGGTTACCGTTTACCATGCAGTTAAAGCCTTAAAGGATCTATTAGTATGGTTACCGTGCTTTCTGGGCCGAGTCAACTTGTACCATAGAGTGTCAACTCGTACCCTAGTCAACTTGTACCCAAACTCGCACCCAAGTCAACTCGTACCCAAGTCAACTTGTACCCATACCAAGTCAACTCATACCCAAGTCAACTCGCACCCAAGTCAACTCGCACCCAAGTCAAGGCTCACCCAAGTCAAATCGCACCCGTCAAATCGCAACCAAGTCAAATCGCACCCAAGTCAATGTGTACCAAGGTCAATTATCACCTAAGTCAACAACCAAGTCAATTTGTACCCAAGTCAGCTCGTGCCCAAGTCAACTCAAACCCAAGTCAACTCGCACCCAGGTGAACTAGCACCCAAGTCTACTTGTACCAAAGTCAACTCGCACCTAAGTCAACAAGCAAGTCAACTTGTACCCAAGTCAACTGGTTATCTTCTTTTGTGTGTGGTGGTGGGGGGGTGTGGTGGGGGGGGGGGGGGGGGGCTATGTCTATGAAAATTGAAAAGTAGAAACTTGCAATGGTATTGGTCAACAGCGAGGCCGGATATCGATCAGTAAGTTGTATGTATCCCAATGTTTTTTATCGGAGGACAAACTATTTTTGTTTGGTTTTGATAGCTCATGCAGGTCATGTGTAGATAATCATGTGACTTAGATCAAATGATGGGCTTTAGATGGCCACTTCAATTTTAAAGTAAATTTTGATAATTTTTGACATGAAATTTTCAAAGGACTATAAAATCATGAGGGCAGGTCAATTGATGGTTGTTAAATCATTGACATAATCGGTAAATGATGTTTACTATTGTTCTACATTTGTTTATGGTGCAGCATAAATCTTTGTTTATCACCCTATTTACCATGATGCAGCCAATGGTCTTACTGCGCAGATTGATGCAACATCACACATCATGTGAGGAAATGGGATGTGGTGATTGGAAAACAGGGGTCGGTTGTTCAAAATTAACGATGTCGTTAGTTAACATTTCGTTAAAATTTCAAACATTAATATTACAAATACACTGTTATTTTTTGTTGAAAAAATGTGAGAATCCTTTGCAAAGGATTCTCACATTTTTTCAACAAAAAATAACAGTGTAAACAAAAAAATGTGAGAATCCTTTGCAAAGGATTCTCACATTTTTTCAACAAAAAATAACAGTGTATTTGTTACTTTAGCTGATTTTTGCTTAACAAATTCATGTCTTAACGATATTGTTAAGCTAACGATGCTTTAAACAACTGGGTCCTGATCAATAGGACAACAACCAACAGGAAAGAGTTTGTTGCCTAGCATTACGAAAACACACCCATGCAATAAACAGAGAATTTTTTTCAGCTGTAAAAATTGAAAATTTCACCAGAAAAAAATTATTATTTTCAATATATTTGCTCAAAACATACGCCGAGGCGGTTCTAACGAGTACCCACAATGTATGTTTTGGATCAAAAATAAGAAAAATAGGTATACCTCCGCAAACCCCAGTTTTACTATATAAAAATGGGGTTTAAGGGGTATACATTTAATGGACATGTTTTCCTGATGGTTGTTGCCCAATGGATCCAGCTTTCAATCACCGTAATCCATTTTGTCACATGATGTGTGATATTGCATTAATATGCGTAGTAAAAAATTTGGTTGCATCAGGGGTAGATAGGGTGTTATTACAAATTTTATACCTCCATTTGGATTTATGTCCCAGACAACAATTTTCCAGTCATATTGGAGCCTTCATATCCTGGGTGTTAACCAGAATCTCGGGAACTTAGAGCCTTCAAAGTTGTATCTCAAGGACACTTTAGAAGAGGTAGGCATCAACCCAAGACCTCTTGCTCTGGAGTACTGTACTCTACCACTTGGCAACCGTGCCCCCACCCCCTCCCCCCATAAATGTTGGAAGAACTTGTAGCCCAATGCTGTCGTTAAAAAAGGCAACAAAATTTAACAGCTTTTATAGGGCCTTTTAGAAAAACAAACTCTCTCACATCAGTCTTCCTTAATTTGTAAAGTAGAGAAAATCGCTTCATGATGTGAAGGCTTCCTATAATCCAGCCCTCTGTCAGAACAGCTTACGAAATAATTCCGTAATTAACCGAGTCCATCAGAAGAAGCCTAAAAGGTGGGCCACATGTCAGGATAGGATTTTAGCCTTTGCATGAGAAAACCAACAATTTGGGTTCCGATCAGGTGCGACACAAACCGAGCTGTACAGTCACAGAAGATGGAAAGAGGCTGGAAATTTTGGATTTAGAAAGTAGAGGAATTGTACTATCCGTATAGCGAAAACAAAGGCGTTGATAAGCTTTGCAGTTACTGCGAAGCTGATCTGCGCCTTTGTTTTCGCCTATGCAGATTGTTGGTTTTCCCGTGCGGCGGCTCATTTTACTTACTTGACATGAAAATTCAGAGCAGATTATTACATTGTATGTCTTGAATAAAGTGGAGTAAAGTGTAGCTGGATGATGTAAACTCATGAACTTTAAAAATGTCTCATCCATTTTTTTTACATTTTGGTGAAAAGAGTCAAACTGTCCGAAGTCTCAAGAGTAGAATTCATTAAATCCATGAACACCAAACTGATGTATACTTATGAGATTATGAGATTTAAAAAATGCATCACTCATGAAATGATAATGATAATGTATACTAAAAAGAAGTCTGAAATGCCTCTTTGGGAATAATTAATGTTTGGAAAATATATGTACATGTACTAATTACATGGTTCATATTTTTTGAAAAAAAAAAAAGAAAAAAAAAAGAAGACATGATAAGGCATAAATAAAAAAAAATTCTCATGAACTTGAAATGGTTTATAGTAACTGTTAAATTGGCTGGCCCTAAGATAAACAATTTTATGATTATTGTTTTTAATAGTCAAATGATGAACCTATGATAGCCTAAAATGAGCCATGGTCTGACACAAACAACGCTAAACGACTAAAAAAAGTTACGGCCCTGTAGCTATAGCGGATTGGATTGAAATTTTGGATTGCAGAAACAGAGGTTGCAAAAAATATAGTAAGGTATGAAAGCTAACGACACAGCTGATTTGTTACAATTTTGGCATATGCATATATAAAAAACATGTTTTCCCATGATGCAACGTTTTCCCATGATGCAAATCATAATTATTAAGTACACATTTTGTTAGGAGATAATGATATGAATTTGATAAAATGCCTCAACATTTACTTGAAGGATATTTCACGCTTAACTGTCACTAACTTGTTCGAAGCGTTTGTAATTTATGCCTCGCGGCTAGCGCGCTGTCTTGCATAGTTTATTAAATTGAGGGTAAAAGTTAAAAGTTTACCGGTGATTAATTATCGCAACAACACCCTCAAGATATTGACCATGAGAGCTATACTATAATGAATTGAGCCTGTGCATGAGAAAACCAACAATTTGGGTTCCGACCAGGTCCGACACTAACAGGGCTATACAGTCATAGAAGATGGTTAGAGGCTGGAAATTTTGGATTTAGAAAGTAGCGCGGGAATTGTACTATCAGTGTAGCGAAAACAAAGGTGCTGATCAGCTTCGCAGTTACTGCGAAGCTGATCTGCACCTTTGTTTTCACCTTTGCAGATTTTTGGTTTTCCCATGTGGCGGCTCAATTATTATTAGTTTTAATATTTATAGTTTTTATAATATTCAGATTTTGCCTGTTGCCGTTTTCTAAAAAATGTTTCACTTTTGGATTTGATCGGAATCCCTTTAGTTATGTATGAAAAGAAGACTTGTGATTTCAGTTAAAGCCCTTCGAAAAATGTAGCTGTATGGTATTTCCTGTTCTTTTTCACTGATGATGTTCTTGATTTTTTATTGCATTTTTCGTATTTAAAGATTTGATGATATTGACCCTTGAAGGGATTATTTTTTGTGGTTTTTGAATTGATTTTAGCCCAGTTTGTAAACTTTTACTGGGATGAGCATTGAATAGATAATTTGGAATCAATTTTAGATGTCTTATAGAGAAGTAAACAATTGGCTATAATTAGGTAAATTGGGTGGGATTGACCGTAAAAATTGATTTATGAATTTTGAATAAGGGCGAAAGTAAAATCGTAGGCCTTGTTCCCTTTCAGTCAGTAAAAAAAATGATAACAAAAAAAAAAAAAAAAAAAAAGAACAATAGATAAAGAAAAAAATGATACAGAACAATAGATAATGGAAGATAATTATTACTCATAATTTCTTTCTTTTTTCCTAGTTTAAAAAAGTAAAAATTGTGGTTAATAACTGATGAAATACGCCCATACAAAACATGTTTTTGGGGTATAAAAATATAATGATTCATTCAGAATTCACTTCATTGAACATGTTATTTCTATTTATGAGAAACAGATCTAATATGATTATGTTCTATAATTGGATTATATTCATGTATTTTACTTTCAATTTTCTTATTTTTTTGCGGGTAAAACATGACCTTGATCAAAAGACTGGGCTCAATTTAGAAGGTAAATGTTATGTGAGCTGCATCATGAGAAAACGGGACTTTTTCCTATGAGAAAACAAAGTGCAGATCAGCTTTGCAGTAACTGCAAAGCTGATCAGTGCCTTTGTTTTCTCTCCATGGATAGTATATTTCCTCTTCTTCCTAAATCCGAAATTTCAAGCATCTAACCCTCTTCTGTGACTACACAGACCGGTTTAAGTCGGACCTTGTCTGAAACCCAGAAGACCAGTTTTCTTGAGTCATAGCTCATGCACCATTTGAGCGAGCTGGTGCAGTCGGTAGCACATCAGACTTTGGGCTGAGGGATCCCTGGTTTGATTGTCATCCGGGACGTCGTCTACGCCCGGATGGCGTGGTATACGCCTCTGATGGCGATCCTCTGATGGCGATCAAACCAGGGACCACTAGGCCCAAAGTCCAATGCACTACCATTTGCGCCAGCTTGAGCATGTCTAGTTTTCACAGCTCAATTTATATAGTGTACATATGTTGTTAAATAGTCACAATAAAAGCTCTACAGAGCTTATGTTGATTGTTGAGATATGAAGCGACTCTAAATAAAGATTATTATTATATTATAGTCCTTTGGATCCATGTCCCCCTTGGGCTGGCGAATAGCAGGGATATTGCTTTTGTTTTGTTCCAAAGCCCATGTAATATGCCTAGCACTGTAGAGACATTCAAGATATTATGATGGAAGCTTGGTCAAAATCCCACGCTCGAATCTCGACAGGTCTAGTCCATTCTTTACATTTTGCAATATTGTACGTGTTGAGGTTGAATGAATGTTACCTGTGTTAAGCTCCGCCTACTTTTACATTTACTGTTACATTTTACAGTACTTTAATCATAAAAAGTTGAAAGTTGAACTAATATATATCTATCTGTCAGTGAATTTCAATAGAAAATAGTGGTAAATCAAAACTTTATTGAGGGAAATCTAAAAATTGTGAATTGGATGTATGATCAAATATGTAACCAATTTGTTACAAGGTCTTTGAATACAGTGTTATCTGATGTTATATGTGGCACATGATTAAATTGTCAAAAAGTTATCAAATTGAATCAGTTTTTGGATATTATTTTATGTCACAGACATTTGTACCATTGATTTAAACACTGCCAGGATAAAAAGTCAGGAATATAAAAATAATTTTCGAATTGATTTTTCAAGATTTTTAGACATTCAACTGAAATTGAAGATATATCCGAAAAGATTTTGGGCAAAAAATTGGATTTATATTTTTGGACTGTGGTTTAGATTTTTCATTGTGTGCTATTTTTTCAATTTCTACGATATAATACACATACATTGACCTATAGATACACAGAACGTAAACTTTTGCATTTTTCTTTGACGTTACTGTTGCATGTCAGGATGTGACATTAAGTCATGAATTTATAATTGGCGGTCGTCTGTTCATGAATGAATGAAAAAGATGGAGTAATAAGTTGGATAGTGAAAATGTGATTTATGGTGTGTGAGAGAAAATAGAAACAAATTGACGTTTATGACATAAGATTATGGAGGAAATTAACTCAAGACAAAAACTGGATTTACAAATTTCATCGCCAAAAGTGCATCTGAAAAATATGCTGTCTGCACTGAAAACACTGGGAAAGAACGGGTAATTAATATTTCTAGTACAATAAAATTTTATGATCTGTAATATGTATTCTAACACCAATCACTGTGTGTTATGGGCCAGAATAAGTGCCACCGCTGTTTGCAAAAGCCCCGGCTGACAATGATATGGAACAACAGCTGGTAGTTGTTCTAATCAAAACATATGAGATGGATTTAAATTTCTGCTTGTAAATGTACAGGCACATTTGTCAATCAAATTAGGACCATAAAAGTAATTAATTTTGAAAATGTTAAAATACAACTATTATCTAATTTGAATTAGTGTGATCGTACACTGGCGGGAAATTAAAACCCTGGCACATTCCCGGCACTGCTGTGACTCATCAGAGTTTAATCATGGCACTTTAGCCCCGCTGGGTCTCTGCTATCTCCTGGGGGGTGGACAGGGGGGGCGGGGGTACGGGGAGAGAGGGGGCGGGAAGCGGGGGAGAGGGGGAGGGAAGTGGGGAGAGAGGGGAGGGAAGCGGGGAGAGAGGGGGAGGGAAGAGGGGAGAGAGAGGGGGAGGGAAGCAAGGAGAGAGGGGGAGGGAAGCGGGGAGAGAGGGGGAGGGAAGCGGTGAGAGAGGGGGAGGGAAGCGGGGATTGGATACCCCCCTGTCCACCCCCACATCTCCGGCCCTTAGGGGAGCCAGGGATACAAATGACTGGTGCATAAAGATTGTACTCAGATTTTGCAAAGTTAAAATATAAGGAAATAAGTGGGTAAAGTCATACTTCATTTGAGCCGCGACGCGAGAAAACCGGTGTTCGGGGTTTCCGACCAGGTCCGACACAAACCGGCCTGTACAAGCTCAGAAAAGAGCTAGAAGCTTGAAATTTCGGATTTAAGTAGAAGAGGAATTGTACTATCCGAGTAGCGAAAACAAAGGCGCTGATCAGCTTCGCGGTTACCGCGAAGCTGATCTGCGCCTTTGTTTTCGCCTAGGCAAAAATCCGGTTTTCTCACAATGCGGCTCATATAAAGATGGCCTTTACAGCATTTAGCACACGTATTTTACGTGTGCAAATAGATGTTAAGGCCCTTGTAAATCCACATAGGGATTTGGTTGCAGGATTTCTGTCAAAAATGAAAAATATATCCAGTCATTCATATACATTTGTTTAATGAAGAAAGACGAAAGTGTATCTGTTCATTCAATACATCAAACCCACAACTGTTAATTATGGTCATATCACACATGGGAGAGCATTGTCTTTTTGGTGTGAGTAATTTTGTGGTTTCTATGTGTGTACAGCAGTGTAAGGTGACATTTAACCATCACTAATTTGGGTGATGGTTAACCACAAGATCCATGACTGTAATTGCACGATCAACACCCAGAGACTGGTCCATGTAATGATAACATAAGTTTTCCATGGTGGGTGAGAAAAAGAAGCAGTGTTAGATTTTTAGCACACTTAAGCCAATGGCTCACAAAGTGGGCTTATAGGGTAAAACTGAATTTGAATGGTTTGCTGGTGACATGCCAAATAGACAATACTTCTTCAAGACTAGTCCCCGACTGTCACAAGAGATGGGCACTTGGACACTTGGAACTGAACTGGCATCTACCGGTCTGTGCATCTGTAATTTCAAACATTACCCTAATCTAACAGACCCTAGGTAGCCAAAGCATAATGGGGTAGGAGGATTTATGCATCTGGGCCCGAGGTTATAAAACTTTTTTCATGCTCAACTCAGCTGAGACTAAAATTTATCCTGCTCATAAATGTTAAAATGCCAACAATTGTTGGCATTTTAACATTTATGAGCAGGATAAATTACAAGTTTTTGAATTTTCCACTAATTTTGATCATTTCAACATTTATGAGCAGTTGAAATTTCATGCTCAGCTGAGCTGAGCTTGAAAAAAGTTTTATAACCTCGGGGCCAGGTCTAACATTTATTTTTGGTAATTTGAACAGTTATATCATATTTATTATGATCAATTTATAGCGGCCTAATTAATTTGGATTTCTGGTTATTAGTTATCTTTGATAAATAAGGCAATTAAGTGGACATATTTAATTGACATATTTGGGGGAAATGATGGAAAACTTGCTGACTTAGTAATGATCCGAGGTATTGATCATACCAATATGCCTTGACATGGAAAAACGATAAATGTCCACAAAATGTGGCAAAGACTCGGGTTGATTAAACATGGTACCAAGTAGCCGTACAGCATCATGGTGGTTCCAATAAGCTGTACAGTTTCCCAATATAATATTGTCATTCAGATTGGAAATCAGAATTATTGCACATTAGACATTCTGCTTTATGCTTTGTGGATGCATGAAGCAAGTTTGTTTTTCGAATGGCATATTTGTTGATCAGAAGGTCAGTGTGAGAAAATATTTGTAATATTTGTTTTTTGGAGCTACTCTGCTTTCCCAAAACATAAGTTTGAATTCACACCAAGGGAAATGTCAGTGTTACAGTAGTTTTGTCTAGGAATAAAAACTTTGGATTGTAAAAATAAAGGTATTTTGTTTAATTTATGCATTTATAAATGTGTTTTTGATACAGTATGGAAAAAACAATCTGCTTGATTGTTAATTGCAAGATAGCTTTAAGGGATCGGCTAATACTAGAATACATATTGAATGAATTTAATATTTCCAGGATATAAGTCACATTAATTTGGTTTAAAAAAATGTGTGTCATTGTTTTTCTTAAAGGCATTAATGTTTAGCCTATTAAACCAATAGAGCTTTAATAAAATATACATTTAATGCTATTAAATGGTTAACCTATTTAAAATTTGCCTAATGTAAAGTTGATCCACTTAAGAATGTTTAAAGAATGCATTATATGAAGCGCAACGCAAGAAATTTGGGCTATAATGATCTATAATGCCATGTCTCATATGAGCCGAGACACGAGAAAACCGGTCTTCGGGGTTTCCAACCAGGTCGGACATAAACCGTGCTGTACAGTCACAGAAGATGGTTAGAAGCTTGAAATTAGGGATAAAAGTAGGAGAAGAAGTGTACTATCCCTGTAGCGAAAACAAAAGCGCTGATCAGCTTCGCAGTTACTGCGAAGCTGATCTGCGCCTTTGTTTTCGCCTATGCAAGAATCCGTTTTTTTCATGACGCAGCTCATATATAAAAGGGTAAATGAGATTTTCAAGGAAGGCCAAAATACTTGGCACCACTAGCCTATGTCGGCATATTTAAATTTGTTTTAAGTCTTTTATCCTGTTTAAATATGGATTTAAATAAGATTGCACATGTTCCATGCAATTTAATCATTTCAAAGGTTTTAGTCAAACATTAATATGCTCAGTGTATGCAAGACACCATAGGCTTTGAGCGGCACTAAGCAGTCTACTCAGATTTTGTATTGCACTGAATGACACTGCAATTCGGGCTTAAGTAAAAAGTTGAACTTAAATTGCAGTAGATAAGATGTAGATATTCGCTTTCTTTCATGGTTTGGTTTAATGTCTGTTTTATTTCTAACCTTAATTTTAAAGTCACCAATTAGTATAGCCCATAGACATGTAGATAATAGATTAACCCAAATTCAAATCAATCTTGAGATGTGGACAGTTCCTTGTCATATTTTATCATCATACCTGAGCCGTGCCGTGAGAGAATCTGCTTTCAGCCTTTTGGATAAAAGCAAATCTCGAGCTGTACGGCCAAAGAGAAAATATTCAGAGGCTTCAAATTTCATTTTTAGTTTCAAAGAAGAGATATTTTGCTAACTGTTAAGTTTAAACAAAGGTGCAAAAGCGCATACCTGCTCTGCAGCTTTAATTTTCGACACTAATTTTGGCATATATTAAAAAGGTTTTCTCATGGCGAGGCCCACTTTATCATTACAACTGAGCCGCCTCATCGGAAAACCAGCAATCTGCATAGGCGAAAACAAAGGCGCAGATCAGCTTCGCGGTAACCGCGAAGCTGATCAGCGCCTTTGTTTTCGCTACTCGGATAGTACAATTCCTCTTCTACTTAAATCCAAAATTTCAAGCTTCTAGCTCTTTTCTGTGCTTGTACAGCCTGATTTTTGTCGGACCTGTTCGGAAACCACATCGTTGGTTTTTCCCACGAGGCGGCTCAACTATTAAAATGGTTAATTTCAACTTATTACCCTAATATCTGTCAGTTGTGGGGCTTGTAAATATTAATTTCTAGATTTCGTTGACCTGAATTTATCAAACTGAAGAACCACTAAAGACATTAAACTTTATTTTATTTTACATTGCTAAATTGGTATAAAATTTTATGGCATGTATAATTTCCAGGATGTCTGTTTCAGTGCATTCAAGAGTCCGACGATTTGAGCAGCGTCGCGAGAAAACCGGTCTTCGGGGTTGCCGACAAGGTCTAACACAAACCGCTCCGTACAGGCACATAAAATAGCTACAATTCATGAAATTTTGGGTATAAGTAGGCGAGAAGTTGTACTATCCGGATAGCGAAAACAAAGGCGCTGATCAGCTGTGCAGTTACTGCACAGCTGATCTGCGCCTTTGTTTTCGCATAGGCAAAAATCCTGTTTTCTCATGATGCGGCTCATTTGTTTTAGTGTTGTGCGAAGCTTGTTTTAGTGTTAAACAATTAGTTAAACATGAAGTTTCATACAGCAGCATGTTTAGTACAGGTTATATTTAATTTTAACTCCCGATTCTTTTGAAGTTTTAAAATGGGTGAAAATCTGTGTTTTAACAGTATTATTACCCTATTAAAACATCATTATTAGTATACACATGCACTCAAGAAACCTTTCATGTACATTTTGCAAATTTGTTATTTAGTTTGGGTTTCAAAAATGTTTGTTTATTCATGATAGCATTAGTTCCTGCCATTGCTTATGTCCACCTTTATGTCCAGCATTTTCAGTCACACTTAAAAAGTCATTACAACTGTATCCATTTTGCAAAAAAATATAATATGCTACCCAAATTTTCTCTTTCAAGAGAGCTGCTAATGAGCTTTAGGGAACATAACATTTTATCAAAGACTGCAAGGAAAGGGAATTCTGTTTCTAATATTGCTTGCTTTAATATAAATAAGAAATATGCTGGCTTAGCTAGGAGTGTTGTTTCTGTATGCCAAGCGTATGATTGAAGCATTGTAGAATGACTGCAAGAAATTGATCTTAATCAAGTTTCTGACAAAACTTTGATTACATTTTCAGTTTATTAAGAAAAGATCCAACTCTTCTCTTCAGTGCTTTGAAGGCTGTCTTGATTTTTCTCCTAGGACATGACAGTTTATTACAACATGTTTGCTCCAAACATCATGTTTGCTCCAAACATCTGAACATGGAAGCTGAATAAAGTTGTCCATTTCATGAGCCTGTGCCTAAGAAAATCAACAGTTTGGGTTTCCGGCCAGGACAGACACAAACCGGGCTGTACAGTCACAGAAGCAGGTTAGAGGCTTGAAATTTTGGGTATAAGTAGAAAAGGAATTGTACTATCCTTGTGGCGAAAACAAATGCGCTGATCAGCTTTGCAGTTACCGCGAAGCTGATCTGCGTCTTTGTTTTCGCATATATGTAATTTGTTGGTTCTCCCATGTGGCGCCTCATATATAACAGAAGCAGACCAAAATCTGATATACTGAAATTAAAATTATTTTCACGGCTATTCATTCTCTTATTTTTTGATGCTATGGACATTTTTTGCTGAAATTTATGTAAATCTTATGCTTTTGTAAATCTGTTATATACAGTATACTATGCAAACTTAGGGATGTTCATTACTACATAGGGTCGTGCTGGATGACAGTATGTTACAGGTATAGGTCGACAGTGTACATATGCTGGACAACAAGGTTCCAGGCAGCAAAACACAAAATGCACTTCTAAAATCCTTGATTTTTTTATTTTTCATCCATCACCTGTAACAGAATGTCGTCCAGCACCACCTTCCGTAGTAACAGACATCCCTAAGTGTGCATGCAAACTCTTGTACATAGCAACAGGACTGGAATGGAAGTCAAATTTTAAAAGCAAACATAAAACTTTTATAGCAATACATACATAAAACCTTAACAGTTTGGTGCTTGAATAAATCCAGACTTTAAAGTTTTATGGATGAATTAAACCAGATTTATTCAAGTTTCTAACTTTTAAGATATTTTCTTGAAAAGATGCTATAGCAGTAAGCAAGATGCTTCATGTGGCATTTTGCATAAACAAAGTACATGTAGTACATTTGCATTGTGGCTTTTTTTCTTTCTTATATACCTTTTTTGAGTCTGATCCATAAAACAAGGGCTTATTTAAGCCTTTTTAGAGAGCCTGAATCAAAATTTTGGGTACTAAATTTATGCCATTTTGTGAGTTTTAGGGGTTTTCTGCCATTTTTGTGACTTTTGTCATTTTGAGATCTGACTTTTCAATGATCAGGTATTTCCCCTTTGAATAATATTAAAAATATTTTGACATGATTTTATCAATTAAAATATTATAAGATCTTCATTTGCTGATTACAAAGCATTGTTTTGTGGGCATTGGTTCACTATTAAACACAGCTTTTAATTATATTTGTCATAAAATAATGACATGTCATGTCAGTTTGAATAGACAACAAAAACGTCTTTGAATACCAAGTTACATGTCTTTTGTTTTACAGGCGCAGGTGTTTCATATCGTATTAATCAAAACGTTAATTGTTGATTACGTAGCATAAAATGGTGATCCATTGGAAAAATCATTTAATCTTTACTCTGAGTCAGATCTAGTATATTCAAATGCAGCAAAGAGACTAACCCCTTGCCCCACATCAGCCAATTGATGTAACACAGATAACTCAAGTCTAACAACATGCATTTTTTTCTGAAGAATAGGTGTTTTTTGTGTTGTTTTTTTTTTTGTGCTTGAAGTTTGGTTGCACGTCGGGTAATTTTGCAAATGCTCATGTAATCCTGCATTTTCCAGGGGTTTTTCGGGCAGCATCTGGAAAACATGTCCGTGACATGTATACCCCCTTGAACCCCACTTTTATATAGGAAAACTGGGGTATGCAGGGGTATACCTATTTTTCTTATTTTTGCTCCAAAACATAGATTGTGGGTACTCGTTAGAACCGCCTCGGCGAGGCGGTTCTAACGTGTACCCACAATCTATGTTTTGAGCAAAAATAAGAAAAATATCAAAATTTTTCAGCTGAAAATTTTCAAGCTTTATTTTAAGCTCAAAGAATCTCTGTTTATTGTATGGGCAAGTTTTCGGGCAGTCTCTGATCGGAAATGTTAGCCCTCAGTTTCAGTGCATCTCATATTAATTGTGTGCAAAGTCATCATGCAAACATATTAATTCACACTGTGATTGTCAAATGAAACACCAGTTTATTGCATGTTGTACAAGTTTTATTGTGAAGATGACATGAAGTTATGTTTGTTATCTTGTCTATCTGGACATGAAGACATGTTTTTATTGTTTAAATGGCATGATAATGCATAAATTGTGGAATCTATAGCTTTTGACCATGCAAGGTTTAATATCACAAAATGGCTTAGAAAACACTCAATTGAAAATAAAAGATATTATGTGTCTTGAAGTCAGGCCTGATGACAATATTTCACCACTAAATGCACCAAATTCTGAAGCAAAAATGCATATCCATAGAATTTTCATGCATTTGCAGCCCCTCATGCACACACTATTTACCAGAAACATGCACACATCGTTTAACCAGAGACATGCACACACCGTTTAACCAGAGACATGCACACACCATTTAACCAGAAACATGCACACACCATTTAACCAGAGACATGCACACACCGTTTAACCAGAAACATGCACACACCGTTTAACCAGAGACATGCACACACCGTTTAACCAGAGACATGCACACACCGTTTAACCAGAGACATGCACACACCATTTAACCAGAGACAACTAATGTGAATGAGAAGAACCAAAGCAGATGAAATCAATATAAATGACAATAGGGACTGATTACCTGTCTGGGAACAACTTGCCAAGGATAAGAATAATCTTATCTTTGGTAAGTTGTTCCCTGACAGATATTTGAGCCACCTTTTGAGAAAACCAACAATCTGCATATGCGAAAACAAAGGCGCAGATCAGCTTCGCGGTAACCGCAAAGCTGATCAGCGTCTTTGTTTTCGCTAAATGGATAGTACAATCCCTCTTCTACTTATATATAAAATTTCAAGCATCTAGCATTTTTCTGTGCTTGTGCAGCTTGGTTTGTGTCGGACCTCTTCAAAAACCACATTGTTGGTTTTCCCATGAGATACTGCCTTATTCTACATTGGTTGTTCTCATTTGTTGTCTCTGGATATTCAGTGTGATGTATTAATGTGTGATTGTATCAAAAACAACAAAAGAGAAACCAAACAGCTGCTTCTTTCACTTTTTCCAGAAAATCTTAAAAGAATGTACCAGAAGCCCTCCTAGTATGCTGGAGTTCAGCTCTGGTAGTATAGAACAATGCAAGGCTTTGATACCTCATCTAGGAAAGCAAGAAACTTCAAGAATCTAATAAAATTATCTCATAAAACTTTAGTTTATCTTCTACTGTTTTAATGGGCGCATTAAAATCCTGATTAAAATGGTATAACCCTCACTGGGAGGAAAGCATTCTTTAAAAAGAGTACATTTTACAATCAGTTTTTATCACCCTGCATAAACAGTGACAGAACTTTTGGCAATGCCGGAAAATAGCACAAATACACCCCTCTCCTCACCCATGCTGCATGCCCCACCCTCACCCCCTCCTCCACACTTGCAAGCTGTAAACATGGCGGTAAAGTGCAACTTGATTCATTCACCAGGATGGAAGAAAATCAACAGATCAAGGGAGCTAATTAAAAAAGCTTTTTAAGTTTTAAAATTTGATCAGATGGCTGCTTGGAAGTTTTGAGGTTACTTTTCGGTCAGTGATAATTAACAAATTATGGTAAATTAAATGAACAAACTTTAATTTCACATAAAAACTACAAACTCTTTCATGCTACTGATATTTAATACATCAACATGTTGGTAAAGCAACAGTATAGATTTACAAACAATGAGGATGCAATGATAAAAGTAATGAATTGTTGATCAAATCTTATTTCTGGTTGTTCACAGTCGTGAATGGTATGGTACTACCTGAGCTGTCATCCGAGTCATATGTATACCATAGTTTGCAAAAAGCTGCTGTCGTCCGAGTACATGTATATCAACAACTGTAAAATATATGATACAAGTGCTTTTGCTGGTCATGATACAGCCAACAATATACTTGGACGACAGCAAGACTTTGCATGTAATGGTAACAAATGCCTCGGACGACAGCACAGGCAGTACTATTTGATTTACCCCCCGTGTTGTTGTCCTGTAGAATTGCTAAATTAATTGTACAGACCAGAATGTACAGTAAGTATTATAAGTCCAGGTCAGCAATCTGATAAGAGACTACACTGAAAAAAAGTTATAAGAGGCCACTTTTCAAACTCATTTTTTGTAACTAAGCCATGTTCAAAATTGCACGATATTTAGTCTAAAGACGTGTCTTTCAAGTAAGTAAAGTTCCAAAGTGTTCAGAAATAATTTTCTTTCACTAAACGCGATTTTGGAGTAAAATGCAAAAATCAATGTTTTTGAATAAAAAAATTGATAAAACACAACATTAATTAAAATTATGAGCGGGTTTCATCAAAGGGGCCCTTCCGGCTTGGAAAAACATCAAACATACAAATTTTCTCTACAGGTAAACTTTCTGCACATTTTTAAAAATCGCTACTTTTGAATTTTTTTGAAAAATTCATCAATGTGCCTCTTAAACATGTTAATCGCTATTAAATTCACTTGATGAAGCCTGGAAATGAGAGATATAACCCGAGTGAGCTATTTTAGACTATTTTTGAGGACAAACAGGTCACGGCTGACGCACACTTCCGGTTTCAATGCCAATTTTTAACGAACAAAATAACGAAATTTATGGACTATTTTTTAAATTTTCAAAGTTTATCAGAGTCTAGTATTATACCATAATACTCGCTGAAAATTTCAATTCCATACTGCTGATAATAATGCAACCAGAGATGAACAAAGTTTGTATTCAAATTGCATACAAAAAGCTGAATTCATGTTATTCATGTTGCTGTCTTCTTGCATGTACAAAACAGAAACGAAGATTCTTATTGCAGCATCACATCTGACTTAATTTTGTCTTGCATCATGGTAGTCAGTAGCTCTTTCAAATAAATTAAAATGTAAAACACAACGTCATAATATGACATTTAATTTGATGATAATAAAGTGTGATTTTTGAAAAGAGGGTACCTTTACTCATGCTTCGACTGCGCGAGACATATCACGCATTTTGGAATGCAGACACTCTCAGAGCCACTGTTAGACATTGGTTTATTAATTTGATCATGAATTTTAATTGATCGTAATTTACTTTCTGAACTAGAAGAAAAAATATGAGGTGGCCTCTTATAACTTTTTTTCAGTGTACACTATCCATTTGCATCATTTTGAAGTCGAATAAGTTGTTAATAGAATCATTTTCTAGCATTCAAATTTCATCTGGATGATTCTGAACTGCAAACTCCCATCATTGATCACCAACAAGTTTGCTCCCAATAACTCAGAGAAATGGCCAATTTTAGGTTTTATTCTCCCGATTCCCATGTGTCTACAAAGGAGCCGCGACGCAAGAAAGTTGGTTTTCGGGGTTTCCAACCAGGAGTGACACAAACCAGCCTGAGCAGCCACAGAGGAAGGCCAGAAGTTTGAAAATTTGAATTTAAGTAGAAGAGTGATTGTACTATCCGTGAGGCGGAAACAAAGGTGCTGATCAGCTGTGCAGTTACTGCACAGCTGATCTGCGCCTTTGTTTTCGCATTTGCAAAAATACAGTTTTCCCATTATGTCTCCAAATCTATCTAACTGGCTAAGATGATCATTGTTTTGATTATAGCTCCATAATAAGAGAATCTGTTTAACTAAATGTGTACTGTCACGCAATTCTTGGATCAGTTCGGCCAGAATTCAGTCCCATTTGGAGTATTACTTTAACTGTCATTTGTCTCAATTTTCATCATTTATTCATTTTGGTGTTTTGTAATTCTTGGCCAGTCTGTAGTTGTTCTTGTAAGTAACCCTACTCTGATGACACAAAAACCTATATTTAAGGAACATAGAGGCCTAGTGGTAGAGCACTGGTCCCGAGGTTATAAAACTTTTTTCATGCTCAGCTCAGCTGAGCTTAAAATTTATCTTGCTCATAAATGTTAAAATGCCAACAATTGTTGGCATATTAACATGTATTAGCAGGATAAATTACTAGTTTATGAGATCTGAACCTGAATTTTCCACTAATTTTGACTATTTCAACATTTATGAGCAGTTGAAATTTCATGCTCAGCTGAGCTGAGCTTGAAAAAAGCTTTATAACCTCGGGACCAGGCCCCGAGGTTATAAAACTTTTTTCAAGCTCAGCTCAGCTGAGCATGAAATTTCAACTGCTCATAAATACCAAATAACCCAAAATATATTGAAATTGAAGGTTTAGAACGCCAAAGCCTGTAATTTATCCTGCTAATAAATGTTAAAATGCCAACAATTGTTGGCATTTTCACATTTATGAGCAGGATAAATTTTAGTCTCAGCTGAGCTGAGCATGAAAAAAGTTTTATAACCTCGGGACCAGGACTCTGAAGTGAGTGCTCCTGAGATTGATACCTACCTCTTCTGTGTAGTGTCCTTGAGCAAGACACTTTAAGCTCACCATAGTACTGGTTTAGAAGCCTCCATGGCGCAATTGTTATGTCACTCGCCTTGTAAACCACGGGTCGCAGGTTCAATCCCAAACTTCTCCAATCTGTCGATGGAGACTATAAACTGAGGTCCCCTCTCCATATGACCTTAGCTGTTGGTGGACATTAAACTGCAAATCAATCAATCAATCAATCATATTACTGGTTACTACTACCCAGGAAGTGATCAATAGAACTGATGCCAAAGTCCATAAAATTGATCAAAAGTTAATGCTTTACTTTTTGCTAACTGATGCTGATTTACCTGAATTATATGAGTCGCCTCGTGGGAAAACCAACAATGTGGTTTCAGACCAGGTCTGACACAAACCGGCCTGTACAGCTACAGAAAAGAGCTAGAAGCTTGAAATTTCGGATTTAAGTAGAAGAGGAATTGTACTATCTGAGTAGCAAAAACAAAGGCGCTGATCAGCTTCGCGGTTACCGCGAAACTGATCTGCGTCTTTGTTTTCGCCTATGCAGATTGTTAGTTTTCCCATGAGGTGGCTCAAAATAAATCGCAGGTGTTTTACCTCAGTTTACACAGGTTGTCTAATAGAATTCTCTAATGACTCAGGTGAGATGTCTTCATTATCATCATTAGTAATTACAACAACAGATTGGAGGATAACAGCTTTCAGTTGAGCCGCGATGCAAGAAAACCGGTCTTCGGGGTTTCCGACCAGGTCCGACACAAACCGGCCTGTGCAGCTTAAGAAGATGGTTAGAAATTTGAAATTTAGGAAGAAGAGGACTTGTACTATCCGTGAAGCGAAAACAAACACGCTGATCAGCTGTGCAGTTGCTGCACAGCTGATCTGCACCTTTGTTTTCGCAGTCTCATGGCATGGCACATTTCATGCTGTTTGCCACTGATCAGAGAAATATTTTTTTTGCAAGTTTCTATCAAAAACATACTAGTTGGAATGGTCTCCATGAATGCCACATTATACATTTTTATGGAGAAGTAAGAAAAATATTGTGTGAATGATCATGAAATAAGCTCCTAATGATGATTTGATGACTTCCAAACTCACACAGGTGGGCGGAAAGGTGGGAACTGTCATGATTGTAATGAGATTTAGTTCTGGTAAACTGGTTGGTAGAGCCACAGCATTACTGATAAGATCCCACACAAAACGGCCTGGGCAGACACAGAAGAAAGGTAGTTGCTTGAAACTTGAGATTTTAACACAAGTTTATTGTACTTATTTTTAAATCTGCATTGCAAAAACTAAGGTGCAGTTCAGCTGTGTTGTCAGTCAGCTGATCTGCGTCTGTGTTTTCACACATGACACAGCACAAATTTCCATTGAAAAAAAACTGTCAGTGCTGCCCACACAATGATTGTAATATTTTCTAATTTTGTTTTCATAAGCATTCATAAAAGCTTTTACACCCAAACCTTGCTATATTTATTTTATGAAAAACCTAATTTAGTTATTTTGTATGAGCCACATGCAGCACCATTAATACTGGTCAAATGTGTCAGCCTGACTGACGTTTCTGTTAATGTCATCAGTGCCGAGCATACCACTAACATATGAGCCGCGACGCGAGAAAACCGGTCTTCGGGGTTTCCGACAAGGTCTGACACAAACCGGCCTGTACAAGCTCAGAAGCAGCATAGAAGCTTGAAATTTCGGATTTAAGTAGAAGAGGAATTGTACTATCTGAGTAGCGAAAACACAGGCGCTGATCAGCTTCGCGGTTACCGCGAAGCTGATCTGCGCCTTTGTTTTCGCCTAGGCAAAAATCCGGTTTTCTCATGATGCGGCTCATATTGTCCAAGGGAGAACCCAGTGTGTGACAGCAGGGAGTTCAGGTGGCAGGGCGAAGTATGGAAAACCCAGGAACAGTTGTCAATTAAGATTGACAGGTTCTAGTTAATGAGCTCACTTAAAGCCATATCTTTGAAAACCCTGCCAGCTTTTCTCCCATGCGAACACTTAAGTGACTGATCAACAGGCTCATCAGAGCAATCTGACAAGCCCCTGTTCATAACAAACATAACTTAAATAATTAATTGAAATTAAAGTATATTATGCGTGTGGTATAATGTCTTGACTGCATGAACTAAATCTCAAGATTTTAAGTAAAAAAAATATGTATTCTGTTTCTATTTTGCATTTTATAATGTTTAAATTGCCTGCCAGGAGCACATTTCAGTAATAATATATCACTAATGATACAACATTTACCTGATGTTGCCTGTAATGATGTTACTAATGTGTGAAAACTGATGTCTGATACTGAATTTTTGGAGAGAGGTGGGAGAAAAATTTTAGTATTTCTAATTAATAGACTGATCTCAGTTTGTTCTTACAAGACTTTGTACTGAATAACTTTTTAGAAAATCTGTCAAGAGGTACAGTTTTCATGGCCAGGGATTTTGAATATTAATTTTACATTATCAGGGGAGATAATTTGCATTGAACTTTGCATGAATATTTTCTCCATTTTTGTAGACCGGTTCCCAGATGTACTTGCTAGCAATTGAGAACAGAGCCAGCCAACCATTTAATTTAATCATGATTTAGGTTGATGTCATGAAAAATGTGTTTTTATGAAATAAAAATGTTTATACCTCCATTCTATCATTTTCCCAATTCAAAAGTGTTATTTGGCTTGAATTTTTTTTTAAAGTTTCTCAGTGGAAATACATGTATCTTTTTATATTCTGCAGGTATTAGAAAATATGTGTATCTACAAAACATCATTATCAGAATGTAGAAATCACACATTAGCAAACTAAATTGATGCTTCCAAGTTTTAGAGTAATGTCAATTTTTTCATTGGGCGGTCAGCAGCCGTAGCTTTTAATTGAAAAAACACAACAGCTGATACTGATGCTGTTAGTTTAACCCATATTTGACGAATGGATTCTCCCATCATTATCAATTAGGTGAGTCCAATTTCATTTTTAGGGGCATCAGGAGAGATTTTTAAATTTCATTCAATTTTTCGAAGAAAATTCTCTAAGCAAACAGAATAGCCCCAGATGGGACGCCGCGTTCTGCGGCATCACATCTGGGGCTATTCTGTTTGCCTTTGTCCCATAAAAGGGACGCCAGGCTTAAATGAGTTAAATACATACATATGTGATGAGTAACCCGAGTTGAACTTGAGCAGCATCATGAGAAGACACATTATGTTGTTTTTTTTAATCTGTGAAAAAAGTGCCGCTAGATCACTTGCAACTGATCAGACAGTGCTTTTGATTGTTCAGTCCCACTAAAACTTTGGAGTCAAGCCTCTTATACCAGCTTCTGTTGCTGTACAGCTTTATCTGAGCCACCTCGTGGAAAAGCCAACAATGTGGTTTCCGAACAGGTCTGACACAAACCGGCCTGTACAGCTATAGAAGCAGGCTAGAAGCTAGAATTTTGGAGTTAAGTAGAGGAGGAATTGTACTATCCGAGTAGCGTAAACAAAGGCGCTGATCAGCTTCGCGGTGACCGCAAAGCTGATCTGCGTCTTTGTTTTCGCCTATGCAGATAGTTGGTTTTCCCATGGGGCAGCTCATCTATTGGAGTATCTGAACATTGTTTTGTTGTGATGTGGCTTTATGACTGTAAAACTAACTTTAAAGTATTGGAGAGATGCTGTAAATTAAATGTTTTGTTAATTTGTATACTGTGAAACTGCTGTTTTATATTAGAAAATAAAATAAACTATATTCAGGAATGTTTTTAAGGTAAGAAGTTATTTTATTTCTAGAAAGGTAAATTTTGAATGATAATTAAATTCCAGCAATCATGAACAAAAGAAAGGAATGTGTTGTACACATTACGAAAACATGCCCATATGATATACAGTAATTTTTTCAGGTCGAAAATCGATAATTTTCAGAAGAAAAATTCTAATATTTTTCTTATTTTTGCTCAAAACATAGATTGTGAGTACCCACAATCTATGTTTTGGAGCAAAAATAAGAAAAATAGGTATACCCCTGCAAACCCCAGTTTTTCTATATAAAAGTGGGGTTCAAGGGGGTATACATCGCACGGACATGTTTTCGTAATGTTACGAAAACTTGCCCATGCAATTATATAGCAATTTTCAAAATTTCATTGGAAAAATGCTCATAATTTTAATATTTTGTCTTAAAACATTGAATGTGGGTACACGATAGAATTGCTGATCTCTGTTTTGGATTAGAAATAAGAAACAAAATGCATACCCCTGTGTACCCCAGTTTCACTACATAAAAGAGGGGTTTAATACGGGGGTAAAAATTACACGGACATGTTTTCCTGATGCATGCGAAAATCACCACATGGACATGTATTATAATTTTTTTTTTTAATTCAGTTTTACGTCCCTTTCAAGATTATTTCAGGACATATGAGACGGGCCAATCAGTAGGTGGGTGAAAACGGGAGAACCCCAAGAAAAGCCATCTGGCACACCCGCAAGCAGAACTTGGCTTGTCTCACAATTGTGGCCAGTGCGGGGCTCAAACCCGCACCAGACACAGCGGTGAGATGATCGAGTGATTAAGAAACAGCGCTTTTAACCGCTCGGCCATGGGGGCCGCTCGTATTATAATTTAAAAGTCAAAAGATGTGCATATTGTAATTTATGCTTTCATTGTATGCACGATGTACTATTAATTAAACAGTGATTAATATGATTAAGATGAAAGATTTTTTGATGAAAAATGTCATGTTTAACTGGCCATGGTTGACATTTTGGCATGGATGTTCATAAATGAATTAATCCATTGTTTATATGTCTGATGGTAAACCATAAATTAATGATTCTGCATTCCATTAAAACTTAGTCATATTTTTAAAAAGGAAGTCATGACATTATTTGCACAGTGTGTAAATTATGTATATTTTTATGGCTTCTTCATAGATGGGCAAAATTATATAGAGTTGCAAAAAAGTTGTGCGACAGTAATTTTGTACTATGTTCATGCAAGTGTCGCAGGGATTTGCCTGTGTCACGAAATTATTGTAAAGTCGGAAATGTTCCTGAGAACTTAACCTTTGCTAATATTTGCGAATTTGTTGTCTCGCGAAATCAAAGTTTTCGGTAATAAAGAGTTACTATAAGTTTTATAAACTGCAAGGGTATACATCAGGAAAACGTCCGTGCAATGAATACCCCCGTAAACCCCACTTTTATATGGTAAAACTGGGGTTTACAGGGGTATACCTATTTTTCTTATTTTTGCTCCAAAACATAGATTGGGGGTACTCGCTAGAACCGCCTCGGCGAGGCGGTTCTAACGTGTACCCACAATCTATGTTTTGAGCAAAAATAAGAAAAATATCAACATTTTTCAGCTGAAAATTTTTCAATTTTTAAAGCTCAAAAAATCTCCGTTTATTGCATGGGCAAGTTTTCGTAATGTACTCATTTGCAAATTGAAGAACTTGCTGATAATTAGGACATAGAAAAATTGAGAAATAAAAGTCTGGTGAAAATGTTTTGAACTTACAATAGTTATCAACAGGTCTCAAGAGAAATTTTAAGTTTTAAACATGTTTAAAATTTTTATGTGACACAATATCAAAAGATTAGCAAACATGTCACAAAGTTACAAGCTGTCACAAACCTGTTGCCAACCTGTCACAAATCCCTCACAATTTTGTTGGCATGAAATTTTGGTGAAGCTACAAATATGATAACTGACCAATTCGGGGACACATGCACCAATGTCACAAGACAGTCTTGAGAAAAAAGTCAAAGCTAAGTTGAAATTAGTTTTAAATTCAATTTATTTTTGTGGACTGACTGAAATTTAAATTGACATGGACATGACATTGTGTATACTCTGTTAAAATCTTTGTTGTGTTTGTGCACCTGTTCTTTTCTGTATGAAGGGTATCAAAACTATTTACATTTGACATAAACACTGTATGTCTTCTATTCAAAATTCAGACCTCCCAGCTTTTCAGAACCAACCCAGTCAAAGAGCTATTTTATGCTGTTACCATAATTCTTCCAAAGCTAGTATATACATAGTACACCATGCAGCTCTCACATTATGAAAACTCAGATATTTTTTCTAGCAATTTTCAGCAGAAAAATGTTGATATTTTTCTTATTTTTGCTCAAAACATAGATTGTGGACACGGCGAGGCGGTTCTAACGAGTAACCCACAATCTATGTTTTGGAGCAAAAATAAGAAAAATAGGTATACCCCTGTAAACCCCAGTTTTTCTATATAAAAGTGGGGTTTAAGGGGGTATATATTTCACGGACATGTTCTCCTGATGGGCCTTCAGCACTCCCCAAGGGAGTGCATAAATTCTGCACAAACAAAAGAAATAATGGTGCACTATATTTTGTTTACAGCCGCATCACATTTTCATACGCGTAAAAGTTTTCGTCCTTATGCTTGTTGCAGGCGGACTTCAGTTACTCATTATTAACATGTGTTTTGCGTGGCGCACGGTAGCGAGCATAAATAATAGCCATGTATTAACAGCACATGCCCGTGCGAATTGCAATATTAATACATGGCTTTCACTTCATTAATAAACAGGTGTTAATATTGTGTGACACGGGTAATAATTTTTTGCAATAATGTGAAATAAAAATTGGAACAATTTAGCTTATTTCCAGAAATGGGAAAAAATAACTGAATATGGGAAAACTTCTTGTATAGATATACAGTAAATTCTGTGATTTGCTGAAGGCGCTGAAAGTATGACAATTATGATGAGTTCAATTATTCTTCCATTCTGTAATCAAATTTCACCCTACAGAAAATCTAGATGTATGTCACAGATGTAATAATTGCACATCATTGCAAGAAAAGTTGTCTTAGGTCGGTTGATGTGGGATTTACCATCCCACCAACAGCTGCTTAGGTCATTATAGAGATAGAACTGGAAAAACCTTGACTGGAACACTTGAATGCAAGGCGAGTGGCTTAACCATTACTCCACAGAGGTTTCTAACATGTCTTTGTGATTATTACCTTACCAACATATGGACAGCTTAATAAGCGCCATAACTGTAGCCTGAATCGTGATTGCTACTTTGGATATGAGAGCAGAGCTATATTGTATTTACTTCTATATATAGGCAGAGAACAGCACACACATTATACAATGATTTGCAGCTTAAGCTTGCTGATGCATCAAAATAATGCTGAAGGACCTGAAAAATCTGATATTTTTATTGCACCTGCTTATAGAAGGGTGCGATATAGGAGTCCAAATTTCCATCCGTCAACATTTACGTCGAAGTTTGACATTTACGTCGAAGTTTTTGTTTTCTCTGCATTAGTGATAGCTGTGACTGTGAAACCTTACATAGTAATTGTCCTTGACATACCCTTTAAGCACACACCTTGACCCAGTGCCCTTGACCTAAATTTCACGGTCCATTGACTTTGTTAATTTTTACGTCGAAGTTACATCGAAGTTTGGTTTTCTTTGCATCAGTGATAGCCATGAGTGTGAAACCTTGCATAGTAATTGTCCTTGACATACCCTTAAAGCACGCACCTTGACCCAGTGCCCTTGACCTATATTTTGCAATCCATTGACTTTGCAAATTTTTACTTCAAAGTTACTTTGAAGTTTGGTTTTCTCTGCATCAGTGATAGCTGCGAGTGTGAGACCTTGCATAGTAATTGTCATTAACATACTATTCAAGCATGCAACTTGACCCGGTGCCCTTGACCTATATTTCACATTCCATTGACTTTGCCCGATGCAGGTGCGATATTGACCTCCGCGGAGTTCTTGTTAGGATTGGCTATCCCAGACAAGCCAGGACTCGGACATTTTGTGCCATTATTGGGGACTCTCACAGAAAGTCATTTGTCCTCATTTGGCAGTAAACTAATTACTTCTTACATGGTAAATTTAGATACTTTCTTCCTTGAGGATAAATGAGACATAGTTGAGAAAAATAACAATTTAGATTTCTGACCAGGTCAGACACAAACCAGCCTGTACAGTCACAGTTAACAGGCTAGAAGCTTGAAACTTCAGATATAAGTAGAAGAGGAATGGTTTTATCCGTCTGGTGAAAACAAAGGCACTGATCAGCTGTGCAGTTACTGCACAGCTGATCTGCGTCTTTGTTTTCGCATATGTAGATTGTTGGTTTTCTGGTGCCGCAGCTCAAGTCTTTATTAACCTAACAATTGTAGGAAAATTGTTGCCGATTTGATTGTTCACTTGTTCATTTTGGCTGTTGGCGAAGCTCGTACTTTATATTCTGGTGATCAGGTAGATGAAATTGATTAGGTCACTCTGCCCATTCAATGTTTTTTTTGTTTGCATTAAGTACAAGAGGCCCCATGACTGACCCTTGGGTCTGAAGCTCATTAAATGACTATTTGCGGATATCCTTTTACATGTATCTTTTCACTGTGAATCCTGGTCTCTCTGAGTCTGTCAAAGTCATAACCAGTTACTTGTCAAAGAATGTGCACTCAGTACAAGTAAACTGCCTTATGATCTTAGACTTTGTTGCTGGAAATTAGAATAATTCTAAACTTTGCTGTCCCTCACATTCTAAACTTTGCTTTCCCTCAGTAGCGGTTATGCAGATTGGTCTCGGACACCTACAGGCCGAAGACAAGTTTCATTGGTATAGAGCTCGAGATAACTGAATGAAAATTGCCTGACATTTTCAGGACATTCTGGCAATGTGTGACCTTTTAAGGCTTTGTTGGTCATAAGCAGATTTAGTTTAGCAGAAAATGCTTTTATTTGACATGACAGACAGGAAAAAAACAAACCACAGGGTTTAAGAGGGATGTAGGCGGAATTTTCTGTCACAATAATGCTGGCTTTATAATGCGATAATTACACAACTTTTAGCTGTACTGCTAAGGAAGTAGCTTAACTTGACCAGTTTAGCCTGACCAGTTTAAGTAAGACTAGTTTGTAGCTTATCTTCTCTTATTGTAAAGCTTATATCCATGAGTTTGAGGGCCTCATGGAAGATTACCTATTACATATGCATATGCGTTTGTGCTAAATGTTTCCACCTTTGGAAGATAAGTCTTTATATACTTACTAGGTTTGCAAGTTCAGTCCCAAAGGCCTGCTGGCTTGTCTTTTCATTAATCGTCAAATGGTTGTAAAAGATAGGCACTAAATACTGGTTAAATGCTTGTTTTACTGGTTAAATGCTTGTTATACTGGTTAACTACTTGTTATACTGGTTAAATGCATGTTATACTGGTTAAATGCTTGTTATACTGGTTAACTACTTGTTATACTGTTTAAATGCTTGTTATACTGGTTAAATGCTTGTTATACTGGTTAACTACTTGTTTTACTGGTTAAATGCTTGTTATAGTTGTTAAAAGCTTGTTATAATGGTCAAATGCTTGGCATACTGATTAAATGCTTGTTATAATGGTCAAATGCTTGGCATACTGATTAAATGCTTGTTATAATGGTCAAATGCTTAGCATACTGATAAAGTGCTTGTTATAATGGTCAAATGCTTGGCATACTGATTAAATGCTTGTTATAATGGTCAAATGCTTGGCATACTGATAAAATGCTTGTTATAATGGTCAAATGCTTGGCATACTGATAAAATGCTTGTAATTCTGACAAATGCTTGTCAGGTTCAGCCTATCCAGGAATCTTGTAGCCTTAATGTCAAATTCTGCCTGCTTATACTTGACCCATATATCAGGTGAGCGTTTACAGGACATTGGTCCTCTTGTTTTATTGGCCTGAAAATGCATGCTCAAGAACTTTTCCATCTTTGACAACATTATTTCATTCAAAATTGACAGCCAGAAGAGAATCCTTAATGATGGTGTCACGAACGTCAGTGAAAGAATCTCTTAAAAAGACATTTGAGAGAATTGCAATATGTTGGTTTTCTATTTTTAAGGAAGCTGTGTTAATGAATGCTGTCAGTATGTCTAATTATTCTGACATTGCGAAACTTAAGCGGAGCAACTTGGAGAATCCGCTAATTAAGATATTCTCTAAGGGAAGTTTGTCTGTACTGATGGATGATATGAATGGCATGGTAGAAAATCTGTCATTAACATGTGTGGATCCAAAAGGGAGTGGATTGAGAGGGAGGGGGGGGGGGGGCTGCAGGGGGTCCCGGCACTCTTGGACTCAGAAAATGTTTCCAAAACAAAAGATAATATTGGGCAATTGTTGCATTTGGACACTCTCGACTGAGAAAAAAAGGGAACCATGCTTTGGTCACAGTGCTTAAAAAATACCCGATCCGCACATATAGGGTCTCTGAACTAGTAATACACATTGACTTGTTGAACAGGACTGCATGAAATCACTCTTTGGATGTCAGTCTTAATATTACCTGAGTGGTTGAGTGGGATATAAAACAAGAAATGAACAAACCTCAAGCAAACAAGTTTTTGGTTGAGCTCCTGTAGATTTACATTTTATATAGAGATTAGCTAATAATCCAAGCAGCAATACTTACTGATTGGCTTAGCGGAACTAAAACCCTGAATCTTTGACAAGGTTTTATGTCATTGCCTTCTGTATCCAATTCAGATCACTTTAACAGAGATAAAAGTACATCTAAATATGGTACCTGCTTTGGGAGTAAAGGAGAGGCTAAAGTTACTGGCTTAGGCAAACAAAATGAAAGTGTATTTTTAGTAGATAAAAATTATGAAGAGAAGTGAGATATTGGTTACTGACTATCTCCATACAACCACCACGGACCAGCCAGCAAAATATAACCAACTGCATGGGTACTTTTTTCAGTGGTAAGGAAAGTTTTCATATAATTATATTCAAAATCTTTTTTTGTATGTTTTCAGGAAACAGAATATGGAGAATCAGCTGTATTGTGACCAACACTTCCCCACCCCTAAGGGAAAAGGGGAAGACAAGATCAGAAAAACATCGGTAGGTAATAGTTACATAATTAACTCATTTAAGCCTGGCGTCCCTTTTATGGGACATAGGCAAACAGAATAGCCCCAGATGTGACGCCGCAGAACACGGCGTCCCATCTGGAGCTATTCTGTTTGCTTAGAGAATCTTCATCGAAAATTTGAATAAAATTTAAAAATCACTCCTGATGCACCTAAAAATGAAAGTGGGCTCACCCAAATGATAGTGATGGGTGAATCCATTTGTCAAATATGGGTTAAATTTAATCCAAAATAAAGTCAGTTGAAGTAAAGCGTAAGCAAAAATTAGGAAGTGGCACCATCAGAACCAATCTTGCAGGTCAATTAAACAACTGGCAAAACAAAACAAAAATACAAGACAAAAATTAAGGCTTGATTAGGTCAGAAAAATGGATCGAATTTGTAAAAATTGGTGTTGGATCAGAAATCATGTTTTCTTTGGTGTTTTAACAGTTTATGTTCATATTTATGAATTACTAAAGAGCACTATTAGATACATGTATGTTCACAAAGCACAAGTGGCACCATTCTCATACAAATGAATCCTATTTCTTCCCTCTAGGGTCCAGATTTTATAGACATGATCATCCGTCTCCAAGACAACAGAATCGAGGACCAAAGGTGTGATATTTCATCGTTTTCAAAGGTAAGATTTTTTTCATTTGTGCACCACAGTTTTGCAAGATATAGGGCAGAATGAATTCATATATGAGCCGCCTCGTGGGAAAGCCAACAATGTGGTTTCCGAACAGGTCTGACACAAACCGGCCTGTACAGCTACAGAAGCAGGCTAGAAGCTTGAAATTTTGGAGTTAAGTAGAGGAGGAATTTTACTATCCGAGTAGCGAAAACAAAGGCGCTGATCAGCTTCGCGGTTACCGCGAAGCTGATCTGCGCCTTTGTTTTTGCCTATGCAGATTGTTGGTTTTTCCATGGGGCGGCTCATATGTAGTGGTGAAGGTAGTCTGATGGGAACTAATTGTGCTCCTCTTGTTTCAGATTTGCATATAAGCTGCAGAATTTAGATAATTTTACATAAGCTGCAGAAAATAAGCTGCGGAATTTAGATAATTTTACATAAGCTGCAGAAAATAAGCTGCAGAATTTAGATATGTACATAAGCTGCAGAAAATATCCATGCATACAAACTGCAGAAAAGCAGATTTGCATCTATTGAATGACAGGCATGTTCTGCTGTTATGCCGTGCTTCCTCCAGACAATGCTACTAACATTGAAATGTTTTCTTCATGTCTTTAAAAGGTGTCCTGCATTTCTTTCAAACATTATTTGAGCCTCGACACGAGAAAACTGGTCTTCGGGGTTTCCGACCAGGTTTGACACAAACCGACCTGTACAGTCACAGAAGGAGGCTAGAAGCTTGAAATTTTGGAGTTAAGTAGAGGAGGAATTGTACTATCCGAGTAGCGAAAACAAAGGCGCTGATCAGCTTCGCAGTTACTGCGAAGCTGATCTGCGCCTTTGTTTTCGCATAGGCAAAATTCCGGTTTTCTCACGATGCGGCTCATTTTGTAACTGGCAATATTTGTAGTTTCCTGAATACTGATTTCTTCGATACTAACACGTTCTCAAATCTGTTTTATTTTTTTCTCCCTATCACCACTGCTGATGTACATGTATCTTTCCCTTTATTTAGGCACGACCTGACAATTTATAAAATGCTTGTTATTTCTCCAAATAACCACTGCTTATGTTTCTTTCCCTTTAGGCAGGGCCTGACTTTTACGAAATGCTTGTGAAATACCAGGGTCGTCGCTACGAAGACCAGCGTTGCTCTCTGCCTCTTACACTTCAGGTCTGCGAGCTACCTCACTATTGCTTGCTAACTAACATCTTTATTATTGTGATGATCCTTAGCTGAGGTGAAACTTCTTTTTCGGGCTTCGATAAAATGAAGATGTTCAAAGTCATCTTCTACTCCCCTTGGAGAGAGAAACACAGAAATGGTATATCCATGATTGCATAGCTATTAACTCATTTAAGCCTGGCGTTCCTTTTATGGGACATAGGCAAACAAAATAGCCCCAGATGTGACGCCGCAAAACGCGATGTTCCATCTGGGGCTATTCTGTGTGCACAGAGAAATTGCATCGAAAAATGAGATAAAAAATAAAAATCACTGCTAACACCCCTAAAAATGAAAGTGGACTCATATCACCCAATTGATAATGATGGGAGAATCCATTCATCAAATAGGGGTGCCAGAGTCTAACAACAAATCTGCGCTTTTAACTCTGATAAAATGTAACATCATGAAAAAAATCTGCCCTTTTCACTACAAACTCTCCACACTTTGTAAAAAATCTTCACGCTTTTGATATGTTCATCTGCGCTTTCGTAACGGGCCGGTCTCAACTGGGTCTGTACTGTTTGTCTGAACTGGTCTTAAGATAGGGGACTAAGGATCATGACAATAGGCTGCTTGCTTTGTTGCTTTATAGTTGCTTGAAATTGTTTGAAACCTGTTTGTTGCTTGAGTTTGCTTGCTTTATGTTTGTTTTATGTTTGTAAGATTTGTTGTGTTATGTTCATTTTCAGTATGGTTCTGAACACTCATCATTTGCTGGATTGTTCTAAATTTGATTTTTCAGATGTCAAAATTTGATTTCAAGTCCTTTTCTTGTAAATTTGAATGCCTTTGATTAATAAAATATTTGATTGTGAATAAAATGAGCCACCTCATGAGAAAACCAGCAATCTGCATATGCGAAAACAAAGACGCAGATCAGCTTTGCGGTAACTACGAAGCTGATCAACGCCTTTGTTTTCGCTACACGGATAGTACACTTCCTCTTCTTCTTAAATCCAAAATTTCAAGCTTCTAGCCTTCTTCTGTGACTGTACAGCCGACCTGTTGGGAAACCACATTGTTGGTTTTCTCACGATAAGGCTCATATTTTGGGATTGCTGGAAAATCTAACAGGACTTTGATGTTTTGATGTACAAAAAATTTATTATCAAAAAATAATGGTTGATTTGTTTTATACCACAACCCCACCTTCTTTTAATGCTTGCCGGAAACAATTTCTTCAACATCCGCCAACCCAATGACTGAGTTATCTGATTGACCACTCAGAGTAAGGGTTCATCTTAAGATGATGATATCCTGTATACCAAAATCGGTATTTGAGCCACCGCATGAGAAAAACAACAATCTACATTTGCAAAAACAAAGATGCAGATCAGCTTCGCAGTAACTGCGAACCTGATCAGCACCTTTGTTTTTCACTGCATGGATAGTACAATACCTCTACTTTCCCTCCTCTATCCACATTGTGTGCTTGTACAGCTCAGTTTGTGTTGGACCTGGTCAGAAACCCAGATTGTAGGTTTTCTCATGATGCGGCTCATTTATGGTATAAAAACTTTCAAAGTAACTTTTATTTTTTAAGCTCTCAAAAATCGATCAAACATTAATTTTCTGTTGTTCTGATGAAAATGATCAGAGTCTGCATTGTAATTATGTCTGCCCTAGAACATAGTAAAAAATTGATTTTGGTTGCAGTGTCTTGGCTAATATGATAGGTATTCAAGTCAACGCTGGTCAGCCACTAAGTTTAACACTCATCCAGCGCGTGCCTCGGGCTTTCAACTTTTAACCTGCTATCCATTTTAATCACAGTGTAACCTTGTGTTGACAGGACATGCTGTTAATTACTTAATTATCTACAGGGCAGGTAATTTATAATCAGCTCAAATTATAAACAAAATATTTACATGTTTGCATCATATGAACTGCGTCATGAGAAAACCAGAGTTACGCCTGTCCGAAAAACAAAGGCGCAGATCAGCTTCGCAGTAACTGAAGGTGGTAGCTAAGCGCTCACCAGATATTTCATTATTTGGAGCAAGTATCATTGTCATTTCAGCTGAACTCAGATGAATCCAAGGCACAGGTCAAGGTCACAGACACAGTGAAAGAAGTAGGTCAAAGCCAAGGTTCTTTTGATGTGATGATAATGTAGGCCAAGGTCAAATTTTAATATTTTGTTATTGAATTATAGTTCCCTCAAGGTCACTATTATGATGATAAAATAGGCCAAGGTCAAAGTTTCAACTTTTTTTTTTAAATTTGATAATGAAATACTTTTTGGATTGAAATTTAAAATAAAGTTTTGGATACCAATTAGAAGCCACTTATGAGTTCTTATGCAACAATATGCAGACACTTACATTTTATGTGTTCTTTAGATAATATGCATGATATTTTTAATGGCATAATATATAACTATTAAACAATATCTTTCTCTTCTAAAGTTATTGAGTAAACAAGGTCCCTATCCCATGGTACACCTTCCCCCGGGGTGTAATTTCACAGTCCAGCCCCCAGAGAACCCACACCCGGCCCTGAGGGACATGACAGATCTGAACTCACTGTTAGAGAAAGATGAGGCTGCACACTGTTACAGAGAACACTTCATAGGAATGGTAAGTTCATTTGCCAGAGTGGCATGCTAGAAAATATACCAGGTTTCAGTAACAGTCAGACACAAAGCTGAGACGCCTCCATGGCATTGTGGGACAGAAAGCTGGCTGTGCAGCCACAGATGACTCCCAAGAAATTTGAGTAACAGAAACAAGAAAAAACAGTTACAAAACATAGTTTTACTCGAAACAAAAAGCTCTCAGAATTTATTTGCTGATGTTATAGCATTGCCAATAAATAATTATGGTATTATGATAGTACTTTATTTGTGTTCATGACTATTTCAACTGTTACACTGATGACATGAATGCAGTTCTAATGTTGTTGTCATTTTAATGATGATTTTGTTGTTTTTTTCTAGGAGCATTTGTGACGTTCTCTGAGATTTTTGGTCTTGTGGAGGTATGACGTTGACGTCACAAAACGTGAACTAAAGTTGACGTCACAAAACTGCATGCGACGTTAATTGGATTTTTGTGCAGTCAGTCATTAGTTCTAAAACGCCGCCTAATAAGATAAGATGGATATTTCTTGAAGACCTTCGCAATTTTCGATTCTATAATATTAAGACAACATTCACCGTGAAGGTTAACAGAACAGATTAATACAACACTGTATTACACAAGATTTTCTAATGCCAATTATTTTTTTTACCAATTAAGAACCCTAAGATGCAAACTGTGGGTGGTGCGCGTTTTCTCTGTTTTTCTTATTAATCGTTAGCGCTATTTATTAAAGCCTTTGGACATGGATCATTAACATAATAAAAATTGTAAAAATGTTAAAAACGAAATTTGCAACTTTGACTCGACAAGACCCAAAATGTCAGATAATGTCACATTTCAACTGTTTCACTCATGATGAGAATGTTGGTCCTATGATGTAGTCATTCAAATGACATTTCTAGGAACATTTAGTAATACACTCATGATGAGAATGTTGGTCCTATGGTTTTGTCATTCATATGACAATTTTGTATTTGTTTTTCTAGGAACATTTCAACTGTTACACTCATGACGAGAACGTTGGTCATAGGGTTTTGTCATTCAAATGACAATTTTGTATTTGTTTTTCAAGGAACATTTCAACTGTTACACTCATGACGAGAATGTTGGTCCTATGGTTTTGTCATTTAAAGAAGAATCTACCTCAGAAAATCATTCACAAATTAGAGTCATTCTCAGGTTAGCTTTTCATCAGATTTCCGAGCATCACAGATAGGGTAGTCCTAAGTCAATGTGAGCCACTACATCTTGCACTTAGTTACATATTAAAGTCATTGCAAACAA
Source organism: Rugalucina vietnamica (assembly GCA_964017185.1). Lineage (NCBI taxonomy): Eukaryota > Metazoa > Mollusca > Bivalvia > Lucinida > Lucinidae > Rugalucina > Rugalucina vietnamica. The sequence continues at coordinate 2,661,605 of OZ024882.1, read as the reverse complement.
AAACAAAAAAATAATGGGATTATGTTGGCCTAGTGGTAAAGGATCAGACTGAATCGAGAGGTCCTGGGTTCTATTGATGCTGGGTTTAATCTTTAAGCAAGAAACAACTACCTGTAGGGTTGATTAATATAGATGAAGTGGTGGCTCTCTCCTGACATGATTGAAAAATAGTTTGTTGGGATGTTAAACAACAAATCAAACAAATCCAAAATAAATAAAACAATTAAGTGTTTAAAATAATAGTTGCGCCCAATTCTAAAACACACAATACTGCACTCTTTCATGAATGGTTTTACTAATGAGTTTTTTCAAAGCATAAGTTTTCGTTTAGTAATGAAATGAGTATTTTGTTTTGTCTTTCAGAACTAAAGTGTGTACAAGACATTCTGTATTTCCCTGTAGTTCTTTAGGAGATGTACCTAGTCCAATGAAATTAGCCAAAGTAAGTCAACATCAGACTTAACAAAGTCAATATCAGACTTCATTATCAGACTTTTCAAACTACATGTATATTTAAACAGTTAAAGAACAGGGGTAGTACCCTTGGTGGTGTGGTTAAAGTCGCTGATTCCAAGCATATGGGAGAAGCGAAGTTCTGTTTGTTTGTGGTTGTGTCAGGTGCAATAGCAACCACAATGGAAGAATACTTTTTAGCTCGACTGCACGAAGTGCATAGAGCTATTGCAGTCACCCCGGTCGTCCACGTTCCCGTTCCCGTGTGCGTTCCCGTTCCCGTTCCCGTGCGCGTCACACTTGCGTTAAAGTTTTCTAGAAGTCCATATCTTGACAACCACTCATCAGAAAGCATTCATACTTGGACCATAAATACCCTGTAGGGTTAGCTTTCATTCCATGGCATCGGGCCCCTGGGTCCAGGCCAGGGGGTCGGGCTGGAGGTTAAAATCTAGAACACCTTCAAAAATGGCAATTCTTGTGTTAAAGTTTTCTAGAAGTCCATATCTTGACAACCACTCATCAGAAAGCATTGATACTTGGGCCATTGACACCCTGTAGGGTCTGCTTTCATTCCATGGCATCAGATCCCTGGGTCCATGCCAGGGGGTGGGGCTAGAGGTTAAAATCTAGAACACCATTAATAATAATGGCTTTCCGGTGATATAGTATTCTAGAAGTCTATATCTTGAAAACTTTTTATCAGAGGGCTTTCATACTCGGACCATAGGTACCCTGTAGGGTTGAGTTTCATTTCATGGCATCGGATCTCTGGGTCCATGCCTGGGGGGTGGGGCTGGAGGTTAAAAACTAGAACACTGTAAAAATAGATGTACTGCTGTGTAACTTTTACAAGGAGTCCATATCTTGACAACAACTTATCATAAAGCATTCATACTTCATACACTTTAGGTTCCATGACATCGGACCTCTGGGTCGGAGTCAGGGGGGCAGGGCTAGAGGTCAAAATCTAGAACTCTCCGAATTTTTTTTTCTTCTTAATAGAAACAACTTAGGAAGATGGTTGGTCATTCATCTTTTGACTTTGTGACACTGACTTGTGTGTCATGACCGTAAGGGTCGTTTGACCTACTTTCCATGGTTCAGTGATTTTGCCTTATATCTTGACACTCAATTAGTATATTTTCTTACTTCTTTCAGATTATTAGTGAGTACGACCAGGCCTTTGACCCCAATATACTTATAGGTCACTGTGACCTAATTTCACGGTTCAGTATTTTGCCTTATATCTTGACACTCAATTAGTATATTTTCATACTTTTTTCAGATTATGAGTGAGTATGACCAGACCTTTGACCCCAATATACTTAGAGGTCACTGTGACCTAATTTCACGGTTCAGTGATTTTGCCTTATATCTCGGTACTCAAATGGTTTATGAACAAACTTCTTTCAAAGTATGTTTGCGTATGACAAGACCTTTGACCCTGAAGTAGACCTAGGTCACTGTGACCTAATTTCACGGTTCAGTGATTTTGCCTTATATCTTGACACTCAATTAGTATATTTTCATACTTTTTTCAGATTATGAGTGAGTATGACCAGACCTTTGACCCCAATATACTTATAGGTCACTGTGACCTAATTTCACGGTTCAGTGACTTTGCCTTATATCTCAGCACTCAAGTGGTTTATGAACATACTTCTTTCACACTATGTTTGCGTATGACAAGACCTTTGACCCTAAAGTAGTCTTAGGTCACTGTGACCTAATTTCACAGTTCAGTGATTTTCCTTTATATCTCGGCACTCAATTGGTATATGGACATACTTCTTGCACGATATGTATGAGTATGACAAGACCTTTGACCGTAAAGTATTCCTGGGTCACTGTGACCTAATTTCATGGTTCAGTGATTTTGCCTTATATCTCGACACTCAGTTGGTATTTTTTCATACTTCTTTCTGATTATGAATGAGTATGACCAGACCTTTAACCCAAACATACTGTTACGCGCTGGTACGTGCGGACCGCTGCCCCAGTAACTGCCTATGTAGAGGCCTAGACCAGTAGAGCTTTTGTTATCTTGCTGGGCGTTCAATAAAATAATAAACTTAACAAAGGCGTGGACTCCAACAAAAGGATGATTTGGATATGAAAATGCATGACTTATTTCTAAACTCAATGGGTATGGAATGAGAAGAAAGATGATTAAATGTTCAACAATTTTTATGAATAATAATTCTTAGATCATGTTAACTTCTTTCAACAATTAAAATAAATGGCTATGAGCAATAAATATGACTAGAACATGAAATACGAGATGAAAATTGGTAGCATGGGGTTTAATGAGCTGATTTATTGCAAAAATAATGAACAATCACTTGCACACTAGGCTATGTCAGCTTTAACAATGTTTAAAAATGTTAACTCTTGATAAAAGTTGTAACTTGTATTAGTATTGTCTTGTTTTTTATTTAATTCCGATTAAGTGTCAAAATCAATAAAAAAAATGTTTCAAAAGCCGAAACTGTGTTAATTTATTTATTTCCTATCTATTTTTGCCTTTTCAACCGAAGAAAACGTTAAATAAAGCCAAAAAACCAAAATTCAAGCAGCACAGACCGAGAAACGCAGCTGCTTTCAACGAGATCGAAAGATGGAGTCCCTACAGCATCCTACGCGTTTCCTTATATACCCGTGAAGGCCTACGCCGTAGATCTCTGTAGTTTACATGGATCTACAGTGTAAGTTCACGCGCACTACAATGTAAAGCGACGTCGGGTGCGATACTTCACGAGACCTTACAACGTAACGTTATGTAAGATGCTGTAGGATGACGAAAAAAATTGTAAACACGCCGCCATCTTTAAATGGAAAAACACAGGTCGTCGCAGAAAATCGGGAATTACTCGACAACCATGAATAAAATGTACAATAAACGGACCTTGAGATGAAAGGTAAAAGAATGATCTAAATGACCATTACCATGGGATAAATGTATTTGAATGATTTATGTGAAAATCTGGGTGTTGAAAATGAACTTTCGCTTTTGACAATCGTAACTTTTGCTTAGCAACAGACTGACAGCCTCATTCTCACTTCACACGTCACGCTTACACGAATAGTCAACACGAAATTTATGCCAGCAAGTGAAAGTGCAAATATGGGACATTTTACCAAAAATTCACATATAAACAGCCACAAAAATGGATTAGTCATGCGGAACAAGGTAAGAACATTCTCATTTACAATTTATGTACATAGGGTCGCATGACAAGCAAAGACATCGATTCACGATAAAAATGTCCCAGGAGATAAACAACAAACATGTAGTTCGTGATGAACACTGGTTCGGACTCGAGACTTGGGCCACAACAATTTCCCCCTCCCAACTCGTTTAAGTTCCAACAAACGAGCAAGACGGGAAAATGCAAATGTACCAAGTCTCACATCCACAAACAATAAGAACCCCATGTTAGCCATTTATCCTAGATAAATGTTAACTACAACAACATGGTGTCAGAAGTGGATTAGACAAACTCAATATGAAGCAAAACTTTACATTGTAAAACGTTACTATAATGTATAATGATGCATTTAAATATTTCATTAATAATCAGACAGAACAACATTTATGTACATGTGCTATGATATGATAATTGATTTTAACTTAACTTGCATTGCTTAACTTCTGACAAAGGCTTACATGAAATGACGGCATATGTGTTAATCTACCCTAAACTTAAGTCCTTATACCCTTAAACTGACCGGATTCTCCGTGACCAGAGATTACATTCCAATCAGTTAAATCAATTGACTGTAACATGAAAATTTAAAGTGTTGACTAAGTTTTAGAAACTTAAAACTATAACAGCAACTGCTTCCAGATACATACCTCTTTCGCACACTTAACCTTAATCTCTCTCTCTCTCTCTCTCTCTCTCTCTCTAATACCCCATGCTATAACCACTTATTAAGCTTTCTCTTCCTTAAATCTTCATTTTCTCCTGCTTCCATCTGTGATGTTATCCCTCGTGTATACTCTCCCTAATACCGACCGTGGCCTCTGCTGGTTTTCTTTATCTCTGTCATCTCCTCTCCTGTCCTCCCTCTTCCTTCTATCGTCCCTATCACTGCCCTCTGCTCCCCGTTTACTGTCCTCCTTCCTATCCTCTCCCGTGTTCTCCCTCCTTCGCCGCTCCTCCCTGTCTCGGTCCTCCTTCTCCTCCTTTTCCTTTGTTTCTGCCTCTTTCCTTTTCTCCTCTTTCTCCTCTCTTTCTTTCTTCTCTAACTCTCTCCTTCTCTCTTCCCACCTCCTTTCCTCATCTCTCAATCTGCCCAGCGCCTTCCTCCATTCCTCCTCCCGCCTCTTTTCCCGTTCAGCTCTTTTGGCTTCCCTCCTTTCCTCTTCCTTTTCATTCTCCACCATTGTATTTTTCAATCTCGAGACCGCATCTGTCAACTTCCCTAATACGCATGTCGCGTCAATCAGTGCTCCGTATATCTTTTCTGCCGCCACTATTGTCCGCTCTGCTACCCTCTGCTTCTTATCTACTATATTGACCAATGTCCGTTCACTCAAGTCTCTTATATCTACTGGCAACGTCGGTCTCTCTCCCTCCCTGGCTTTCTTTGAGTTGTGGCCTTCGTAATGATCTTCTTCTCTCGTTCTCTTTTTTGGAGTTGACAGGGTCATATCCTCATCTGTGAGGTCCAGTATGTCCTCTTGCACTACTGCTGGGCTCTCCCTCTCCCTCAGTTTACTTATCGGTGTGGGTGTATACGGGGGATAACTTGGAGTTTCAGTGGCCTCTTCATCTCCATCGGTCGTCTCTGATTGCTTTCTCTGCGGTTCGTTGTCCTTAACTTTTATGACCCTGGTGTCCTCTCTTTCTGACCCTTGGCTCTGACTCGCTTCGACCGCCTCTGCTTTCTCTTGCCTTTTGCTATCCCCAGCAACTTGCTCAAACTTCTCATCATTTCTCTCTACTGCTCCTACTTCTTCCTGCTCTTTATTCATCTTGACCTGGGCCCCATCTGCTTCCTTTACAACGCCTCTGTCTCCAGCCTCATGGTCTTCCTGTGTCTGGTTTGGACCAGCTTCAGCCTCTTCTTTATCTGTATCTTGCCCTTTTGTGTTTGCAGTTCCCCCAGCGACACCTTCCTGCTTAGACCCAACTTCTATCTCTATCCTTTCCTCGACTTGCCCTTGATTCACTGTTTCTTTCTTTGCTTCTTCCTGCTCTTTACTGACTGTCCCTGATTCCACACCTTCTTGCTTCTCACTGGATATGGCCTCTGCTTGGGCTTCTTGCGCCACCTCTGACATTGCATAGGGGAGTTCTACATCCTGCAAGTCACTGTCGGTTATCTGTGGCAGTATGGCGTCTAAGTCCTCAGCCTCATACTCCGTAGCCGACTCATGGGGTTGCTCTGTAGCGTCACCTCCTCCCACCAAACTCTGGATCAGTGCGTTGACCTGGCTGGATAAATCTAGCTGAGGCCTTTGGGGAACAAAAGCCGATAGGAGGCCCGAGAGTGTATTCATCGCAACACTTGGCTGTTGTCCGTACATGAAAGGCCAGTTCTGTTGAGGAACCAGCTGAGTTAGTGTTGGCGTTGGGGGCAGTGGCACCATAGGCGATTGCTGTCCTGCTGAACTCCCATTCATCAATGATGTCATGGGCGCCGCTGTCTGTCGTGGCCTAGGCTTCTTCTCTCCGGCTTTGGTTGTTGATGCCGCACCCTGTGAATCTGTCAGGTCTCCTTCAGACACACGCAGCCAATGTAACAGGCTGGCTTCAGGCGTGTGGGCCCGGTAGTCCTGAGCTCCAAAGACGTGGGGCTTGTCATTCTCAACCAGGTACGGAACGGGATCCACCACCCGGGCTTTAGCGGCGATCAATACATGCTTCCCATACGCTGTTACATGCGTTATCAGCTGATCCCTTCTCATACATCGGAAACCGCACAGCTTACAGAAGAAGGGCTGCTGGTCCTGGCTCAGGTGGTATCTCAGGATATGGTCCTCTATCCGACACTTTATATTTATCGTCTTTGTACCATCCCTCTCTTCACACCTCAGACACTGGTAGGCTATTCCCCTTTTCTTCGCTCGATCTATTCTCTCTCTATCCACCCCAGCGGCTTGTAGGTTTTCAATCAACTGATCCATGGCCTGCAGTCATAAAATAACAATGCATAAGATTCCCCCATTCCCCTTTTAAATGCTGACACAAACCCTTGCAAGTGATTACTCATAGCTTATTTCAACCTCATTGGGCCATACTTTACCCTAGATTTCAAAACTGCCGTACCACTGGCAAAACCCCGGAGACTCTGCGGCGATTTCCCTCCTGACATTCTTCTTCATTCTTCAAACTATCCCGCTTTGGTCGCTATCCCTTTCGCAAAAATACCCATTCGACGCTAGTGACTCAATGCAATCACCTCCATCCTTTACCTTTTCTTTAAACAAAACCCGTTCTGCATCTTCCTCATTGCTACTTTACCTTCTATTCTCTTTCTGTTACCTTTCAGCATCTCCGGACTATGTCAAGACTCTAATCGCAATCTCCTTGCCTCTATCTTCTCACCAGTTCCGCTATAGCATCTTCTTGCCCAAGACGCCTTCCCCCTGTTCGGCAGCTATAAGCCTTTCCTGTAATACTCAAGAGTTTCTCAGCACCTCTTTAGTTACTGTCATTTAAGTTTATCTAAAATCCTCCCCCCATAAGCTTTTTATAGCTTAATTACCTTATTAACTTACATACTTGCTTACTCCCTCTACCCAAGCAAGATATACTCTGGTTTCGTGTAACTACTGTTTGGATTGAAGAATCGCTTTCTTAGCCCTCTTCACCCATTTTGGAAGGTCCTCTCCCTCGTATGGCTTCAACTTATTGTGATGCACAGGCTTTTCTGTTCCTGCTCTGTCCACCTGAAGCACGAAGTCTAGTTCTGAGATCTTTCTTTTTATCACATAAGGACCCTCAAAACAGTATTCAAGTTTTGGAGCTACTCCCAACCTTTTCACTTCCATCAGATACCACACTACATCTCCCACATTGTACCTATTAAAAGCCACCTTGGTGTCGTATAGGTCTTTACTGCGTTTTGCGGCAGAAGACATGTGCTTCCTCGCCACTTCATGTGCGTGTTGCATTCTGGCTCTCAAGACATCTACATACTCACCATAGGTGGTTATTTCCTCGCCATCGTATGTGTTAGTTGACCCAAAGACCAACTCACCTGGCAGTCTCACTTCTCGCCCCATGGTCAAGAGGTTAGGCGTCATTCTGGTCGCTTCATTCGGCGTAGCCCTATATGCACCGGCAATACAACCCAAATGCAAATCCCACTCACGCTGCTCTCCACAGAGATATGCTCTTATCATACGGAGCAAGGTGCGATTAAACCGTTCCACTTGCCCGTTTCCACGAGGGTTTCTGACGCTTGTTCTTGTTTTCCTTACCTCAAGCATCCTACAGAGCTCTCGGAAAACTCTACTCTCATATGTTCTGCCCTGGTCACTGTGGATCGATAATGGGCAACCCCATCTTGAAATTATCTCATTTAGGAGTTTGTCAGCACATACTTCGGCGGTCATATCACACACTGGTATCACTTCCACATTCTTGGAAAAATGATCAGTAAAGACCAAAATGTACCTATTTCCTCTTTCAGTCACGGGTAGAGGCCCTATATAATCTGTCGCAATACAATCTCCGGGCGCACCGACTTGCAGACTACCCATAGGCGCTCTGGGAATTTTCTGCGGCTTTTTGTCTGCTGCGCAAGTGTCGCATCTTTGCACATACAAACCCACATCCTCCTTGAGAGCATACCAGTAAAAACGTTGTAGGATTTTCTCTTTGGTCTTCTTGGTGCCCATATGACCTGAAACCATGGAATCATGCATCTGGTACAACACTTCCTTCTTCATGCCTGAAGGTACTACGAACTGCAAATACTGACCTGTCCCATCCTTCCTAGAGTACTTCTTGCACAGTAGGCCGTCCTGTAGTACCAATGAGTCCCAGAGGATCCAGTAGTGCCTAGCTGCTGGGCTTCTCACTGCCATATCTTGGCTACTAGGTTTAGTGTTGGCGAGCTTACCTTGTAAGACGGGACCAATGTCTGGATCCTCTGCTTGCAGTTTTGCTAACTCTGATGCTGACCTGCCCTGAAACCAAGACACTATACTCTGGTATTCTCTGTGCTCTCGTTCAGGCGCTTCGTCTCGTGTTGGTGTACTTGGACCAGCTTCATCTGCTTCCTCCACACTCTCTAATGTTTTGACTACTTCTGCTTCCTTACTTGGCTGCGGTATCTCTGAATCTTTGGCCACAAGTTCTTGGTAAAATTGCTCGTGCAACATGTCCTGGGCTCTCTTCAAGCACTTCTTACACGGACCACATTTCAGAGGTTCCATTGTATCTTGCATTGGACAGTCACATGCCCTTGGATTCTCACAACGAGATAGAGAATCACAATGGCCCTGGCTCTTACCTGGTCTGTACTGTATTTCGAAGTTGTATTGACTTAGAACTTCTATCCATCTGGCTATTTTACCTCTCGGCTCTTTCAGCTTAAACAACCATACCAGGCTCTGGTGGTCACTTCTTACTATAAACCTCCTTCCTAGGAGATACTGCCTGAAGTACTCTATGAAGTACCTTGCTGCTAACAGCTCTTTCTCTGTTATGCAGTAGTTGGTCTCCGCTCTGTTCAGTGCCCTGCTTGCGTACGCAATGACCTTCTCTTTACCTTGCTGTACTTGATGAAGCACTCCCCCAATTCCAACGTCTGAAGCGTCTACGTCTAAAATGAAATCACCACCCTCATTCAGTGGGTAACCCATCACGTCCGCACTTACCAGGGATTTCTTGAGCTTTGTGAAAGCTTCATCGCATGCTGCGTCCCATACAAACCTTCTGCCTTTCTTAGTGAGATCCACCATTGGTCTAACCATTGACGCGAAGCCCTTGATGTACCTTCTGTAGTATGACCCCATTGCCACAAACTGACGGATCTGCTTTGCGGTTTTCGGCTTAGGCCAATCTACTATCTTTGCTATGTTTGTCGGATTGGGTTTTACGCCCGCTCCTGACACTACGTGACCTAGAAATACTACCTCTTCTTGAAGGAGATGACTCTTGTCTGCTTTCAATTTTAGACCAGCGTCTCGAAGTCTAGTCAGAACCTCTTCTACCCTTTGCATGTGTTGGTCCAGATCCTTTCCAAACACTATAATGTCATCAATATAAATGAGACATGTCTCCCACTGCAAAGTTTGTAGACATAATTCCATAGTTCTCTGAAAAGTTGAGGCCGAATTACTAAGACCGAAGGGCATGCGTGTCATTTCGAAATGCCCATACTTACAGACGAAGGCTGTTTTCGGTATGTCACTTTCCTTTACCTTTATTTGGAAATAGCCACTGGTCAGGTCAAATGTACTGAATAAGTTAGATCCAGCCACTGCATCTAGACAGTCTTGTACTCTCGGGAGGGGAAAAGCCTCAGGTTTTACTAGCTCATTTACCTTCCTATAGTCTACACACGGGCGAACACCTCCATCCTTCTTAGACACTAATACGATGGGACTTGCCCATGGTGACACACTCTCTCTTATTACCCCTTTTGCCTTTAGGTCGTCTATCGCTTTCTTTTCATCTGCTGCGTGTGCTAGCGGTACTCGCCTAGGTGGCTGCTTTACAGGTTTAGCATCCCCAGTAGGGATTTCATGTTCTGTCAGATCGGTCAAACCGATGTCCCACTCACCTTTAGAGAAGGTATCCTGAAAACGACTAAGCAAATCTGCTACCTTCTGTTTTCCAGCGGCATCTAACCCCCTGGTGGCTCTTTGGTACAAGTCACGAAGATGTTCCGGCACGTCTACTCCTTCACTTTCTTTTACGTACCTTACTTTATCTTCTACCTTACGATCGGCTTGACTCGACCCCTGCTTGCAAAATTGCAGCCGCCTTATTCTGGTATAGTTGTCTGCCTCGTTTGCATTTTCTTGTTTCACCACCAACTTCGGTAAACCATCTATCGGCTCGGCTTGCCCTACGACGACGTCTTGCTTGATTGACACTGCTGTAGGAAAGGGGTTTAGTAACCTTACCTTACTTGTACAGGCATTGTTTATGTTAGTGAGCGATGGCGCCATCTGTAGAGGGTAGGTCTCTCTAAAATGCGCAGTAGGCTCAATGATGTAGTCTGTCTCAGCTGAGAAATCATCATGATCCTTTCGTTCAATGAACACATCAATGATAGCTTCACTCTGAGCGGGTATCACAAAGTGATCCGCAGCGGTAACTCTTCTCACTCTTGTATTAAGCCCTACCTGTATGATAGGTACCTCCTGCTTGTCAATTACCAGAACACCTTTACTCATCATGATATCAGCAGGACCATTGCTACTACTCTGCAAGGCGTCTACCCCTAGAAGTCCATCGTCATCGATTTCTGCAACTACTGCCTCTATTTGCATATGCACATTACCTAGTTGTATTGAGAACTCACCTTTTCCTAGTTCGTTGATGGTGGTACCGCCTGCTCCGACTAACTTACACGCTTTACTCAACGGTGGTCTTTCATCTGGTCTCATGGACTCATACACACGCTTCGACAGGACCGTTTTCGACGCGCCTGTGTCAGCTGTAAAAAGTATAGGGTACCCTTGAACGGATCCCCTTATATATACTCCATCAGGTAGCTTCCTGACATGCCTTATGGATTTAACAATCTCATTTATCTGGGTTTGTATCTCACACTGGCCATTGTCCTTAGATAAGGCGTCTCTGCGGCCATCAGAGACTGCCTTTTCTAGTTTAAAGGGTTTTCTTTTACTTCAGCTGCTCCCCCTACCTTTTCATTGTGGGAAGGCTGACCATTTCCACTGCTCCTATTGCTGTGTTCTCTCGTCTTGGTTGGACATTCTCTAGCAATGTGTCCTTTGATGCCACATGCATAACAGACCACTCTATTGCCATTACCTGTGTTATACCCCTTCTGACTGTACTCAGGAGGCCGTCGAGCGCCTTTCTGTAACGCCTCAACTTTACTAGTCAGAACCTCAATCATGCTTTTTAAATCAGTAATGGACTTAGAGTCAGGCTTAACAGAGCCCGTCTCGGTCTTTTGATTATGCTTTACAGATGATTTCTTACCATGGTATGACTCTTCTTTAGTAGGCAATCTCATCACATACTCACAGCTATCTACATCTTCATTGCCCCCTATATCATTATCTTCCACGTCACTCTCCTGACTTGTCCTTCTAACTGACCTTTTAAATTTTCTGTCTGCGTACGTGTCAGAGCTATTCCTTCTTCTGGTTTGGATAAAGTTTACCACATGGTAGACTGCTGTATCAATGTCTACAGGTTCCTTGTGGTATTCCACTTCGAACCGTGCCTCATGATCCTTCAAGCCATCTAAAAATCTTCTTACCAAATCTTCCTGTCTGGTTCGACTGTCTCTACTCTTGTAAGCTTTGGCGTACAACCGCTTTAATTCAGCGGCATATTCCTCTGCAGTCTCATCGGTCTTCTGCACTCTCTGGCTGAACTTGGCAGCAAATGCTTTCTCAGTCTCTACCGTATGGAACCTACTGTTAAGCTCCTTAATAAGCATTGGATAGCAAGATATTGTGTCTTCGGATAACTGGTTAAACACAAAGTCACCAGCCCTACCTTGTAACTTAGGCAGGATATTGTCGAGTTTGGTCTCGTCGTCCCAGTGGTGCCTCTTTGCCACTGACTCAAACCGGCTTATCCACACCTTCCACTCCTCTTTCCCATTAAACGGAGGCAGTTTTACTTCTGAAGGTGTGTAACCATATGTTTGGCTTACCTGACGTCGCCTTCGGTATTGACCGTCCCTGATGGTATAAGCCAGGGATCTATCCTCAGTCCCCCATTGTTCTTGTTCTTCTTGAACGCCTCGCGACTGCTGAAAACCACGCGAATAGCTTTCCGGTAACTGCCTATCACCCCTGCTATACCACGCCTGCTGCTGACCTGCAGCTGACGCTTCATGAACGTAACTTCTAGACTGTGCGCTATCAGTATTCGAGTTGCCTTGAATATTGTACGTGCTATTTGAGGGAGGTTGTGTGTCATTATGTGACTGTAACCCAGAATTTGCACTTTGCTGCATCATAGATGTAAGGTTGCATAGGGTATTAGTTATATGTGCCTGCTGTTGTTGCATAGCTGAGACTACATTACTGAGATTTATAACAGTGTCTTGCACTGCAGTAATTTGGCTACTTGTGCTGCTTTGTGAGGGGTAGGATGTGCTGTGCTCTTGGTTACCTGTTCTTACCCTTACACCAGTATCAGATCTACTCTGGTATGAATGTGCATGGGTATAATATTGTGTCATATCTGGTGCAGACCATTGCCTCTGAGGACCTCCTGTAATTCTACCAGTATCGTTTGACTGCATTTCAGTCCGCTCGGACCCCTGCAACTGCATTAATGCGGTCGCTGCTGAGGCGTCGTCTGTCACCTCGGCTTCTTGGGTGGTACCTGTGCCGAAGTATGTGGACCTATACCCTACTGTGTGAGGTGCGGGTGTAGTTTGTTGTTGCGAATCTGGATGGCCTTCCGTATACTGGTCGACTCTACCATCTCCGGAGGGGCTGTTCGCATCGCGCTCTGTTATATTACTAGCCATGTTGAACTCTGGGCTCGTATCGCTGAATCCGACTAGGACGATCGGATTCCACCGCTGTGCCACCAATGATGTTACGCGCTGGTACGTGCGGACCGCTGCCCCAGTAACTGCCTATGTAGAGGCCTAGACCAGTAGAGCTTTTGTTATCTTGCTGGGCGTTCAATAAAATAATAAACTTAACAAAGGCGTGGACTCCAACAAAAGGATGATTTGGATATGAAAATGCATGACTTATTTCTAAACTCAATGGGTATGGAATGAGAAGAAAGATGATTAAATGTTCAACAATTTTTATGAATAATAATTCTTAGATCATGTTAACTTCTTTCAACAATTAAAATAAATGGCTATGAGCAATAAATATGACTAGAACATGAAATACGAGATGAAAATTGGTAGCATGGGGTTTAATGAGCTGATTTATTGCAAAAATAATGAACAATCACTTGCACACTAGGCTATGTCAGCTTTAACAATGTTTAAAAATGTTAACTCTTGATAAAAGTTGTAACTTGTATTAGTATTGTCTTGTTTTTTATTTAATTCCGATTAAGTGTCAAAATCAATAAAAAAAATGTTTCAAAAGCCGAAACTGTGTTAATTTATTTATTTCCTATCTATTTTTGCCTTTTCAACCGAAGAAAACGTTAAATAAAGCCAAAAAACCAAAATTCAAGCAGCACAGACCGAGAAACGCAGCTGCTTTCAACGAGATCGAAAGATGGAGTCCCTACAGCATCCTACGCGTTTCCTTATATACCCGTGAAGGCCTACGCCGTAGATCTCTGTAGTTTACATGGATCTACAGTGTAAGTTCACGCGCACTACAATGTAAAGCGACGTCGGGTGCGATACTTCACGAGACCTTACAACGTAACGTTATGTAAGATGCTGTAGGATGACGAAAAAAATTGTAAACACGCCGCCATCTTTAAATGGAAAAACACAGGTCGTCGCAGAAAATCGGGAATTACTCGACAACCATGAATAAAATGTACAATAAACGGACCTTGAGATGAAAGGTAAAAGAATGATCTAAATGACCATTACCATGGGATAAATGTATTTGAATGATTTATGTGAAAATCTGGGTGTTGAAAATGAACTTTCGCTTTTGACAATCGTAACTTTTGCTTAGCAACAGACTGACAGCCTCATTCTCACTTCACACGTCACGCTTACACGAATAGTCAACACGAAATTTATGCCAGCAAGTGAAAGTGCAAATATGGGACATTTTACCAAAAATTCACATATAAACAGCCACAAAAATGGATTAGTCATGCGGAACAAGGTAAGAACATTCTCATTTACAATTTATGTACATAGGGTCGCATGACAAGCAAAGACATCGATTCACGATAAAAATGTCCCAGGAGATAAACAACAAACATGTAGTTCGTGATGAACACTGGTTCGGACTCGAGACTTGGGCCACAACAATACTTATAGGTCACTATGACCTAATTTCATGGTTCAGTGATTTTGCTTTATATCTCAACACTGAATGGGTATATGATCATATTTCTTTCACATTATGATTAAGTATCACTAGACCTTATAGGTCAGTGTGACCTTATTTCACGGTTCAGTGATTTTGCCTTGTGTCTTGGCACTCAGTTGGTATATGAACAATATGAGTGAGACCTCTAAATCTTAGGTAGTTATAGTTAACTTTCATAGTTCAGTGATTTTGCCTTATTGCATCAAGGCAAAAAGATGTATGAGCATAATGCTTTGGGTTACTGGTCGGGTTTGACCTTATGTTTGACAAAGGTCAGAAGCAGTCGAGCACGCTGTCCTGCGACAGCTCTTATGTGACTGATATCAGCCTATATCTTCACTGTAATGACGTCAGATTTTTTGGATTACTTCTGACGTTTCCATTTACTTGACGTCATTAAATGTGTCTCACTTCACAAATTCAAACGCCTATAACTCCGTTATTTATGAACGAAAACATAAAGTGTGGGTATTCATTTTTAGCTCACCTGAGCCGTCAGGCTCACAAGGTGAGCTTATAGTATACCCATGCTCCGTCGTCCGTCCGTCCGTCCATCCGTCGTCCGTCGTCCGTCCGTCGTCCACCATATTTTCAAAGATCTTCTTCCCTGAAACAGCTTGGCCAATCAAAGCCAAATTTTACATGAAGCATCTATGGGAAGGGGGAACCAATGTATATATAAATAATCCAGGTCACATGACCAAGATGGCCGCCATGCCCATATATGGTAAAAACCCTTCAAAAATCTTCTTCTCCGGAACCACTGGACCAATTTCAACCAAACTTGGCATGAAGCATCGATGACTCAAGTACTACAATGTGTATATAAATCATGACCTTGCGGTGACCTTGACCCATTTTACGGCAAGGTCAACATAGGTCGCCTTTGCATTTGAATGGGAAAAATTGTTAAATTGTCATTTAAAGGAAAAAACTTGCAGAAAATGAGCAGTAGGACTGAATATTAATGATTCTGAAAAAAATTGGGCACCAGGGGCTCATCCGCCCCCACCCCGGGGCAATATACATGTATATTATCATAATATTCAAACATCTTCTTCTCTGAAACCGCTTGGCCAATCAAAGCCAAATTTTACATGAAGCATCTATGGGAAGGGGGAACCAATGTGTATATAAATAATCCAGGTCACATGACCAAGATGGCCGCCATGCCCATATATGGTAAAAACCCTTCAAAAATCTTCTCCAGAACCGGTTGACCGATTTCAACGAAACTTGGCACGAAGCATTGATGGCTCAAGTACTACAATGTATATATAAATCATGACCCTCTGATGACCTTGACCTATTTTACGGGAAGGTCAACATAGGTCACCAATCCATTTGAATGGGGAAAACTTTTAAAATGTCATTTAAAGTGAAAGTCTTGCAGGAAATGGGCAGTAGGACTGGATATTAATGATTCTGAAAAAAATTGGACCCCAGGGGCTCATGTGCCCCCACCCCGGGGCAATATACATGTATATTTCCATAATATTCAAACGTCTTCTCCTCTGAAACCGCTTGACCAAACAAAGCCAAATTTTATGTGAAGCATCTATAGAATAGGGGAATCAATGTGTATATAAATAATCTAGGTCACATGACCAAGATGGCCGCCATGCCCATATATGGTAAAAACCCATCAAAAATCATCTTCTCTGAAACCAATAGACTGATTTCAAGGAAACTTGGCGTGAGGCATCGATGGCTAAAGTACTCCAATGTATATATAAATCATGACCCTGTGATGACCTTGACCAAGTTTATGGCAAGGTCAACATGGGTTGCCTATGCATCTGAATTGGGAAAACTGTTAAAATGTCATTTGAAGGAAAAAGCCAACAGGAAATTGGCAAATGGACAGAATATTGAAGATTCTGAAAAAAGAAAATGGCCCAAGGGCTTCATCTGCCCCTGCACTGGAGTTAAATACCATAATATTCAAACATGTTTATTGGTATATGCAGCTGATCTCAGGTGAGCGTTTACAGGACCATTGGTCCTCTGGTCTTAGTTAGAACGTAAGGAACAATGTGGTACCAAAATTATTCGTGTTTTCAAAAATTTTTGGTTTTCACATTTTCACCGCCTGCTTTGTGAATAGGAAAATGCCCGTGTATTGTATAAAATAAAAAGAAAATTTGCTTTTGTTTCGGTGAATACCAAATATATTTCATCTCGTGAGTTGAAAACATCAAAATTTTCACTCGTGCTGCGCACTCGTGAAAATTCTGATATTTTCAACTCACTCGATGAAATATATTTGGTATTCACCTCAAACAAGCAAATATCCTCTATATATTACATGTCCAAGGCTCGTACATTACATTAGAAAGTTGAAGATATTTGCCATACTGCTGTTTATTGAAAAGCCTGGCCATGAAAGGACATTAACTGAAAAGGAAATCAGTAGTAATCAACAGACTACATCCTTGCTACTTTCTATTGTTGATTATTACAGTTACTGTGTGAAGACTATACCGGTGAAAGGTTCCAGCCTGTGTTAACAACGAAGGGATCAGAAATGATCGTACAGTACGATGAACATAGGCTAACAAACAATTTCAAATTCGGCATTATATATCAGACATTTAAACAGGTATGTCAATCATTTCCACTTTGGTAAACATGGTAGCCAAGTGCAGGGGAGAGCATTAGACTCTTCCAGAACGAAAAATCTGGGATTTTGAATACACAAGAATTTAGTCCTTGAGCTGGACAATGCTCCCTATAGTACTAGTAAAGAACCCATGAAGCAGTGACTCCATCACAACATGACTGAAAAATGATTGACGAGGATGTTAAACAACAAGAACAAGCAAACCCAAACAATCAAAATCTTCTCTTATATTGCATCTTAACTCATAATAGCCTTGTGTCCTTTTTATGGGACAAAAGCATAGCCCCAGATGTGATGCCGCATAACGCGGCAAATTTTCAAGCTTCTGTTTTTGCTGCACGGAGAGTACAATGCCTCTTCCACTTATATTCAAATTTTCAAGCTTCTAGCTCTATTCTATGACTGTACAGGACAGTTTTTGTAGGACCTGGTCAGAACCCCAAATTGTCACTTTTCTCATGTGAAGCTCATAAGATTATTTTTCAACACGTTTCAGACTAAAGAAGAGGACTTGTTCGGCAATGTTTGCCATAGTAACGCAATGGAAGAATTCCTACAAGTGATAGGACACCGAGTGCAATTGAAACAATTCAGTGGTTACCGTGGTGGTTTGGACACGATTCACGGCCAAACAGGGACCGAATCTGTATATTCACAATTCCATAACAAAGAAATCATGTTTCACGTTTCGACATTATTACCATACACCGAGGGTGACCCTCAACAGTTACAGAGAAAACGTCATATAGGAAACGATATAGTCGCCATTGTCTTTCAAGAGGAAAACACACCATTTGTTCCGAACATTATAGCGTCTCATTTTCTCCACGCGTACATTGTTGTACAGCCGTTAAATCCTAACACGGACCATACACAGTATAAGGTGACGGTAACAACACGAGATGATGTGCCATATTTCGGACCAGATTTACCTCAAGATGGGATATTTAATAAGGTATTTACCCAGCATTCCTCACAAAGATTATTTGCAGACAAAACTGTCAGGATACAAGCTAACCCAGCAAGCACATGACGTCAGGTGCCTGCTGGGTACAGAATGACATCAGATCGACGTTGATGCGACATAATGACTTCGCATCGACGTTGATCTGAAGTCATTCTGACGTCATGTGCCTGCTGGGTTAGCTTGTATCCTGACAGTTTTGTCTGCAAAAAATCTTTGCGAGGAGTACATAGATCGGCTAAGGTGTGGCATGGTGGCCTTATGATAGAATATCAAGACTGAAATGAGAGGTCCTTGATTCAATGCCCTGGTACAAAGTTGTGTCCTTGAGTAAGACAAATTAAGACAAATTAACTCCTAAATTACTATCTGGCTGATACCAAGGAAGCATTGGTTCCATTGGTAGACAAGAGGCATCAAGAACAAAATTAAACAAATCACAATTGAGCCTGTGCGTGAGAAAACCAACAATTTGAGTTCTGACCAGGTCTGACACAAACCGGGCTGTACATTCACAGAAGATGGTTAGAGGCTGGAAATTTTGGATTTAGAACATAGAGGAATTGTACTACCCGTGTAGCGAAAACAAAGGCGCTGATCAGCTTCGCAGTTACTGCGAAGCTGATTAATTTTGCGCCTTTGTTTTCGCCTTTGCAGATTGTTGGTTTTCCCATGCGGCGGCTCAATTATCTTTTTTAAATTGACAGGGTCCAGAATTCCGAGAATTTCTTCTTGCCAAACTAATCAATGCTGAGCTGGCGTGCTATAAGGCCGAACAGTTTGCTAAATTAGAGGTAAGTTCATAGAATCATGTTCAAATACAGTAACAAAATCCCCATGAAATAAAGGTCGCAGTGACCTACATTAAATTTTAGTCAAAATAATGTTGGGTTCAGAATTCTGAGAATTCTTAAAGCAAAACCAATCTTGATATTGACTATTATTAGTTAAGTAAAAATTTTGAAGATAGGTGAACTGAAAGTTATTATAGCCAAAATGAATTTGGAAAAGAAAATGTAAACATTAGCAATGCAGATATAATTTTTAATTTTCAAATAGTATGTACATCAGTATCTTATGCATCCTATAATTATCACATATTGTTTATAAATTTTGTGAATAATCAGAACTGTAGTATCTTACCTCCCGATTCTGTTTCCAGGACCGTACCAGAGGAGCATTACTCGACTGCCTGTACCAAGACCTACAGCGTAAGAGTTGTGAAATGTTTGGCATGTCAATCCCGGTAAACCCTAAAGAAACAAGATTCATCGATTCATTCCGTAAAACATTCGGTAGCAAGGGACGCAGCCCCTCAAGTGAAGTCGGAACGCCAACGAGTTCACATCGGAAGTCAAATGGAACACCGTCATCATTGTCAACGGTCGGTGAAATGGACAGGTTGAAAATGTCGCCAGTGTCGCCGAAGAAAGGACCATTGTTGACGAGTAGTCTTGACAGAAAACATAAAGAAAAAGGAGGGTAGGTGGTTTATGTTAAATTTTATACTTTTCTTATTACACCCTAGTATTGTGTATTTTATGTGGCCTTGTTTAGTATTTTTCTCATCTATTTGCCGGTTAAGGATCATAAAAATGAATTAAAGTGCATTATAATTTTGTTCTTTACATGAACAGAGATTTTTGTGAGTTAGGAAGTCTTTGTCTGGACTGAAAATTGCAAAATCTTCATTCAAGCATTCAACACTGGCAGAAATTTTTTATTTCTTATTAGTATACTCCTCAAAAGAAGTTTAGCACCATTCAGATTTTTTTCATATTTTTAAGTGACATTTTGACTAACTTATTTTAAACCTACCATTTTGAATTTGCACAGTCTGAAAGAGTTTGGTAAAGTGTGTGACAAGACAAAAACAAATGCGGAAACGATTTTAAGAAAATTTGAAAATTCCCTTTTTCTGTAAATACTGAAAATTTGAACATCGAAAAAATTCCACCTCAACTGTCACAGTGTTCAGAACACATTTTTGTATCCAAATTCACAAACAAGAGCTCCAAGGCAAATGATTGAGCCAAAAAACAATTGAAAGAATCTCAAAATTTGGGTAAAATTGCATTTTTGTGACAAAAAATCATAAATATTGGAAAAAAATGAGTAAAATCAACATCCCTATCAATTTTGGATCAATATGGGATGTTTTGAAACCAAAACATACCACCTCATTTCTTTCTCTTAAAGGTGATCTCATGTCAAAGATATGGCATAAGCACTTTTTGAAATGCAGCTTTTTAAAAAGTCTGAATTTGGACGGTTTGAAAAACAGTACCTTCAGTTTAGCAATCAGGGGTGCTGCATGCTGTGTTTGATGCTAAATCAACCCATTTTGTTGGAGAGATAAGTGACTAAGCTTTATCTAAGAATTTAAACAAAGTCTCAAAAATTGTTATTTTTGGTCAAAAATGGCATTTTTGTCCCAAAAATTCAATTTTTATTTTTTTGCTTTAAATGATTGCTTTCATTGTCTCGAGTGAGGATGTGAAATGAATTCAGGTTTGGATGCCCAGAAACAGAGGTGTGGGCTTTTTGCTGCATTCCAAATTCTGGTGTTTTCAAAAACATTCATTTTTGCACATTTTTACTTAATCTTTTCAAGACAAATTATTGCTTTGTTGTTCACAAAATCCAGCTCTTTAGGATAGTATCAATTTTTAAAAGTTTATTTGAAAAAAATGTATACTAAACATTATTTTAAAATGAGAAAAATATTAACTGATGCTAAACTTCTTTTGATGAGTATAGAATCTCAGATTTTAGATCCGAGGTAGAATTGAGTTGAAATGAAGTTGTTTTGTTTTTTTTGCAACAAGTATTTGACTGATGGAGAAGCTTAGAGCATGTTTACAACTTTAAGATTAGTAAATTCACAATGGCTGCATGTCTGTTCATTGCCGCTGACAGGTAGCACTTCATGCACTGACCTGTTGCAATTGACCAATGGGATTTGGGAAATTCATGCCGGATGCTCTTGCTATCTTCATCTGCCACTTTAAGCCAAAATCAGCTATATCCCACAATTCAGAGTGTCAAGTGCGAGAGATCAACATCAGGAAAACTTGTCCGTGCAATGTTTACCCCCTTAAACCCCACTTTTATATAAAAAAAACTGGGGTATGCAGGGGTATACCTATTTTTCTTATTTTTGCTCCAAAACATAGATTGTGGGTACTCGTTAGAACCGCCTCGCCGAGGCGGTTCTAACGTGGACCCACAATCTATGTTTTGAGCAAAAGTAAGAAAAATATCAACAATTTTCTATTGAATTTTTTTCATTTTTTACATATGAAAAAAAATCTGTATATTGCATTGGCAAGTTTTCGTAATGAGATGAGGTCTTGTGTGATCTCGTGAGAATGCATGTCTGTGTAATATGGCATCAGCCATTTTATGAATGTTGTCACATGACCAAAATACAACAAAATATGAATATATGACATTATAGCCTATGTTCTAACTTTTAGGTATTGTAGTTGATTACATAAATTATTAATTAACAAAAATTTATATTGCCAATCACTTGTTTGTTTCGCCTGCATATTTAAAAAATCTGCTTTTAATTCAATACAGAACTTTCCTATAAATCAATCAATTTTCATAAAATTTGCTAGGAAATGGTCATTTTTCTTCTTATTTAAAAAGTACATCTGCATGTTTGTGAACCCTCTTCCTTGTGTGTTTACCCTGGTGCCATTGTTTTTCTTGCAGTGTTCAGCGTATAGACAGTCAGAGCACGAATTCCTCGTATAAAACATGTGGTAGTGCCCCGCCTAGTCCCCAGAGTAGCCCCAGTAGTACCTCGTCCCTACCCCGGTGAGTAACCCCTACCGTATGGTTGTGTCAATATAGTTCATTTTGCACTTAGTTTGATCAAAGATTGGGCAAATCTACATAGCCGTGACACGAGAATACCGGTCTTCAGAGTTTCCAACCAGGTCTGACCATTACGAAAACATGCGCATGCAATATATACAGAGATTTTTTAAGTTGTAAAAAATGAAAATTTTCATCAGAAAATTTTTGATATTTTTCTTATTTTTGCTCAAAACAGATTGTGGGTACACGTTAGTACCCACAATCTATGTTTTGGAGCAATAATAAGAAAAATAGGTATACTCCCTTAAACCCTAGCTTTTCTATATAAAAGTGGGGTTTAAGGGGGTATATATTACACGAACATGTTTTCCTGATGCACAAAGCGGCCTGTATGGTTGTCACAGAAGAAAGCTAGAATCTTGAAATTTTGGATTTAAGTAGAAGAGGCATTGTACTATCCCAGTGGCGAAAACAAAGGCACTTATCAGCTGTGCAGTTTCGCATAGACAAAAATCTTGTTTTCTCATGACGTGGCTAAATGTTCCTTTTAGAGATATTTGTTTCATTCAAGTCTTTATTCAAGTCTGTATTTCTGTGAAATGTTTAAGGATAACCTAAGAATCATGATGTGAAATAACAGGAAACAATACAGTGCACCAGTTTTGAAAACTGGGATGTCATTTTCAGTGGAAAACAGAAGTACAAATTCCATTCAGAAAAAGAGATTCATAGAAAATTTGCACCAGCATGTGTCCTAGGTGACCCTTGTGATTGATCATTACAAAAACATGTCCATGCAATATGCAGAGATTTTTTCCGCTGCAAAAAAAAAAAAAAAAAAAATCAGTTGAAAAATTTTGATTTTTGCTCACAAGTTTGGAACTGCCTCAGCGAGTTGGTTCAAACAAGTACCCACAATCTATATGTTTTGGATCAAAGATAAGAAAAATATGTATACCACTGTAAACTCCAGTTTTACTATATAAAAGTGGGCTATAAGTGGGTATACATTGCATGGACTCATTGTCGTGATGGACAAAGCCAGATGTGAAAATTCTTATTGTAAACTGGCCTGTCATATTCAAGGGGAAGCAGAAGTATAAAATTCCATTCAGAAAAAGAAATTCACAGAATATTTGCACCCATATACATGCCAATATCAGAACAGATGACGTTAAAAAGCATTATGGCATCACATGTAACTTTGTTCATTTATTTCTGGATGTCTAAAACACAAAACTACCATTGGCTAAACGTGACACACTTTTCCAAATAAGGTGAGTGCCATGGCACGCTGATAGAGCATCAGACTTTGAAAGGTCTGCTTTATCTAAAATTTCAATCTTCTAAAATTTCAGTCCTGTAGTCATTCAAAGAGTTTGTCTTAAATTGTACCATGCTGAAAGCCCAAAAAGGCACAATTTCTCATTTTTATCTTTTAATTTAATCTGTGTAATATTTGCAGATTGCCAAACCCCCAACTGTCTCCAGCGACATCCGAGTCCAGTTTTAACAGTATGGAAGACTTCACAGGGAGTAGTACACAATGTCCTGAGGACTCAGATACAGGAATGGTAGGATATTCATTTGTTTGTTCATTCATTCTGTACTAACATTCCTAAAAATGTAGACTTGGATGTAAAGCCTTTTCTCCAGTCTTTCGGAGTATGTTAAGGTGTGAACAACCTTAGCTGTCAGTGACAATGAAACCTCTTTGAAGTCTTATTTTTTTTAACATATATTGTTGCACAACCAAATAAATTATTACAGATATAAGCTAAGTAAACTCTGCAAAATAGAAATTATTCTTGCCTTGTTCTTTACAGGAGAGTATGTCGAGTGGTGGAACACCAAACACAAATGTGAAGACTTCCTTGTCAAACAGTTTCAGCGAGGATATAGGTTATGGAGGGGAAACAGACATGCATTGCTCAGGTAATATCAAGTTTTAGCTCTAAAAATGGTTTCCTTGTCAGAGTATTCTCTTTGGAAAATTTGGTCTAACACAAGTCAGAGTTTTTATATCAGAGTTCTTGTGGTTGTGCCATGTGGCGGCCCTAAAAAGTCTCCCCGTACATCCATTTAATGCTCTTATTTTTCCAATCCTCAGGGATTGCTTGCAATCAGTTTGTATTTTCCTATCTCTACTGATCGTTCCAAGTCGATACTTCTGTGGTGGTTCTTTTTGTTTTATGTCTTGGTGTTTAAAATATTTTTGTGCTGTTGGCGCCTTATGTATGTTTTCATATTTTTAGTTAAGGTAACTGAGTGGCCACCTATTGGGAAAATAGCTGCTCATTCGGCTTACGAAATGTTTTCATGGTATAAGTACCTGATTGTTGGTTTGGTTTTTTCCCGCCTCGGTTTTTGGAGTGGGAATCTTTTTCTGATTGCGCCTTTTCCTGATCTTTGCCTACTTGTACCTTTTTATGGAGAATTGAGTATGTCCGAGGCTCCGAGCATATGTTGCCAGCAAAGAGTTGGCATTAAATAGGTCTAAAATGTATAAAAGCCTGCGCCTGCATCTAAAAAATTGATCAGGCAAGTCTTAAAAGTTGAAAACAGTGCCTTTTTTCTGTGGAACTTCTTGAAGAGTCTTTGCTGGACCCAAAAGGTCATATTTTTTGTTTTTAGTCTGACTGTACTATTAAGACTACTCTCTGTATTTTAATTGAATATTTAATATCCACAGGTGGTGACCATGGCCATAAACACTTTGACCAATTAAGAATGGAGGTTCAGAAACTGAAAATGGATAGATCTGACTTACTACGACAAAATACGGTAAATAAGAGTATAATTATAAGGATTATGTTTTGGTTTTACCCAAGGTCATTTAAGTGTTTTAAATAAACACGTTCAAAGTGAAAATGAAGATATAATTTCATTTGACACAATTACGGTTAGAAAATGAAATGTGTGAGTTTCTTCAGGAAAAAACAAACAAACAATTCTTATAGATTCATTCTATCATGGTCTGACATTTTGGACTGAAGCTATAGAGAGATTGAAAACTTCTATTCATCATTTAGGCATTCAGCTATCTTTTCTTTTATGTAGAAAGTAATGTAAGTGTTTGTGATCTTATTCCTTTACATTCTACTGCATTAGCATTTTTATGGAATACATATAGTTATTTTTCAGTTTCATATTTTGAATCTTTTCTACATTATTCTGTTCACAGGTGAGAGAGCGAGAGAATCAAGATCTTCGAGACAGACTTGCGGTTGCAATGAAAGAATTACAGACTCTCAAGTTTAACATGATAGAAATTAGCGCCGAAGCTTCAGTATAGTGAAGAGTTGCTTCCCTTAGACACTTAGACTTGTTGGTAGGGTGCTGAAACGTATAGTGATGAATGAATGGATTACTTCCCTTTGGCACTAAACAAACTTGTTGGTAGGGCACTGAAGCTTTAATATAGTGATGGATTACTTCCCTTTGACACTACACAGACTTCGTGATGGGGCAATTCCAGAAAACAATGTAAGAAAAATGGTGCTGAGACTTAGTGAAATGAAGGGTAGTGATAAACTTGTTCCAGGGAAACCTAGCTGATATAATTAGTTGTGAAGCTTCAGTAAATAAATTTCAGTAAAATGAGGTATATTCTTCAGCTTCATTCAGGTGGTGATCCAAACTTGACAAAACAGCACTAGTGATGAGTTGGTTCCCTTAGGAACTGCACATATTTGACACTAACAGCTGTTTGTTACGCTGCTAGTCAAGTGAATAATAAATTTTCTTAGAATTGCAATTATAATATCAACTGTATTAAGTTATACATGCTGAAGCATCAGTATAGTATGGAGTTACTTCTTTTTGTATGAAAACTACACAGCCACTGCCAAATGACAACAGCATTCAGAGTTGTGTGAGGAATCAAAAAGACGTTGGAGAGGCTTTTACGTGAAGGATAGTCTGTACTGGCCAGTGTTGGCTAAAATATTATTAGAACACTTTCAAATGTGCAATACAGTTTTGGATTCCGAGATGCTGGATCCAAACTGCATATAAAGAGATTTTTTGCTGTAAAATAAAAGTATCAATGAGGTGGTATCATTAGGAAAACTTGCCCAGGCAATTATACAGAGATTTTTTTCAGTTGTAAAAAAATGAAAATTTCATAAGAAAAATCTTGATATTTTTATTTTTGCTCAAAACATAGATTGTGGGTACACTTTAGAACCGGCTCAGCGAGGCAGTTCTAACAAGTACCCACAATTTATCTTTTTGAGGAAAAATAGGTATACCCCTGTAAACCCGTTTTGCTATATAAGTTGGTATGAGGGGGTATTTACTTCTTAGACATGTTTTCCTGTTTATCAAGTGTTTAGTTTTGTCATTGTGCGACAAAATTGTAATTGTTGTTGAAATAATGTCCCTGAGACTTAGGGCAGGTACAAATTCATTGAAATTATTTTGCATTTCCATTTGTATGCATTTCCATGAATTTCTATCACAATTTATATTTTCCACATCATGAGAGTTTCAGATTTTTAATTATTCTCTTTTTGGTTTGAAACAATTTTTGTACAAATCTTAAGTTGTATGATAGACCAGAATAATAATAATGAGCCTGTGCGTGAGAAAACCAACAATTTGCATGGGCGAAAACAAAGACGCAGATCAGCTTCGCGGTAACCGCGAAGCTGATCAGCGCCTTTGTTTTCGCTACTTGGATAGTACAATATCTCTTCTACTTAAATCCAAAATTTCAAGCTTCTAGCTCTTTTCTGTGACTGTACAGCCTGGTTTGTGTCGGACCTGGTCTGAAACTCAAATTGTTGGTTTTCTCATGCACAGGCTCAATTCAAACACTACCATCAAGCTTATTGAAGGTTTGTCATGGTGCTTACTTGCATTTTATATCTTTGAAAAAAAAAAAAAAATAGACTTACTCCCGTCTTCCAAGGTTTGTAAATAGAATTATTTTAGTGCTATATAAGTGACTAAAAATTGAATTTATTTTAGTAAAGATTCCTTTTTCTTTCCTGTCTAAATCTTTCTTTCTATTTCTTTTTCTGGAAAGCTGTACAACATGCATTGTAATAAATGAACAATATTTTTAGCATAGAAGAAAAATTTATAGACGGAAGTATTTAACTAAGTAAAGTTTCATATTGTATAATTGATGCAACTACAAGTAATTTCTTGGGAAAACAATGGAGAGTTTCTCTCGACTGAACACATCAAGTCAGCTTCCTATCTATGGAAATCAGTCAATTTGAATATCATAGTGTTGGTGCATTGCCTTTGCTTAACTCCTGAAATAAAATATAAAAAGATGATCCTTTGGAAGCAGTAAAAACATTCAAAGGGAGAAAGTATGGACTATATTGCGCAATTTCGGGTAATGAACCCTCATCAGTAGCCCTTTTAAATCCGGCAACGAAAGCCAGACTTTTGTACTGTAATTTCGAAAAATTTACACGAGAAGTCTAAATCAAAGACACATTCCAAAACGGGGTCAAATATTTTAAACATTGCTTAGAAGTATGTTTCTAAACGTGAGTGTTTTGAACACCCTGAATACTTTACTGATCTCAAAGGACCTAAATGAAAATATAATCTGCACTATGGATGATGTACGGGGAGACTTTTTAGGGCCGCCACACGGCACAACACCAGCTGCAGTAATAGCAAATAAAATATAAAAAGATGATCCTTTGGAGCAGTAAAAACATTCAAAGGGAGAAAGTATGGACTATATTGCGCAATTTCGGGTAATGAACCCTCATCAGTAGCCCTTTTAAATCCGGCAACGAAAGCCAGACTACCATCCTAAAAAGAAAGTCTACCATCCTAACCAAACAGTTTCAAGAGGCAGCACTGAGCAGACAGTGGGGTCCTATCTTTGGCTATACTGTTTGCTTATAGGAGTTGTTTAAAAATACTCTCCACAGTCAATTTAAACTGTATTCATCCAATCCACCTTACAAAGTTGGGTTTCATTTAACCTTGCATGTTCCATGTCATTCTTTTAATATCATGATCAATCTTTTAGACAGTCTGAAATATTTCCATGGTTGAAACTTATTAAATATTTTGAAAACTTTTAACTGGATACTTCGGTAGGAATTTTCAAATGCTTGATATATTTGATATAGAAAGTTTCATTTTTCAACCATCTGTACATAGTCTTTTCCTTTCATACTGCATGGCAACAGTTAAAACTCAAACTCATAAATCAAAATTTGTACAGAATTTGTAAATAGGCTTAGATGAAACTCTAGTCACACAGTACTGTACATATGTATATTGAGTTTAGATATTTATGAAATGTTGAATCTTTTAATTTTTATCCATCTTTCTCACATTGTTTGATATTACAAGTGTAGTGACTGTTAATGGCTTTGTTTTTAAGTTTTTATCGCTATTTTGGAATATACGAGACTATGAGTACTGCTGTGTGAGTGCTATGAAAAAATGCTATCGACATCAATGACTGGGGTAGATAAAATTGAGCCGCTTCGTGGGAAAACCAACAATGTGGTTTCCGAACAGGTCCGACACAAACCGGCCTGTACAAGCACAGAAAAGAGCTAGAATCTTGAAATTTCTGATTCAAGTAGAAGAGGAACTGTACTATCCGAGTAGCGAAAACAAAGGCGCTGATCAGCTTCGCAGTTACTGCGAAGCTGATCTGCGCCTTTGTTTTCGCTTAGGCAGATTGTTGGTTTTCCCATGTGGCGGCTCAATTGATTATTATATTATACCTTGTTTCTTTTAAAGGATGCTTTTCTATTTGCAAATACATGTACTAATAGCTTGGGAGTAGGGTGGCCTAGTGGTAGGGTTGTAGTCCAAAACAGAAGGTACTGGGTTCAAACCCTACTTCTTCCGTGTTGTGTTCTTATAAAGACGCACTAATACAGATACTACACGGGAAGCAGTGGCTCCATCCAAACATGACTGAAAAACCATTAACAGGGACATTAAGCATAACTCAACTGTGACATAATGTTTGTGTTTACTGTTATGCTTTGAAAAATCAAATTTTACTGCTTTTATTCGAAAGTAGAAAAAGATGGCTTCATAAATACCCAGAAAATGCAAACTTTTGCGTATGTTTTAAGCAAACAAAATTAATGTTGATCAAACTTCTCAAAGCTGAATGGAAACAAACATATTTTTAAACTTACACATTTTAAGAGTGCTTTCATTTTAAAGCTCCACACAATTTGAGCCACATCGTGAGAAAACCGGATTTTTGCCTATGCGAAAACAAAGGCGCAGATCAGCTTCGCAGTAACTGCGAAGCTGATCAGCGCCTTTGTTTTCGCCACTCGGATAGTACAATTCCTCTTCTACTTATAGCCAAAATCTCAAGCATCTAGCCTGCTTCTGAGATTGTACAGGCCGGTTTGTGTCGAACCTGGTCGGAAACCCCGAAGACCGGTTTTCTTGCGTCGCGGCTCATTTTACTGTTGATTCATTTAGCTTTCGTAAATTGCGAGAAGGAAGCTCACAAGTCTATGGAGTCTTTTTTTAACGTTCAGGGGCCAGTTGTTCAAAATTAACAATGGCGTTAGTTCACGATTCGTTAAAATTTCAAACATGAATATTACAAATACAGTTATTTTTTGTTGATTAAATGTGAGTATTACAAATACACTGTTATTTTTGTTGATAAAATGTGAGAATCCTTTGCTATGCAAAGGATTCTCACATTTTATCTACAAAAATAACTGTATTTGCTTATGTAATCAGCATTTACTTAACCAGTTGAGATCATAACAGCCCTAAGCTAACAAAGTTTTGAACAACTGGGCGCAGTTTTGTTGCTCTGACAGTTTTTATTCAGTTTTTTTAAGAAACATTCAGTGCTATTTGGATTGAAATCTCACCCCATGCAGTATTCTCATATGTTTATTTTTAAATGCAGAGTATATTTGTAAAAATTGATGCCAGAAAATAAAAGTATGACATAAAAATGGTCTTGCTCTTTTTTCTTCATGACCTTGCTATTTAAAAAGTTGAATGTTTTTGGACAGGTATGCTTTTTGGACAGATATGCCAGGCCTCCAAGTAATAGAGAAGGGATGTCAATATGAAAATTAGACCTGGGACAAACAGACCAAGTACAGTGAGGGAGCTTTTAAGTTAATGTGATGAGTCTCTTTAACAGGTTTACTCAAGTGACAAGTCTCTTACAGATGTACTGAGTAAAAAACACCCAACACCCACAAGCAGAGCTTGACTTGTCTCACAAGCAGGGCTCAACTCCACACTATACTTAGCAGTGAGTGATTGAATCATTATGAGCACAAAATGATCTATGACTGCAAAACAGCAGTCACACATTAGCGTATAAGCCAATCGCGCGCCGGGTCTGTTGACAAAAATGTGAAAAAAACATATTCAAGGAGCATGTCGGAGACGCATTAGAAGCTTGTTGCACGTTTTGTACGCTTGGTGCACGTTGATATACGTCGCTGAAAGTTGATGCATGCTCCAGGCGCGTTTGGGCCAAAAATAATTTCAAACATGCTTAAAAATTTTCTAGAAGCTTGGTGTGTCCCGGGCGTTTGTCTGATATGTTTCGAATAAGTTCCATGCGCACTACAGGCGTGTTGCATATGCTTCGAACCCATTCGGCATGCGTTACATGCAGTGTACGCTACATGCGCGTTCCAATTTTATGAGATAATGCTTCAGTAGCGTGCCCTAAGCGTGTGTGAGGTGCGCGTTGAATGTTTGCTGCGCGCCTGCATAGTGTGTTTGGGAGGTAACACAAACGTACTCAAAATCTTTGAGATATTTTACACGCCCGGCACACGCCTCAGTCACTGCTAAAGGGAGTAAAAGGAACAAATTAATTTCTATACGTCCAAAATCTGCAGCGTGTTGAGAGTTTTCATACGCCCGGAGTGCGTTTGGGTTATACGCTACAGTGTTCACATTGCTGACTGCTGTTTAACCACTCAGCAATGTGAGCCAGTTATGGTATTTGTATTTCCATACTACAAATATTAATTTCTTCACACACTTTATACCAACCTTATTTTAACACTTTTTTTTTTCACATTGCAGACATCCTC
This sequence comes from Rugalucina vietnamica, assembly GCA_964017185.1. Taxonomy (NCBI): domain Eukaryota; kingdom Metazoa; phylum Mollusca; class Bivalvia; order Lucinida; family Lucinidae; genus Rugalucina; species Rugalucina vietnamica. Next base: position 2,630,529 of record OZ024882.1, on the reverse strand, counting down.
AAAGTGACTGATGGCTCGACCACATCTCACAGCTTTGTTATTTTCCTTAAATCAGTGTAAAAGAAGCTGACATGGCGCAGTGGTTAGGTCACTCGCCTTGTAAACCAAGGGTTGCAGGTTCGATCCGGACTTCCCCAGTCTGTCGGATGAGACTATAATCTGAGGTCCCTTCTCCATATGACCTTAGCTGTTGGTGGGATGTTGCACCCCAAATGACAAACCACAGTTATTTGATTTTATGTCCCACTCAACAGCTAAGGCCATGGCGATGAGACCTTGATTAAAAGTATCATCTGAAAGACTGGAAAAAACCACAACCCCTCTTTACATGGCAAGTGGCTCAACCACTATACCACAGAGGCTTCTGTCAATAAATGAGCCGCCTCGTGGGAAAACCAACAATGTCGTTTCCGAACAGATTTGACAAAAACCAAGCTGTACAAGCACAGAAGATGGCTAGAAGCTTGAAATTTCGAATTTAAAAAGTAGAGGAATTGTACTATCCATGTAGCAAAAACAAGGTGCTGATCACCTTAGCTGATCTGCGTCTTTGTTTCCGCATATGCAGATTGTTGGTTTTCTCCTAATGCAGGAAAATTAGGGCAAAAATGAGAAAACCAGCTTGACTAAAGATTCAACAGTTTAATCACGCTTACAAGAAAAATTATTGCACATTGATAAAATTCTGGTCCCCACCAAATGGAACTGTTTATATACATCTAATATTTATATCAGAGACTTTGACCTGAGATGGTTCAAAGATTGGACCAGTCTTCTACATTACGTCCATGTAAATACAGATCTTTCCGAAGTTGTAAAAATTTAAATTTTCAATAGAAAAGTTTTGGTATATTCTTATTTTTGCTCAAAACATAGATTACATTATGGGTATATGTTAGAGCCACCTCGGCAAAGCGGTTCTAACAAGTACTCATAATCTACGTTTTGGAGCAAAAATTAGAAAAAATAGGTATACCCCTGTGAACCCCAGTTCTGCTATAAAAGTGCAGTATAAGGGGGTATACATTTCACAGACATGTTTTCCTGATGTAAGTGGCATGTGGAAGGATATCAGATTATAAAAGTTCTAAAACGTACATCCACTAACAATGCAATCAGAAGGCAAAAAACAGCATGCAGTGTAATTATTCTAACAAAATTTGATCCAGATTTACAATTGACATGATAAATCAAAAACTAATCAATCTTTTGATCCCTCTAACACGGTGGGTAGCCTTAACGGAATCTACGGGATCATATCGCTTTTTCCGGTGCCTACAGGATCAGCAACGAAGCCTACGGGAATTCTGTTGATAAAGTCTCGATAAAGTGGTGTTTACCAGGGTACTTATTATAGGCTTGTTAGCCTGGCGGATATGGTGTCCATAGACTACTATTTCAGTTACAATTACAATATAGGCCTATTTGTTCAGGACCTGCAAAAAAGAGTTTGCTTTGGCTTCACGTCCCAAAGAGGACAATGGCAAGATCCAACAATACCCCTTTGTCCTCCTAAACTATCAAACCGAGCAACGGGGAACATCGACACGCACCGAAAAAGGGGAAAACCACCCGAGAGAAGAGCAGGAAATGTATTGTGTAGATAATTTGGGTAAAATTCCCCATATACTTATAATGGGAAAAATCCCCTTGGATGCGGTGCCAGATTCCCCTAGGTGTCGTTCCTTCTTTTATTACATTTTTGGTCAAATTATTTTATTTTGACCGCAGACTTTTGTGTCAAAACATAAACAAATCGAACTAGAAATCATTCTATTCAAAATAAAAGCGAACTTGGAAGCGTGAATATAAAAGCCCAGCATAATGCATTTTATGCGTGGTCCTTCATTTTTCATCACGATCACAGCAAATAAATTGTCACGCACGCAAAAGGATCATGTTGCACTAAATCACAATGCTGATCAGAATTTTCTGTGATTTTTAAAAAGTACCATGCACTACTTACTCTGTGCGTTTCCTGATTATTTTTGCATGAAACTACTTTGGAAAGAAAGCAACCTTCTGTGAAAATAATCAATATTCCTGTAGGCTCTGTTGCTGATCCCGTAGGCGCTGGAAAACGGCGATTTGATCCCGTAGATTCCGTTAAGGCTACCCAACGTGTCTAAGGTCAAAACAGTTCTTTACATACAAATCTCTCAGTAGAAACTTTCATAAAATTGTGTAACAAATTGTTATTCTACATTGTGCAAACAGGTCATATCATAGGCAGCATTATTATTTAAACAGGCATTTTCTTTTCGAAACAATGTTTCTCTTAAAAACAAAACAGGCTTTATTTTTATGCTGATTTCAGTAGCCTCATGGCATGATATATTTAAACCCTACTGCCTAAGACATGACTGTTATATAAAACACCACATTACAATGACACCAAAATGTACAAACTGAAGTGAAAACTTCTAACTAGTCTTTGCACATAACCTTTATTTTTCTGATGAGAACACTAAACATTTTGGTTCAATCATTCATGCATACGAATTATGAATAAAGCTATGCATTGAAAGAGATATTATGACAAATAATCACAATTTTTACTGGAATGTTAAGAAATAGAAAAAGATAAATACAATGTGTACCCAGATGTAAACTCTATAATAATCTGATAACAAACCAATTAACACATGTGACAATGTCGAGTAGCTTATTCGAGGAGAATATTTTTCAAATATTCTGGTTCATCCCTTGAGCAAGGCATATTGGTGATGGCTAACTCTCAATAAGCAAATGGTGGTTATGTCTAGACATGACTGAAAAACTGTTGAATTTGACATAAAACCACAATACAAACAATCAAAATGCATGTTTCATATAATAAATCTGTGTTTCGTACATTAGATCAACAAAGCTCTGTATATCCATTCATAAACAATAAATAAACAGTATATAAAGTACTAAACAAAATTCACTTCATGAAAAAACATGATGTAGGCCCATGCATCAAGAATGGCATAATCTTTATCATAACCAGTCATGTTAGCGTAATGGTAAGAGTTTCTGCTTAAGGATATGGTCGTGGGTTTAACCTCTAGCAGCATCATACCAAAGATGTGAATAATGGTGCCAGTGGCTACCTTGCTTGGTGCTCAGCATTATAAGGTCAGTGATGAGTTATGCCTGCTATATTTGACTATATTTGTGCTAATGTTCATTCTAGGCAAACTGTCCATAGCATAGGGTGTACAGATGAGAATTCTGAAGCCTGTTTTATCAAAATCATTTAAATATTGGGAAAGATTTGAGCAGTTTAAGATTTAAATAGGGCTGACGCTGGACAGCAATGTTGAAATTTAGGGGAGCACCAAGCTAGGGACTAAGATGTCAGGGTTCGATCCCCACAAGCACTGCATTGTGTCCTTGAGCAAGACACATTAACTCCTCATATCGCATACTGAAATTTAACTGCTCAGGAAATGTACTTGTATAAGTATAAATCTCCTATGCTGGTTTTCCATGGACAATCTGTTCATTTTGTTTTTTTCTCATGCAGTGGTTCTGTTGTGTGAAAATATAAAACATAAAGAAGTAATAAAATGACTACTATTAGATAACTTGGTGCTGAAATATATCAGCAACAATATTGGTGAGATGGCAATTCTGGTTTTAAGAAAGATGTTTCTTAAAGAAAGCATAAATGATCATAAATGAAATGATAGAAACCCTTTTGGACAAACTAATCTAAATGCAAGCATATTGTAACAAATAGCATGGAATGACTGTTTAAAATATAAATATCCCTCCAGTTTCTTAGTCTGAAATTTCAAGTATCATTTAAGCGGCGTCATGAGAAAACCAGATTTTTTTATGCGAAAACAAAGGCGCAGATCAGCTTCGCAGTAACTGTGACGCTGATCAGCTCCTTTGTTTTTGCTACACAAATAGTACTATCCCTCTCCTTTCTAAATCCAGAATTTCCAGCCCCTAACCATCTTCTGTGACTGTGCAGGCGGATTTGTGTCGCAACTAGTCGGAAACCCTGAAGACCATCTTCTCGTGTCGCCGCTCCTTTCAAGTATCTCTTGCTTTTATTTGTGAACACCTGTAAAAGGCCATCTTTGCAAGACTGACCAGATCAGCTCATGATAAAAACAATGAAAATCTTTTATCAAAATGACAATAAGTTAAACAATCAGAATAACATTTCCTGTCCTGACTCCCTCCCTCTAGTGTAGTGGCTGTTTCTGGTCATAGTCTGGTTCCCCTCCTGCCTGTGAGGGGTGACTATCAGGATAGCTGGTGGGCTGGTAACTAGGGGTGTTGTTAGGGGGAAGGGGCTGGTCTATGTTCTCGTAGTTACTACCATGCTGGGGACTACCACCGCCTGAAATTATGAAAACATGCCTTTATGTTTTATAGCTGAAACACCATAAATTTCTATATTTTGGGCAAAAATAAGAGAAATATGTATTTGATGAAGTCTTAGTACCAGTAGTAAACATAGTGAGCATGATTGTGCGTGAGAAAACCAACAATTTGGGTTTTCAAACAGGTCCGACACAAAGTGGCCTGTACAATCTCAGAAGCAGGCTAGAACCTTGAAATTTTGGATTTAAGAAGAAGAGGTATTGCACTATCTATGGAGCGAAAACAAAGGCGCTGATCAGCTGGGCAGTTACTGCACAGCTGATCTGCGGCTTTGTTTTCGCATATGCAGATTGTTGGTTTTCTTATGCAGCGGCTCTAGTGTATTTTTCATGGTCTAAAAATCTGACTCAGCCAAAGTGCATTGGTCATTCGTTCTTGTAGACTTTCAATCTGGCTTATTTAAGTTTTAGCCTATGTGATCTTATCAAAAGAAACATTAGACCCTTGCATGATTCTGAATTATTCAAAAAAGGATATAGGTATGTAGTTGACTGACTGAGCAAAAAAATATATAAATGCAAAAATGTTGGAATATTAATAGGCATTAAAAAAACAGATCCGCAATTGCCTATATAATCATGCTGTATTTCTTGTATTGTGAGACAGAATCTGTTATAGCTCTGTGAAGCAAACTTAAATGTTAATTCAAATGCCAAGAATTTTGTATTTTTATCCCAAATATGCATGTAACTTATATATTACCTATGCTGGAATAATTCAATTTTATGATACAATGTGGTTTATAACGCATAAGCACATTTACATTTGTATTTTTGTTGAGAACTGTACAGGCATTGCCATTTCAAACATTTATGTTTTTTTTTTTTTTTTTAATTCAGTTTTACGTCCCTTTCAAGATTATTTCAGCTCATATGAGACGGGCCAATCAGTAGGTGGGGCGAAAACGGGAGAACCTCGAGAAAAACCACCTGACACACCCGCAAGTAGAACTTGGCTTGTCTCACATGTGGCCAGAGCGGGGCTCGAACCCATACCAGACACAGCGGTGAGATGATCGAGTGATTAAGAAACAACGCTCTTAACCGCACTGCCATGGGGGCCGCCAAACATTTATGTGAGAAATAATCCTTGTGCTTTGCTTGATATTTATTTTATGTTTCTTTTCATTTAGACTGTGCTTTACACCTTAATTCAAATTGGGATTTAATCCAACAATAATCATACAAAGACATGACCTCTGTTTATACCGGTTAGAAAGACTGGAAAAGCTGAGATTGGTTAACCAGAGGACCAATGGTCCTGTAAACGCTCACATGAGATCTGCTGCATATACCAATAAACATGTTTGAATATTATGGTATTTAACCCCAGTGCAGGGGCAGATGAAGCCCTTGGGCCATTTTCTTTTTTCAGAATAATCAATATTCTATCCATTTGCCAATTTCTTGCTGGTTTTCCCCTTCAAATGACATTTTAACAGTTTTCCCCATTCAAATGCAAAGGCAACCCATGTTGACCTTGCCATAAACTGGGCAAAGGTCATCACAGGGTCTTGATTTATACACACACTGTAGTACTTTAGCCACTGATGCTTCACACCAAGTTTCATTGAAATCAGTCCATTGGTTCACTGGTTCTGGAGAAGAAGATTTTTGAAGGGTTTTTACCATATATGGGCATGGCGGCCATCTTGGTCATGTGACCTAGATTATTTATATATAAATTGGTTCCCCCTTTCTATAGATGCATCATATAAAATTTGGCTTTGATTGGCCAAGCGGTTTCAGAGGAAAAGATCTTTGAAATTGTGGACGGATGACGGACGGACGACATTCGGACGGACGCCGGATCATGGCCATCCTATAAGCTCACCTTGTGAGCCTAATGGCTCAGGTGACCTAGATTATTAATATAAACTTTCATTCCCCCATCCTATAGATGCTTCACATAAAATTTGGCTTTAATTGGCCCAGTGGTTTCAGAGGAGAAGATGTTTGAATATTATGGTAATATACATGTATAATGCCCTGGGGTGGGGGCATATGAGTCCAATTCTTTTCAGAATCCTTAATATCCAGTTCTACTACCTATTTCCTGCAAGATTTTACACCTCAAATGACTTTTTAAAAGTTTTCCCCATTCAAATGCATTGGCGACCCATGTTGACCTTGTCATAAAATAGGTCATGGTCACCACAGGGTCATGATTTATACAGTCCAACCTGTCTTAAGCAAGCGGCCAAGGGAAACACTAAAATCGCTTGCTTAAGACAGGTGCTTGTTTAATAGAGGTTATGTTGTAACACTAGGGTGGGTGTCCTAACCAAACCATGTTAGCTAGAAATAAAAAATAGCACTGCCACTGTCACTAAGTTCCTCAAAATGCCCAGACAAGTTGTCTAGGATTATCTTTTGAGACAATAAACAATGAATTATGGCATCTGGAAGGTGTGAAGACAACTTTGACACCTGGCTGAGTTTAACTATCCATGTCAAAATATTTCTTTTTTATGTTATTGATGAAATTAGTGGCTGCTTAAAGCCAAAATTGGGACAGAAACAAGTGGCCTTTGGCCACATAAGACAGGTGCTTGCTTAATAGAGGTTCACTTACATGTAAAATCAATTGGGGGGAAATGGAAGTGCTTGCTTAAGACAGGTGCTTGCTTAATACAGGGCTTGCTTAAGACAGGTTGGACTGTATATACAGTGTAGTACTTTAGCCATCAATGCTTCATGCCAAGTTTCATTGAGATTGGTCCACTGGTTCTGGAGAAGATTTTTCAAGGTTTTTACCATATATGGGCATGGCAGCCATTTTGGTCATGTGACCTAGATTATTTATATACACATTGATTCCCCCATTCTATAGATGCTTCACATAAAATTTGGCTTTGATTGGCCAAGTAGTTTCAGATGAGAAGATGTTTAAATATTATGGTAATATACATGTATAATGCCCCGGGGTGGGGACACATGAGCCCCTGGGGTCCAATTTTTTCAGAATCATTAATATTCAGTCCTACTGCCCATTTCCTGCAAGATTTTCACTTTAAATGACATTTTAAAAGTTTTCCCCATTCAAATGCATTGGCGACCTATGTTGACCTTGCCGTAAAATAGGTCAAGGTCATCACAGGGTAATGATTTATATATATATTCTGTAGTACTTGAGTCATCCATACTTATGCAAAGTTTCGTTGAAATCGGTTTACCGGTTCTGGAGAAGAAGTTTTTGAAGTGTTTTTACCATATATGGGCATGGTGGCCATCATGGTCATATGACTTGGATTATTTATATATACATGGGTTCCCACTTCCTATAGATGCTTCATATAAAATTTGGCTTTGATTGGCCAAGTGGTTTCAGTGAAGAAGATCTTTGAAAAGTGTGTATGGACAAAGGACCGGCCAAGGTCAAGAGATGACCTTGACCTAAATTTATATATACATTGGTTCCCCCTTTCTATAGATGCTTCATATAAAATTTGGCTTTGATTGGCCAAGCGGTTTCAGAGGAAAAGATCTTTGAAATTGTGGACAGACGGACGCCGGACGGACGGACACCGGATCATGGCCATCCTATAAGCTCACCTTGTGAGCCTAGTGGCTCAGGTGAGCTAAAAAATCACATGGTTGGGAATTCATAATAGGCCCTATTTTGTCTCTTGGTAATTCAGCCGCTCACTGTATAAGAGAAAACATTAATTAGTTAGGCTAATGTCTACAACGCGACTCACCAAAGCCCGGAATGTTGCGTATTCCTGGAATGTTAAGGTCGCCATAGTTGCCTCCCCTCTCCTTGTAGATTCTGTACAACAGGAATGCGGTGATTGGTTTGATTATTAGATTAGTTATACACATACTAAACATTTGTTAAGGATCATTGTTGACTGATTAATTGATTGAAATTCATTGGCTGCTTGCTTGATAAACTGATTGATTGACTGATACATTGATCCTGGGGTTTTAAGCCCTTTGTCACATTTGAGCCGTGACGCGAGAAAACCGGTCTTCGGGGTTTCCGACCAGGTCTGACACAAACCGAGCAGTACAGTCACAGAAGCAGGCTAGAAGCTTGAAATATCGTATTTAAGAAGAAGAGACATTGTACTATCCGTGTAGCGAAAACAAAGGCGCTGCGAAGCTGATCTGCGCCTTTGTTTTCGCATATGCAAAACTCCCGTTTTCTCACGATGCTGCTAATTTAAGGTAATACATACTGCAGTCAGTCATTGGTAACATAGACGCAATTTTCCAGATGTAAGTGCAGATTATTTTGCCATCAACTGCTCAACTTGTTATGGCAGAGGGAGAATATATTTTAACCAAACCTTAACACAAGAATCTGTGACACAGTAAAGTCATTTAAGTCAATCACTCATCAGGAAAACATGTCCGTGAAATGTCCCTTGAACCCCACTTTTATATAGCAAAACTGGGGTATGGAGGGATATACCTATTGCCAAGGCGGTTCTAACGAGTACCCACAATCTATGTTTTGGAGCAAAAATAAGAAAAATATCAAAAATTTACTACTGAACATTTTCATTTTTTACTACTTTAAAAATCTTATATATTACATGAGCATGTTTTCGTAATGCTTGTGTGACTCGCACCAAAAGCAGCCTAGCTGCTGCTCAGTTAAACATCATCATATCAAAGATTTACATGAATGCAGCCCAGCCATGAAACTCCTTTGTCATTCATGTATGTACCTTTCTACAACAAATTTGCAGGGTCAGGTTTTCAAAGAAACTACCGATTAACTACATGTATAATTTCATGCCAAATGTAAATAAATTTCAGTAAAAGGATACCCGAGAGCAAATCTGTACTCATTTCTATATGATGCTGAAAAAGATTAGAAACATTTGTTGTGAAACTGGACAATCCTTGATTGCAGGCTACGACAGACTGGCCCATATAAATACATGATCATTCCAGGAAACAAGGGCTTGGCCATTATGTTTCACTTTTGTTTAACATTCAATTTCATGATTGAAAAAATATTATCAACACTTACATAATATGGTATTAAATAAATCATACATGTAGACAGTGTCTATTGCCCCCTGTTTAAAAGTCAAATACAGAATGACTGGTAGGTTTCTGAAACTGTGAAGACTGATCTAAATCTAAAATTGTTTCAAACCCTTTAGGTAGATTTCTCAAGCATTATTACTCATAAAGATACATGGATGTTTGTTTGTTTGTATTGAGGTTTAACGTCCCAGTCAATAATTTTTCAGGAGCCATTGCTTCCTGGGTACCAGTACTCTAGGGAGATAATGTGGATGCATGGATGTTCCTGTCCGTACATGCAGATACATTTTTTTTTCATGATGAGCCCTAAATCATTAGAAGGACATCCTATCCATTTGAGCAGCGACGCAAGAAAACTGATCTTCGGGTTTTCCGTTCAGGTCCAACACAAACCAGCTTGTGTGGTCACAGAGGCAGGCTAAAAGATTGGAATTTATTTCGAATTTACATAAGATGAGGAATTGTACAATCTGTGTAGTGAAAACAAAGGCGCTGTGCAGTTATTATGCTGAAAATCTGTTTTCTCATGGTATAGATCGCATTATAAATGCAATGAAATTCAACCCGAACAAGGAAGAAGATATTTCACTTCCTTCCTGGCAAACAAAGTTCAAACTTCATTGTCATGGACCATTATATACATGTGCAATTGTGTATGTACTTTGTCCCAGCATAGAATCTGATGTCCCAGCATAGAACCTGATGAGCCTGTGTATCAAACATGAGTTTGAGCAATTGTGATTCACAAACCACAAAGCTGATCAGGGCAGGATATATGAGCCGTGTCATGAGAAAACTGTATTTTTACCTATGCGAAAACAAAGGCGCAGATCAGCTGTGCAATAACTGCACAGCTGATCAGGGCTTTTTTTTTTTTGTTGCTACATGGACAGTACAATTCCTCTTGTAGTTGAATCCAAAATTTCAAGCTTCTAGCCTGCTTCCGTGACTGCACAGACCTGTTTGTGTAGCACCTGGTCGGAATCCCTGAAGACTGGTTTTCATGAGTCACGGCTCATATGAGAGGACTTACATGGCACATTATCATGTTCATATGCATCATGGCCTCTTGGTTCATTCAGGCCCAGTAGAATTATATCTTGTATAACGCTGAATAAATGGCACAATAAAAACTGAAATACAAATAGAAACATGTGTATATAAATGAGCATGATATGATAAAGCATGCATTTTGCAGCTTATCAGCATTTTCAATTTCGTAAGATAGATGTTACAATGCCTCTGCATATATAAGTCAAGAATTTCAAGCCTCTTACTGAGACTGTAGAATTCAAAGTACGATGGATGTTTCAAATCTGAGAGGTACTATAATATGAACTGAAAATGCTCAGTTTAGCACAACCACAATTTGTGGTCCAAATCTGCTGTGTGTTATGTATAGGAACATGACTTTTTTCACCTGATTTGACAAAAAAAAAATAGTGTGTGTTATGCAAAAGTTTGCACAATACACAGCAAAATATGTAGGCTCCTGTGTCAGATTAGTTGGAAACCCTCAACATAACAGTTTTTTTTTTCCTTATACAGATAGTATTGAGTATACATTGCTTAATTTCATTTACCGGTAGTCAATATACCTTTCCATTAAACAGCAAGACCTGAGCATTTTGGTTCTGTTAAAGACCTTCAATTTGTTTGTTTGTTGTTGTTTTTTTTACAACAGACAGCATTAACAAATAATATAAAGTTAAATCAGAGCAGAGCAACCTTGGAACAGTCAATACAGAAATTACTGGAGGGATAGAAATAACTATGAGTTATATGGTCACCGTGTACATGTATGTTGTATAAATTATATTGACTTAGTAGGGTTTGGGTATAAATTGACTTACCGGGTAGCTGGGTTTGGGTAACTGAATGCCCGCCTATTGGGAAAATATCTGCTCACTCGGCTTACGGTGAGTTTTCTTAGTATAAGTACCTGTATTTTGGAGTGGGAATTTCTTTCTGACTGCCCCATTTCAAGGATATTGCCTACTTTTACCTTTAGTAATCCAAAAGGCAAAATTATGCAAAAAAAAAAAACAAAAAAAAAAACTTTCTAAGCTTTAATTACAACGAGCCACCTCATGAGAAAACCAAAAATCTGCATATGTGAAACCAAAGGCGCAGATCAGCTTCGCAGTTACTGCGAAGCTGATCAGCGCCTTTGTTTTCGCTACACAGACAGTACAATTCCTCTACTTTCTAAATCCAAAATTTCCAGCCTCTAGCCATCTTCTGTGCTTGTACTACTCGGTTTGTGTAGAACCTGTTCAAAAACAACATTGTTGGCTTTCTCATGTCGCGGCTCACATGAGCACCTACCATTAACACAGCATCAGCATTTTCATGTTGCGCTATACTCCAAATCCCAAGGAACATTAGCACTAAATTCATATATATATAGCTCATTGACGTACACAGGAAACCTTGACTCATCAGAGCCCTGCAAAGAAAACATAACGAAAACTTGTCCATGTAATATACAGAAATTTTATCTGTAAAAAAAAATAAAAATTTCATGGGGAAAAAATTGACATTTTTAATATTATTGCATGAGAAAAAAATGACATTTTTAATATTTATGCTCAAAACAATGATTGTGTGTACAAGTTAGAACAGCCTCGCAGAGGCAATTCTAAGGAGTACCCACAATCTTTGTTTTGGATCAAAAAGAAGAAAAATTATATGCCCTTTATATCCCAGCTTTACAATCAAAAGTGGCATTCACGTAATTTTCATGGACATGACACAATCCTTTATAAAGACTGTGAGAGATAATGTGAGCTGCGATGCGAGAAAACCAGTCTTCGTGGATTCCGACCCTGTCTGACAAAAACCGGACTGTACAGTAACACAAGAATGCTAGATGCTTGAATTTGGATATCTACTATCTGTGTACAGAAAACAAAAGCACTGATCAGCTGTGCAGTTACTGCACAGCGGATCAGCGCCTTTGTTTTTGCACAGGCAAAAGTCTGTTTTTTTCATGACATGGCTCATGAATGTAAAGACCTTGTACTTACCATGTTGTCAAAACAAAGTGGACAAAGACCACAAGCTGAAAATTAAGCAAAAGCACATTAAAATAAATACTGTACATTCCAATTTGCTCTATTGTGAAACAAGGCCACCTTCAACAGCCTCGCTGTTAGGCTAGCTCTTTAGTGACTAGTCTGGCGGGTCAGCCGTCAAAATGAATTCTTGATAAAATGAATTCTTGATAACTGATTTATCATTTTGATGTCTGGCTCCAACACTATCAAAATTTCCCAAGTTCTATTAATATATCTGCAAGCTGTTTTTAGACATTGATTTTATGGGAATTCCTAATCTGATTGGTTGATGGCTGGGTGCTGAGGTCATGCACTCTCTTAGAGCCAATAAAAAGCTCGAAGTTAGAATTCTGTATCTGTATCTGTATTTTGTTGACGGTAGGACCAATTCTGGTACTTTAACCGCGGGTGTGCGCATTTATTGACTAGTTACATACGAATGGACAGCTGTCTTAAAGCTGTTGACTGTCTCTGCGCGAATGTGGTCATCTGAATTGTCTCCCCTCTCGAGATGACTTTTTGAAGAAAAAAATGTCAGCCATGTTGAATGAATTCTTTTAAAAAATCATCAAAATAAACAAAATTTGGATATGTTTTATGAATTTTCAAATGGAGGTTTGTTTATTATTTTGTTTTACAGTGTTTTACACCATTTGTTTTGCATAAAAATTGTTATTCTGTAAATAATGGCTTTCACCCAAAAGTGGCTGACAGCTTGGCCTTTTTGATAATGTGCTTCATTTTGACGGCTGACCAGTCAGACTATTTAGTGACATGGTTAGAATGGTCACTTGTCACACAAGAGATCCTGGTTCGATTCCCAGCATTGTAAAGGGACTTTTCTCCTAAAACACTTTATTGGCAACACGATTTGGACAGAAGCGGTCTAGCAAGCCATTAAGTTGGTGATAGTGGTAAAATTTTGCAGGAGCACCCTTCTTTGATGCTGGGTCCCCATAAAATATTGCACGAGTATATCCCAAAAATGGATCACCATGATGTTTGTTTAACTTCCCAGTCAACAATTTTTCAGTCATGCCAGGATGGAGCCACTACTTCCTGGGTATTAACCAGTACTGTGGGTAGTTAATGTGCCTCTGACTTTGTAAAAATTCTTTGAGTTTGAGTTGTGGTTTAGGCTCGGCTTCCAGTCAACAGCTATGGTCATGTTGCCTTCATATGGGACTTTTACCCACAATTAGGACGTCATGACATCCAAAAAGTGCTTCAACTATAACCATCCAACTATGCCAATAAGGCTTATATGTACGGAAGGTTTGACATGAACCACTTTTCCTGGGCAGGCTCAGACCTGAAAGGTTAACAGTAATCAGGTGGTCAGTCAGTAGTGTAGAGACTTTGCCTGGAGGCACAATTAAGCAGCCCATAAAGGGCCATATATTTCTTTAGCCATTTAGGTCCCAATTCTGTCTACTTGGCAGGGTATCATTTTCACACATGTAGACATATCACAAAATCCTGTCCAACAGACCTGGACAAAGGCATCCATTGATTACTGCTGGCATTGTGTTCAATGCAAGATCTAAAGATAATTGGCAATTATCTCATGTTACATGGGTTCTGTGTTGAAATTCTCGATTATAAAAAGATGTCATGCATTAAGGCTTGTAAGAAAATGTTAAAATTTGCCATACCTTTAATGTAAACTGTGGTGGATTCATTTTGTATTGAAAAACTGTCAAATATTGATCATCTGTAACTGTGTTGCTGTCAGCATCACGAGTTGTGTTTACACAAAGGTCAAGGCCATTAGTCCAAAACCAAAGCAGATTAATTTTACTTTCATTGTCCATCGAAATTTTAAAATGTACGGAAAAAGAATCAATAAAAATATTTTGACTATATTTCTATATATTCAAAATATCGAAATAATACAGAATTTTTAATTTATTATTGACTTTTTTCTAGTTGTTTTAGGACTTCTAAAAAAAAGATGGCGGCCTCCTTGACTTGACACATAGAGATATGCATTTTCATCTATAGTCCAATGTAAAGGGCTACATTATAATGTTAAATAGCAAAACTTGAAGCTAAATCGAAGCAAAAGCTTGCATAATGCTTATTTTGAATATTATGGAATTTATAACCTTAAATTTTAAAAGTCATTAGTTTTCGCGACGACTTTCATATAGGGCCCCATTTGTAGGCGTTACATTGGCTTAATTCAAGCGTTAACCATGATCACCATAGTTCTCTGTATTTGTGTGATTATATGTCGTAGATATCACTGCTTGCTTTCATACATTTAGTTAGTCCCTAGTTTTGCAAACAAAAATCCCTGGTAAATAATGTCATTTGGCAAAAATAATTGCGATCTCGCCATGGCGAGAGCGCATACATAACTGAACGGGCTGGAATCTTGTTGTTAATCGACCACACTTCTGGTCGTACTTGATTGGACGAGGCAGCTTCGATTGGGTCACCCTAAAAACCGCATGCCGGCTAGGGTATGAAAGCTCACGTTGAACCGAGCTGTCAGAGTCTTTTCGGTCTGTGGTTATCGCCGTGGGTTTATACATGGTCATACAGTGAAATTAGTGCTGAGAGATCGCAAGTGTTTTGGAAATGCTTATACTTGTAGTTGAATAATGGCGACCATAATTGATGCGTCAGCTTAAGCCAATGTTACCTTGATGAGTTGCACAGCATACTCGTGTGTGTTTGTGTGTGTTTTGAAGTGGGGGAAGGGTCTATATATTTACTGTCTACCATATACTCGGATAACAGCAAGGTTATTTTTGCATGTGATGGTATACAAATGTGTAAATATGATTTTGCTGTTGTACAAGACGTGATGCGACAGTCAATATACTCGGACGATAGCAAGTGAATTGCATGTAATGGTATACGAATAACTCGGACAGCACAGGTAGCATCATTTAAATCACACCCATGATTTGGTCATTAATATTGCATAGATTTCCTTGTTTGCTAACACAATGTGAGCCACTGCATAAGAAAACAAACAAAATGCTTGGGCGAAAATAAAGGTGCAGATCAGCTTCGCGGTAACCGCGAAGCTGATCTGTGCCTTTGTTTTCGTTACACGGATAATAGATTCCCTGTTCTACTTAAATATAAAATTTCCTGCTCGTTTTCCCTCTTTCAGATGTCACAGTTGGCTAAGAGACACCTGACAATGGCATGGAGGCAGATTTACAAACAAATGCCTGTGATTAAAGGTTTGTATCCTGACATACAGCATGTTTCTAATAGGATAAATTTTATTTAATAAATAGATCAGCTCTAGCAGTGAATTGTTGAGTAATACATGTAATTTACTGTTTGGAGGTCAGTTGTTATGAAGATAAAATCATGAGCAAAAATAAGAAAAATATCAATTTTTTCCCGTGAAAACAACCAAAAAATTTTCTGTATATTACATGGGCATGTTTTCGTAATGTTATTCAGGTACCAGATCCTTGGGTTCTACAAGTAGATCAACCTCTGCTAACAAAACACCATCATGTCAGGGCAATCAGAATATGGTCCCAAGTTTACATCTGGTAGCATCACAAAGGCGCCTAGAAACTAGCTCATCCAAAAGACAGTGTTCAACTGTTGATAGCCTGATTTTGGATTCTTGCTCAGCCTTAAAATATTTATCAATTAAAGAAAATGACTTACATCAGGGACTTAGTATACCAAGTATTTTCAATAATTGCCTACCTATAACTAATAAGGAAATAAAAGACAATCCTAGGATTCCAGATTTAAAATTTGAGCTGCCAAAGACACCTGGCTTGACGGTAGAGATAACCACACCCACTAGGAAGAATCAGATCACCTCATTGGATACACCAGGAACCAATCAGATCATCAAAATTACACCAGGTCAAGAACAGCCAATGAAATATGCCAATTCAACATCTCTTAGACTGAAGCATAGAAGAATGAAAAAACATCAATTAAGACGACTTCGACAGAAGCACTGGGCTATGTTTAGAAAGAAGAGGATGCGTAGACAAGCTTGGAAGAAGAAGAAATTTGAAGCTGAAATAGCAAATATTAAAAAAGAAGGGGAAGATTTTGATGCAGAAGCCTTTGTTAAAGCAAAACTGGCAAAGGCCCGAGAAGGTGGTTACATGATAAATATTTTGGAAACAGCTCAAAAAGACAAGTTATTATGAATATTTTATTGCCTGTTTATAGGAAAAAAATGTTTGAGTAAGCTGTTTAACATGTGTATTGGATATTAAAATGTAATTTGAATAACCTTTAAAGGAAATTTAAGAGTTTGGTTTAAATCTTTATCTACCTGTATTAAGCTCATAATGTGGTAAAGAAAACTGGACAATGTATTGAAGATTGGAGAAATAATACAAGTATCACAATATATGATAATTCTGAGTTTTGTACCTTACTCCCTGATTTTATCTTGAAATAAACTGGTTGTCACTTGCTAGCCTGTATTTAGTTATATCCCACCAACAACTATGGCCATACAAAATTGGGACATTGAGTTACAAGCAATTGTTGGTTCACAGTGTGAGTAGCTTTACCAACAGGGTGATTAGCGAGTGGTTTTATCCCTTCAGGTGGCTTCTGCTACTCATATTTCAAACATTGGTCCTTTGAGAACCTTAATAGAAGCTACAGGAAATGATACAATTAATTTATATTCCCAATCAGACACCAGGCGGGAATGAGATGACAGCACAAAACATCACAGGAAAAGCAAGATGACTAGCTCTTTCAATACAAGGTATCCATCTGAAAAGCATCAACCAAATACGAATACAGCAGGGGCACACAAAATAAACAGAAGTTATAGAAAAGAAAGTGTAAGATCTACCTGTAAACCTTGTGACAAACTCAAGCCTGATTGCATATGATTGCATATGGTCATTCTGCTTTGTAAGCGACATAACAAATTCTTTTAAGGAAAGTCTTTAAGGACGTTCGCTGCTAACATTTGACATTTAGGAACTTCTGTTTTTTATTTTGTTGAATATCTCGTAAACGGTTGAAGATATTTTCCTAATATTTTATATTTGAATACATGTTGATGATATGCATTGAACGAGTCGTGAAAATTGTCAATATAAGGAACTTTACATTTTTTCACCCGATTTTCTGCAATTTAGTGTCAGTAAAATTTAGGGGGTAGGGTAAATTAAACTTGAATATTACTCAAATTCAAATTACTTGCACTGATTTGATGTTTATTTTAGCAATAGTAGATGTACACAAGGTCTTCTTTATCAGCATTTCTTTCTTTGGTGTGGTAGCTTTAAAATTTTGGGTGGTTTTATGAAATGGGGTGTAAGAAATAAAACAGCCGAAAAAAGGCTTAAAAAAATGGCGATTTTCAAGTAGTTGGTTCTCTCTTATATGCACACTACCTTATATTTTTCATTCTTTTATTCGAAAAATATGAACAAGTTCTATGTTGTGTGAAAATACCAAAAAAAAGTTTGAGTCTACAAATATGGATTTGACACATTTATAAATATTGATTTTTTCCGACTTTTCAAGTTAGGGGGTAGGGTTGATAAAAAAAAATTGTCATCCACTTCAAGATAAAAATTTATGTATGTTTTCGGTCCAAAATAGTCAGCGCTACTTAAACAAAACGACTGTTGAAAGAATTTGTGATGCATTGTTTGTCCAGGTATATGTGAAAGAATAATTTGAAAATTTAAGTATTTTTTTTCTAATTTTTAAACATGTTGTTTAGAGGTCTCATTCAGAGGCCTGTAGCTTGAAAAAATGCACACTACCCTGTATTTATTTTGTTTTCATATGTCTTATTTTATATTTTGGAATCAAAATAGAGCGGTTACCGGTAGAAAAAAAAGTTTGAATACTTTTTCATTGGCAGCGAACATCCTTATGGAGAGTTAGTTGTCAGTGGTAAAAGAATTGGCATTAAATGCTGGTAAACTGCTTTCAGGCTTGATATAGCCTTTGCTGTTCATCCTGGAATAAAGCTTAATTCACACACAAACAATATTTTTTTTTTTTATATAAATATTAAAAACTACAAGGTTTGAGAGTGATGGAATTTTAAGATGTAAAAAACATTTGCTTAACTAGCTTTGTAGTGGGTCCTCATGCACAGGATGTTTAGAAAGGACCTTGTATGCCCATGTAGCGGAAATACATGTATGTCAGCCTAGATCGCCCCTAGTGGTAGGGGAGAGTTTCAGGTAATCTCTGAAAATTTTGGACTGTTATACTGTTACGTGCCAGGCGTAACTAGAAGATTAAGGAAACCAACAAGTTGGTTAGCCAGCAACAAGCTTTGTTTAAAATTTAACAAATTTATTTAGAAGTGATTTAACCAGTAATTACATGTGAAACAATCAAAAGCATATATACAATCAAACAAAAATGAATGTACAATACCTTTCAAGATGTTAATTCCCTTAAAGAATGTCTGAATGTCCCTCAGAATTTTTTAACACAAGTCTGTATCAGTTTCTGATCCCAAGAATTAAAGTTTGTTTCAAAATAGCACTATGTCCCAATCCAGAATCGAATATCACAAAGTAATCCAAGAATAAGTTTAAATTCCAGTAAGATAGATTTTGACTTCTTAATAGTAACAGTACCCAAAGATTGTCCTTATGAAAATTTGTAGCCCTTATATAGCACTGAGGAACATTCAGGATTCTTCCAGCAAATTCTATGATATCATATACTAAAAATAACAAGTTGTTTACCAAAATTTAATGTTTTGGAATATTCTAGAGAGGCCATTATCCTTCCAGAAAATTCCACAATATTCTTTTGACATAAAAAAATTTTTTTCCAGAAGATTCTACATCTTTGGTTCTTCCAGATTTTTCCGGACTTTTCCGTCAAAGAACAATTTGAAATTTCTAGAAAATTCTGAAGTAAACAACCTGTTTATGTCCAATATCTGGGACACTAAAAGTAAATAATTGCTAAGGACAACAAGTAAACATCATATGTATAACATCATACTTTCCTGGGCATACTCCCTTGGGAAGTTTACCAGTACTGAATGCACATCTTTCAACAAGTAACTGTCATACATAACACTTCCCCTCTTCAAAGAAAAGAAAGTTTTATAAAATAAAGCTTTCTTTTGCAATACTGGATAATTGTATACAATATGTTTAGCAAAATTTGTGCAAAACTAATCAAATACAACAGCACAAAGCTGGACATCAGCGTTGTAGAGGCACTTAAGCTCTGCTTAGGGTGTCTGGAATGATATTATCTCTTCCTCGGATATGTCTGATGTCAAGATTGTGCTCTTGCAACATGAGACTCCACCTGAGTAAACGCTGGTTCTTGTTTTTCATTTTATGTATGAAAGTCAGTGGATTGTGGTCACTGAAGACAACAATTGGTGCATGTGAAGAAGCTAAGTAAACTTCAAAGTGCTGAAGTGCAAGGATTAGAGATATGCATTCTTTCTCTATGGTAGAGTAATTTCTCTGATGCTTGTTAAACTTTTTGGAAAAATAACAAACAGGATGGTCAACACCATTGTCATCTTCTTGCAACAATACACTGCCTGCACCAACATCACTGGCATCTACAGCCAACTTGAACTCTTTGTCAAAACTTGGTGCTAAGAGAACCGGAGCACTTCTAAGTATGGCCTTGAGCTTATCAAATGACTTCTGGCAGTCATCCGTCCAAACATACTTGGCCTTCTTACCAAGCAAGTTTGTCAGAGGCTCAGCTATAGCCGAGAAGTTGTTGCAGAATTTCCTGTAATATCCAGCCATACCCAGAAAGCGCATCAGTTGTCTTTTGCTAGTAGGTACAGGAAAATCTGAGATAGCCTCAACTTTAGCTTCTACAGGTTTTACCTGACCTTGACCTACAATGTGTCCAAGAAATGTCAAGTTTGCATGGCAAAATTCACTTTTTGCCAAGTTCACAGTTAGTTTAGCATCACTTAGCCGGTCAAAGAATGTTCTGATTGTCTGCAAGTGTTGTTGCCACTCCTCACTGAAGATAATAGCGTCGTCGATATAGGCTTTACAGCCATCCAGATTGGAAATCAAACTGTTGACCAGCCGCTGAAAAGTCGCAGGCGAGTTCTTCATTCCAAATGGCATGACTTTATACTGGTACAGTCTATCTGGTGTAACAAATGCCGAGATCTCCTTTGCTCTGTCCGTGAGGGGTATCTGCCAAAATCCCTTTAGCAGATCGAACTTTGTAACATACTTGGCATGTCCAATATTATCAATGCAGTCATCAATTCGTGGGATGGGAAAAGTGTCTGTTTTAGTGACAGAATTTACTTTTCGATAGTCTGTGCACATTCTAAATGTCCCGTCTGGCTTTGGTACAAGAATACAAGGAGAACTCCATTCACTTTGGCTGGGTTCAATGAAATCATTGTCCAGCAAATATTGAACTTCTTCCCTGAGATATTGCTGTTTTACAGGGTTCATTCTGTAAGGATGTTGCTTTACAGGTTTTGAACCTTCAATAATGTCAACATCATGATAGATTTTGTCAGTTCTGGATGGAATGTCTGGAAATAAGTGCTCATATTCGAGAACTAACTGTTTCAGTTCAAGTCTTTTGTCTGAATCAAGGTGAGACAGTTTCTGATCAAGATTCTGTAGTATGTCAGAATTCTGGAGTTTCGATGACGAGGGATCAGATTTCTCCAAGTTGAAGTCCTCAGAGTCCATTTGATTTTGTTCATGAGGGACAGAATTAACTATATTTACTGATGAAATAACAGAACTATCTCTATCAATATACTTCTTGAGCATATTAATGTGACATAGCTGTTTTTGCTTGCGCCTCCCAGGAGTGTTAACAATGTAATTCACGTCACTTAACTTTTTATCAACAGTATACGGGCCATAATATCTAGCTTGTAAAGGTCTGCCAGGAATGGGCAAGAGAGCAAGTACCTTGTCTCCAGGTTCAAAATTTCTGTCTTTAGCATTTTCATCATAACGAATCTTCATTTTGCTTTGAGTAGATTTGAGATTGGACCGAGCTGCATCACAGGCCTTTGATAGTCTGTTTTTGAAATCAGACACATACTGAAGTAAGTTCAAAGAACTGTCATCATCTGAGAGAAATTTCTCTTTTAGAAGTTTTAACGGTCCACGTACAGTGTGCCCAAAAACAAGCTCAAATGGGCTGAACCCCAGAGACTCTTGTACAGATTCTCTTACAGCAAATAGAAGCAAGTGTATGCCTTCATCCCAATCTTTTTCAGTGTCAAAGCAGTAAGATCTGATCATGTTTTTCAAAGTTTGATGGAATCTTTCTAAGGCACCTTGGCTTTCAGGGTGGTAAGCCGATGACTTGTATTGCTTAATTCCAAGTTCGTACATGACTTGCTGAAAAATTCCTGACATAAAATTTGAGCCCTGGTCTGACTGGATAGATTTTGGGAGGCCTACAAATGTGAAGAACTTCACAAGTGCATTAACTATTGTTTTAGCCTTGATATTTCTGAGTGGGATAGCTTCAGGAAAGCGAGTTGAAGCACACATTATGGTCAGAAGATATTCACAACCTTTCTTTGTTTTGGGTAAGGGACCTACACAATCAATAATCACTCTGCTGAAAGGTTCATCAAAGGCAGGAATGGGCTGTAATTGAGCTTTTGGAATGGTCTGATTGGGCTTTCCTACCATTTGACAAGTGTGGCAGGATTTGCAATGCTGTGAAACATCAGATTTTAATCCTGGCCAGTAGAAATGATTTAGAATCTTGTGATAGGTCTTATTTACACCTAAATGGCCTGACATGGGTGTTTCATGAGCCAAGTTTAAGATTTCAGGGCGATAAACCCTAGGAACCACAATTTGGTGGTTAACAGTCCACTCATCTGCTGCGGAGACATCCGGAGGACGCCATTTTCTCATCAAAATGCCATTTTTGACATAATAGCAAACAGGAACCTGGGATATTTCATTTTCATTAAAAGCCCTTTCAAATAAAGGCGAGATCTCAGGATCACTGTGTTGTTCTTTACAAAGCTGTGACCTTGACAGCTGGTCATGACCTTGGTCATTTGAGTTGGAAGGTGAAAGGTCATTTTCTGACCCTGACCTTGGATTGCTAGGGTCAGTCTGAATATCAGACTGACTAGGGGAAAGAGATGTTGAAATCTCTTTATTAAAGGACTGACCTATCAAAGTGTCAGTTAAATTTATGTCCTGCATCCCATCATATAATTTGGCTTTCTTAGCCATTGCCCTAGTAACAGCACAAGAAGGGTAAAGGTCAGGAATTTCCTGCTCAATGGGATCAGGCGGTTGATCAACACATGGTGTGCTGGTCAAAAGTGGGTTTACCACAACCTTATCTCCTGCCAAATCATTGCCTAACAGCAAATGAATACCTTTAAAGGGTAAGGAAGGTCTAATACCTACAGCCACGGGACCTTTAACTAAGTCTGAGGACAAATAGATATTATGGAGCGGTACATTAACAAATCCACACTCTACGCCCTGGATAAGGACACTTGTCCCAGAAGAAGACTTCTCGGAAAATGGCAAGGTATCTGCCAAGATAAGGGATTGAGAAGCTCCGGTATCTCGTAAGATTTTGATAGGGGTAGACTGGGCAGAGTCACTGTTAAGTGACACAAAACCATCTGATAAGAATGGTTCATAAATCTCCATAATAGAATCCTCAGAGACTGACTCTTTACAAGTTCTGGTCAGTATAGGGTTTTCTTCCTGGATACAAGACTGTGGTTTAGCCTTTAAGGAGGTGAGGCCTGTCGGTTTAGCACTATCTATATTTTCTCTTTCTTTCTTTCGTTTCAGTGCCAAACATTCAGAAATAATGTGGCCAGTTTTCTTACAATAATTACAAATTGGCTGTAATAAGGGATTTTGTCCTTTGTTTTCACTAGAAAATTTGGGTTTTGGACTGGAATTGTCAGTTGGATTACTGGGATTGGCTTTGGGACCGGACTGAGGGGAATATGGTTTTGACTGAGGGGTAATTTGCTTTGATTGAGGGTTATATGGTTTCCTAGGATATGGCTTGTTGACAAATGAAGCCTTATGAGTCAAAGCATAGTCATCAGCTAAACGTGCTGCTGTTTCCAAGTTTTCAACTTCTCTTTCGTTCAAGAAAGCCTTAACATCAGAATTTATGCACCTTTTGAATTCTTCAACAAGCATGAGCTGCCTTAGCTTTGCATGATCAGAACCTACTTTCTTTGAAGAACACCATCTATCAAATAGTTGCTCTTTTGTTCTAGCAAACTCAACATGAGTCTGGTCATGTTCTTTTCTACAATCTCTAAATTTCTGCCTGTATGCCTCAGGGACCAGCTCATAAGCCTTAAGAATAAATTCCTTTACTGTATCATAATCTGAGCTTTGCTCAAGAGAAAGCTGAGTGTAAATTTCTCGAGCTTTACCAATTACAACACTTTGCAAAAGCAAGGTCCAATGCTCTTTTGGCCATTTCAAGTTTTCTGCTACCTTCTCAAAATGTAGAAAATATTTATCAACCTCTTTTTCTTGAAATGGAGGAACGAGTCGGATATGTTTTGTTACATCAAATATTTTGCTTGTGGCTGAAGATAAAGATTTTGATTTTGATTTTTCATTAAATTCAATTTCTTTGATTCTTAACTGAAATAGCCTTTCTCTTTCTTTTTCTTCATTTTCAAATCTCAATTTTTCTCTTTCAATTTCGAGCCGTTCTTCTCGTTCTAATTTTTCTTTTTCAAGCCTTTCTTCTCTTTCTAATTTTTCTTTTTCTAACTCAATTTTTTCTCGTTCTAATTCTCTTTGTTTTTCCTTCTCTCGTTCTTCCATTTCTAACTTTTGTTTATGCATTCTTTCTTCCCGTTCTAAAGTTTCCAATCTTATTCTTTCTTCCCTTTCGGCCTTTTCTGCCCTTATTCTTTCATCCCGTTCTAAAGTTTCCAACCTTATTCTTTCTTCATACTCAAATTTTAGTTTTTCCATCTCAATTTGTCTTTTGATTTCTAGTTCCCTCAACTGCAAGTCAGTCTGAGTGACTAGAATCTGAGAAGTAGCCGAGGAATCAAAAATTTCCTCGTCAACAAAAAACTGAATCAAAATGTTCTTAATTTCATGTTTTAACATGGAAGTCTTGATATTTGACAACCCATAATGATCAGCTATGTCTAAGAGGTCACTCTTTTTGGCCTTATCTAACAGCTCCTGAGAAGGCGCAGCAATAAAGTCACTTAGTTTGAATGACATGGTTGCTTTTTGCTGGCTTTAGCTATTTAAACAGCAAACAGTGAAGATACTTTAGAATTTTAAATAAATTTGGTGCACAAGAAATTTCAATCCCGGACGAGCCCCCAATTCTGTTACGTGCCAGGCGTAACTAGAAGATTAAGGAAACCAACAAGTTGGTTAGCCAGCAACAAGCTTTGTTTAAAATTTAACAAATTTATTTAGAAGTGATTTAACCAGTAATTACATGTGAAACAATCAAAAGCATATATACAATCAAACAAAAATGAATGTACAATACCTTTCAAGATGTTAATGCCCTTAAAGAATGTCTGAATGTCCCTCAGAATTTTTTAACACAAGTCTGTATCAGTTTCTGATCCCAAGAATTAAAGTTTGTTTCAAAATAGCACTATGTCCCAATCCAGAATCGAATATCACAAAGTAATCCAAGAATA
The DNA here is from genome assembly GCA_964017185.1 of Rugalucina vietnamica. Lineage (NCBI taxonomy): Eukaryota > Metazoa > Mollusca > Bivalvia > Lucinida > Lucinidae > Rugalucina > Rugalucina vietnamica. The sequence continues at coordinate 2,605,459 of OZ024882.1, read as the reverse complement.
AGTTTAAATTCCAGTAAGATAGATTTTGACTTCTTAATAGTAACAGTACCCAAAGATTGTCCTTATGAAAATTTGTAGCCCTTATATAGCACTGAGGAACATTCAGGATTCTTCCAGCAAATTCTATGATATCATATACTAAAAATAACAAGTTGTTTACCAAAATTTAATGTTTTGGAATATTCTAGAGAGGCCATTATCCTTCCAGAAAATTCCACAATATTCTTTTGACATAAAAAAAAAATTTTCCAGAAGATTCTACATCTTTGGTTCTTCCAGATTTTTCCGGACTTTTCCGTCAAAGAACAATTTGAAATTTCTAGAAAATTCTGAAGTAAACAACCTGTTTATGTCCAATATCTGGGACACTAAAAGTAAATAATTGCTAAGGACAACAAGTAAACATCATATGTATAACATCATACTTTCCTGGGCATACTCCCTTGGGAAGTTTACCAGTACTGAATGCACATCTTTCAACAAGTAACTGTCATACATAACAATACTATAAGCTTATTTGGTAAGCTTTAAAATTCAGGGAAAGCAATTTGAGCCTCGTCATGAGAAAACTAAAATTGTGGTTTCTGAACAGGACCCACAGACGCCGAGCTGTACAAGCACAGATGGCAAGATGGAAATTTTGGATTCGGAAACGAGGAATTGTACTATCCGTGCAGCAAAAAAGCGCTGTTCAGCTTCACTTATGCAAAATCTTGGTTTTCTCATGACATGGCTCATTTATGTCCCTACCTTTGAACTAACAAGAATACCTTGAATAGGACACTATAAATCTCCCAATCTTGGAGAGGACACTTTCTTTGTGTCCCAGTCAACATTTATTTACAGGGATGTAGCCACCTGCTTCCTGGCATGAACCAATTTATGTGAGCTGCCGCTTAAGAAAACCAACAATCTGCATATGCGAAAACAAAGACGCAGATCAGCTGTGCAGTAACTGCACAGCTGATCAGCATCTTTGTTTTCGCTACACAGATAGTACAATCTTCTTTTTAAATCCCAAATTCTAGCTTGCGACTGTATAGGTAAGTTTGTGTCGGACATTGTTGGAAACCCAAATTGTTGGTTTTCTTAGCAAAGGCTCATTTATGTGTCTTGCTCAAGGATACAACTTGGTACCAGAAGGGTTCGAACTCCCAACCATTGTGCCAGGGTCCAACACACTAACCACCATTACGAAAACTTGCCCATGTAATATACAGTGATTTCTTAAGTTTTAAAAAATGAAAATTTTCAGTGGAAAAATTTTGATATTTTTCTTATTTTTGCTCAAAACATAGAATGTGGGTACACGTTAGAACCGCCTCGCTGAGGCGGTTCTAACGAGTACCCACAATCTATGTTTTGGAGCAAAAATAAGAAAAATAGGTATACCCCTGCATACCCCAGTTTTGCTATATAAAAGTGGGGTTTAAGGGGGTATACATAGCACGGACATGTTTTCCTGATGTATGCCAACATTCCTAGTGGATGAAGAAGATGAAAAACTATGAAGCACTTATTGGGGTTGAATGGAAAACAAAACACAAAATTTATTCAAATATTTCATCTTAAAAGTCAGTACAAATTCAAATCATTTTACAAAGAAAAACAACAATGATACCTAATGTTGGTGACAATCTACACACCTGTTATCCAGAGACAACCACCGTGACTGAGAACAACAAACGGAGATGAAATCAATAAGGCTGAAGGATGCAAAAAACTGTCCAGGTCCCGAGGTTATATAACTTTTTGCATGCTTAACTCAGCTGAGACTAAAATTTATCCTGCTAATAAATGTTAAAATGCCATTAATTGTTGGCATTTTAACATTTATTAGCAGGATAAATTACTAGTTTTGGGGGTCTGAAGCTAAATTTTACTACTAATTTTTACAATTTCAACATTTATGAGAGTTGAAGTTTCATGCTCAGCTGAGTTGAGCTTGAAAAAAGTTTTATAACCTCAAGGCCAGGAACAACTTGCAACAGATCAGTATAATGCGTGGATAGTTGTTCCCAACAAGGTTATCACCTCATATTGTTGCTTAATGATTTCATCTGCATTGTTTGTTCCAAGTCACAAATGGATGTCTCGGGATAGCTAGTGATCTATGAAATCTATGAAAACGCATGATTACTCTTAACAAGAACTGAAGTATGAAAGAAACAAGTGAAATAATGAACTTCTACAAATGATGTTTATAGTGATATGGTGATATTTTATGTTTGAACACATTTTGCCTGAAACATGCTTTTGTGGAGTTTGTTGCAAAGTCTAACTAGCCACACTAATGTTGTTTTGTCAGTGCCGCCTCAATGGTTCATACTGAATCATGCATTCTTGCTGCACATATCCCTGCTAACTTAATTCCTTCATTCTTTTAATCAAATATACAAAGAAATAAGTTGGCTTTGGTAGCAGAGCAGACAGGTATACCGGTGAATGACATGACACAAACATGTTTTCTGGTTTCTTTTTTATGAATTTCCAAGAGTTACAGAATGATGCAAGTTAACAGACTAAAATGATTGCTATACATATAATGTTTGAACACAATTTTTTTGAGTGGTGTGTATTTTTCACCTTTCTCAGTCTTTAATAGTGAGTGATAAGTTTGCACAGAATGATATGATTGTGAGTTTAAGACCCTGGGATGAAAGATGAAGGAAAATATTTTCACATTTTGTATGAAGTACTAGTGATTTTTGTCTAGTTTGCATGTGTCATCAGCAGATCAGTCTTATAGTGTTTGGTGAATAATTGCAAGCTAACTTTCTATTACTCAAGATATTGCTTGCATACATGTATATCATGGATATGCATGAGTATGGCCAATGCAAATTGTTTGGAAGTAGATAGACATTACCCATCAAAGGCCTTTATCTGGAACTGTTATAAAGTAATATCCATATCAGAGCAACTCTGATGTGATAGATTAATTTTAAAGATAGGATTTGTCTTAAGATAAGTATGGGAGTTTGTATTTGTCTGTGGTGAAGTAAATTAATAACTTCATGTCTTTTGTAGCACCAGTTACAGTGTACTTTGCTTTCATTGAAATGAAATGGAAACTACAGATACAGCCATACAAAGAAACATTCAGTCTTCTTTTTTGTTCACACCATCTGATAGACAATGCAAGTTTTATCCTAAGTCCTTAGTTACCAGATATTATCTTCTCTTGATAAAATTTGCACAAAATTATGATTTATAATAAATACTGTAACTATAGTACTTCAGACATTAACAACATGATACATAACAGGAATGGGGATTAAAGCTATCTGTGGACGGACTAAAAACTACAACTGATCCAGGAAATAAATGGATTTCATGTCATGAGCAACAAAAGGTGAATTTGCAGTTATTGGATTGTCTCCCTTCCTCTACAATATGCTCGATGATATCATTCAATTACTTTCTCTTCAGGTTGACCAATGTCGATTTGCCTTCAGCAACAGTTCTTGAAATAAGACATTTTAAACAAAAATGGTTCTATAATTGTTTTGACGAGAATTCTTTCACATAAAAACTTGCCACAGCAAATTCACCTAAAATCCCTCTGACACTTCAAAGAGGACTTCCATTATAAAAGTTTAAATGAAAAGACTTGGCTTGAAACGAATGAAGCTACCATTTCCTTTTTCTGATACTAAAGCGTAGTCCATGAATTAACAACAATATGGCCACCAATTTCAATATTTTCATGAAAACTTTTAAACTGCAAGTCCTCTAAATGAGCAGATAAAAAAGAGTGTATTTCTTCTCCAGTTAGTAAACTCTAAAATAATAAAACAATATTAAGTCTTTAAGTATCACCAGGCATTATATTAATTAACAGTGATAAAACTTTTAAATCTTGTATTCTCCAACATAAAACTCCTTTCACTATAAATAGTAAGCTTATTTTCGAAGAATACATTGCCAGTCACACATGGAATGGTTAGAATGCCCTAACAATAAGCAGCCATTTCTAAGAAACAATCATTCTGCTAAATAACTAATACTATTTTGCGATGAAAGTATTATTTTAATTTCTCCATTCAAATTATTAACTGTAATTTCCTCAACTTAATGGGAAAAATAAGTAAAAAAAAATCATAATAATAATGAACCTCTGCATGAGAAAACCAACAATTTGGGTTTCCGAATAAATCGCACATAAAACAGCCAGTACATTCACCAAGGCAGGCTAGAAGCTTGAAATATCTGATCTTAGAAGAAGAGTAGATCTGTGGAGCAAAAACAAAGGCTTTTATCAGCTGTGCAATTACTGCACAGCTGATCTGCGCCTTTGTTTTCGTGTATGCAAATTGCTGGTTTTGTAATGCAACGGCTCAATTATTTCAGAATAGAGACATCAAATCTATTCCACTTTAAAACAAAGGGTTATTGCTTGCTCTCCTTGTTTTACACACATCTAAGGAAAACAAATATGATATGATAATATAAAGCATATTTACAGCACACAAGATTTTTCAGAAATGCATCTAGGCAAAAACAACTTTTTTACTAAAAAATATTTCTTTGAAATCAGTATTATGTTCCTTTCAAGATTATAACACCAATGAGATGTGGAGTCAAAACGGGAATACCCAGAGAAAAACCACCTGGCATACCCACAAGCAGAACTTGGCTATCTAGCTTATTTAGGAACAGTTTTGAACTTTTCACAGGAAAGTTTATTCAGTGTTCAAGCAGCCGTAAACTGTATGGGAGACAAAAACTATACAAGCAGGACTGAGCAATGTTTTTGGATGCAACTGAACATTGATGATATTTGATATATGTTAGTAATGAGACAAATGAGCAGCCTCATGAGAAAACTAACAATGTGGTTTTTGAACAGGTCCAACACAAACCGAGCACAGAAGATGGCTAGAAGCTTGAAATTTTGGATTTAGAAAGTAAAGGAATTGTACTATCCGTGTAGTGAAAACAAAGGTGCTGATCAGCTTCGCGGTTACCGCGAAGCTGGTCTGCCCCTTTGTTTTCGCATATGCATATTGCTGGTTTTCTGATGCGGCGGCTCATATTTTAATGCTGTGTTAATAATGAGACCATTAAATGTTAAATGACAGACAAATGCACCATAAAACAACAAAATTATTATGAATTAAACAATGAAACATGATTATTAGGATGTTTCAGCAGTTTATTACACTCTATGAACACAAAAACTTGTCAGATATACGTACAGTAGTTATCTGTCAAACTGAACACAACAATTTTATGGTAAATAATGAAGGATCCCGTCCTATTAACAAAGGATCCCAATATTTTAATGGTAAATTATGAAGGATCCCGTCCTATTACCAAAGGATCCCAATATTTAAATGGTAAATCATGAAGGATCCCAAATTTTCTATTGACAAAGAATCCCAACTAATGGTTAATAATGAAGAATCCTGTCCTATTAACAAATGATCCCAAAATTTTAATGGTAAATTATCAAGGATCCCAAATTTTCTATTGACAAAGGATCCCAATATTTAATGGTAAATAATGACAGATCCTGAGTGTCTCATTACCAAAGAATCCCAATATTTTCATGGTAAATATTGAAGAATCCCAAGTGTCCAACTAACAAAGGATCCCATACTTTTGATGGTACAATGTTGAAAGATCCTTTTACTAAAGGATCCCAATATCTGATGTTAACTTATAAAGGATCCTGCCCTATAAACAATGGATTCTAATCATTCTACACTTTTGACTGTAAGTAATGAAGTAAACCCGACACATTTACAATCCAATAATGTTAGGACCCTGTCCTTGTAACATGATGTTTAAATGGAGTAATTTTCGAATGTGAATTATAGGAATTGCGACTGCTTTCTCGTTACCCCATGACAGCAGATCTGCTTTGTGGAGAAGCAGATGTAGAAGATTTTATTTTCTCCTCAGGAGAAAACAAGAATGCTAATTTAATAGTCAATCCACTTTTGCATTTTTATTGGGTACTTCGTCCGTCGTCAGTGAGATGGTGTGCTTGAATGTGTACCGAGTGACCTCGTAGTACCCCGGATTGTACGTGCTACTCTGGGACAGGGTATTCTGGGAGGTGATACTGATCGTGGAGTTGCCGCTAGCTTTCTGCTGCAGATCCTGGGAGTCAATGGTGATCGGCATCAGTCCGATGCTACGGAAGTCCACCAGGGCCTTCCATATCTTGTTTCTGTGAGAGTTGCCGATTTTCATTTTGGACAAATCCTGTAAGACAGAAATCACCAGTTTTTATCATATTGAATCATAAATATGCACTAGCCTCCATGCACTGACCAGTCAAGGATATGTACTACCTGTCTCTAAAAAAAGATCAACATTAAGGAGTCCACTTATTTGTAGTCATCATTTGTAACAACCAACTCATCTCCGCTCATCCCCAAATAGTTCTTTTGTCTACTTCTTTTTATCATTTTGAAGTTAGTTTCATCATCAGTTATATCGTTTTTTATTACTTGTGTACAATGTTATATCTAGACGAGCCTACCTTTTTGGGAATAGCTGCTTCCTGAGTTTACCATAGAGCTGCTTCTATTGTGTCTAGCATAAATTTAAGAAAAATTACAATTATTTTTTTTTTCTACCTACCTCAAGAGAAAAGTCATCTAAATGATGCATGCTGACAAGTCCAAGCTCATGGAAGTTATCAATATACGCACCAAGACCTAATGCTGTTAGCCACCTGTGGGAAGAAAAATTAAATGCTCATAAAATATATCCACGCTTTAAATTTAAAAAAAAATAAATCAAGATTTCGAGAGTGACTTCATTTGATTCTTTTTTTTTCTGAAACAGCTGAACAGTGATGAGAGCCTTCTTTCCCATTTAAGTTCTTAACAGGCTTGACAATTTTAACATGGCAGTCCTTTGGACTGAAAGTCACCATCTTGTTATCCTTTTCTTTTAAACAACATTTAAAGTACACAAAATTCTCTGTAAATTACTATTAAAATAATTTAGATAATCTAAGACTTCAAACATCATTTTTTAACCATAAACTTTTTGCATATCACAATATAAGAAACAGAAATCAAAATCTACCATGTTTACTTACGAGGACACTGAATTATCGATCGTCACTTCACCGTTGAGGGGAACCGTCTCCTCCTTAATCATGGGTGGTACCTGGTTCTGTGGGGACTCGGTACTGGTCACCTGACCTGCATTGGCGGTGTTGAAGGGCAAGGTCACCTGTCGAGTCTCAGCTTGAGTAACTGTGGCCGTCTGCTGAGCAGCTGAGGCAGGAAGTGTCAGTACTTTAGCTGCTGGATTAGAGGACCTGAAATAGTTTATCAAGTTTGTTACTTTTCTGCTTCCACTTAGGTTTTTGTGAACATGTAGACTAACACCAGACCTATTAGTGTTTTAGGTTCGGTTCTACCATGAGCTTACTATTTATGTTAAGAGCCCAAAAATTGGAAAAAATAGAAAATTTCAACTTAATTTTAAATAACCATTCCTTACTGCTTAAAAGAGTTATGTAAATAGCACTGTAAACAGCGAATACATGAGAGAAGAAAGCAGACAGAGAAGGGAAAAGACAAAGCAGAATTTCATACATGCAAGCACAACCTCTTTCGTGATTATGTTATCACACTGGTTTTCCAGAGACAACTAACATGAGTGAGAACAACCATCATGGATAAAATATGTGACAACAGTTAATAAATACCTGTCTGAGAACAACTTTCTGAGGATCAGATTAATCTCGGGGAAAGTTGTTCCAAGACTGGGATTTGCATACTACACTGATATGAGGCGCCGCATGGGAAAACCAACAATCTGCATAGGCGAAAACAAAGGCGCAGATCAGCTTCGCAGTGACTGAGAAGCTGATCAGCGCTTTTGTTTTCACTACACTGATAGTACAATTCCTCTTCCACTTATATCCAAAATTTCAAGCTTCAAGTCTGCTTCTGTGACTACAGCCTGGTTTGTGTCAGACCTGGTGGGCTCCCAGCCCCGGGATGGGCTGGAGGCATGGCCAATTTTTCATATTTTCAAAGTCCCTGCAACGCAAGGGAAATGCCCAGGGTGTTGTATATCCATAATAGGAGAATGTAACGTAAACAATGTAACTTATAGGGAAAACATCAATGCTTTTTTGTCGAAGACATCTCAGATCACTTTTGACCTGCATCCGGGTTTTTCCCATATGGAAGATGAAAAAAAGGCAACAAAAGGCTCTGCTCAACAGAACGAGTCGTTTCGGTCCAGCGACTCTTAAGGACTCTCGCCGTAAGGACATCTGAAAAGCATTTCCTCTCAGTCATGTCTGGAGTTGGCTCTGCAAGAGTCATACTGTCTGTCTGTCTGTCTGTCTATCTGTCTGTCTGTCTCTCTCTCCTGCATCCTGTACCCTATTGCAGAACAGATATTAATCTTCAACAATTATCTTTTTTAAAGATGTTTCTTGTATCAATTGTCCCCACAGTGCTGTTGTTTCGACACGGGCTTGCATTCTGTATCCATTGTAAACATTGTTGAGTTTTGTTTATGCTTTGTCTGATGTCATATTTGGAAAGAGCTTTTATCCTATCCATACTGTTACTAAGGCAGATAACCAAAACTTATTGCATACTTCTTTCATCATTAACTGACAAGTATTCTTGGAGAAGTGAAAGAGGAAGTATTTTATGACCAAGCCTCTGTGGTAAAGATGTGAAGACACTAGGGCAACATTGTGCCTTGCGACATGCTACCAGCACCTACTATCAATCCCGGTTTAGGATTTTTCTGTGAAGACAGCAACAACAAGAAGTGCTCATCAGACACCATAGTGGCATAGAATGATCCTCATCCTTACTGGTTTCTAAGAAAACTAACTTTTTGCATATGTTAAACCACAGGCATTGCACCATTTAATATAGGAGACCTAGCATTTGAGCCGTCAACAATGTGGTTTCCGAACAGGTTCGACACAAACCGACCTGTACAGTCACAGAAAAGAGCTAGAAGCTTCAAATTTCAGATTTAAGTAAGAGGAACTGTATTATCCGAGTAGCAAATACAAAGGCGCTGATCAGCTTTGCAGTCACTGCGAAGCTGATCTGCGCCTTTGTTTTCACCTATGCAGATTGTTGGTTTTCCCATGAGGCAGCTCATTTAATGCTTATCCTATTTAATAAACAGTCAACAATATGTATATGAAATTTCAAGCCACTAGCCCTTTTCTGACATTCATTACACCTGCTCTGAAGCGCTGAAAAACTGACTTTCTCATGCTTAGGCTCATAATATGTCAAAGACCATGTTTTTCATGCAAATGTCATGTATTTTTGTTTCAGCAGTTATTTTAAAGGTGCAAATAATGTTTCTTGCTATATTTTAGCACATCTTCATGACAAGTGATAACTGTAGAATGTGATAATAGTGGTAATGGTAAAAATATACATTATCAGTATTAGCAACATTATACACTGTACTTGTCAAGAGTGCTAAAAGTTAAAGCTGGGTAAATCATGATGCATATGATTTACGCAATAGTATGTTTCATTCAAGCTTAATATCTCATCCCAGGCATAAAGCCATGAACAAACACTGTAGATCCTGAACCAAAGCAGTCTTCCTATGAGCCATGTCATATGAATACCAAAACTTTGCATATGCGAAAACAGCTGATCAGCGCCTTTGTTTTTTGCTACACAAATAGTACAATCGATCTTCTAAATCCAAGCATCTAGCCTTTTTCTGTGCTTGTACAGCTCGGTTTGTGTCAAACCTGTTCAGAAACCACATTGTTGTTTCTCTCATGATACGGCTCATATGCTTTGTTGTTTAACATCTCAGTCAACATTTTTTAAGTAATGTCGGGACAGAACCACCGCTTTTTGGGTGTAAACTTTGGGAGTTTACAATGTGCCTTACACAGGTACAAGATGAGACTCCAATGGGATTATAAACCCCTGAACTTTTCATTTGAAATCTCGCACCATAAGCACTAGGCCTCTGTACTCCCAGTTTAAAACAGGTGTACAATGCCACTAATAGAGTTGAAATTTGGGCTTTGGATTATTTGTGCATTATCATGTTTCACTTCCATGACTAACAAATTTTCAAAAAGAAATAAAAGACAAAGAAAACATGTTCATATATTTTTCTATTCCATTTATACAAATATACAAATAAATACAACTATATATTTTCAACAAGCAAAAACTCAGCCTATAACAAATTCTCATAGCCTTTCATGTACCCTTCAGTCAAATTAAAAGTTGCAGTTACCATTCATGCAAAATATTTTCCATTCTTTGATTCCATCTCTTTTCCGGCACATTATAACTCTCCGAGCAAGTAATTTTAATTTTTCAAAAGGCTATAAAGGTGTTTGTCAAAGGCATATTTATAAATATCTTCATACATCATTCATTCTGGCAGTTTGAAATAATTTCATGGAAAAATGCAAGTTTGGCATCACATCATTTGAGCAACCTCGTGGGAAAACCAACAATGTGGTATCCGAACAGGTCCGACACAAACCGACCTGTACAAGCACAGAAAAGAGCTAGAAGCTTGAAATTTCGGATTTAAATAGAAGAGGAATTGTACTATCCGAGTAGCGAAAACAAAGGCGCTGATCAGCTTCGCGGTTACTGCGAAGCTGATCTGCGTCTTTGTTTTCGCATATGCAGATTGTTGGTTTTCCCATGAGGCGGCTCATTTGGAAAATGGTCTAATGAAATATGATGGTTCATATGTGATGTTGAGAATGTTTTAATGGTCATGTTTTACAAGTTGGAATGTAATGTTTTGATGATGTATACTTTCATTGAAACATACACACTTGTATATATATGATTAAAATGATCATATTTCAACAATGACCTAACATGTAAATTTGAACGAATAATGAAATGCGACAGGAATGAAATGTATGATAAATTTGTAGTTTTTTTAGTCATACACAGTCAGTAATCTCAGACTAAGAGGTACTGGTGTGTATGTGTAAATATTTAGTGTGGAATATGTTTTCCATGTGTATGCAAAAAGTCTACAGATCTAAAACTGTTTAAACGAAAAAAAAAAAAACCAAACAGAAATTCAGATCTCACAATGTGTATGCTACAAATATACAAAAATTTTCTCTCTTTTTGTTAGTTTTCATATTTTTTTTTCTTCTAAACAATGCTAAGACAGAAAACTTCTTAAAACAATTTTGTTCCAGTAACAAAAACATTAAATACAAAATTTTAAATACAATGTAACATCAATGTTAAATGTATAAATATGATGAAGAAATAAATTAAGAAAAAAAAAACAAAAACAAGAAAAAAAATGGATGAAATATTTTCAGTGAGAGATATACTACTGAAAAGTTAACAAAAAAGTAATATTCTAATAGGATTATTTTGGACCTTATTTGAAATCAACAATATCTGATCAAATGAAATTGATAAAACTTCTTTACATCAGGAAAACATGTCCGTGTAATGTATACCCCTTGAACCACACTTTTATATAGCAAGAACTGGGTTATGCAGGGGTGTACCTATTTTTCTTATTTTCACTCCAAAACATAGATAGTGGGCTCATGTTAGAACCGCCTCATCCAGGTGGTTTTAACGTGTACCCTCAATCTGTGTTTTGAGCAAAAATATAAAAAGTAGCTTCTTTTTTTTTTTCTAATGAAATTTTAAATTTTGGTCTGTGAAAAAAATTCACTGTATAATGCATGGACATGTTTTTGCAATGCAGCACTTGAATATCGGAAACTGAATCTGAATTTTTAAAATTTTCTAGCCAAAATTTCATTTTTATGTCAAAAACTTTAAGTTCTTTAACTGGAATAACATCATTTGCTGTTCTTAAAATCTAATAAACCAGTAATAGAAAGTCAAAGTGCAGTATAAAATCATTTCAAAAATCACACCCCAAAACTCTCAAAACGAATCAACTCTCAAAAAGAATCAATGTAAAAACTATCAATATTATTTGAAAAAAAAAAAAAAAAAAACATGAAAAACAAACAAATCAACAACAAACATTCGAAGGATTGTACCATAAAAATGTGGTCAAAAAAGCTAGGTTGTTATTTGAAAATGTTTTGCTTGTTTGTTAGTTTTAAGATTTAAAGTCATGTTGTGATAGGGCCACCTTTTTTTGGTCCAACTACATGTACCCGTAATTACAATTTTATGCTACCATCCTTCCATAGCACTATTTCAGTTATTGTTTTCACTGGCCATATAGATGAGCTGTGCCAAACACAACTTTCCACTTACGTAAAATTTAATATTTCAACCTTCTAAATTTTTAATACCTGACCATCTTCTGTGAATATACAGCCAAGTTTGTATCAAACATGGTCAAGAAGTTTTCACACAGCTCATATTACAGTGGATATCAAGATAAATACCCACATAACTACTTCCGGCTACTTTTACTATTAACGTTACATGTACCAGGAAACGAAATATATACACCAGGACGGAATGATTTGACTATACAACGTCTATAACAATTCTACTACAAGTTTGCAGACATATGATGGTTCATGCTTCCATGAAAATAAAAGAGGCTCTTTCTTTTACTATACATGTATTTATTTTTATTAATCATGAATATTTTCTTATTCAGTAATACATTTTCATACAAAATCGAAGCTTTTCCGAGTTGAAATTATACTGTTTATGAAAACGTCTTTAATAATTTGCCACATTCTGTCTGGGAAAGACCCAAGAAAATACAGCTCTTGGTAAAATGACTTCATTCAGTATATACAGCAAATGCCCTTGTATTTCTTAATGGCGATATGATATCATATACATGTATTCTCAACAAAAAAAAAGAAGCGTTCATAGATATGTATCAGAAAATTAAAGCTTTATGCGACTACATGATATACATGAGACATGCCCTCCCATGAGAAATATGATATTGAACATGTAAATTCAAAAAGTGAAAATAATTAATGAGCAAATACAAACAGCTGTTCATGGAATGCTAGAAAAAATGATTCATGAAATGTTAATGATTCTTCACGAATAATGACTTTATGAAAACAAAACCAAATTGTGACAATATGTGAACACATTATTTAGCTGCATAGGCTTCTTCCTGTTTCATTTCACCCAATCCACATCACATCTGTGAATCTTGTAGGGCTGACCTTGAAACTTCTGTGTTTTTAATATAATCTCTCTTTTTTTCTATTTCAATTTTTTTAATGGTTTATTTTAAGGTTCTATATATCTAGTGTCTGAACACTTTTCCTGGCTTGTGCTTTTTAGACTTCTTTACCAGTTTAGATTTTCCCTCTTTTGCCAGAATACAGGCCAACCGCCTGAAAGAAATCAGGACAGAGATTTTATTCTTGGCTAATTCTACTTCACTAACTAAGAACAAGTACATGTGGGGAGTTAGGAGGTATCCCTGCCTAACACCCTTGCACAAATGGAATTTTTGGCTGCTTGTGAAAATTGAGGGAAAGCTCTAAATTGCAATTAAATTCCAGAAAACAAATTTGTTTTCAAATGATATCGATTTGATATTTCAACAGCTTTCAAGGAAAAGGAACCAAAGTTTATTTTTGTTCATTTTTTCTTCCTTAAGAGCACAAACCAGGAAAACTGTTATAACATAATAATTATTTTCATCTGCAAATCTGAAACGCAATCATAGAATAGAGCTTATACGACACTCAAAGCAGAAGAGGTTGTGCTTGCAAGATAAATACTGCAGTGAAAAGGTTGAAAGGGAAAGCAGGGGAAAGGCAAATAAATATCTATAAATAGCATCAAAGGGAAGCAATTCATGCATACCCTCAATAATCACAGGTCAGAGCAACCATTTGTTAAAACAGGAAAAATGAAGTCTCGAAATGTTTGATGTTTTATTTACATATATCACAAGAAGACTGTATTTTTAATATTCATCAGACTAAAGCAACTGTCCAGAGACCAATCTGAATGGCGTCAATTTATTTGGTCTTGCATGAGGGAGGTATACACAAACAGAATTGTTTGTATTTCTGCATCATAATAATTTCTTCAAATTTTTGATGTTGTTTTCAATTCCAGAAACAGTCCTGAGAAAATGCAATATCTCTGACAGAATACAAGTCTAACAAATACTAAAAGCTATTTTTAATTTTTCCTGTATTAACCAGTAATAAAAGAAAAATAAATAATTGGAATGCATCAGAATTCTTTCTTGAATTTTTACTAGATAATAAATAATTTGAGGTCAATTTATTTATAAATTAGAAATAAATAGGTTGTCAAATAAATAAAGACATCTATCTACAACAAAAACAAAATGCAGAAATAATTTATGGACGGAAATTGATAGGGCATTTTTTCACACAAAGTTTTACAATATATCACACAAAATACATTGGATTATTTCCCTTTGATTGGACAGGGAAAATTTTGTTTTTGTACACGCATAACTACTATGGGACGGACTACGGCAGCATATAGCTACAAGACTGACTGAACACATATACTCAATTGCACATGAAGAACAACATTATGCAGCAAATTATTGCCAAGAAATTCTTCACAGACGTGTTAGGACATACAAGAAAGGGAGCCTGCCCTTTACCAACTTTAAACATAAGTTATATTCTATTCGAACTCCAGCCCTTCAGTTACTTTGTAATGTTATATTCTAATCCATTGCACTCGATTGTGGTAAAGTCACTTTATTGTCAGTGCACTAATTATACTGTGGGCAGAGTATTCTTTCTGCACATAAGTGCTAGTCATTGCTGTGTAATCCAGGGGAAGTAACTTTTCCTTCAAGCACTTTCTCTCCGAAGACAAATCAAGTCCACAGTACATTTTTTGTATTTCCACTGATGACCACGAACTTATTTAAGTTTGTATGCAATTTCAATTTTTTGTCTCTTCACTGAAAATCCTGATTTCCTACGGCGAGCAAGTGTTGAGGAAAAGAACTCCCTCAGAAAACACCAATCTCATTACAGCATGCAAGAGTTTTCAAGGGAGGCAACTCTCAATGCTAATTAACCTCCCAAGGGACAGCACTCATATAATGTTCGACAAGGGAGGCAATTAGATCACAAGCATCTACAGGGAGTTAGTAATTACTCACTGTCTTTGCATCTGTTGTTGCCGTATGACCTCTAATTGGTTGCTAGGGAGAAGGGAGGCAATTTCTAAACTGTCCCTGATTTTGCATAAGAGTTCATAGTTCTCTTTTCCTCTGACCTGAAAATCAAATAGATACCATTTCATCAAATTGTTTTTGCAAACAAGTTCCACCATTATAATACATTGTAGTGAAGACAGAATTACAAAGCTTGTTACTTCACATTTAAGGCACTCCGCTGAGATAATACACTGAACAAGGACATTGTCACCAAAGCGGCTCTAATTTCAATTCCTTTCTCTAGAAGAAATAGCTATGTGCTCTACTTAGATCAGCAGATGAGCCAGATTTGCCAAAGATTTCTGGCAATCTCAGAGAAAAAAATCATTTGCCACACATAGGTATAAAACCCACAAACTCTAAAATATTTTCTTTGAAACAAATTTCACAACACACATATAGATATCTAACATGCCTGAGGACATTTATTTTTGATGAAGAATGCCACTTACAGTCAGGGTATATGTGTCATCATCCAGTTTCCTCTTCTTGCCGCCCTGTGACACAGCCATTACTTCAGTACCCATTGTCAGTCGTGGAAGACCTGCTAAAAACAATGATAAACAGTGAAGACTATTTCTCGAAGAACATGTTGGCATTTATACTATCCATTTCATTTGATGCTCTAAAGACTAAAGAAGTTTTTCCTCAAAGGAAAAGATTGGCATTATTGTTTGTTTGTTATGCTAACATTCACTGTTAACAGCTGAGGTCATGTCAAGATGGTCACATATCCTAACCAATACTACTAGCAATTCTGCTCTGACATACGCATAAATGCTCCTGGAGGCAAACCAACCAACCAACCAACCAAATTACATGTATTATGCGGGCATATTTTTTTCCATTAAGTGAAGCATGCTCTTCTTGAATTGAGTAGGTATTCTGGATAATTACTAAAATCGATGTTGATTTATCAAATGTTTTCTTTGACTAGAGGAATTTCCATCATGTAGCCATATAAACATTTGCTACACCTTAATAATGGAAGCTAATTTGGCCTTTTCATTAAGACTTGTATACATGTAGATTGCCCCCCTTGTCTATGAATTTTCTCTTACCTTTCTTTTGTTGTGATGGAGGCAGGGCAGCTTTCTCGTCAGCCTTTCTGTCTCTCCCTGGACAAGCACAAATTCTCACTTCAACCGCCCGTCGGCCTAGCACTTGATTACTGCAACAGAGAAGACAGAAATAAGTACAAGTATATGAGCCGTCTCGTGGGAAAACCAACAATGTGGTTTCCGAACAGGTCTGACACAAACCGAGCTGTACAAGCACAGAAGCAGGCTAGAAGCTTGAAATTTCAGATTTAGGAAGAAGAGGAAGTGTACTATCTGTGTAGCGAAAACAAAGGCGCTGATCAGCTTCGCGGTTACCGCGAAGCTGATCTGCGACTTTGTTTTCGCCTATGCAGATTGTTGGTTTTCTCACGAGCCGACTCATATCAAGCTTAACATGTTCGAAATGAAAAACTGAATTCTCAAGTTCATTTATGATTGTTTTCTCTAAGTCAGAAAAACAATCAGTTCTCATATGCCAGAGTTGGAGTGTTATGTAAACAAATATTTTCTGTTTCTTTTTTTTTTCTTTCTTAAGACAGCAAAGATAGTTTCTTTTTCTAGGAAGAAGGATAGGTCTAGACAAACAGTTTCTAAATCGATATATTCCGATCAAGCTAATTCAATCAAACCATTTTCATTTTGAAGCTGTTACAGACCTAACTAGAAATGCGTGTTTGTAAAACACTATGCCCCCAACTGTATGGTTGTCCCTAAACCGGCAGCCTGTATGATTCATTTATTTCATTTGAATGATGTGAAATTTAATTTCCTAAAAGAGCTGTTCGGTTGCCTGTGTTTTTGACCTCGATCCAGAAACAGAATGTAAGCTTTTTGCATACAAGTTAGAAATGGAGTAAAAATTTCAAAATGGAGTTATTTTGTCAAAATTTGACAGAAAGTCCTAAAAAATTAATCAGGTGATCTTCTTCTCAGCCCCAAACAGTACACCAAATATGAAGGCTCTAGCTTAA
This sequence comes from Rugalucina vietnamica, assembly GCA_964017185.1. Lineage (NCBI taxonomy): Eukaryota > Metazoa > Mollusca > Bivalvia > Lucinida > Lucinidae > Rugalucina > Rugalucina vietnamica. Next base: position 2,588,304 of record OZ024882.1, on the reverse strand, counting down.
ATACTTTTTCAGATATCTTGCACACAAGATTTTCAAATTTTGTTTTAAAAGGGGCATAACTCCAAAAAGGCGCATAACTTGAACATGAAAAAAATACAGGTCAACTATTTTTTCATGAGGAATTTGTATATGAAATTTCAAAACCCTAACATTCACCGTTCAAAAGTTTCAAATTTCACCGAAAAGTGGAAAAATCAATCAAAATTTCAAAATTCCGTATTTTTGTCAAAATTTGACGGAAAGTTCTCAAAAGTTGATCAGGTCATCTACTCATCAGCCCCAACCAGTATACCAAATATGAAGGCTCTAGCTTAAATACTTTTTCAGATATCTTTCACACAATATTTTCAAATTTTGTTTTCAAAGGGACATAACTCATAAAAGGGGCATAACTTGGACATGAAAAAAAATATGGGTCAACTATTTTTTTATGAGGAATCTATATATGAAATTTCAAAACCCTAGCATTCACCGTTCAAAAGTTTCAAATTTCACCGAAAAGTGGAAAAATCAATCAAAATTTCAAAATTCCGTATTTTTGTCAAAATTTGACGGAAAGTTCTCAAAAGTTGATCAGGTAACCAGTATACCAAATATGAAGGCTCTAGCTTAAATACTTTTCGAGATATCTTGCACACAAGATTTTCAAATTTTGTTTTCAAAGGGAAATGACTCAGAAAAGGGGCATAACTCAGACAAGAAAAAAAATACGGGTCAACTATTTTTTCATGAGGAATTTGTATATGAAATTTCAAAACCCTAGCATTCACCGTTCAAAAGTTTCAAATTTCACCGAAAAGTGGAAAAATCAATCAAAATTTCAAAATTCCGTATTTTTGTCAAAATTTGACGGAAAGTTCTCAAAAGTTGATCAGGTCATCTACTCATCAGCCCCAACCAGTATACCAAATATGAAGGCTCTAGCTTAAATACTTTTCGAGATATCTTGCACACAAGATTTTCAAATTTTGTTTTCAAAGGGAAATAACTCAGAAAAGGGGCATAACTCAGACAAGAAAAAAAATACGGGTCAACTATTTTTTCATGAGGAATCTGTATATGAAATTTCAAAACCCTAGCATTCACCGTTCAAAAGTTTCAAATTTCACCGAAAAGTGGAAAAATCAATCAAAATTTCAATGGAAAAATCAATCAAAATTTCAAAATTCCGTATTTTTGTCAAAATTTGACGGAAAGTTCTCAAAAGTTGATCAGGTCATCTACTCATCAGCCCCAACCAGTATACAAAATATGAAGGCTCTAGCTTAAATACTTTTCGAGATATCTTGCACACAAGATTTTCAAATTTTGTTTTCAAAGGGAAATAACTCAGAAAAGGGGCATAACTCAGACAAGAAAAAAAATACGGGTCAACTATTTTTTCATGAGGAATACACACATGAAATTTCAAATCCCTAACATTCACCATTCAAAAGTTAACAGACGTACACACACACACACACACAGACAGACAAGCCGAAAGCAATATGCCCTTCCAACTTTTTCAAAGTTGGGGGCATAAAAATGTACAAGATTAACCCATATTTGATGAATGGATTCTCCCATCGTTATCAATTGGGTGAGTCCACTTTGAGTCCATTTTTTATCTCATTTTTCGAAGAAATTTCTCTGTGCAAACAGAATAGCCCCAGATGGGACGCCGCGTTCTGCGGCGTCACATCTGGGGCTATACTGTTTGCCTATGTCCCACAAAAGGGACGCCAGGCTAGTTAAGAACTGTAAATTTATCACTTCTAGATTTTGCTTTTTTGAATGCCTAGATTTTGCTTTTTTTGTATGTCTATCAATCACGAAAGTTCACTTACTCTTTTTCTAAAGTGAACACAATTTGTAGTGGTCGTCGGTTTGGTCCTCCAACACAGGATCCCAGACACATAAACTGAAACAGGTTTGTGACCCACTCCGCCCCGGCCTGTGGGGTCTCCTGGGGTATGAGCACACTCTGCCTACTGGAGTAGCCGTCTTCGACGTATTTTGCAAGTTTATGTTCACAGCGGACCAGGTGATTGGGGGCTGGATGATCTACAAGAAAGAAATCAAGGTTATAATTTGAATTATCGCCCTTACATGGAAATCAATTCAAGAATTCAAAACCTAGTCTTAATTTGAATTATCTCCCTTACATTGAAATCAATTCAAGAATTCAAAACCTAGTCTTAATTTGAATTTTCTCCCTTAAATTAATTCAAGAATTCAAATCCTAGTTTTAATTTGAATTATCTCCCTTACATTGAAATTAAGCACCATTACTTCCCTTTATGATGCTAAGCAAGATTTTAGCTATATTTAGACAATTATCATATATAGATAATAAAAGATAGAAGTTTGATCCTTTGGAATCAGTGAAAATGTTCAAAGGGAGGCAGTATTGTGCTATTTCGGGTACTGCACATCATCAGAATAGCAAAAGAAATGTTCATTGTCTTTATACTTACTTTCATTGAATTCTTTTGATGTGGCGTGATTTGGACACCGTTTCACAGTTTCCTGAACATGTTCTGGTTTCATGAAGATGGGCATGCAGCGGATGACACACCCCTGCGGTGGGGTCCTCGTACACTTGAACCGCACCGGGCAGGTCGTCGCCATTCTGACGTAAAGCTTTTTAAGCATATCTGAGTACTGGAAGATAGAATGAAGAGAATTACAGTTAATTTTGGCATCAGATTTTACGAAATACTTAATGTTTTAAGCAACCATTCACTCAATATGAGCTTCAATAATATACTTTAAAGCATTTTTATGCGAAAAACATTGGTATGGGTATTGGGTTTCCTCTGTCTTGATATATCTTGTTTCTGAATCCAAAGTTTAAGACATTTTAAATGGTAAATGTATATCCTAAATTTGATATCCTCTAACGAGCTGGGCATTTGAAAAAGATTAAAAATACGTGAAAAGAAAGAACTTACTGTCCATGTGGTAGACTTTGTCTCTTTTGATGGGGTGGCAAATGATATCTCAAATCCATAGTCACCGGGGTAGGGAGTGCTACAAAGAAACAAAATTCATTTTTATTTATTCTTGATGTTTTCAGTCACATCAGGAAAGACAATGCTTCCTTAACAATCGCTCAGTAATTAGGTGGAGTTAATGTGTGTTGGTGAAGCATATAACCAGGTGGAGGTAGAAGTCCTACACCCTACCACTGAGCCTTCATGCTCTTCATCTAGTTCATACTCTAATAGGGGGAGTTCATTTGTCATTTTCTTGGTTATTCTGTACTAAGTGACTTCAAAACTAGAAAAAGTGCCTTGAGAGGCACGTATACCCCCGGCTGGTAGCCACCAATCCCCCTTCCCTACCCCCTACCTAAACAACCCGCCACATGCTCACCCCTGACATTGAACCTCACATCACCAATGAAAGACAGTACCCTTATCAAGTACATTTTCGAAATAAGCAGTGTTAAGTACTTTGCATACAAACATGGGGGAGTGTAGTTTTAGAATGACATATCTATTTTAGAGCGGTATACAGAGCTGACGTGTATACCCAATCTAGGACATAAGCACGGACATTGTGGGTCAGGTCCTCAGTCCTAGATTGAAATGAAAGTAGAATGTCATTCTAAAAAAAAAAAAAAAAAAAAAAAAAAAAAAAAAAAAAAAAAAAAAAAATTCTAGATCTTGACCTCAGTTCCCACCCCCACCCCCATGCATGGACCCTTGGGTCTAGCCCTTACGTGGTACCTATGTTGTGTTGTAAGCATGAACGCTTTCTGACACATGGTTGTCAAGATATAGACATATAGAATATTAACTTGGTAACTATTGTATTTTATGTGTCCTAGATTTTGACCTTCAGTCCCACCCCTAGAGTTTGGTGCCATGGAATTTAATTCAACCCTAAAGGGTATCTATGATCCAAACAGGAATACATTCCTATAAGTATTTGTTAAGATATGAACTTGGAGATGAAAAAACACTATGTAAATAGCACATTTTCAAGGTGACCTAGATTTTGACCTCTAGCCCCACCCCCGGGCATGGACCCAGGGTCCGAACTCACAGAAACAAAGCAAACCCTATAGGGTACCTACGGTTAAAATATGAATGGTTTCTGATCATTGGTTCATGAGATATACACCACCAGAGAAACTTAAACCAAAACTTTGACCCAAATAAAAGGTGACCTAGATTTTGACCTCTAGCCCCACCCCCGGGCATGGACCCAGGGTCCGAACTCACAGAAACAAAGCAAAGCCTATAGGGTACCTATGGTTAAAATATGAATGGTTTCTGATCATTGGTTCATGAGATATACACCACCAGAGAAACTTAAACCAAAACTTTGACCCAAATAAAAGGTGACCTAGATTTTGACCTCTAGCCCCACCCCCAGGCATGGACCCAGGGTCCGAACTAACAGAAACAAAGCAAACCCTATAGGGTACCTATGGTTAAAATATGAATGGTTTCTGATCATTAGTTCATGAGATATACACCAGCAGAGAAACTTTAACAAAAACTTTGACATAAATTCCACGAACGTTCCGGAATAACGAACGAACTAACGAACGAACGAACATACGAACGGACGAACGGAAAAGCGAAAACTATATACCCGTCGGCATAAATGCCGGGGGTATAATGAGCCTTTGCATGAGAAAACCAATGATTTGCATATGCGAAAACAAAGGCGCAGATCAGCTTCGCAGTAACTGCAAAGCTGATCAGCGTCTTTGTTTTCGCTGTCTTCGTCTTAAATCCGAAATTTCAAGCTTCTAACCTGCTTCTGTGACTGTACATGCGATTTATGTCGGAGCTGGTCAAAACTCCCGAAGACCGGTTTTCTCGCGTCGCGGCTCAAATGACTACAAAATGATCAGACTGATCCTATCTACACTGTTTGCAACGTAACATCTGACATAGAACTTGTTTGATAGCGGTGTTTTACTACCATGATTACAAGTATCCTGCTAAATTTTAAAGTACCACTAAAATGGTCATCATTATCAAATAACGGTTATACGCCCAATTTATTGCAAATCGAACACTATTAGCGAACAATGTCAAGCGGTGTCATTTACAGCTCATTTAGATAACCCAGCAACCAAGTGGGCCAACTGATAAATCACTTCAACTTAGATGGGCACCCCTGCATGGTAAAATGGATTTGCCCGTTTCTTTATCAATATAAATCAATCAAGTGCTTGATCATTGATTTTTAATATCTGGCATGCGGCCAGTTACCTGTATAATTTTCCGCTGGTTGACAATCACTGGTTTTGAAATTGGAGTCAATATTATTGAGCTTTGTTACTGAACTGAATAACGGAATGCAGAATTTCAGTGCATAATATTATGAACTTAACTTGAGATGGAAACAAAATCGGGGCTTTTTGTTTGAGAGATTGAATAATTTGAATATTTTGTGATGACCCAAAATTCCAGACTTCAACATTGGCTGTCTTTGAACTACTGACTTTATCTAATTTAATTGTCCCATTACAAATTAAAAGCAAGATGAGCACCTCATAGTCTGGGAATTTACAAAGCAAACAGGCAAAAATTGTATTTGTACCAACTTAAATTTATGAAATAAAACCCATTCTGAGTTTCTGACACCATGTTGCTATTTTTAGCAACAAAGGGCAACAACTCAATACTTACTTTGATGGTACTGTAGGTGTGGGTGATGTCATGTTGGTATGAGGACTGTATGGCTGTGGACTGGTGAGGGTACTCTCATGATACGGGGATGACGCTGTGCTGCCGATGATGTGTGACTGGGAGTCTGGACTCATGGATGAAGAGCTTGATGTCGGCCCGATGATCGGGTTCAACTGAAAATAGAAAAGAAACATTCATCATTTATAATGTCTGGGGAAAAAAAATCTGAAATGCTATGCTTCTAGTTTTCCCATCCTTGTCCTGTATATTACTGCTTGTGTCAGTATCGGACCTGGTTTGAAACCCTTAAAACAGGGAATGAATATGAACTGTCCGGGAATGGATATCAGGGGCATAGCCAGGAAATGTGTAATGTTGAAGCCCAACACCTTTTTTCAGTTGAAATTACTTGTTTTTCATATTTTTTTCTCAGAAAGACCCGGGGAAATGCCATACTTGAAAAAATCACGTTGAAGCCCAGGCTTCCAGGCGTCCGCCTGGATACGCCCCTGGATATGGACTGTCCTCTGCCTCCATTCCCCATTTTTATTTCAATATCTTACCTACATGACAACAAACACCATAAAAATGACTAAACAAAAGTTCGTTCGACTAATCTCTTCATTAATGTGAATCAGCCGATCAACACCTTGTTAGAGGCTTGAACCAATTATCTTGACTTAACTCTGATGAATTAATAGTAGAAATCTATCCTAATAACAGAGATAAAAAGACGAACTTGATTAAATTACCCGGTGCAGCATTAACTCAGTGATCAATACGACACCTTCCGTGAAAATCAGGTGACAATCAGAAAGATAAGGCTTTAATTCCAGCAAATGACTTTGGAATTCTGGGCCCAGTTGTTCAAAACTAACAACGTCGTTAGTTAACGTTTCGTTAAAATTTCAAATATTAATATTACAAATACACTGTTATTTTTTGTTGAAAAAATGTGAGAATCCTTTGCAGTGCAAAGGATTCTCACATTTTTTCAACAAAAAATAACAGTGTATTTGTTACTTTTGCTGATATTTGCTTAACAAATTTATGTTTTAACGACATCGTTAAGCTAACGATGCTTTGAACAACTGATGTGTAAGCGACATATGACAAAAACATTTTTATTTTCTTTATGAAAATTCTGAAGCCCAACAAAATGTTTTTAAAGAAAAAAATTGACTTAAACGTGACCTACCAATTTTACATCCTCCACATCAATTGTGAAAACTTCAATATCGTCCCACATTTTTGAATCTGAACCTTCCTTGTTAAAATAAATGTACAAAAATGTCTATCTATTTTGTCAAAAATTTTATTTGCTAGTTCTTTATTTTAATCTTATGCCTGCGAACCTTGTCCAAAAACTAAATCCCAGACTGTTATGCTGTTACAAAACAATCAGGCTTAAAATTTTTATAAGCTCTTTTGGGCAAAGGAATTTATTTACTTCCCACAAATTGTCCAGTTTTTACATGTCCAATTCTTACATGTACTTTTTTTTTTCTTCAATTTTTGTCCAATTTTTACATGTATGTTTCTTTTCTTTCTGTCACCTAAGTTATTAGGTAGAATTCCAATCCAAGTTTTCTACTGGAATCTTCGTGAGACATCAAATTAACAAGATCATTTCCATCCCAGAAATTGTCACGTCACATCAAAGCCTGTAATGCTTGCCTAGCCATGATAATTGTCAACTGCTTCGCGATCATATACTTTTCAATCTTCATTAAGATTTTATAGATCTTTTTTGTTCATTTACGGAACTCTATGTAGAATCAATAAAGGATGGAACCGTACTAGCTTTCAATTTATAATTAGTATATATGAGCCATGTATATTCATGAGCAGAAATACATGTATGCTCTATTGTTCATTTACGTGCAAAGATCTATCAAATGTTTCTGACTTTATTTTTTGTAACTTATTTTTAATTTATTTCTAATTTTCACTTATAGATGGAAGTTAGGATCTGCAACTTTCAGAACTGTCCAATTTTCTTGCATTAAATCTTTCCCATCCAAGTTCATTTACCGATGGGAATTCAGTATCTTTTAGGCACTTCTCGAGTCAGTGACACTAAGAATATTTGCTTAATTGTTAATTTTATTTATTCTGTATATTCAATCACTTCAAAACTATAGTACAAGTATCTTTAAAATTCAAGATAAACTGTCCAAATCCAATCTGACACACTTAAATCAACCTAAGAGTCCCAAGGTCCCAAATCTGGTTGAATTTGTCCCAGACACATTTAGAGAGGTGTCAGACAAGGCAATTCCAGAGTTATTGGTTTAACACGATCATTTAACAGATACAGTCGGTCAACAAATTGTGCAAACAATGAATGAAGACACAATGACTAGTGACCACCCCAACCACTACAGTCCTTGAAATGACCAATGTCATTATTGGTCGACTTTAAATACCTGATCAATTTGAAACTATTGATGACAATTTAACGGTTTTATCAATAAAATTGGAAAAACTATCAATTAGCTATTGTCACGCAGTTAGCGCTATCGGCAGGCAATGTGTCAATACTGTAATTGAAACTCAATACAGGATTGGGGGTAGGAGTAAGGGACACTAAGGTAGACAGACGGAAGGTTTGAAATAGTAACAAATTTCTCCAAATATAAAAAGAGTATTCTTACAATGTTCGAGAAAGAGAATTCAACGTTTTAACAGACCAAAATGTTACCAAATTTGAAATGTAAAAGAAATTGTAATTCAAACGGATTCTTACTTTGTTAATGCCCTGAATTGGCACGAGCATAAAATCCTGGTTTCCCGAATATGGTTGGGAAATATGGGGATTCATGTTCACTTTAAAACCATCAATTCCAAAGAAAAATGTTTTAAAACAATGAATGAATGTAGACCTTAGCCTAAATTTATTTAGGTTATAATACTTGGGTATATAGACTAAAGTGATTACAACTGATAATCATAGATTATTAACAGTTAAGTGATAACGGCTGAAAATAGATGTCAGATGGCTCTGCTTTAACTTGCATATCAAATGTTTACTAAACACTCCATATTAAAAGAAAGGGTCTTTTATTAGATTTTGTTTTATTTTTCCTTTTGATTTTCATAAAAATATGCATAAAGAATCATCTTAATCATGAAATTTTCATGCTTTTCAGTTTTCATACTTTATAATTATGCATTTTAGCATTTCAACATTAATACATTATTGACAAGAATTTCAATGTTCATGCTCTACTATCATTATTCATTCTTTTGAATTCCTCAATATTTATTGCCACAGAATGATTATTACCTGGCAATGATTTTAATCATACCACAGGGAACCAATATCATTGATCTATAATGGGACAGCAACCTGAAAACTAATAATTACCGCAATAAAGTTGTCATTGGCGTAAGCCAGGGATACTGACTCCAGCCTCAGGGATGAGACAATACTGTTAATTTACCGTTATCCTGTCACCTGATCAAGTCACGGAGCAGCTTCTGGCATAAAATGACACAGTCGTTAAAATGGTATACTTTGTGATAGCACATACTTAGTAGCAAACAGTTTAGTTGCCTCGAGACTTTGTGATAGCACATACTTAGTAGCAAACAGTTTAGTTGCCTCGAGACTTTGTGATAGCACATACTTAGTAGCAAACAGTTTAGTTGCCTCGAGACTTTGTGATAGCACATACTTAGTAGCAAACAGTTTAGAAGTTTACATGGTTTAAAAAGTTAACCAGAGAATGCAGAAAATTGCCTTTTCAGTTTGTGTACTGTTTGATTTCTCAATTTTTTGAATTTTAAACATTTTACCATTTGAACTTGAAAGATCATGCAGCCTGCCTTCTATGCCATTCTAAGGCTCAAAATGTCTCTCTGTGAGTGTAACAGATGTCTCTATACTAAGAAACAGTTTGTAACTGTTAAATGATACTTTTAAGGAGCTCTAAATTATTAACACCGATCAACAGGTTTTACGATAACTGATAAGGATTTAATTGCAGCAGCAGCTCAAACCGACAGAATGCCAATACAGGTGATTCTGGATCGGTTAAAGGCTCATTAATTATTGACTGTTGGAAAGTGAGGCTTGAAATGATCAGAGTCCAGGAAATGCTTGTAATTTCACAGCAAAAGCTTATCGATAACTGCGATCAATACGTTCATATTAAACCTGATCGATTTTAAACATTCCATTTTAACCAATCAATTCTGCGACAATGCCTTAGCTAGGTATCCAAGTGGAATAGCTATTAAAAGACTGTAGAATTTATGGCAATGTCAACCCATTGTCTGATTGTCAATATTACCTTTATGTCGGTCATGCTTTCATGTTTTTCAATAAAAATGAAATAAAAGAAATTTTAATGGGTCATTGAGAGCATTTGAAAATATTTGAAATTTGAACATCAGAGATTTTTAAATATGACAGTTCAATATAGAAAAAACATAAAAGTATACATGTATAAATTTATATTACTGGCAGAACTATACCTTTTCTGTATTCACTGGTCTAAAGACTGAAACATTTTTCTTTCTGTTTTTTTCCTAACCTTAGAACAATTCAATTCCAAAAACAGTGTAATAATTAACAATTCTAAAAATTGTAAATAAAATACATTTTTTGGTAAGAAATTCACATACATATATAATCAGAAATCAACATAAGAAATAAATATAAAATGACAATATTTTTAAGATAAATTTTTGTGAAGGGTATTCAAGATGAAAAAAAGTACATGTACTATAAAATGCCTAAAATATTTTCATATAAAAATTCCCCCACTTCTTTTTTTTTTCGAAGTTAAAATATTTATGTTATACATACTAGATCTAAACAACAAAAACTATTTCCACTATATTTCTTCAAGTTCTTTTACAATTATCTTTTATAGAAATTCTTAAGTTCCATAAAATCAGGAAGAAAGTGAAAGAGAAAACCACGGCCATTTAAATGCCGAGAGAAAACAATATGTCACTTACCCGATATGTGGTGAAGCCCGTTCTTTCAAATTTAATCATTTTTACAATAAATAAATGGACGGAAATACAAGTAAATATAAATAAATAACTATCACAGACAATAACTATTCCATATACAGTTCTACATAAATTCTAAGTTGTTAACTGATTTATTCTATGCCAGTTTATATGTTGTCGCGACAAGAACTGACTTGCTGCGCTCTAGACGACAAATAATCAGTAGGTAAAAACATGATCGGGCTTGACAACCAAGTTCAATACCTGTTTGATCAGGGTTGAATTAATTATCATAAAGTCAGATAATTCATGTTCCAATGGGCTAGGACAATGGGGGGAATTAATCGACCTTTTTATTTGCACAATCAATACCCCTATTCAAAATATAGTGTATTGGAAATTATTCTTTTTTGTCCATTTTTTTGTTAAATAATCTTTATCCTAGAGCGTCCTGTGTTGTTATGGTGATAACGGGTCTCCAATGAATTATGGTTTATAAATAGTTCAAATCGAACCTATTGTCAAAAGGTATTAAGACTTTACCTATAGTGTTTACATATTAAAGTATTTGAAGTATTGAGTACACATACTTTGCCTAGATTTACCTGGGCGGATTATAACGGTTTTAACAATTCTACGCCCTTAAAAGACGCATATTTCACAGTCTGTGCATTTAATGTCAATCAAGTTGGTATGTAACAGATGAATTTTGGGGCATTTTGACAGTTTTTCAACAACTTTGGATTATGAAAGTTATTCTTCAAGACAAACTTGAAACATCTTAGAAAATAACACTCATAGAAAGGGTCTACTAATAATCTAATCCACCTGTCTGTTACAATTTGAGCTCTTATGATTTGTACATGTATAGAAATTTAAAAAAAAAAACTAACTCCCAAATCCCTTCACCAAAATTCAATCTCAGCAAAGACTGTTAAAGCCTAAAGAGACAGATTTGCCACAAGGTGCTTCCCTTAGTATGATGATAAAACTCTAAAGCATTATGATTTTGCTAACATTTTTTCGAAATTTTACTTAATTTTGGACAGGATTAAAGGACTTCATCAAAATGATCCATTCTAAAAAAAATCATGTCTGACCTTTTTTTGGCGCATGCTGATAGTGAAACCAAGTAAATACTGCTTCTCAATGAATTCTATACCATTCGCTCACTATTAAGTTCAGTTGACTTTAATGGAACCCTTAATCATTTGTTGAAAGATAATCTTTTCTATAGAAGTCATTTCTCTGTTTTCGTAAAATAAATTATGCTACTAGTTTCTAAAAATATCTATGGAATGAAAGTGATGCCTGTAAAACTATAAATTAGGCCTTTATGTGTCATTACACAATTTTTTTTGTAAGGAACTTCCTATATGAATGAAAACGTCAAGTCTGAGTCAGCATTTTTGGCTGTCTAATTATATCAATTCAGCCCATTCCTATGAACATTTCCAGTCTTTTCATTTTTTATATTGGTAGTAAATAATTTTAAAAGAACTCTTTCACAAATATTTTAATTTTAGTCTAATTCATACTCACTCCCTGCCAAATCATTGTCACTTTTTCTTTAAACCCCCAAATCCAATATTGAATGAAGTGACATAAGTCTATATAAATACATGTAGCTAAGATTTCAACAATACCAGATAAGTTATCTCCCTTGCATTAGTCAGTGTAGACAGGTCAAAAATTGTAGGATGATTAAAACCTACTTTTTGGTGCTGGATCCCTATGGTTTTAGCAAACATTGCTTATTTTTGCCAAAAGATCTTGAGCTGGCAGAGCTGCATCATGAGAAAACCTGTAATTCGATGTTTTTACATATGTGTCAACAAAGACACAGATCAGCTGTGCAATAACTGCAACTAAATAGATTAATTGAATATTGACCTCTTCTGAAATTCAAAATCACAAGTTCCAATCCTTTTTCAGACTCTACAAGCCAGTTTGTGTCGGACCTGGTCTGAAACACAGAATACTAGTTTTCTAATGACACAGCTCATTTCTAAAAATAACCTTAACCGTCAGAAACTTACGAGGTCTGATATGGCATCGTGTTGTATTCGGAACTTGTCTATCGTAACACTGGTTCCTTCATCACTGTCGTCATACGAATAGTCGAGCTCCCGGGAGCTGATGTTGGTGTACTCCCTGCAGACAAAAATCAAGAGCATTATGAAAGGGCTGACAGAATAGGAAAATATACTCAATAATCCATTGCAACTCAGGACATTGATACTTATAGGATGCCACAAAATCCTCCATATTTGAGTACTTGTTAAAAGCTGGTGGAAAATTCACTCATTCACAATGTGAATGACTCTAGCATAGCATGAGTTAAACCCAATGTTTTCATGAACCCTTTGTTGCATATTTTACAAGTCCCAGAGTTCCAAGAAATATATGTACAGTAAAAGATTTTGGTAAGCAACTCTAGGCAATAATTTTTCTGTTCTTGTCAGACATTCTACCTACAACTGGGGACAAGATTCAAAATGTTCTAAAAGACTGATCAGAAACCTACCCATTTTCTGTCAATTCCCCTATATGGTTCCATAAATAGTCGAAGGTCTCCTGTGACATTCCTGGCAGGCGTGGTGGCGTAGCTGTCGTTGAACTGGCAGTGAGCTGGGTCGACTGGATCATCTTATGTAGAGGGACTCCTAGACTTCCAAACCTGAATATATATTATGGAGAAACGTTCATCAGAACTGCATGAAAGAGTATGAAATGTGAAAATAGGCAACAACCAGGAACAGACTCATTCATAAATACACACAATGAAATGGTTTCAAATGAGACTCAAAGCCCTAGCCCCTAGATAAATTTGCCCTTACAGAGAATGCCCTTTAACAGAAATTATGAAACACTACTTTAGCAGGAGCTAACTCTTTTTGACTTATAAGCTCCTGACTCTTTAGAGAACAAGCACTCAGTAATATAGATCTATTAAATCAAGGCCCTTCCCTTGGGCACTTCTGGGTACTTTTTTTTTGAGCATATACTAGTTGGAAATACCAGATTTTTAAAGAGTAAACTATGAAGAAAATTTGGCTGTTAGCTGTGACTCAGATGTTCAGTAGCTACAGTCAAGAGGACCTGAGGCCAGAATGATTATCCTTCTCACTTTTGTACAACATATTGATAGATCTTTATCATGCTTGTTGCTTTTTCATTATCTATACCTATGATCTTGTTCCAGTTCACAGGTAAACACTGAAAACATCCTGGAGCATATATTCCTGCACACGTCTCAACATTGATTAAATTAATTATCTGCTGTGTTTATGACTTTAATTTTTGCCATTTATGTGCTATGTCCTAAGGCTACTTTATTTATACGAATACACCAATTGGTTGGTTGGTTGATTGGGGTTGAACGTCCCACCAACAGCTTAGGTCATATGGAGACTGGACCTCAGTTTATTGTCCCATCCGATGGACTGGAGAAGCCCGGGAGCGAACCTGCGACCCCTGGTTTACAAGGCGAGTGACATAACCACTGCACCACAGAGGCTTCTAAAAAAAATACACCAACTGACTAAATGGTAGTGTAACGTGCAGCCGAGCCAAGCCACAGCAAACCCCGTCGGTGGAAAAGCATGCTCATCCACCAAGGGTGGTTTACTGCGCTATATACCTAACACTTACTCTAATCACAAAGTTTCGAGTTTCTAATTTGCATATTTCTACCCGCTAATATGCCGCTAATACGTCGCACCAACGTATTCTACAAGGGAGACTATCCCGTTACATTACTTCCCCCTCCAAGAAGACTCGCCCCGAGTCTTGGCCTGGGGACTACATGGGTAAGGCAACTCCGTTCTGGCAGTTGTCATCATCCCACCGCTGCCACCAAATGTAACAAACAGCCGAGCCGAGCCACAGAAACCCCCGTCGGTGGAAAAGCATGCTCATCCACCAAGGGTGGTTTACTGCGCTATATACCTAACACTTACTCTAATCACAAAGTTTCGAGTTTCTAATTTGCATATTTCTACCCGCTAATATGCCGCTAATACGTCGCACCAACGTATTCTACAAGGGAGACTATCCCGTTACAGTAGAGACAACTGGCAATGGGCAAACTGTGGTACCCTGCAGTATGGGGTTCATGGAAGGCTTTTCCAGAATGACAAAAAGTCAGCTCCTGCCAGTCAATATATTTCATTAATCATTCAATTCAACATGAAAAATGTTATTGAGTGGTGGAATAAAGTTAAAGAATTCAATCTAGAGTCACCACAGCAGTCAGCTGCAAATGTTTTCCAATTTGTGTTCAATGCCAGGCCCAAATTCCATCCAGGACCCATGGACCACACGTGTGGTACACTACCAAATCAAGTAAAGTCATAGAATGGCAACTCAAAAAATGTCAAAAGATATCATGACTCAAGACTCAAGGACCTTACAGTCTAATACTGATATAGGAGTACCTTGCAAACAAAAAGCAAGAGTTTATATTCATAACATATTAATCAACATCCTCTAACTTCATCAAGTCATTGAGGAGGACCACAAAACAAGTATTCTGATTTGCACAGCCAGTTCAGCACACACAATTCACAACAGCCCGACGATGAAGGCTCCTCATTGTCTTTTCCATAACTATTTTCATTTTTTGTTGTTTTCAACTTGATTTTATGACAAGCTTTGTTTCTCCAGCAAGTCGATATCTAAAGATGTTAGCATATTAAAACATTCACTCACAAAATGTCAATGTACGAATTTATGTCCAGTCCGAATTTACACTCGAATTTATGATCAATTAATCTGTTTCGTTCTACGTTATCAACAAGCTAGAAGGAAAATAAAATATATATACATGTAGAGGAAATCTGAAGTTCATTATAAGCACACAAATCGTGGTCACTGGTCGTAACCTGGGGCGTTTTTCATCATTTTGTGTTTTGTTGACATGCAAAATTTGACAACAAAGCACAGCCATCTTTCATTATGTATCGATACAGTTCAATTATTTCGACAAAATAAAGCAATAACATCCATGACAAAGATTATTACCAATATTAACGTGTAGTAAATGACTAGATGTTAACGCTGATCTCGAGTGCCACATCCGATTTGTCGAGAAATAAGTGAAATTTTCATCTAAACACACCTTTTCCTTTTTGACAGAGACTGCCGCCAAAATCCACGTGCTAATGGCGGATGTATTAAGACGCGAAAGTCAGTCAATTAACCCTAATTAATATTTCAATCAAACATTTAAAATCAATAAATTCAACTTACCCTTGGCCCAGCCAAAGTTTTTCCGTCTGTTTACAACTATCCGCTTCAGCTTTCAACACCATTTTTATCATTTTTAACGGTAAAATTTAACGGGACTCATTTTATACAGGTAAGTGAATGGGATTAGTGATTCGGCCAATCAATGGAGAGCAGAGATTTCACAGTTTTTGTTGAGCGAAGATTGAGCTGTGTTTGAGTTGTTTACAGAAGGCCACGGGCCAATAATTAGAGTTTAAAGACACCGTTAGTTATTGTAGTGACTCCTTTTAACCAATTGTTTGAACATCAAAGCAAAAATTTGATAAAACTCGGCCTGAATGTCTGTGCGCTGCATTCAACCGGAACCATTTTTGTTTTGCTACAAGTTTAAGCTTTACTGAAAAGCTTGAGGCCTGCAGTGCTGAATGTTTGAACTCCATTGCTAGTTATAGATTAAAACAATAGCATCTTTATATTAAAAATTCTTCTCAGTTTAAAAAAGTTAAATGCCTGGTACATATTCTTTACAGAACTGACAGAAAACCCCTGTATAAGAATTAGTTTGACTGGTCAGCCGTCAAAATGAAGTATCATACCCAGTGGTTCATTTTACCAAAATGATAAATCAGTTATCAAAAATTCATTTTGACGGCTGACCCGCCAGACTACAGAGAGCAGGGGGCTGAGGAAAAACATAATTATATTAGTAGGGAGCTGGGGAGAAATGTCATTCTTCTTTCAGGAGCAGCGGGGAGCAAAGACCCCCACCTGGGGGCCCTCAGTCTTATGATTTGCTTATCTCCTGTAGAACTGGTATGTTTTCATTTTTCTCCATTTTGTATGTATTGATAATTTGATATTGTATTCTTATCACGTAATTCACCTTAGGAAATAAAGTTGATGATCCTGATAGTGTAATGGTTAGAGGGTCTGCTTCGGGCGCAAGAGGTACTGGTTTCGATCCCAGGCCGTGTCATACCGGAGACATTAAGCGGCACCTTGCTTGGTGCTCAGCATTTATATAAGGCAATTACTGGCTTCTTTTCTCCCAAAAATATAGCATCATTAACATCACATGTCTAATGAAAAAATATAAATAGCCTGAATGACTAAGGCCTGACTGTATTCACTGGATGACCGTATGGAAGATTTGCAATTGTGCTAAATTTACCTTGTCCTCCTAAAAATTGATTACTATGATAGTGTGTATTTTTTTTTTTTATTTTGTGCTGTCTCTACAGCCTGTAGTTGAGGCATGCGGTAAGTTGTGATGCCAGTAGAATTATGACTTTGTTTTATTGCAGGAGGTTGCAGACTAGCTTGATAATATCTAGACAGGAACTGACGAGCATCTTTATAGCTGTTTTATGCAAAATGCATCTTTACAGATACATGTATTTAAAAAAAAAATGATCAAGCTCAAAAACATAAATGATGTTACTAAATTAATTACTAGTGTCTCATCAATGCATTAGTTTTGTTACCGTGTGCTTTATCTCAGACGCGATATGTATGTTTATTGGTCTGATGACAGAACAGTTCCAAGGGGGTTCTGTTGTGATAAATCTTCATTGATTCTAATTATTCTATCTATCTCTCTGATGTATTTATCACCTTTGTATTTGGTTGATGCTAGCTAGATGGCAACCTTGTTGGGAAGAGCTGTCACTTTTGCCCTTCAGGAAGTTGTAACATTTTTGTGATGTTTTGTACTGTACTTTCTTTCCCACCTGGTGTCTGGGGTGGGATTTTAAATTTCGATTCTTACTTTGCAATTTTGATCTTTTATTTTTTTCTTTTTCAGAGGAGTTACACTGAAGCTGACGTATGAGGTCCTGAAGAAGATTGCCATTTTACCAAAGTTTCAGTCTCTGAAAATCTGCAGAAAATGTATGTAAGTATTTAAGAAAGGTGTTTAAATTGATTTTAAATCTATGAAAATATATTTTAAAAAAATAAATCTTATAACTTAAGGCTAATGTGTGAAAATGTATTATTTGTCATTAAGGAAGAAAAAAATAAACAGACAAACAACATTGCATAGTCTTTTGAAATTTTGAAGATTTTTTTTAAATCAACCAACCCTTTAAGTTAAATCACAACAAGTAATCAGTTTAATATTTAAGCTTCTGTTATGCTCTTATACAGTTAATCATTTAATCCAGTAAATCCTTTGATTGTTGATTGCCTTGTTCATGGGGGTGAGTAATATGCAAGTCATTAAAAGGGATGATTAGTCTAACAGTTATATTTTATATATCACACCTGGTGATATTACAATAGATGTCAGTGGGTTGTCAAATATTAGCTTTATGAAAGATATGGAAAATTAAATGAACAGGGATTATCCCTTTCTTTGGGCATAGAGGATGAAGTGCAGTTTGTTTTGGTTTAGTCTGGAACCTGCTGTCAAGTTGTCTTTGATATTTTTTTAAAATATGTAAAATTGGTGATGATATTGATAACAAATAACAAGGGGTAATCTACATGATAAGAAATATTGTCTGGAGAATACCATCCAGGTCCCACACAAGCTTAGCTGCACTGCCAGCATGATCCAAATGAAGAAAAATAAAACAACAACAAAACAACAACAACAACAAAACAACATCATCTGATCAGCTATGTCTTTTTTTGTATATATAAAGAAACAGGTTTTCTCATACTATGGCTCTGAAACGGTAACGGGTCGTTTCGGCCGTGAGTCGTTTCGGCCTTGAGTCGTTTCGGCCGTGGGTCGTTTCGGCCTGGGTCGTTTCGGCCTGGGTCGATTCGGCCCTGGGTCGTTTCGGCCAATTTTGGTGGGTCGTTTCGGCCTGATTTTATTTAATCCTTATATACTATATAATATACTTTATGCTAGATGTGTATGTCATACGAGGCTAGTTTACCATGCAGCCAGTCTTGCAAGGGTACTTGGGTCTATTATAGGGTGAAAAATTTGCATCTTTATTCCATTAAAAACAATAGAGAAACTACAGTGGTCATTTCTATGGCGTCATGGGTAATCTATATAAAAAAAAGAAGCACAAACGGTTTAATTTCATAAGATTCCTGACATTTTCTCGTCTCGAACTAAACATCATTTTGAAAAAAAATGTCAACTTTAAAGATTTCTGGAGTACGTAATGCCTGTTTCAAACAGAAATTAAACTAGTTAATGCAATCTGCAAATTAACAATCCTATCTCAGAGATATCTATATAAAATCTATAAGTCTATATAAAATCTGTAAACATAGTACATGTATCTAATAGAATTTGACTTTCAAACTTACAAATTCAGCTATAACAAGGTTGAGTTTTTTCATTACTTTTTAAAGCTATTATTTTAACGGTATTTTAAATTTCTTTTCTCTTAAAGCCGACCAAAGTCGCATAAGAAAACCAACAATATGCATAGGCGAAAACAAAGGCGCAGGTAACTGCACAGCTGATCAGTGCCTTTGTTTTCGCTACAAAGATAGTATAATCATCTTCGTCTTCTTAAATACGAAATTTCAAGACTCTGGCCTGCTTTTGTGACTGTACATGCTGTTTTGTGATGAACCTGGTCGGATTCCAAAACTGTTGTTTTTCTCATGCGTAGACTCAAATTAAATTGACAAGCACACGTTTTCACACTTTAATTGAGTACATTGATAATCAATCACCATGGATTAGCATTGCTGATTGCAGACACGAGTTTTCACACCTTGATAATCACCCTTATAATTAGATCACCGACAGTCGTTGCATCACTGAAAAGTTTTCCCTTGTAATTGCCGATGACTTCATAACTCATAATATCAGTTTAGTTTAATTATCTATCTATCTATCTATCTATCTATCTATCTATCTATCTATCTATCTATCTATCTATCTATCTATCTATCTATCTATCTATCTATCTATCTATCTATCTATCTATCTATCTATCTATCTATCTATCTATCTATCTATCTATCTATCTATCTATCTATCTATCTATCTATCTATCTATCTATCTATCTATCTATCTATCTATCTATCTATCTATCTATCTATCTATCTATCTATCTATCTATCTATCTATCTATCTATCTATCTATCTATCTATCTATCTATCTATCTATCTATCTATCTATCTATCTATCTATCTATCTATCTATCTATCTATCTATCTATCTATCTATCTATCTATCTATCTATCTATCTATCTATCTATCTATCTATCTATCTATCTATCTATCTATCTATCTATCTATCTATCTATCTATCTATCTATCTATCTATCTATCTATCTATCTATCTATCTATCTATCTATCTATCTATCTATCTATCTATCTATCTATCTATCTATCTATCTATCTATCTATCTATCTATCTATCTATCTATCTATCTATCTATCTATCTATCTATCTATCTATCTATCTATCTATCTATCTATCTATCTATCTATCTATCTATCTATCTATCTATCTATCTATCTATCTATCTATCTATCTATCTATCTATCTATCTATCTATCTATCTATCTATCTATCTATCTATCTATCTATCTATCTATCTATCTATCTATCTATCTATCTATCTATCTATCTATCTATCTATCTATCTATCTATCTATCTATCTATCTATCTATCTATCTATCTATCTATCTATCTATCTATCTATCTATCTATCTATCTATCTATCTATCTATCTATCTATCTATCTATCTATCTATCTATCTATCTATCTATCTATCTATCTATCTATCTATCTATCTATCTATCTATCTATCTATCTATCTATCTATCTATCTATCTATCTATCTATCTATCTATCTATCTATCTATCTATCTATCTATCTATCTATCTATCTATCTATCTATCTATCTATCTATCTATCTATCTATCTATCTATCTATCTATCTATCTATCTATCTATCTATCTATCTATCTATCTATCTATCTATCTATCTATCTATCTATCTATCTATCTATCTATCTATCTATCTATCTAT